>CM060659.1:17998627-18671627 GCA_030686955.1 Odontamblyopus rebecca
TGGTGGAAAAATATCATGAGAGAAGAGAGGTTTGTAAAGATAATCCACTGTGGAGAAATATTGTGGGGAAAAAAGGGGGAACTATATATTTTTGGTCAGAATGACATTGAACAAAGTTTCTTCACACACATGAGACAAGATGCTGTAACTTCACTAGTTCAACGTAAGAATATAATGCAACACTCAGGTCTCACATCAAGGTTGCGGGTTCGATCCCCAGGTCGCCCGGGCCTTTCTGTGTGGAGTTTGCATGTTCTCCCCATGTCTGGATGGGTTTCCTCCGGGTACTCCGGTTTCCCCCATCAACCCAAAACATGCAGCACCCCTATGAACTAACATCAAGGACCATGACGTCCACCCTCCTGTGGGCTCACCATCCGCAGAGGGGTTCATAGGGGGGGTCAGGTGCTATGAGGATTGGGCAGCAAACTGCCCCCGCGACCCAGCCGGATTAAGCAGGAGAAAATGGATGGATGGATGGATATATATATATATATATATATATATGTATATATATATATATATATATATCTCTAGCCCCAATAAGTATCACGCTGAGCGAGGCAGCGACTGACCTGAAAGATAAGATCATGGCCCGGATGAACACAAGGCAACCCCGACGCCAGTTACACAGGCTAAGTGAAGTACCATCTGAAAGTCTGCTAGAGGATGTGAATGCAGCACTCAGAGCGATCCCTACCACAACCATCACTGAAACCAATGAGCTGATCTACACTTCAGCAGCAGTGATCCTAGAGGTGTTGGGCTATAAGAGCAACCATGGGAGCCATGAGATACGATACCCACCATGGAAAAGACGGTTAGAGGCTAAAATCAAGGAAGTGCGGCGAGAAGTGAGCCAACTGTCAGAGGCCCAGAAAGGTGCAATGAAAAAGCGAGTACCCAAGAGGTACAGCCAGATGCCCATACCTGAAGCACTCGAAACTGCCAAACAAAGGCTCCAAGCCTTGGCCAGCCGCCTAAAGAGGTACACGAGAGAGAATGAAGCCAGGCGAATAAACCGCCTGTTCGCAACACAACCTGCGAAAGTGTATGCTCAATGGCAGGGTAATAACAGCAGAGCAGACCCACCAAGGCTGGAGACTGAGAGGTACTGGAAAGACATATGGGAAAGAGAAGCATCACATAACACCGATGCACAGTGGCTGGTGGCTCTGAGAGCAGACCACAGCAACCTCCCTGAACAGAATCCAGTTACCATCTCAGTGGCAGACATCCAGGGAAGAGTCTCAGGCATGAAAAGTTGGACAGCACCAGGCCCTGACATGATCCACGCATACTGGCTAAAGAAGCTCACTGCTCTCCACGAGCGCCTAGCAGCACAAATGAACCAGCTGCTAAGGGATGGGACTCACCCTGAATGGCTAACCCAAGGGCGTACGATCCTGATCCTGAAGGATCCCTCAAAGGGTACAGTCCCATCCAACTATCGGCCAATAACCTGTCTCTCCACAACATGGAAGCTCATGTCAGGCATCATCGCGGCTAAGATAAGCGGGCACATGGATCAATACATGAGCGCAGCACAGAAGGGCATTGGCAAAGACACCAGGGGAGCCAAACACCAACTCCTGGTTGACCGAACAGTCGCTCGAGACTGCAGAACCCGTCAGACCAACCTGTGCACTGCCTGGATTGGATTACAAGAAAGCCTATGACTCAATGCCACACACATGGATCACTGAGTGCCTGGAGCTGCACAATATCAACAGGACTCTAAGGGCGTTCATTGCAAACTCGATGCGGTTGTGGAAAACCACCCCTTGAAACCAATGGCAAGCCACTTGCACAAGTGACCATCAAATGTGGCATATTCCAAGGAGACGCACTGTCCCCACTGCTGTTCTGCATAGGTCTGAACCCCCTCAGCCAAATAATCGACCACACTGGCTATGGATACCGACTCAGAAACGGGGCCACCATCAGTCACCTCCTCTACATGGATGACATCAAGCTGTACGCTAAGAGCGAAGCGAGACATCGACTCACTGATCCACACCACCAGGATCTACAGCACAGACATTGGAATGTCATTCGGCTCGAGAAGTGTAGTAGGATGGTGACAAAGAGAGGGAAGGTAGTCCACACAGAGGGGGTCTCACTCCCAGAGGGAACAATAACAGACATTGAGGACAGCTACAAGTACCTTGGTATCCCACAGGCAAATGGCAACCTTGACGAGGCAACAAGGAAAGCGGCGACAGCCAAATACCTGCAAAGAGTACGGCAGGTCCTAAGAAGCCAGCTCAATGGCAAGAACAAGGCGCAGGCAATAAACAGCTACGCCCTGCCAGTGATCAGATACCCAGCAGGAATCATAAGTTGGCCAAAGGAGGAGATACAGATCACAGATGTTAAGACACGAAAGCTCCTGACCATGCATGGAGGGTTCCATCCCAAGTCCAGCACCCTGAGACTGTACCACGAGCCGGAAGGAAGGAGGCCGAGGACTAGTGAGTGTGGGAACCACTGTCCAGGATGAAAAATCCAAGCTCCACAAGTACATCAGTGACAAGGCCCAGACTGATGACGTGCTTCAGAGAATGTCTCAGACAGTGGGGCGCAGAGGAAGAGGTGCTGGAGGGACCATCATGGCAGGACAAACCCCTACACGGGGCGTACCACCGGAACATAACTGAAGTGGCTGGATATCAAGAAATCCTACCAATGGCTGGAGAGGGCTGGTCTGAAGGACAGCACAGAGGCACTCATCCTGGCTGCACAGGAGCAGGCCTTGAGCACCCGAGCAATAGAGGCTCCAGATCTACCACACCAGACAAGACCCAAGGTGTAGGTTGTGCAAAGAAGTGCCTGAGACAGTCCAGCACATAACTGCAGGGTGTAAGATGCTGGCAGGGAAAGCGTACATGGAGCGACATAACCAAGTAGCGGGCATAGTGTACAGAAACATCTGTGCAGAGTACGGGCTGGAGACCCCAGGATCAAGGTGGGAAACACCTCCAAAGGTTGTGGAGAATGAGCGGGCCAAGATCCTGTGGGACTTCCAAATACAGACTGACAGAATGGTGATGGCGAACCAACCAGACATCGTGGTTCTGGATAAGCGGGAGAACCAAGTCAGGTGGTGGACATTGCAATACCGAGCGATGGCAATGTCAGGAAAAAGGAACACGAGAAACTAGAGAAATACCAGGGGCTCAAGGAAGAGCTGGAGAGAGCCTGGAAGGTGAAAGCATCGGTGGTGCCTGTGGTGATCGGAGCACTCGGGGCCGTGACCCCCAAACTAGAGGAGTGGTTGCAGCAGATCCCAGGAAGGACAACAGACATCTCAGTCCAGAAAAGTGCAGTACTGGGAACAGCACAGATCCTGCGCAGAACTCTCAAGCTCCCCGGCCTCGGGTAGAGGACCCGAGCTGTTGCGGGTGAGAGAGACCAACCCCCGGGGACGGTGAGACATGCGTTTTTTTATTTTATATATATAGATATATATATATATATATATATATATATATATATATATATATATATATATACATACACACACACACACACACACACACACACACACACACTCAACAAAAATATAAACGCAACACTTTTGTTTTTGCTCCCATTTGTCATGAGATGGACTCAAAGATCTAAAATTCATTCCAGATACACAATATTACCATTTCTCTCAAACATTGTTCACAAATCTGTTGCACTGCATGAGGCAAATGGTGGTCACACCAGATACTGACTGGTTCTGAGTCCACAGACCCCCAATAAAGCAACAACTGCACATTTCAGGGTGGCCTTTTATTGTGGACAGTCTAAGGTACACCTATGCACTAATCATGGTGTCTGATGAGCATCTTGATGTGGCACCCCTGTGAGGTGGGATGGATTATCTCAGCAAAGCAAATCACACATTTAGACAGATTTGTGAACAATGTTTGAGAGAAATGGTAATATTGTGTATCTGGAATGAATTTTAGATCTTTGAGTCCATCTCATGACAAATGGGAGCAAAAACAAAAGTGTTGCGTTTATATTTTTGTTGAGTATATATATATATCTATATGTATATATGTATGTATGTATGGAGAGCAGTGGCTCAGATTAAAGAGCCCATCATCCTATTTTCTGGTCTAGTTTGGTTGTAGTTCTCATGTTGTGTTTTGTTTCATTCACTTCTGTTTAACATAGAGACACTGCCTATTTAGGTTCTTTAGTTCTTTCTCAAACAGAAAACACTCTGTGCCACCTTGTGATGCCATGTGGTCATACAGGAAGTGCTCCACTGTGCATTTAATTTCCAAACACCATAACCAGTTTCATAATTTGGTAAATGGTCTCATTTTTTATATAGCACTTGACCACCTTCTATACACTCAAAGTGCTTTACGTCAACGAACCACTCACTTCTTCACACATTCAAACACCAGTGTACGCATTTTAAACACAGCTTTTCTCAAAATTGCTGTGATTCATTTATAATACTAGTGATATTCCAGTGTCACTAGTGACACTACTGTCTGTTATTTTGGCTACTTCCACATCTCTTTCACCATTTTCTCCTCAGACTCCAGTGCCCTATAGCAGCAGGTGCACTCTTTACCTTGAGTGGCTCTCTGACTTCCCTTCTACTAACAGAAAGTGTTCCACCAGCTTCTTTTTCCTTATTACCTTCTATAGTTCACTTTACGACCAAAAATTGTCACTGCACTGTGTCAAACCTCAGCTTATAGACCTTGCCTCACACTCTGACCCATTTTACAGGCTATTCCACCGTATGCATTGTACAAATATCACTAAATCAAGACATAAATATACTGAAATATTTTTGTTTACGAGTGGCCTATGGAGCCTGCACATTATCTTGTGCTGTAGTGTGATATGAGCAGACTTAACTTGACACTAGCGCCCACAGCACTGGTAACACTCAATGACCCTCTGCATTTGTATTCACGCCAGAGTACTGTTTATTTGCAGAGAATGATACAGGCTTCTGCACCTCTAATATTTCTGTATTTAGAGAAACGAGATAGCACTGCACTGTAAGAATATGCAGCCAAAACGGTGTATACAGGTTAGATTCTTATTTAAGCAATTGTGGGGGAAGTTGGAAGTTTCACAGGCATTACATATTCCTGTTGTATCCTTGAGCAAAACATTTCACCTCCTGCAAAACCTCCTGCATCTGAAACAACAGACATTTTATTTTTGTTTTATTTGTACTATTTTTATCTGATTGGTTGCTGGTTACATTTTCTTAGCCTCATTGTATGGACCTGCTTTTGTAACCTTGTTGTGCCACTGGGCAAAACACATTGACCAGCTTGCATGTGTGGCACTGGTGCACAAATGTGTAGTGATAGAGAGGAATACAGAGTCTGGGCCAAGGATTTGGGACATTAGAGAAATACAATGCATTATTTGTGTAAACATGTAGGTTAATAAGACTACAGGCTAATTATAGATTTCTCAGACCTGATTTTCCTTTCTCCCATAGAGGCCCAGCTGCTCCCGGGGAATAACTTCACCACAGAGTGTAACATTCCCGGGAACTTCATGTGCGGCGATGGCAAGTGTGTCCCGGGCGGGTGGCAGTGTGACGGGCTCCCCGACTGCTTTGACAAGAGCGATGAGAAAGGCTGTCGTAAGTCTCACCCTCTTATGATCTTAAATGTAACCCTTTAACACCAAAACTCTTCACAGTAGAAACCAACCAAAAAGGTTTGGTAAAAACTGGTAAAGAAAAGCACAATTTGTTTGGTGCCAAATTTCAGTTCCTTGACTTGAATTGCAAGTGTCTAGTAGTCAGTAAATACACTGTACTGATTTATCAGCAGTGCAGGAGTTTATGCATCTTGACTGTGCTCTGCACAATGTTCACACATCTCCACCTGAAAACCCAGGAAGACGCCAGTGTTTGGCCTTTACAGTATCTCAGAGTCAAAGTGTTGTGCATTACAATAAATCCACATCCAGTCACAGTCTGCAGTGTCAGCATAAAGCTGAAGCCAAACAGAAAATACGAACCAAACTCTGCCAACATGGGTCCTGGTAAAAGCATGATTCCCAAATGTGGTGTAGTAAATATATCCAGTGTGCTTAAAGATGTATCCAAGCGAATAAAGTTCTCCATAATCCTCCTCCTCTGCTCATGTAACCGCAAAGTTAAAGCGTAAAGTTATTTATGAGCTCCGCAGCACTGCCTTTCACATAAAGTTCTGCATGTTTTAAAAACAGAAGTGAAAGTTATGTCAGACCACCTAAGGATCAGCAGGATAACGACATAATTAAAGGATTGAAAAAACATGTTCTTAATAACACTGGCCATTAATTTATACCTTCAAAAAATATAGGCACCAAAAAAAGAACTGTCTGTGAACCGATATAGAGAAAAATCAAACTGACCCTAACCCTTTACTAGTTAATACTGTGGTAATTTTCCCATTGTTTTAAACAATCTAAGTATAAAGTGGCACTAAAAAAGTAATGTTTTGCTTGTTTGATCATAAATATACAGAGGTTACTTTAATTAATCTTTGTCATCTTTGATTAGAAATAGCAATATGTGGCATAGTTACTCGAAAAAATTATATTCAGTAAAATTAAAAAGTAAATTTTATGCTTTCCACAGATAAAAATCGCAAAATGTATTGCATGAATAGATGCAATAGAATAAATTACATCCCAGTTAACTAAAAGCTTTTCTAAATAAAATAGGGACTGCCTGGGGCTCCATAATCTCAGTATAAACTTGTTGGAACCAGTGTAAAACCTCCAAAATCTCTGTTCTCCAGTGAACTCTGCTGCTGATTTCCCAGACCCCGGACACATTTTAACACCAGGGTCGCGTGTAATACTATCAAAGGAAGCGTCTGATTACTTGTGGTACAGCGAGTGCATGCATAATTCTACTATAGGGCCAGAGTGTAGTCCTGATCCAAGGTTTAAGAGACTTTGATCTTTTTGGACTCCTGCTCCTCCCTCTCCCCAGTCGCTTCCTCCACCTCATTTGCTCACATAGATGCTATTGCTAACACAGATCAGCTCAGTGGGTGTGAATGAAAATATCAAATGCTGATAAATCGACCTGACATTCGTATCCTTCTTTCTTTTTTCATTCTTATTGGATGATTTTTGGGGTTGGGTTGTTAAATCACTTCATAGAGGCTTGTTTTCAATTATAACTGCACTGCCCAAGGATTTAAAAGCATTCAATTTTCTCTAAGCTCTGCGCCATTTTCTTTCTTCTCGGCTCATTTTAGCAAGGAAAAACAATTTGACAAATACGCCAGTGATAGAATGCAAACACATCTGAGCCTGGTCAATAGACTGAGACAAATTGTTGGTAGATAGGAACAACATTAACATGTATAGAAATCCAGAGCAATGTGAAGCAGTTATGTGAAGTCAGTTATACGCATGCTGTGTATTAAAGGTCCTGTATTATACAAAATGGACTGTGAGATTTAAGTCATGTTTGAATGCTGTTACCTCCTCAAAAACATACCTGGAGTTGTGTTTTGTTTCATTTACACATGTTAGAGTAATTCTTTGTTATTATTAGTCTGTTTATATCTCCAGACCTCAAAATGCTCTGTTCCACCTTGTGATGTCATGATGCAGTAGTTTTAATACTAACAGCTACATTTAATATTTGTTCAGAGACTCCTGGACTGAAATGATCAAAATTATTCTAGTGAAGGTGTAACGTGTGAATGAAACATTATAACATCTATCAGAAAATAGCGTAATATGGACCCTTTATGTAGAACCATGTATATGGCTATAATAATTAACAATATTTTACTATTTCAACATGTTTAATCCTAAATATACTCTTTTCCAAGTCTAAACTTTGACCTTTGACCCTTTGAGGGAGTGGTCATAATCAGTAATACAAATAAAACTGACTTTTGAGCTCATCTAACAAAAGCAATTAGCCTAAATCTTGTGAAATGATTTTGCAGTCACATTGCCCTTGCCTTTTTAGGTTATCTGATCTAATTTACTGACCTGAAGTAACCAGAATTAATCATTATAACCTCAGTTGAAGGACACTCTGCTATATAAACCTACTGAGACAACACAACTATTAATCACTGTAGTTTTGTATGGTACTTTAACAAGCACATGTTTCTGTTCATTTATGCAGAGGCCTGGTTTCAGAGAGGTCTGTGCTCCTGCATTTGTACTTCATCATTTCTCCACACGCATGAATGGCCGACCTTGTGGTACAAATAGCCCATTTTTATACGCCCGTTCTAATACGGGACGTATTATGGTATGGCGCTGTCCGTCCGTCCGTCCGTCTGTCCGTCCGTCCGTCCGTGCGTCCGTCTGTCCGTCTGTCCGTCTGTGGACAACCGTCTCACCTAGGAATGTCAAACTTCATGGCTGGACACCCCATGGGTCAAGGATGTTCCCTATTGATTTCAAGGTCACAGGGTCAAAGGTCAAGGTCACCTTATATATATATCGGCGCATGCCCCACATGTTTTGCCTCTTCATGAAGACAAAGCTTCAAAGACTTCAAAGCTTTGAAGTTTAAAGTTCAAAGGTGACACACAGTTCCAGCTGCAGCGGTTGCTAGGCAACGGGAGAGAGAGAATACAAGACAACTACACATTACCTTGTCCGCGCTCTAGCTCGACAACCGTCTCACCTAGGAATGTCAAACTTCATGGCTGGACACCCCATGGGTCAAGGATGTTCCCTATTGATTTCAAGGTCACAGGGTCAAAGGTCAAGGTCACGGCCCGACCCTTTGCGAAAACCTTGTCAGTATTGGAATCTTCCAAACTGCACCAACAATTCATCTTTAACTAGGTTTGACAAATTCTAACTTAATTCTATATACAATAATTCAAAGTACGGGCGTATTTTGCCCCGCTGGAGGAGCTCTTGTTACATTTGCTGGGGTTGGATTCTGTTACCAATGGCCTGCAGGAAAGAGTGAAGCGGGATGGAACTGGTTTAGGGTTTTTTACCGCACTGAGATAGTAGTTTGTGTGGTCGCCAAGAGATGAAGAGAGAGAATTTTGGCAAAACACTTAAAGATCCTATATTATGTCAAAATTGAGCTGTGTGAGCTTTAAGCCATGTTATAATGTCGTTACCTCTTAAAAACATACATGGAGCTGTGTTTTGTTTATTCACAAATGTTTGAATAACCCTTAATCATTAGTCTGTCTACATCTCCAAAGCTCAAAATGCTCTGTTCTACCTTGTGATGTCATTAAGTGGTAGTTTTCTAATTATCAGCTACCTTTTACCTTTTGCTCAACAGAGATTGGAAATTTCAGGGCTGAAATTATCCAAATGATTCTTGTGAAGGTGTAAAAACTAGGGATGGGCATGATTAGTCGACTAATCAATAATTGATCATTAAGAATTTCGTCGATCATGTTATTTTTTAATCGACAAACTGAATGTAGGTTACTGTGCTTAGCGTGAGAAGACGAGGCTGTGTGCAAACACTGGATCCTCACAGTCCCCTCCTTGGACACCACCTTGGAGATCACTATATCCCTCAATGATTGCGTTTACCTGTACATCAGTAGCAGTAGTAGTAGGGTTTTATCAGGTGTTTTCAGTATCCCGGTTACGTCATTGTGCATGCATACGCAGTATTCCGGTTACTGCAACATAAAGTTGAGTGCACATGCGTCTAAAAGACAAACACTTTTCAGTCTTTTCATCACAGCAGCAGCCAATATCAATAAAGTGACCAACATAAATAAAGTGACACATGCACCGAACAGACTCACCATCAGTAGTACATCCTCTGCTACAGAAAAACACTCATATTCCACTGAGTTGTGTCCTTTAGTCTGACAGAAGCTGTCTGCATCAGCGCACAAGGAAAAAGCTGTTTTTTATTTGTTTATGCAAATTAGCCATGTGGTTTTACCTTTCTTTTCTGTAAAACTTAAACACATGTGCGCAAAGCTGCATTAAACACATTATAATATCACACGGGCTGATGTGGCTCTATAGTGGTGATGGTTTATATGTTGTAAAAAATAATGATAATTGTAATATAAAAATGTTAATGATTAATTGAAAATCTATCGTTAATTCTCCTGATGATCAGTTAAGAAAATTTAATTGAATGCCCATCCCTAGTATAAACACAGTGGAGCACTTCCTGTATTACTACACAACACCATAAACTGGAAGTGTTTTTAGTTTCAGAGAGAAGAATTCAACCCAAATTTGCAGGGTTTGTGCATTAAACACATGTGAAGGAATGAAAACACAACAAAGCACAACTCTGAGTATGTCTTGGACGAGGAAACACAGTTGACAAAATATGAGCGCTTTTAAAATTTCAAATATTAATCCTTAGTACAATGTTATGAGGGTAGCAAATAAACAGCAACCAGCTCTTATCAAATATTGAGTGATGTATTTCCCTGGGGTGATACATCATTCAGCAATCCATTAGCTGGTTCCCAAAAAAGAACATTGCACTGATATTGCGTCATGGCTGCCTACATTAGCGCTAACCAGGCTTTTCATATGTCAGAACAACATGTCAATGTCAGACTGGCACCAGTATTTCAAAATGGGACCTATTTCTCAGGCAGTGGTGTAGACAACGTTGCTTGTCATGTAAATTCTCAACATGTACTCTGCTCTAAGTACGTCTTATTATGTCTGTAATAGAAGGTTAGCTGTGAGTCGATATCACTTCACAGAGCCCCTGCGGACTGTCTGGCTTCATTATGGCCGCCACGGGGACAGACAGACTGGTAACAATGCATTCTGGGAAAAGGTAGGCAGAGCTCTCATTAACTACTCGTCTGCTGTGTACAAAGACAATGTGCCAGAAATTATGCAGTTGAGTTGTATAATTAAAAGTTATTCTGTTTATTGTGGTGTAGGTAGGGGTAAATTGGGCGGTAATGATGACAGTTTGTTGATTGTGTCTTTCTAAGCTTTGAAATGTTTTGTGAATTTTGAAGGCTTTTTAGTGGTCTTATCCATTCATTATGTATGTAAATAAACATTAGATTGGTGTATACCTTTATAAAAGTGACATAAAATGAAACTAACTAGAATCAAAAACACATTTTTAATATTTTATGTTAAATTATAATATGGAATGAGTCTACTTTTGCTTTTTGGAGCTACACTGTATGTACATCATCAAATTTCATATAGCTAAAAGTTAAGGGAAAAAGTACAGAAGCTTTTAATTCTACCTTGTTGGAGAATTAAGCACATTAGATGTCTTGAGAGACGCTAAATAAATCCAATCCATTATTATTAGACTTTTTAGAGTTTTTAACCATGTGATAGTAGTTTCCCCTCCAAACGTTGGGAGAATAAATGTTATTTGAAGTTATTTGTGCATGTTTGAGCAATCTTTAACCCAGCATACGGCCATACGCCCATTGCTTTGTATTTAGTTCCGGGTCCAATTCTATTTTCTTAGGATTTTGCAGCGCTGTAGTCATTTCACTGTCCCTTTGTTGTAGTGACGTGTACGGCGATGTCAGCTCCCATTGGACACAGCAGTTTTCTAACACGCATGTCATTTTAGATGAATATTGCGATTTAAAATGCACAAATTATAACATAATGATCCACGGGTGTAATGGATTATAGCTTTAAGTTGACAACAATAAGTCTTCTTTAACAATTATCAGCGCAGTGAAATTGTAAAAAAGAAGATCTCATTTCTATTATGTTCTTATTGTTTTCCTGTTAAAACCAATCCACTTGATTTAGCTTATTTCCAAACAACAACTTCTTCAATATTTCAGTATTTCTCCCTCCTATTGATTCTCAGGTTCCCTCAGTAAAAGTGAACTCTTTTCCTACGGAGGCTATTTTTAACCATGGTCTTTGGCTGTTTTTCACTCTGCACCGTCTGTGCTGTGAGAAGTTTGTAAAGTGGATTCTGTGGACAGTGTTGAGCCAGCACAGCTCACAAATGTATGCACAGCCCGAGGAAAAGGTCACATGTGCTGATAACTCCTCCATGTTCTTTTAATGATTTTTTTTTTTTTTTTTTTTTTTTTTTTGTGGGTTTCTGACGGTCCAAACAAGAGATAACAAATATAAGCTTAGGTGTGTTTTTTACCCTTGTAAATGAATAAGAATTGTAATTTACATATAGACACATTACCCAGACTTAAAGATCCTATATTAAAATGGATTATTCTGAGCTTTAAGCCATGTTACAATGTTGGTACCTCATCAAAAACATAGAGTTGTGATGTGTTTCATTCACACATGTTTGAATAACCCTTTATTATTAGTCTGGCTACATTCCAAACCTCACAATGCTCTGTTCCACCTTCTGATGTCATGAAGTGATAGTTTTCAAGATAACAACTACCTTTTTTTCAGTAGAGACTTGAAATTCCAAATTATCCAGTGAAGAAGTATGGAGTTTAAAAACACAGTGAAGCACTTCCTGTATTACCACATGACATCACAAGGTGGAACAAAGTGTTTTCTGTTTGAGAGAAGCACTCAACCTAAATATGCAAGATTTGTGATTTAAACATATGTGAATGAAACAAAACACAACTCCAGGTATGTTTGTGATAAGGAAATATTATAACATAGATCAGCAAAACTTAGCATAATATACACCCTTTAAACTTGCAAATAATTCTACTGACCAGACTCAATTTCACTATATCGCCTCATTGGGATGGGCGATATTGATTTAAATAATTTCTCTAGTATTTTTTAGCTTATGTTGATAAATTCAGACAATACTGTAACAGTCTGTCAAATTTGTGTTATGTACAGTTCAAGCATTGCAAATAATGTATTGTTAACCATAAAAGTGTAGAAAAAAATAAAAATTACATTGCTAGTATCTTTCATTTTGACTTTGATACTGCATCCTTCAATACTTTTGATCAAAGGCACTCGATGTTCTAACTTTGTAAACAGCAATTTTCTATCTACTTTTTAATATACCTCCCACCTCTACCACTGCACGTTTCTTTGTTTGTTTTGTGTTTTTCTCCTCTGTGGCTGAATGTGTTGGTCTCAGATGGCCGGGTCTATTCACCTCTTAAACAATGACGGGTCTCTCTCCCTCTCTCTTCCTCTCTGCTCACTGCGTCCCTATTGTTGTTGTTTGTTTGCGCTCCCTGCAGCACAAAGTCAACCTGAATTATCCAAACTGTCGTAGTGAAGAAAACAAACCATGGTTAATGATGCTGGCACCCACCTGAGCCTTTGTCTGTGAATGGTGAGAAACCTGTTATAATAGGTTGCAATTACAGTTCCCATATAGTGGCCTGTTGTAGTCTCCCGTTACAGGCTATAGACTCACAGTTGGTTTATCCAATCTGACATTTTCATTCTCCCAATTTATGCTTCATTTTTTTCTATTTAAAATGGCCGGCACAACTTGGAGTGGGCAATATCGGCAAAAATGAAAATCGTGGTAATCATTTGGAGTGTTCTGAAGACAAAATTCAGATATTTTTCAGTCCAACAAAAATGTGAAAACTGTTTTGTAGACTTTAGGTTTTAAATCTAATGTGAAAGGACTGCAAAATGACCCCCACATGTGCAGAAATACCCTTGAAAAATACATTACAATATGACTTTGTTCCATTTCTATTTTTTACATGCCGATTTTTAAAAATTTTGCCTGTATATTGATTCAATATATTGCCCACCTCTAGCTACAACACATTTTATTTAATGCAATTTAAAGGTTAATATGAAATAAGATACAATAACAAGTATTTTACTTTCATTTATAGTTGTATTTACTACTTGAGTGTATCCTTCCCTAGCTTAGTTCTCACTTGTACAGTGTGGAAGCTTCCAGAGATTGCAATCCTCGCCCACCTGTACCAGTGTGTCAGGGGTCAGGCTGAATCTCCGTATGAAGCCCGTTCCGCAACCTCAGCTGAAATGGCCAGGTAATATCTCCACTGTGGTTATTATTGCATTAAAGATAGGCTTTATTGTGTTAGTGTCCAGCTGTGAGGGGCCAGACTGCTGTTTATCAAATCATCCCACTGTATTAGATAACATTGTTTTTGTCTGTGGCCCAGTGAGTGATTGGTAGTCCTCATAAAAAGAGGTCATAATCACCAGACAGCATTACACTCAATATAAAAACGCATTAACAGAGACACGTTCCAGACAAGTCAAACGCCAGAAGAGGACCAATATTGGTTTAAGTGGATAATATATCCTCTTAAACTTTTGAGATTTTTAAATGTGCTGAAATACACTGTCTATGTGACTGTCTGGTGAAGTACTATCTCTGTTAATTGAGTAATTAACCTTTTAACCATACACTATACTTAAAATTTTAGTCATAAAGTAGTTACAATATTATGGTTGATCACAGTATTTCTCTTTTGCAATATACCGTGCTTCAAAATGTGTTATTCTAGGTCTAGACAAAGGCTACCACCAACGTCATCCTAAGTGATCCTGGTAGTGGCACTGTGGTAATCAGTGGTGAACACATAACCTTATAATGGACCATCTGCATTGAGGCAGATATGCCCCCCTATCCCCCTCCTTTCACCTAGGTCCCCCATAACCCCCACTCCCCACACCATAACAGTGAACTGGACTCTGTATTGATGCAACAAAGAATAATCTGCAGTTTATACTGCTATATCTGCCTTACGTCATGTTGTGTTTAAAGTGCCCTGTGTTTTTCCTGAAATATTCTACAACATGGCATTTAATTTAATGTTTCATTGTGTAACTTTTATGGTGGAGGGTCTATCACCTGCTTGTGTCTATGGATATGTTATTGTTCTGCTCATAAACGGTTCTACCATACATGTATTCAATTACAGATGGTTTTGTAGCTCAAAAAACATTTAGAAAATCAGGCATTCCGACTGTGAGCTGGGTCGCCTCTCCACAGATCTGACCTGTAACTTGGTTTGGTTTGATTTTCATGGTAGAAATGTTTAATACCATGCTGCGAAACATTCCAGACAAAGCATTCTAATAAGATTTCCATGGAGAAAAACATTTGACAGACCCACCACCAGAAAAGTTACACAATGCACTTTAAATGCTTTAAGTACCTCAATAGTGTATATGTTTACATTCCAATATTTGCACTTTATGGATTGCACTGATACTGTTCTGGACTAGATACACTATTGTTTTACACTCTAAAGGTAATTCTGTTATTACTTGTGACAATGAGAAATTCTTGAATCTTGATGATGGAGAAATTGACAGTATTTGTAGGTCAGTTTGTACTGTCATGAACATTGTACTTGTGTATACAGGAATATTATAAGTGGCGTGCATACTTGTTGTGACCACTGTGTTTGTGGACAGAGTGAAAGTGGCAGAGGAGAGAGGCAGAGTGCTGAGCCTGGGCCTTAGAGCCAGGATTAGCCTGTGTGGCCTCTCCAGGGCAGGTCTCTGCCCTGCACTACAGAGGGACGAGGGAGCAGAGCCAGATACACACAACACACACAACAAAGACAGTGAGATGTGTTTACTCTGCATTTACGCCATGCTCCTTCACTTAAAAATAACTCATATTTAAAGGTGCACTATGTAAGTGTGTATTTGCTCATAAACCGATTAAGCACATTTCACAGTTTTAAGTCTAGACAGATTTATTCTATTTCCTTTGTTGCTGTTGATTTGATTGCATGGCCTACTTTAACAGTCCCTTTTCAATGACTGTGGAGGCTGACTGGTTATGGATTCATAAAGGAGGACACAGCTTCACTTTTTAATAACCATCCACCTCAGACTGAGCTCTGTGTATGTCCATGTGAGAGGGGTACTGACCACAACATGATCTTCTGCTGTGACCTGCCCAATGCCTGTACCTGCTCTTCTGGTCTTTGCAAAATTTGAAGGTGAAATTGATCCAGACCTGTGCCAAATGATGTTGTCTGAATTAGATTAGAATTGTTTATTAGTGTATCCACTGATCCTTTTTGTGTATTTTTAGAAATTAAATAGCACAGACTTGTGCCACAACCATAAACTGTAAAAAAAAAAAAAAAAAAATGGAGCATAGTGTTCATATTAATAAGAATTTATTTATGTACAAAATAGCAAAATAGAAACACCAGGAACATGTAGAGCGGGTTAAAATGAACATTTTAAAAATAACCAGGCTCACTGCAACAGTTGCAGAAAGAGGGATGACAATTTTTCAGTGTAAAGTCAATAGAACCCAGTGTTAATGGTGTCATTTTGCTATGTCCATTTATATATACAGTCTATAGCTGCAAGTAATGATTATTTGAGTCAACTATAGCCTGCTGTATTTTTTTTTTCCAATTGGTTGATTAATCTAACAATCATTTATATTGTACATTGAGATTATTTCTTTAAATAAACCAAGTAAAGGTTATGAAAATCTGAAATTGTTTATACCTTTTTGACATTTTGATTACTTTTGGTTACTTTCCTGGTTGGTCTTTTGGCACGTTTTTTTAAAGTCAAATATTATTATCAAAATGTTATTACATTTTTTGAGTAGTTAGTCATGGTTATTCCTATTGCAGCTCTATCATATACCTCCTCTATTCATCTTTACCAATGGGAAACGGAAGAATGACGGATATGTATAATTCTAAGGCTTTTATTTCTTTCGTTAGAATTTTCATAATATTCTCGTGACATAAATCATGGGGTTAGAGATGAGATGGTTGTCAGAAGTGTCACTCATTCTAATTAATGCCCCTGTAATGTGTATAATTAATACTTGAATCAGAGCTGCTGCAATATTGATCAGCATCTTAAATTATTCCAGATCTGTCTCTCCATTTATAGAGCAAAGTATGTTGCTAGTCATGTCATTAATAAAGGATTATAGGGCTATATGAATGATAGCTGCAAAAATGTTCTGTGACAAGATTCTGTTTGGTCACCATGTAATGGTGATACTGGGGTCACTGCCAGTTCAAATATGGCAGTTTTTGCAGTGCTTTGAATTTCTGGGATGAATATTGCAGTGGTGGATATTGAACGACACACATTTCACTTCTTAATGGAAAGTCAGATCATTTAGAGATAAAATGTCACTATTTTCAGATTAGAATCAAATAGGCATGTGGTTATTATGAGAGATGGAGAGAGAGATACTTTCAAGTTTTGTCACAGTAACATTTAATGCACTTCTCCTCTTTGTGTCTCAGTCAAAGGTCTCAGTGCAGTTTAACAGGAGGACTGGTCATGTAGGGTCAGCAGTGTCTGTGTCAGGGCAGTTTGAGGAGAGGAAGAGCCAAAAGTGTCTCTCCTTTGTGTCCTCCAGCATCACAGCAGTATCCAGGGGGAGCCAGGTGAACACAACACGAAAGGCCCTGTCCTTATTCCTTTCTGGTCTTTTTCCTCTGAAGGTCTTCTGCTACATGTGGTGTAAAAAGCCTGTAGCATCTCAAAGGTCCATAGCTAGCTCCTTAGCTAGCCTCTTGTACAGTTTCTATGGATGGATACAGGCAAAACAGTTTATTTCACAAAATCCAACACTTGTGTTCTTTGAACTGCACCTACTACACTTAGTGTGTTACAGCCTTTGGATATTGTTGCTATGTCTTTGTAAGCACATCACTCACCTGTTTGAATGTGATAATGTAATGGCTTCTGGATGGGAAGGCTGTATAGTCATGGATTTCAGTTTCCTAGTAAAGGTGGGTTTTGACCATTCAAAAAATATAATTTTATGGTTTTGATTTGTTAATCAGCATTATTCATCCATCCATTTTCTTTCACTTTATCCGGGGCCGGGTTGCGGCGGCTGTACTCTGAGCAGGGAGGCTCAGACTTCCCTTTCCACGCATACTTCCTCCAGCTTTTCCTGGGTCTTTCCCGCGGCCTCCTCCCGGTGGGACGTGCCCGGATCACCTCTCTAGGGAGGCGTGAGCCACCTCAACTGGCTCCTCGCAACATGTAGGAGCAGCAGCTCTACTCCATGCTCCACCCATGTGACTGAGCTCCTCACCCAATCCCTAAGGGAGCCCCCAACTACTCGGTGAAGGAAACTCTTTTCAACTTATCTTGTCCTTTCGGTCAATACCCAATATGTTCATATTTATTTGTAAGTAGAATAAACTAATTAAAACCTTTTAACTAGTAGACTTCATAGCAACAAAGCTATTTTATAAAGCCAAAATGTTTCTAGATCATAACATATCCTTTCAACATGCAACACAGAGCTGGACTACACAGTGGCCTTCTCTCCCAGTATGCCCTCCACTCTCAAAGTACCCTTGCCCTTGTTTTTTTTACACTTTGAGTCCATTACCTATTGATTTCCTCCTGTCAGGACCACTCAGCAAGGTCGAGGGAACCTTTTGAAATCGTCAGTCGTCTGTACACTTTTTCTCCCTCTCTCTCCCCCTCTCTCCTTTGTGCCCCCTCTTCGTGTACAGCGCACTCTGCCCTTGTTTTCCTCCTTGTTAGTCATCTCTCTTACCTTCCAAAGTCCTTGTCTGGCTCCTCTCTGTCCTGTCAATCATGCATGCACATCACGAGCCAGCGCTACCCTACCAGTTCTTCCTTCTCTGGGGAAAGTGCAAAGGAGGAGAAAAGGGGAAAGAAGTGATGAGAAGGCCAATAGAGTACAGTAGATTTACAAGAGGAGTGATGCTACTGAAGTGTACCTGACATGAATACTGAAGATACCAAAAAAACCAGAAGAGCTGTGGGATGTTCATTCATCTAAAAATTATATGCTGTAGTTGCACTCTGGAACTCAAGTTTGAAGCCTCAATATAAAGTGTCCTTGGACATGTCATGTATAATTTTTCTCTCCCACAGGAATCCTGAATTTATTTTCTGGTGGAGGATCTGCCATCTCTTTGTATCCCTGAGATGTTATTGCATTGAGTAGAATGTTGCACAGTATGGCATTAAACTTATGTATCTTTTTCTTTTATAATATTTACCCAAGCAACTACCCAAGCAATTTCTCATGGATTTCTGGTTTGAATCTGATAAGATTCTAACCATTGCACTATAGTTACTCAGATCCATAGGTGGTATAAAAAAGTGGACTAATGGAGTGTGACATCACAAACGGTGTTCAGCTCCGGTAAAATCTTGAGACTAGCAGTTATATGGGCGAATTTAGAGCTAATTTTCATATTACACTGGAATCACGTCAAGCAGGTTAATACAAATATTTTAAGAATAAAAGCCTGACAGCAGCAGTTACAGAGAGAGAGGCAATGTTTTGTCAATACAAAGTGAACTGGAGTTGGAGTCAATGGAGCCTGCAGCTTGCCCATGGTCACTTCCTGTTTTGAACGCAACGGTTGGGGGGTTAGCTATGTCCATTTATATATACAGTCAATGCTCCGATCAAGTACATAAAAAAAACAAATATGAGTTGTTAAAGAAAATAGAATGGCTGTCTAGAAATATGAGATAAGTGTGTGGGGACTTTTACTGTGCTTTGCTTTATGACCATCACAAAATATGACTGTTGTGTCTTTGGGAAAGACACTTGGCCCACCTTGTGTGAATTTAATTAACTGGTGATAAAAAACTATTGCTATTCATGATATATTTATAGCTGCCAGTGGTAAATTAAAAGTCACGCCATTTATCACATATATTTAAACTCTTTCTGTTGACCTTATTCCTCCCTGCCCACTTTTACCGTAAATGCGACTAATCCGCTATTTTTTAGTGACACTTTCGGTTAAACTGGAATCCCATTTATTTCAAGGGAGAATTTGAGAAAAGTTTCTCCATTAAAATAATGATATAAAGTAGGTCAGTGACAGTAAGGCAGGATTATCTAAAAAAAGATTCTAAATGTACAATATCGTTTAAATTGAGCTGTAATAAATAGCAGAATAGTTATAGTAGTAGTTATTTAGTGTATTTTATGAGTCATAGAAGGTATTTATTCAACCTTCTACGGCTCAAATCTTATTGTAATGCCAAAAAATAACACAATGTTCCCCACAAATACAAGGGAAAACAATAAATATTGATCCCCAACTAAAATATGATATGAAGTTGGTTGATTTGTGTAAAATGTTCAACATTCATGTGCACCAACAAGTCAACACTGCATCGATTCCCTGAGAGGCTTTAAAACGGCTTTGTAGTCCACATAGAAAGTATTTGTTCACAATATTGGCAGCCGCATGTAAAACAATACAACCTGAATGACGATGGAAACACCCGCGGCAACTTCTGGGATAGGTGGCCTGTTACCTTTTTATATTTTTTTCATCTTGAAATTGCTTTACCTGCAGAAATCACCTTGGACTGTTACTCCATTTGTTTCCATTTGCGCCTCACAGCTGAACTCGGTCTTTGGAGTCCGTCCAGTGTTGCCTGCCTCACTTTCTGGTAAACAGCTTCTACAGAGAGAGAAATAAAAAGAACAAAAGGAATATTTGGCAAAATCTTCAAACTAAGCAAGTGAGTGATGACAGATGGTCCAAAGATGGAAGGAATGACTTCAGTTTGCAAGACCCTTGACGTCGTCCTGTTTAATATTTTGTTTTCATATTTGTGAAGGTGCAGTTCAGGGCTATAAACATGTATTCTCAAGTACATCCACTTCTCTCTCCCTTCTTTGTGAGCCTGTCCTTCATGCGACTTCAGAGCTCATTTTGAACACAGACACAGCTACACAAATTCTGCCGGAGGTAAGTGATAATGAGCTGGAGACTGTCAGAGCGACAGCAGCTCTGTTTCTGTCCCCAAATTGAAGACAGGAGTTTAGGGTCTAGTATCATGCAGAGGTGGAGGAAAGAAAAACGGCTTCTCAACTAGTGGATTTGGATATGTTTTGAATGAGTGTCACGATCAAAAAATCTGAAGTGCACTATATTGTTGAAACAATTTTTAAAGGTGAACAATATTGGAACTTATTTATACCACTGACACAGTAACTCTAAAGCAAGATTATCTAAAAAAAATCTAAATGTACAATATTGTAAAAAAAAAAAAAAAAAAAAAATAGCTGCAATAGTAGTTATTTAGAGTATATTATAGAAGTCATAGAAGCCATTTATTCAGCCCTCTACAGCTCAGTCTTTTCGTAGTATGGAAAAATAACTGTACAAGTACATAGGAAAAGTATGCATGATAAATACTGACCCCAAAATGATGTTGCAACTATGATTTATTGGATGTTAAGCCGATATCATAGACTTTACATGTTTTTTATGCAATCTATGGTTGATATCGTGTTTATCGTGACCTACCAACTTGCACTTTCTATTCATTTAGTTTTATATATGTTTTTTAAAAAGAACTGCTAACATTTGAAACTTCAATTTCTTATTTTAAAACAGGTTTATTATTTAAATTAAATGGCCTGCTGCCTCTGTGGCAGAAACCGAAACAGAGTTTTTCTCTTACTGGAATGTCAGGTCTTGACATATTGTGGTCAGTTAATTAGAATGCAGTGGTTTTATTTCTTCTTAATTGGGAGAAACATAAACTGAGAAAAAAAAAAAATGTGTTAAAACATCAAGCACAGTTTCTGAGGTTCACCAAAGTTGTGTCCCTTGAAATACTGACTCATAGTAAATATTGTAGTGCTATGGTGTCATGAAAAAATGTATTTAAAAACAAAGTGTGTCTTGACCCGCCTATTTTTTATCCTTTTGGATATTCTCCTTCTTCCTCTTTCCACACAGTAGAATGTTGTAGGGGTAGCTTTGCTGTTTTAGCTTAAAAAGACACATTTAGACGCCCCGCTGAGAAGAAAAACTGAAAAGCAACTTCTAGCAACGCTTCAACAGTCAGCCAATTCCGAACTTTGCATCATAAAATTCCTTTGTTTTCATTTCACTGTTCCCCACACAATCCTCCTTTGAAACGCGGCAGAGGCTTTGAGCTCCTCTCCCTGGACTGTAATGAAAGCAATAGTCCAGTGTAGAATGAGCTTTGGACAGTCAGAAGCCTCTGCTGTCCAGGTAAACAAAGGCTTTGGTTGGCTGCAGACAGCACAGATCGCGTTCTACCCCCAGCTTCCTCCCGGATTACATTACATCGCGTCTGGTGGTTTTGTTATGCCGTGCCCTCCCCATTTGCAACACATAATCGTAGTGGCTTGAAAGAGCTCATAAATCTGCCTACCACAATGTTGTAGAAAAAGAGAAAGCTTGCCCCTGGCATTTGAAGTGGCGCCGTGCCAGTTAGTGCGTTACTTCTTTGTTTTTTTGGTGGATATGTTTTTGAGTTGGTTGCTTCCTGCTATTTGGCCTGTCATGACTACAGAATTTGAAGTGTGATACATTGCTGAAGAAAGTATAGATGAAAAACATTCATACTGAAACAAGAACACTGAGGCAGAATTATCTAAGAAAAACTATTCTACAGTATCACACAAAAAACATGAGCTGCAATAAATAAAAGGCACAATGAAACACTTATTTTGAGTGTATTATGAGTTATTTATTCAACCCTCTGCAACTCAAGTTTGGAAAAATAACAGTTTTCCACAAGCACAAAGGAAAAGTACACATGATAAATACTGGCTCCACAAAATTATTGTTCCAACTATGATTTGTTAAAGGTGCACTGCGTAACTTTTTCCGGTGGAGGGCCCGCTACTTGCCTGTCTATTGCTCAAAAATACAATCTTTCCTTCTGTGAATAGGGGCGACTCTTCACAGATCTGCATTGTGATGTAGAGTAGTGCTGTTAACTGCTTATCTGAATAGGTTGTACTGTACTGTGGAACATTCTAGACAAACCAATAACATTTCCATGGAGACAAGCAAGAAGACCCTCCACTACAAAAGTTATACAGTTGTTGTGACCAATCTACCAACCTTCAGTGTCTATTCATTTAGTTTTTTGCACCTAACAAAGTCTTTAAGTCTGAATCATTACAAATATAGCACAAATAATTAAGAATATTAGACAGTAGACACCATCCGTCACACATTATGATGCAAATGGATTTTGTGCTAAGAATGTGTGACTAATTATACAATACATACTGAGGATGCTTAGGATTTCAAGGGAGCGTGGTGAATTTCGATCTTCATTCCAGTGATATTTAGCATTCAGTGTCGAAGCACGCTGTTTGAAAGATGTGAGTTTTTCGTTGTAAGTGCTATGACGTTTTTCTCACTCAAGTGTGTTGGCAACTTGGCATGTGAGCTGTTTTTCAGTTGGTGTGATTAGAAGCAGAGTCCTTGGGCAGAGTCACAGTCGTTTTTGTGGAAGTGTTATGTGGTGTTACTTGCTAAGCTTGCCTCTCATGAAATTGTATCTGGCTGGTTTATCTTAAAGGTCCTATTCCATTAGGCCATGTTACAGTGTTATTACCTCATCAAAAACCTGGAGTTGTGTTTTGTTGCGGTCACACTTTAGTTCAGTAGAGATTGGCAACTCCAGGGCTGAAATTATCCAAGTGTTTTTCATGAAGGTGTTTGGAGTTTAAAAACAGTGGAGCACTTGCTGTATTACCACGTGATGTCACAAGGTAGAATGGAGTGTTTTCTGTTTGAAAAAAGAAGAGTCTGTGAGTTAAATATGTGTGAATGGTGTGTTTTTGATGAAGAAACAACATAGCATAGATCAGAAAACAGCATAACATGATGACTTTAAAGGTTCATTATGTGACTTTTTCTGGTTTTAACCTATTTTCCTCCATGGGGACAAGCACATGATGCCTCCAGGCCAAGTCACAGGTCAGATCTGTGGAGAGTTGAGTCCACTCACCTTAAGATTGCATATTGTTAGGGTATTTCTGAGCAATACAAAGCACCTGGAACAAAATGCACTTACAACAGCTAGAAATAAACCGCTTCCAATAGGCATTGCAACTTAAACTTCACAGCAAGGGGTAAACCTGGGTCATTCCTTTTTTCTCCACTTGCATGTACCTGTAATCTTGATTTTCTACACCGGCTGTTGAACATCAGTGCATCCGAGTTTTAAGCAGGGTTTACTTTGAAGAGAAATGGTTGGAGCTTCTGCACTGGACAAGTGGACAGCCTTCCTCACAGTCACTCCTTTTGAGGCCTGTCCTGTGAGATAAGACCCTGCTCCATGATCAATTGTTCCTTCCATACAAGACCATGCTTCTTTGTCTCTGTCATTAGTCTGTTTTCTTCTCTATCAGCAGCTGGGAGTATGGGATCTCCGTTGTTTCATGTAGTAGCCGAGATAAGGCCAGGAGAACATAAGGGGCTGAATAATTAAATGTTTTGTAGAATACATTGGTGATTTCACTGTTTGGACAAGCTCAAAGGCTACTGTGTGAGGAGTGCAGTCTGTTCTTTCATCCGTACAGGCTGCTTTGTTCCCAAAACAGGGCCATTACACAAAAAGACTTTGTCCAAATTGAAACCAAGATAAAAGAATACCACAGTGACCACCATTCACAAAGCCTATGCTGAGTTACCGTATGATCACATAATTCCCAATGGATAAAAAATGGTGTCTAACTAAAATGTTAAAACTCTTATTCATGTTCATAAAAGATTACTAAAAGATACAGTATTTTGATATTTTTTGACCATAAAGAGAAAATATTGTCCACTTATTTTTTCATGTTTTGAGCTTTTTGAAGTACTCAAATCAGCAATAAGGCTATGAATATTATTATGTGTGATCATGTCTTATTACTCTGTTATACTGTCACACTGTGAATAATTGAGCCATAAACTGGAAATTTCTGGTGGAGAGTCCGCCACCTGTTTGTCTCCATGGAGATGTTCCATGGTGGAATTTTCCATGGTATGATATTAAACATTTATATTTCTATTGCTTCTATTCTATTGCAAAAATCCCTTCTAGGAATGGGGGATACTCTCCACAGATCTGAACTGTAATGTAGCATAATGCTGTAACTAGCTTGTCTTGTTATAGATAGGTTTAATCCATACTGTGGACCATTGTAGACAAATCAATAATATTTCCATGGAGACAAGCAGGTGGTGGACTCTCCTCTAGAAATGTTTCACAGTGCACCTTTAATATTTAAAGCCATAACCTTGGTGGAGTCTCCAAAATCATGAGGACACCAGACGCCCATTTTGAAGTGATACAGAGAAGCACCCATTAGCATTTACTGCTTAAAATGAATGAAATTGCCAAACTGTAAATTGAAATCACATGTTTATAGTGATTTAGTGCTATTGCAATAATATAACATAAGAAACTGTTTAAAAAGAAGGCCACTTAATGATAGTTTTGATTTATTATAATTTCTCCTCACAAAGGACCCTTTTATGCCTCTGCAAAATGTTAGAAAATGTTTCAAAGTAACATGTGGCATAAAATTGAGCATAAAAGTGAGCATAAAAGAGTCTTTGAATCAAGGACAAAGCGTATCATCAAACACTACCTCCATGCTCCTGACGTGCTGCTTTGCTCCAAAACACAGCATCCTTATTGACAAAAGATTCCTGTCTTTGATGCATCTCAAGGATAATTCTATCATAAAACGTGACATATTGCAACGAAAAGTGCTGGCGTCGTCTCTGGTCTAACCCATTATACTTTCTTTCTCTCATGTCTCCACAGCCAAGGTCAAGCCCAAATGCGCTCCTACTTTCTTCGCTTGCTCCACGGGCGGACACTGTATCATCGGACGTTTCCGCTGTAACGGCTTCAGCGACTGTCCGGACGGCAGCGACGAAGAGAACTGCAGTAAGTCTCTGACATGATGTCCTGTATCTGTGTGCAGCGGTCACAGGAGGCCAAGGGCTGCTCTGTAATGTACTGTCCCACTGGGGTCACTGTTTACACTGCAGGCATTCATCTCATACTCACAGCTATGTGCATTTCTCCAGCCTAGAGTGGTCTGTGTATCTATTGGCTGTTTCTGGGATTAAAAATGTCCTTGTTCTAATATTGGCTGTCAGTAAATATGCACCACCATGTGTCTAGTTTATTTATGGTTTGTGAGGGCAGCCTGGGTGTAGGCCTAGTGCGATTTTGAAGCATATTGCTACAGAGATACACTGTGATAGATTATATAATATGATATAATATTGAAACTACTTTATGCCAATGCAAGATAATCACAGTAAAACATTTTCAAATAGGCAGTATCATTAAAAAAATCATATTAAACAATAAGTTGATATGGTAATTATTGTGGCAGACCTACCTGGGTGCAGTGAGTTGCTGGTTTGAATCAAGCAAATCATTTAAAAGGGCCTAAACTTCACTCTCATTATATACTTCAATTACAGTTTGTTAGTTGTGACAGATAGGGCATCCAGTGTAAAAAAACAAAAAAAAGCCAAATTGCTAACAAGGAATAAATATCACTGGACATTATAATTTACAGTTTTTATGTAAAGATGCTTGTTTTCAAAGACTGACAAATAAATGATGTTGAAGTGTATTTAGCTATTATTATAGATGTCATTATGTAGACACTTGTCTTATATCTAAACCATGCAAAGGTCAAATGAAAATCCTCACCTGATCTAATCACAAAGAACATTTTTCTTACTCATTTGTATCCACAAAACAATAACCTTATAGGTCAAGGTGTATAAGCAAAAGTTTATGTGTTAAAAGTTTGTAAGTAAGAAAAAAGTATATATGTGAAGCCTGCCCCTTAAATGATTAGGTCAGTACAATATCTTCCACTTCTGTTATTGTGCCTTTCCCTGCAGTAAACTCTAATCTCACTGCACTTCACTGTGTACGAGTGGGTAGACTGTAGGTGTACTTCATAATGTGTGGTAGCTTGTCCTGGTGTTACCTTGTCCTTGTTCAGCCCGTAGTTCTGAACCAATCACTTTTCTATGTCAAACACTCTGCCCCTCCCTTTCAGAGCCCTGTGTTCACAAATCTAATCTGTCCATTTTGAAGGAGGCTTAACTGTACGCCCACAGCACTGTATAATAGCTCAGGGTGTCTCTCTGGAGAATTTATATCAATGCTGTAGCAAATACAAAGCTCAGGTATTCAATTATTGGAAACGGCGTATAGGATAAGGTTAAAGGGCCCACATTACACTATTTTCTGATCTGTTATGAAGATGCTTCCTCATCACAAACACACCTGGAGTTAAGTTTTGTTTCATTCATGCATTTTTAACACACAAATTCTGCATATTTAGAGTTATTCGAGATCTTCTCTCAAACTGAAAATGCTATATTCCACTTTGTGATGTCATGTGGTAATACAGGAAGTGCTCCCATACACCTTCACTTGAATCATTTGGAGCATTTCAGCCCTGTAATAGCCAGTCTCTACTGAACAAAAGGTAAAAGGTGGCTGTCATCTTGAAGACTATCATCACAAGGTGGAACAGAGCACGGATGTGGACAGATGTGTCTGGTATTCTGCATTCTAGTGTAGAAAAGGTCAACCAGGTAGGGGAGTTGAAAATCAGCATTTGCTATACTCTGTGTGTGCATCACATTAGATGCAACCTTTGTTTTATAACTCTGTCTGATTGCATTATCCCCACCAAATAAATAAATAATTAAATAAACATTTTGATCTTTGGAGAGTTACTCAGACATGTGTGAAAGAAACAAAACACAGCCCCAGGTATGTTTTTCAGGAGGTAACATTATTATAACATGGCCCACAGCTCACAAGAATCAATTTTGTGTATTATATAACCTCTGTAACCTTCAGTGCTTTTGGAATGTTTGGTTCAAGTCAAATAATCCAGATTAATCCAAACCAGTTGTTCAGTTATTGGTCATGCCACAGAGAGCAAAGAAATAACACAGTGACTGTTCATATTTCACCAGGATATAGTGTAATAAACCTTCAAACAAAACCTGTCAGAACCTTGTGTTTTTGTCCCACAGCAGGAAATCCTCTGGTGTGCACAGAAGCTCGCTTCAAATGCCGTAATGGCCGCTGTGTGGACCGTAGCTTCCTGTGTAACGGTCAGGACAACTGTCAGGACAACAGTGACGAGGAGCTCTGCCTCACCACTGCAGGTAACACACACTCTAACATCTGACGCGGGGGGCATTCATATTGCCACTGCAATATGAATGTGGTCTGATGAGCTTTGATAAAGGTTTTGGATAGTTTTTTTTTTTTTTTTTACATTTATTGGGAATAGACTTGTCACAATAACAAATTTTGCAGTGTGATATATTGCTGAAATAAATGTAGAGGATAACAAAGCAGAATTATCCCCCAAAATGTATTATATTAAAGTAAATGTACAAATTGCACTTAAGTAGTCAGTTTGTATCTATAATGAGTCCATAAATAGAACAGAAAATTAGCCCAAACTTTACCCACTAGTGCAAAAGTACCCATGATAAACACTGACATGAATGATAGCGCAGCACTTTAGGACATTACAAAGAGCACTGCACACTAAAATACATTACAGAAACACCTCAATGTCACGACAGTTTCTATGTGTTTGTCTGCTGTCTTTACTCCTATTCTTGTTGTCTATTCATATGCAAAAATAATCTTTAGTTTGCTCGCTTGCAGCCTTGACACCAACATCATATTAAAAAAAAAAGTACTTTCTACGCCTTGAGCTCAGAAACCAAATCTAAATAATACATATATTTTTACTGCAAGCCCAAAGCCAGAAAAGTCATCCAGTACCCATTCTGATGCCTCATACTTCTTCACTTTTACACTACTCCCCACCCCACCACCCCCATCTCTCTATACATTTCCAGCGACATTTTATTTAAATGTGAACAATACTTATTCTAATACCCCAGAGAGGTAATTTAGGTAGTGAATGTGCTTACTCGGGATATATTCATCCATGACAAGATAAATGAGCTCATCTGGTTTTGTTTGGTCACACACCCAACATTTATAAGAAGACAAAATGTACGGCTCCTTTTCTGCAAGGCCCTGTCTCAGTGCCCAGTGCTTCTGAGGCAATTCTCCAAACGCTTGATATTTGATGAAAAACCTGTCCTGATAATACAACCCCCTGCCAAAGTTAATATCAATAGCGAATTCATCAGATCTTAATTAACTCGGGTAGAGAATCATGTGTTAGCTTGGGCAATAGAGATTTATTTTTTAAGAACATGGCTCTTGTGTAATTTCCCTAGTTTGTCCAGCTTAGACTTTTCTGAACTTTCTTTTACTTGATATTCTGATTGAATGCAAAAACATGTTGCTTCAGTTGGAGGAATTGATTCTAGGCTTATCTTTAAGGACACAAATTCACTTTTTGGAGCTATATTCTGGTCTGTTAATCAAAAGTTGTCTTCTCTGAGCACTCAGAAATAAGTGTTGCATCACAAGTAAAAATCACAAGTAAAAATATACTTATCGTGCACAGTTTTTAATTTCATAAATCATCTCTGGATTGGTTCACATTCATGAGGTCTAAGGACTTAATTAATTTTCCTCATGTTAATTCCCTTCGCTAACAGCAGAGGGAGCTCCAATATCTATACATCTCATTGAAAACAGAGAAGAAGTTTGTTTTTTAGATGTAGACATTATTTAAGATATCCCAAGGTGACCAAAAGCATATTTAAAATGGGATTAAAGCCACAAAAAGGCAGAATATTTTTGTAAATGACATTTTAAGGGTACATCTAGTACTGATGCTTCTATTTATTTTATCATTTTCATAAGATCTTTCAAAGAGTTAATAGTTTCTCTGGTTCTTTATTGGTTGATTTGTCTGTTTAATGAAAATTCAATTGCTCAGTTATGCAATGCCTTGGTGGTGGTCTGTACACTTGCATAGATGACTTGATAATCTTTACTTTTCTTTGATTTTTCCATACGCCATCGTCATTGACCTTTATGATTTCTTTTCCTTGTCCTCTCGAAAATTTTACTTTTACACTGTTGCCACTTATTTCTGTGATACTGGCTCCTATAGAATATCAGATGAGAGCTGTATACCATTCTCATTCCTCTCTTGCGTAGACCACCTCCTCAGGCTGTGCTTCCTGTCAACACACAGTTGTCTGAAGAGTGGAGAGCTGACAAGACACCTGCCAGACTGTACTGTGACGCACACATGAGTGCAGCCCCTCTCGCTGTGCTGTGGAGGGGCTTTGGTCTCAAGGCTCTCTACTGTCAGAAAGCTTTGTGCAAACAAAAACTCCCCAAACAAATACCAAAAAGGGGACTAAACTAAATGTCAAGCACAATATCAGTAGTGGCGTTAGGGAAGTATGACTATAAAAGGAAGTAGCAATACTGGAAATGTTTAAGGGTTTTGATAAAAGTACAATAGTTTCTTTAGCTGTCTTCTACGATATTGTAAGCGACTGGATCTGAAATGCATTGTGGTTACATTCTTTATTATAGCAAAAGAAAATTAAAGGTAACTTCTGAGTTAAAATGCTGTTAGCTCATCAAAAACATACCTGGAGTTGTGTTTTGTTTCATTCACACATGTTTGAATAATAATTTATAATCAATGGTAGTCTGTCTATGGGCCCTATCCCCGATGTTAGTGCTAGATCTCACGTTAAGGAGGGGGCGTGTCCAGGTTGGGCTGTGCTTCGCTGCTGGAGGCTGGAGTGGGACAGTACAAGTACATATATGGTGATGGCATCTGAACAAAATCTGTGACCGCTGTAGCATTTAAAAGCACTGCCAGTGCGGGTGATGTCTGCAGTCTTTGCCTCATTAACAGGCAACAAAGAGGGCTGCAGGGAAAAGTTATATATGGGTACAATAAAACAGCTCTGGAGCCCCACGATGCAAGTACGCACCAATAGAGGCACCAGGAATATAGAATTTTGGATGGGCCATGACAGAACTGGATGGGTTTATGTTCTGAACACTCTGCACACCTGCGCCCTTCTTACGCACACACACCCCTGTAAGCCTGTGCATGTGTACACACGTCAAGCTTTTAGTTTTCTCTGCGTTCCTCCGTTCCTTTGCCTCCCATTATGCAGCAGACCCACTGCTGCTCACCCTGGTCACATTCACTACCGTCCCGATAGTCCGCTACTGCATTTCTCACCTGGTGTACGAGTTTCCACTGCTGCTACTGCTGATCGCTCACATTCTTGTCTCACGGGTGTTCCCTGCATCAGGTTCCACACAGGTGTCTTGTGGATTATGGAATATGTTTATTGTCATATAGCCTATGTTTCTGATATTGCCATTGTGCACTCAGACATGGATTAAACCATTAACACAAGGAGAGGGAGACTGCACGACCTGCATTGTCACTGATATGTGCCATGAGCACAGAGCAGGATACGCAAGTGTCTGTACAGAGCAGTGCTCATGTGCACTGTACATCTCTTGAGCTGCTGTACTGACCACTGCTGCCAAGAGAGCAGCATGTACGAGATGTGGGTCTGCTCTGTTGTCACAACCCTGAGCTGTCAGTGAATGCGAACGCTGATCTCTGTCAGAGTCTGGCCGCTCCATGCACTGTTTTCTGCAGTTCTGATGGTAGCCTACCTGCTGTTGACAAACTATATACCGTAAATTCCGGACTACAGAGCGCACCCTATTAAGAGCCGCATGCTCAGATTTATGAAGAAAAATCAATTTTGTAATTATATGAGCCGCACCATATTATAAACCGCTGGCCAAAGACTAGGCGGGGGGTTCGCTTCTGCGTCCCCGCCGCCTGGAGCGCCTCCGGGACGGGCCGCGGACGCGGTCCCCCGCTGAACTCTGGGGACGGACTCGCTCACTGGTGACACTTGGGACACACACGCGCCACAGGCACTTACACACCTTCACACACTTGGGACACACACACGCGACATGCACATACACACCTTGGCGCTCTGGGAATAAACCACGGTAGCGATCGCTTTAGCCTTCAGTCTGATTTGTACAGCGGAAACACCGCGGCCGCTCTTTGCGTGTTAACCCAGTCCTCCAGAAAGTTTTTAAGCTCAGGCTATCTGCTATGGTTACCTCTGAAAGCTTTGGTTGTCTTTTTACACTGGCTCAGTTCTTCTTGCTGGAGCCTCCACCTTCGCACTATCTACTCGTTTATGCCAATTTTACGGGCAGCAGTTCGATTTCCTTCTTTAACTGCCAGAGTGATCGCTTAGTTTAAAAGCTGCATCATATGCTTTTGTCTGGTATTCTCCATGTTGATGAGGGTTAGCAGAAAGACTGAAATAAGGAAGTTGTGATTAATCATACAATTTCATTGGACCTCAGTGAACTACTTATTCATTTTATTGGTCCATGTTTTTCCGCGATGAAAAAAAAAATAAAAAAGCCGCTTCATATTACACGCCGCAGTGTTGAAAGTGTAGAAAAAGTAGCGGCTTGTGATCCGAATTTACGGTATATATATATATATATATATATATTATATTATATTATATTATATTATATTATATTATATTATATTATATTATATTATATTATATTATATTATATTATATTATATTATATTATATTATATTATATTATATTATATTATATTATATTATATTATATTATATTATATTATATTATATTATATTATATTATATTATATTATATTATATTATATTATATTATATTATATTATATTATATTATATTATATTATATTATATTATATTATATTATATTATATTATATTATATTATATTATATTATATTATATTATATTATATTATATTATATTATATTATATTATATTATATTATATTATATTATATTATATTATATTATATTATATTATATTATATTATATTATATTATATTATATTATATTATATTATATTATATTATATTATATTATATTATATTATATTATATTATATTATATTATATTATATTATATTATATTATATTATATTATATTATATTATATTATATTATATTATATTATATTATATTATATTATATTATATTATATTATATTATATTATATTATATTATATTATATGATACTATATTATATTTATTATATTATATTATATTATATTATATTATATTATATTATATTATATTATATTATATTATATTATATGATACTATATTATATTTATTATATTATATTATATTATATTATATTATATTATATTATATTATACTATATTATATTATATTATATTATTTTATTTATATTATATTATATTATATTATATTAATTATATTATATTATATTATATTATATTATATTTTATTTTATTAATTATATTATATTATATTATATTATATTAATTATATTATATTATATTTTATTTTATTAATTATATTATATTATATTATATTATATTATATTATATTATATTATATTATATTATATTATATTATATTATATAATATTATATTATTATATTATATTATATTATATTATATTTAAAATATTATATTATATATTTATTAAGTACCAAAGGTCTCAAAGCTGTAGCTGGCATGTGAAAGTGTCACTACTAAAATGAAATGATTTCCTAGTTAAACCAAACAGAAACTAATTATAGAACGGCAAAAGAGCAATTAATTCAGTATTTTCACAGCTGCTAGCACCTAAGCCCACTGGCAACTGTAATACTTTCATTTGGAAAGGAAATATGCTTTGATTAAGAGGAGCAAGGTGCAAAAAGAAGTGAGGAATCTAATCGAAATCACATATTAGCATTAGCAATTAACAGCTGCATATTGTTTATTAGGTGAAATAATGTGTACCGGTAATTAGTTTGATTTATTATCATACTTGTTATCTCAAATTTGTCAAAATTGTTCTGCATCTGTATGTCCTCTAACTACCAATCACCTCGACACTTTTCTATCTGTAAGAGGATTAAAGTGTTTTGCCCAAGGTCACAACTATACGCAGTAGATTGAAGTGAGAATTAAACTGACAACCTTCAGGTCAAAGGTCAAACCTGTCTTCATATACTAAAGTTGTTCATATGTAGATTTTGTTTGGCCAATTTGCTATTTTGGATTTTGTCGTGGACAAGCATGGCCAAAAGATTTTCAGATTTTTTGTTTGTTCAATTAACTTTTAGTCATTTAGTCATTAGAGCTGTGCAAAAATATTAAAATATCGATATATTGTGATACCAGATTTGATGATACAGTATCGTTATTGTAAGCTGCTGTATCGATATATCACCAAGAGTATTTTTTAGCATTTACCATTTTTGTAGTATCTTTTAGCAGTTTTATTGTGACTGCACTACAGTATTGTTGCTTTTCTAGTGGAAGGAAACTTGTTCATTCAATACACTTCACATATTCACTGTTTTGATGAGTAAATGTAATAAATATTAACCTGTAGTTTTTTAACAAATATATCTTGTTGCTAAAATGTATTTGGTGCTTTAAAAACAGCAGTATATCATATCATATATCATATGTGATTCATCAATTATATAATAATTATTGTAATATTGTATTGTGAGCCATGTATAGTGTATTGTATCGAATCATAAGGGATTCTGTGATTCTCAGCACTAATTATTATGATGGAAAGTCATTAAGCGATGGCGTGAGTATTAGGGATGAGATGTGATTTTCGAATAGTCGAATAGTTGTTATACGTTCGAATATCGATTAGTAATTTTGAATAGTAATTTGCTGTTTTAGCCATATCTCACTTAAGGGACTCGCGGTCCTATTTGACGAGGATTACAGCGAAGAGAGAGGAACGCGCCCAACTGAACTGACTCAGTAATGTCAGACATATGCCCACCAGTCCACATTGAGCCCATGACATGATGAAAAACAAACCAACAAACATACATCCGCCTGGCAAAGTTAGCGAGCACGTACTTGAATGCACCTGCGACGTCCGTGCCATCGGAGCGAGTGTTCTCTGCAGTTGGACCATCTCCACCCCGAACATGTGGACTAGAGCATGGAAACCTGACAAATCCAACTGGACCTGTCAGAACCAGACGGGTTCGGACAAGTACTCGGACACATGAGCACGTCAGCTGTTTCCTGTCTACAGTAAAACCACTCGCATTGAAATGTGGTCAAAAGATCAGAGCTCTCATCTAAAGGCCTTATCTCTAAGCTGTCCCACCTGTGGATAAATTCAAAAATGCTTGGGAGGAGGACTTGGGTCTTAATATACCTGATGATGCCTGGTCTACTGCTCTTAAATTTGTTTATTCATCTTCCTTTTGTGCTCGGCACCGGTTAATTCAATTCAAAGTTGTACATCGAATGCATATTTCCAGGGCCAGGCTATCTTCTATGTATCCTGGAGTTAGCCCATTGTGCATCCGGTGCGGCCTGACTGAGGCCTCTCTCGGCCACATGTTTTGGTCATGCTCACGCCTGCAAACTTACTGGAGGAACATTTTTAACACCCTATCATAGATATTCAATATTAGGTTGGAACCAAACCCTCCTGTGGGCTCACCACCTGCAGAGGGGTTCATAGGGGGGTCAGGTGCTATGAGTATTGGGCAGCACGCTGCCCCGCGACCCAGCCGGATTAAGCGGGAGAAGATGGATGGATGGATGGAGGTTGGAACCAAACCCTTTATTGGCACTTTTTGGTGTTTTGGAGGACCATGTACATTTTACTGTTACAAAAAAATATTCTTTGGCTTTCGCGCTACTTCTGGCACTCCGAGCCATTCTATTTAGGTGGAAGGACACTAAGCCTCCTTCACATTCACAGTGGTTACAAGATGTCATGTCCTGTCTAAAGTAGGAAAAAATCAGACTGTCATTGAAACAAAATATCAGTACATTTGAGAAAACATGGGGCCGTTTTCTACAGTTGTATCCAGCTCTTTAAAGAGAATAGGCTATCGCATATATGTGAATAATACAGCACCCGGTGCGAAGATTCAACTTACACGGTGACAGGGTGGGTGGGGAGCCTTGTTTTCCTTTTGTCTTTGGGTTTTTTTGTTTGTTTTTTTTTTTGTTTTTTTCCCTTTTCTCCCATCTTATCTACAGAACTGTTGCATGTGAGTTTATTATTGTGTACTTGTTGTATATGATCATTTGAAAACAATAAAAAACATTTTGATTAAAAAGATCAGAGCTCTGCACTTTTAGTTTAGATACAAGTCAAAACTGTTTTATTATTTGTCAAATGTGGAGCAATACTTCAGATACAGGATTTTTAAAGCATAAAACATTGGCAGTAAAGTCCACAGGAAGTAGAGTCAGTGTCGTAAATCTGCAGCTTCACTTCAGTCCATGCAGTCTGCGTATGTAAACAGACACATGTGGGGGACTACTTTCACTTTCGCATTTTTACTTTTAAAGAACACAGCAAACTGGATTAATAGCACGTTTTGTGGACTGGATGTCATTACTAAATTCACTACTTTATAGAAGTGTGTAATACATTTTTATATAATTTTTGCTAAATCCTGAGTTTGTATTTTGGTGTTTCTGTGTCCATTAGAAGCTACACAATCAATATCCTATGTGTGTCATTAGTAGGTCTATGAAAATAGTGTGATTTTAATTTGGGTTCAGACACAAATATCTTGATGCCTATCAGGCTCGGGCGGGATTGTATTGCTGCTCTGTTGAACTTTTGTGCTTAAATACCTGTTTCACCCGATCTGTTATTTTGTATGAGCATTTGCGTGTGCAGACAGGGGAGGGGGGTCGATTTTCGAATAATTTTCGCATAGTGGTCATCGATTTTCGAATAGCGTTTTTGCCAACAAGTCACATCCCTAGTGAGTATGTGTCTTTTCCCAAATATTTATATAAACTTGATAAGGAGCCCAGACTGCAGAATATATGAGCAATAGATCATTTGATTGTTATCCTTCCCAAATGCTTTCCTTATCTATTGTCATCAGAACCTGCAGAGAATCTTTATGGATGCCTATAGTTATGATTACATCTGAAAACTGTGTCTCGTTTACTGACTCTTGGAGTGATTTATCTTCTTCCAAAGTCCAAATGGTCCCTGTAACAGCCGATAAAAATGGATCATCATTTTTGTTTTGGGAGAATTTGTTTTTAGTATCAGCTGAGTGAACACGTCTCTGCAGTCTGGCGTTTGTTCTTTTTCACAGTGGAGATGCTTTTGGACTTTTGCTCAGTGCGTAATAAGCACAGACCTGCGTTGACAGATAAGAGACACAATATCCGCCCCAGCGTCACCTGAGCGCCTCTGTCCTTCTCTCACTCCTCCTTCCGATTCTGTGGTTTATTTAGTTTTTTCACATCCATGCAGGTTTATACAGGGTAAAATGGAAAGTCATGTTGGGATGCACCATACACTATGCTGAAAGGAAAGTCACATCATAATCAGAATCCGACTGTCAACTTTTATCACTTGTGTTGTGCTTGCTCATAGTAAGACGAGTTGCCAACAGTTATTCAAAATTGTATTACCATAGACTGTATATACGAATGGACACAATTAACCCACTACCTGCTGCGTTCTGAAGAGGAAGTGGGCATGGGGGCGTTTTGACTATTCATTTAAAAATTATTACTTTTCTCTCTGTAACTGTTGCTGTGAGCTTTGTCATTTTGTTTTCGAATGTATTAACCCATGCTACATGATCTTGATATTTTAAATTTTGTCTGTCAATAAATTCCTATTCCTAATATGGAACTCAGCTCCTATTCCCCCTATAACCATAGCATCATGATCTTCATTTGACTTGAGCTGAATGCTATGCGTGACGTCACTTAGACCTTTTCTTTATACAGTCTATGGGTATTACCCAAGTAAAAGCAAAGGCATATACTGCAATAAGGTTTCTTTTGGACTGACACTTTAAAGTTACTCAGTTACTTGAATGCATGTGTGTACTATGAGTAGAACAACTCCCAGTAACTTTAAGAATGGTGGATACACTCAAACATACACTGTGCTACTCAGTCTCTCAAGAAAATGTAAAGTCTTCAATTCACTACATGCTGTTCGGTATTGGAAGGATGTTTGATATTGATGAAACCCAGCATGTAATATGGGAAAGACACACAGGCTCCATATAATAAGAAATGTGTATGTTAGAGAACTGCTTATATAGTAGAAACATGACTGAGCGCCAGCCTTGCCTTGCAGTATTTTGAGGTATTTATATTTGTTTCTATTTGACAAACTGTGAAAAAACTGATCCCTTTTGGCTGTAATAGCCCATATTTTCCTCAACAATCTATTGTCAGTTTATGTGAATCACACGTTTATTTATTGAAACCAAAACCTTAAACAATACACCTCCGTGAAACACAGCAGAGCCACATTTTCCGCTCATCGTTTTAGGTGATAGGTAATTGATTTCCTCCAATGGCTGAGAAGTGGCAAACAGACAAACTGTGCAGGGTAACAGCTATTCAATCTTCTACAAACGCAATGGCGCAATCATAGCACGGCGATAGAAGGGGTGGGAGACGCAAGCCTGGAACGGATCTGAGAGATAAAGAAATAGAAAGTACATTGCATAAACATAATAAAGTGAACGAGAAGGGGATCACGAGTGGTTCAGAATAGCAATGGGAGAAGGAGATTGAGGAGACAGGCGATTTGCAATGGGAAAGAGAAGCGTTTGGGTAGTGAAAGAGGGCTGCTGATAAGACAAGAGAGGATGAAAGCTGCTCCATCTGATGTGGAAGAGGTCTAGAAGGAAATGGCATGAAAGCTCCGCAAAGCTTCTTTAGTAGTGTTAGAACAGAAGATCCTCCTGGACACATAGGCTCAGACACATGTGGGAACTCCTGACAGACAGACACCCTCATTCTGTCTTAGACTTAGACAAACTTTATTGGACACAGTAGCTCACACAACACAATATATTATAATACCAAAGAGCAAAAAATTAAACGGTAATTATAAGTTCTAAATAAGTAGCAAAAATAGCAAGAGACTGGTGTCAAATAAGGCATAATTATACAAATCTTTCTGTACAAGTAAAAAGTATAGAAATATATCTCGGCTGTATACAAGAGGTGGATCAGGAGAAACAATGCAAAGAATAAATAGTGATTGACATGACAGAAGGTTGTCTTTTACATAAGGGTGAGTTGTTGTACAGTTGTGTGGAGTATGGTATGAATGTAGTCTCAGTGTTTGAGAGTTCTTCAAGGAGGAAGAGTTTGATGAAAATGATTGTTAAATAGGTCAATATACTGAATATTATTTGGGGGGGAGAAATAGTTCAATTTCAAGTTGGGAGAGCACAAGTTGCCAGTTTCTCATTTTTCATTTCATTTATTCATTTGAAAACACTTTTTCCATCAATATAAACAAAGAACCTCTTTCAAACAGGCACCGAGTTTACAAATGATTTTTTTTTCCAGCTTGAAGCAATAACACAAATGTATCTGGTTCTCAAACTTGTACCACTGAATTTTTTTAAAAATATTTGGCCATTATTTTCTGCCAGATCTAAACCAGGTCTGATGTAGTCTATACAATAAACCAGGGCTAACTCAAAGGAGGGTAAAAATGTGGATTAGGCTGACTCATAATTCAGGAAATATTTGATCTGCAAAGGAATCTGCATACCAGAAGGAAGGATCTTTTATACCACATATGAGACGTGTAGTTTGAGAAACATTGTCCCACACTTTCAAACCTAAAACATAATCCAAAACAAAAAGCAACCAAAAGTAATTTACTGCTTTAAATAAAGGTAAAGTTTATTTTTTCACAATACAATTACCAACATATTACTTTTTTTTCACCTAAATCATTCTGTGCCTGTAGTCATGTAATGTAATGTAACTATTTAACAGCGCCACAGATTTGAACTCCTGACAATGGCTTGACTTTGCTTTAAATGTGTTCATAAAACCAGACATTTACTTTTCATGATTTACTGCTGTTGTTTGCATGTTGTGGTCCCAATTATCGCTCTGACATGAAAATAAATGGACTATTCAGTAGTGGCCATAAGGAGGCATACCTCTATAGAATGTTGCAGGCTACATGGTGAACAATGTTGTCGAATTTAATAAAGGAATAAGGAATAGACTTGATACTCAGTACCGATTCCGACACCATGATGATAATAAGACTTCTTTAGACAATAATAGCACTTTCTTTTATTTAACCATGTGGCCTTATATCTGTGTAATTCCTCAGTCATCCAAGTAGATTCCATAGTGGTCCATGAGCGTATACTAGTCTGTGTGATCTTATGTTTGTTCTGATAAAACTGTTCAAGAAAAGTTCATGTCTGTTCTATGAATGTGACATTTTAGTATCGACACCTGCTCAAATGACTATCTAGTTTTGATACTAGTTTTAGTATTTATTAGTATCTGATTTTCAATACTTTTGACAATCTTAGAACAATATAAAGTATTAGTAATTGACTGTTATGTGAGCACAGTTTCCTGCACACTAAAAGAATGTTTTTGATGCTTGAATCCATTTATAGCACACTTTATCATCATTGCAACACAAAGCTGAGTGAGGCTGTTTGAAGCAGTCTGGATACAGCTTTGCTTTGGCCCATTTGACCTTCACATCGCATCATTGTGTTAGTCTTTTACGATTACTCCTTTAATAGCTTCAATTATCACAAATTTCAGCATGAACTCTATTTTGACATTGGTAATATGGGCTAATTATTATCTTGGTGTTGTCTGATGCTACGCCTATAAAAAATAATTTAGTTAAATCAAAGATGTGGGAGTCTGTTGTTCTAATAAACACATTTATATAAGTAAGATTGCTGTTGTGTTTTGCGTTTGATGAGCTCAAATATTAGCATCCATATGTTTGTGCTGCTGCAGAAGCTCCTATAGCATCTGCTCCCCTCTGCCCTGCAGCCACAGTGCAACTATTAGATTGAAAAGCCCTGTTTTTTGTCTCTGCTCTAATATACGGTAATATAGTTTGACCTTAAAGGACCTTTACTTTTTATTTGGATAAAAATCTTTTCCCCAGGCATATACAAGGTAAGGTAATTCAGTTAGTATGCGCAAGGGTTGGCAAATATAATTGAGGTCATGTTTATAATAAGGGCAAATGCATCAACAGTTTTGCAAGTCGTGCAATATTGTTGTAAAGAGCAGCTGAGCAGAAAACAGCACATCATTTTATTTATTGGTGATAACTGGGGCAATTAAACAAGCAGTGTGTTAAATGTTAAACAAAACAAATGTAGCATATTTGTCCTAACTCATTTCACTATCAAATGTTAAACAAGCTTTAAAATCTCCACCAAATCCAGAGAAAGCCACTTTCTTATTTCCAAAATATGAATGTCCTAAGCAGAACTGGAGGAAGTGTAATCGTGCCTTAATTTGAGCACAGACTCTAGAGGACTTGTTTGAGCAAAATACTGTTGTCTTTGCATTTGTAACTAAACATTTCTAAATGGATTTTGGTATTCTCAGATGTCATTACAGTTTTGGAAGATGAACAGATAAGATTACTGGACATGGAACTGCTGTTTCTACTTTGCCTCTTTCGTGACAAAAACATAGACAGATATGTGGAGAAACGGTTTCAGCTGTGGTCATTTTTACATTTGATGGAACTGGTTTGAAGCACTGGCTTTTATCCTAACCTGTGTTTCTAGACTGTAATGGACATGGCTAACCCTCTACCTCTAGCTGCCACGTTCTAAATAGGAAGCTTCTGGCTCCATCGACTCCAGCTTCAATTCACTTTGCCCTGAAAAAACACCACACCTGCCTCCGTAACTGCTGCTGTCAGACTCCTCATTTCAAAATGTTTGTATCAACCCATAATACAGGATCCTGTGGTTTTTATTTTGCTATTTTTCCATAAATAAATTCCTATTCCAAATATGAAAGGCTGCTTCAAATTCACCTCTATAACAGCTCTTGAGCTTCATTTGACTGGATCCAAACACTATGGGTGACGTCACACTCCCTTTGTCCACTTCTTTATACAGTCTAGCTTTACAGCGTTTACTCCCTGACATCTTTATATGTTGTGTTTGGAGCCGAAATGTCTTGATTGCAAAAACAATGTCCAGATGCTCATCACTGAAACTGCATCGACACTGAACCACCCCTGAAAAAATGAGGGTTTATATCATCACATAGACAGATTTGTGTTTGATTCATTTCATTGATTCTATTGTCCTGAACGACACTTTATGCCTACTTACATGCCTTTGACACCTATAGAGGAAGTAGCTTCAGTATGCCAGACTGCAGACTGTAAAGATAAACATCATATAAGTAGTATCTTCAGTGATATTTTGTACCAACCCCAATAAGTACACTTTACACTACTTGAGTACACTTTTATTTAGAACATCTTTACAGTGTTTACAATGGTGGTTGCTTAATTCAAATGTATTCACCGCAAACCACATTATTTATAGATATTGCGATGTTCTTTCTCCTGCATTGTTCGAAGCATACTCCTGAGTATTCTTTTGTTTACATTCAGTCTCTAGGTATAAGCTATAAGAAGCACACATTTCGTAGTTTGCAGAGTTTCACCAAGGCAACCAGGAAACCCCTCGATACACTAATGGCAAAGCCCCACATTAAACTGTCATCACATTTTTGTTTCATCAGGTTTTTATGGGAGACCTTCTCATTGGTTTAGAAGCCCTCAGAGAAATCACAGAAGGACATGGGTGTTTAGAACAGTCAGCTGACAATCACCGACATGAGTACACTGTCAGCGATTAGCAGCCATCAACTTGATTGGTTTGATGGAAGCAAGGCAGCCCGTGAGACATGGTGTAAGTTATGCAAAACTCAACATGGAGTCAGCTTGATTAAAGGGGCCGTAGGCTATTTTCTGATATAATGTTTCCTCACCACAACAGACCTGGAGTTGTGAGTTGTTCCATTCACACGTGTTTAGCACACAAATCCTGCATATTTAAGAAAAGATGTTAAGGTAAAACATCTGTTCCCCCTTGTGATGTCATGTGGTAATACAGGAAATGCTCCACTGTGTTTTTAAACTCCATACACATTCACTAGAATCATTTGGATGATTTCAACCATGGAATTACCTATTTCTACTGAACTAAGGGTAAAAGAAACTACCGCTTTATGTCATCACAAGGTGGAACAGAGCATTTTGAGCTTTGGAGATGTAAACAGGCTAATAATAAAAGAATAGACATGTGTGAATGAAACAAAACACAACTCCAGGTATGTTTTAAGCCTTATTTGCATGCGATTACCGGTAGTATTACCTGTGGACCTTTGGTGGTTTGTAATAATTGCAGAGGATGCCTGAGATCTTAACCCCGTGCGAATGCGCCATGTCTGTAATTTGTAAAGTAAAAATTTTGCTGCAAATTAGCCACTGTATTTCACCAAATACAGAAGTCCGGTAATAATACTAGTCTGAAACTAGTGCGAATCTACATCTCGGTATTTGTTGTACTTGAGCGCCTTTTCTATCTCTTTCTTTTTTTTCCGAGTTCTTTTCTCTTTCAATCTCTGTGTTAATGTTGGTAAAATAGAGTAATTTACGGACTTTGCTTGTGAATGTGCTGCAAGTAACACAGAGGTGAGGCAGTAATTTGCAAATTACCAGACGTCTTCAGGTTGCACTTTCCCGTGCAAATGGGGCTTTTGAGGAGGTAATAGCATTCATACAGGACCTTAGTTGTATATGGACTGATATGGGACCTTTGCATTGAAAATGAATCCTACTAGGTTCATGTGATTTTATCTTTGCCCACTAAGCTCCCATTTACGTAGATTGTATTATTTGACCATATCTCAAAGCAGCCGTAATTTTTATCCTTGTGAATTTCTTTTTGTTTCAGTATTTGTTTGGTTTTGTCTACAAATGTATTCCACTTACCACACCGGGCCACCATTACCCTGCATTATTCCCCACAGTTACTTCTCTAATCTTTAGTATTACATCATTGTAGTTAGTGTAGCAGGGTATATCTTCTCTTAAAACAGACAAATCTTCTAACCTCCTGGGACGCTCCCTCCCACAGCAAGAAATCTTTGCGGTTGTTATTTCTTACTTAAGGCACTATAGAAACAATAGCTCTGAAATTCTACTGTACTTGTGGTTTTGCATAAGCACTATGACAGAGGGAATAACCCAGTTGAAACCAGAGTGGTGGACTGTAACAAAGTAATAGTAGTAAAGTACTGTACTTAAAGGTGCATTGTATAACTTTTCTGATGGAGGGTCTGTCAAATGCTTTTCCCTGTTGAGATATCATTACTTTATCTGGAATGTTTCACAGTCTGGTATTAAACCTTTCTATCTGCATGGAGATCAAACCAGACCAAGTTGCAGGTCAGATCTGTGGAGAGGCAACACCGCTCAGTCAGAATGCCTGTTTTTCTACGTATTTTTCAGCTATAAAACCATGTGTAATTGAATAAATGTAAGGCAGGTACCTACTGGTCTGGTACCCACTTGCCTTCATGGAGATGTTATTGCTTTGCCTGAAATGTTTCATGATACGACATTAAACATATGCAGATAGCATTTATTCACCGGGTTCCCACGGTGTCTTAAAAAGTCTTAAAAGCATTGAATTTATAAATTTGGAAATAATACCTTAAAAAGACTTGAAAAAGTCTTGAATTTTTATATCAGGGTCTTAAAATTTGTGTACGTAACTTCTCCGTTTCATATTTCTCCTCAAAAGTTGAATTTGCCAAACACCATTATTTGGTTTAATAATGTCGCCTAAATAAAGAGCGGCGGAACGCAGCCCCGGGTCAAAATACTCAGAACACATCACTGAAGATCACGCACTACAGAGCCACAAGCAACAAGCTCAAAAGAAAAGTGTAAAATGAAAAACTGTCTCAGCAGAACACAAAGTTTGATTAACGGCGTCATGTTGTTTCTTAGCATTGGTTTTATATTTCCGCGCGACACATTTCATGCTGGAGTTATGGGGAAAGTCTCTACTTCCCTGATTCCTTAGTTTGAGAAATAAATGAACACAAACTCAAGAATTTCGAAAGCAGTGAAATATGTATTACCTTTTAATAAATTAACTTGAATTTAACTTGAAGAAACTTGTAGGAACCCGGTATTCATTACAAGTGTTTTTATTGCTCAAAAATTCATTAATTGTTTTTGTGAATGAGACGACTCTCCACAGATCTGAATTGTAATGTAGCCTGATGCTGTAACCTGCTCGTCTTCCTTGCGACAAATTTATTTAGGTTTAATCAATACTGTGGAACATTCTAGGCATAGCAATAACATCTCCATGGAGAAAAGCATATGACAGACCCTCCACTAGAAACACAATGCACCTTTAATTAAGACACTGTAGAAACAATAGCTCTGAAGTTCTCCTGTAATGTCTGTTTTGCATAAGCACTGTGTATTCAGCAGGCTGTCACTAGGCACAGAGCTAATAACGCAGTCTAATTCAGAGTGTGGCGTATTGGTAGTGACACCAAACTGTAACTCCTGCCTCTCCATTAGCAATGCCAGGAAACAAGACAGTAATGCCCCATGTCACCGAGATATATACAGAGAGAACAAAGGACATCGGCAGGAGTGAGAGCCCCTTTTCCTTCCAGTTCTCTTTTGTTATCCTTTTAGCTGGCTAATGGATTTTTACGTTGGTTTGCATTGATTACTGCCAGAGATGGGGTCCACAATAATAAGAGATATAGATTAAGGCAATGCCCACCAGGCGTATTTTTCTCAGTGTGTGTGCATAGCTTTTAAAATAAACGTCCAGTTAAATGTGTAGTTGTTTATTTCATCTGAACAAACAATGGCTTCAAGGTTTATTGGACAGACCAGAACTGACAGTTATGGGGGAAAGCAGAGTGAAACACTGGAACAAAACATTTCCACCGAGGCAGCCAGTATTCTGATGTTAATGTGCTAGGCTTTGGCTCTAAGGTTGAGTTGTTATTGATGTAATTACTGCAGTGTTTTGATGCATTTTTGGAGTATATTGGAGATGGAGAGTCTGGCGTGGCTGAAGATGTGGTTGAAGAAGTCTTGGGCAACAGTAGTTCAGTTGGTAGAGCGTTTGTCTGATCCAAACTAATCCAAAGCTTGGCGGTTTGAATCCTGCTGTTAACAATTCCAACTCCCACAGATGAATGCTGTTGCTGTGTCCTTGGGCAAGACACTTAACCCATCTCGCCCCTGATGTCTGCATGACTGGCATATGAATGGGTGAGTGGTCCTTGATGTAAAGCGCTTTGAGTGAAGACTATATAAAAATGGGATTCTTTACCAAGGCTTCTCATTCATTCAAAGTGTATTTATAAAGCACTTTTCATACAAAAAAAGCTTTACAGTGATTAAAAACAATTCCACATTTCCTTCCACCCACCCACCCAACCCCAAAGCTGCCTGATCCCACACATCCCAGACACACACACACATACACACATATGAACATTCTTAAATACAAAGTAAAACATGATTGTTGTTACAACTTTACTTTTAACTTAATTAACACTGTCTACTGCATATGCACGTTATGTATATAGGCCTATGTACATATATCTACATTACCAAAAAGAGTTCAATGAGGCCAGTAACCAAATTATAGCAATGCAAGTTAGCCATTGTTTCCAGTGATTTCCCGAATATAACCATTTACAACAATGTTTTATCATGAGTCAAAATCCACACCCACTGTGGAATAGAGTCCTATTGCTTATACTAATGGTTTCTCACACTGTCCTGCACTGATGAGTTAGAGGGTCCAGAGTCATATAGGGAGAAATTGCATAATAGAAAATAGACGCGTTAATCACCGTAGCCATATTTTGTTGTGAATGAAAAGTCCATGAGATATTGGCTCTGCTGCCAAACGTTTTCAGACGGGAAGGGAGTGTGAGAGTGGGGGGCGGTGTGAAATGGCGTGGGCCTGGTATAACGCAGCAGACTGGAGTGGAGGAGGTCGGTGTAATGGTGCCAGTTTATCAGGGCCAACGCACACTTGACAGGCTGCGAGAGGGAAGGTTCAGCTTGTCAGCGCCCAAGGATTCAAGCGCAGGAAGAAAAGTTTTAAGTTTGCCTAAAGCTAGTTCCTTGTAGAAAATAGGCCATGCACTGGATTAACTTTTATTTTCAATGGTTAATTACAGCGTTTTTGCCTTAGTCCCTTTTTTAATATTGAAACTTGTGATAAATATACAAAAAACCTTATCAGTGAATGAAGTTAAAATAATGCATGAGAAAAAGATCCAGAAGCGACTGGAACTGGACCACAGAGCGTGAAATACCGCAGTCCAAATCTGAGACAATCCAACCACAGCCGCTAATTTGTTTGCAAGTGACTCTCAAATGCAGAAGACATCTCCTCTCCAAAATTCTTGTGTTATTTAGAAGAAAGTATATAACTTATTTTACTTCAGATAAGTAATAGTGTGGTGTTTTGATTGTTGATTCTGTGAAAATCTGCCCTGTTTCTTAGTCCTTTATGTTGTTTTTTCCTCCCCTTTTTTATGTGTAAGCATCCATGTTTACTTTTGACGCAAACTGAGCATGCATATCTCGGATTGGTTAATCCACCTGTCAATCATGCCCTCTAAAATCAGGGATACAGTACACGGCTCCAGCTCTATATGTCTTTGTAAAGTTTTGCCAAAGCATGTGGTTCTGGCAGACCAGGTAACAATGCAAGTACAATGTGACTATTTCTCAGTCCTACCTGGAGGATCAGCCGATATTGAGCATGCTTCAGTTGATTTTGTATCATTCTGATCCAAAAAATAAATAATATTGTGTTCTATTTATGTTGATAAATGAGAGAAGCCATTCCAGGAACAAGCATTTTGGAAAACATATGGTTCAACAGACGGCATGGTGATGGACCAGAAACTTGGGTCCAAAACTTATTAAAGTTTTGTACAGTTCTATTGACAGGATTGCAGTATGTGTCAGGGAAAGAGAAAGTTACGAATGTGAGCTCTCATGTGAGCTCTCATGGATTCCAACTCCAAACACAATTTTAAGTTTTGCCCCCAGCTTTCTCACTAGCTTGCATTTGTGAAAGAAATACATTAAAAAGTTCCCACTGAGTCCGCCTTATAAAGATAAATTATTCAATGGCTATCCTTCCCCAGACAAATCCTTATTTCCAAGTGCTTTAATGCAGCTTGCCACTACTCCCACTGCTGTTATCTGAATATATCCTCCCCTAAACTAGGACATGCAATAGTGCTGAGCTGTGGTGCTTTTTCAAATGAACAACCTTCAAAATGATCTGTTTGGTTGTCATGGCGATGGCAGCCTAGTGGTGACCTGCACCCACAGCTCGTGCATGAGTCTGTGTCAGTATGTGAGCGTGGGAGGAGTGAAGTAAAGACAGTTGTAATCGCAACTGGAACACATCTAGTTTTTGATAACTGAATTTTCAAATTGAGAGATTGCCAAAAGACTCTCGCTCTTTGATAACTCTACTTCCAATGCTTTTAGGTGCTCGTGCAATCATAGTTTTTATTATAGTGTCAGGGAATAGGGAAAAGCATGCACTGGTCATTTGCTGAAAACACTTTAATCTCATTTCCATTTGGACATTTGGAGCGTTTTGTTTCATTCACACATATGTAACACACAAACCCTGCATATTTAGACTTGTGATGCCATGTGGTAATATAAGAAGTGCTCCACTGTGTTTTTAAACTCCACACATCTTCACTAGAATCATTTGGATCATTCTATTCATTCAAAACAAAGGTAAAAGATCACTGTTAACTTGAAAAACTTTGACATCACAAGGTAGCACAAACTATTTTCAGATATAGACAGACTACTAATAAATCATTACTCAAATGTGTAAATGAAACAAAACACAACTCAAGGTATGTTTTTGAGCAGGTAACAATATTATAATATGGATCACAAAAGCTCATAAGAGTCTGTTTGTGTAATATAGACTTTTACATACTACATTGGCGTTGTCACTAGTATTAACATCATAAAAAGCTCTACTCTACTAATAGAATATAGCCTCATTAGTTGGACTATTTGAGCCTGAGATTTGCATTTGAATAATGGAGGAAGCCCTGAATAGAAACATGTCCCTGCTCCAGTAACACTTGGCTGCAGACATGAGTGCCTCTAAGTTTTAAATGTTCCCGTTTTTGTTTGCAGACTGCTCAGAGGAGGTATAATCACTGAATAAAGTGCCCTTAAGTGATGGGAACCCTTTCTTTCCATCTTTCCATCTCTGTTTTTACACAGTTGTCTCTCAAATCTGCCTCTGCTCTCCTCCGACCACGCTGATTTTTTCAGACATCAGTCCACATTGTGCACAAGCGTAGAAGTGGTTCAATACTCATTTATCTATAGTGAGTCATGCCACAGTAATAATAGACCAGGGAGGTGCACCAAAGGAGATAGAGCTGTGTAATTAGTCAGTCTGCTCTGGCTTTAGATGAGGCAAGTGGAGCCAGGCGTTGCTTCTTCTTCATTTGAAACAATGGTTAGGTTTTCATGTGCACCCAAGACCGCTCATTATCTGATTTCAGGAGTTATCAGATTACTGAAATGTCATGTAAACAGTTCCATCTGATGTGAGCGATGTGACTTTGTTTATTAACACCTGCACATATTTTGACAAAGGACATTATGTTCAGTTTTCTCTTGGGCATGTAAACACACAGAAAAAATCAGACCTCATTAAGGGGTTATCTGATTATTCCGGTTGCCTGATTTTTACTGGCTGCATAAATGTATCCTGTTGTTGACGTCTTTAGCTTGTTAAGAGTTTGTCATGAGGAATAAGAAACATTAAAGATGCATTGTTTAAAGTTTTGGGTGGAGGGTCCGTCAAATCCTTGTCTTCATGGAAAATGTTACTGCTTTGTCTGGAATGTTTCACAGTATGGCATTAAACCTTTCTATCTCCATGGAGCCTAAACCAGACCAAGTTACAAGTCAGATCTGTGGAGAGGCAACCCCGCTCACAGTCAGAATCTCTGTTATTCTAGATATTTTTGATCTATAAATCTATTTGGAATTTAACAAATGTAAGCTAGAGCTGTTTAATGTTATACTCTGGAACGTTCCAGGCAGAGCATTGACATCTTCATAGAAACAAGCAGGAGGCAGACACCCAAAAGTTACATATTGCACCCTTAAACACACTTTTCTGGTACTAAACTATTCATATGGTGTTTGAATAGCATTGTTTACTGCTTCGAGTCCCTTTTGGCAATTTTAGTGCAAACTAGTTAGAATTTGCAGCTGCGTTGTGGTAAAAAAAATAAAATAAAAAAAAAAAGGATAAAAATAGGTGTATCCTGGCTCAATTTCAGGTATTTTGTGACAAGAAACTGCTTTAGTTGTCATTATACTATATGGTTAGTAATTCCTTATATTGAAATAAGGGAGGCAACCTAGAGGAAAACTATTCATGGTTTTCAGCTGTCTGTTATAAGGAAACATTTTGAGGACTTTTCACTATTCAAAAGACATTTTATTTTAATTGTAAAGGGCCCAATTTTGCGCTATTTTCTGATCTATCTTATAATGTTTCCTCATCACAGACATACCTGGAGTTTTATCTTGTTTCATTCACGCGTTTATCACACAAATCCTGCATTTTTAGACTGAGTTTCTCTTCCACCTTGTGATGTCATGTGGTACAGGATGGGCTCCACTGTGTTTTTAAACTCCATACACATTCGCTAGAATCATTTAGATTTGAGCTCTGGAATTGCTAATCTCTGCTGAAGAGAGGGTAACATGTTAATGTGAAAACTACCACTTCATGACATCACAGGTACAGTATGTTTTTGATTAGACAACAACATTATTATATAGCTTAAAGTTCACAAGAATCCATTTTGAGTCCAATATAGGAATGTAATTGCTATGGGAATGAACTGCCCTGATTTATCATTATCCTGAAACCCGCAGACAGACAGGGGAGAGCGCTGCATTGATGCGTAGTATTCAGACGCATAGCTTGAGGACAACTGATAATACATTTTAGTGAGTGATGCTGGCCCCGTCTGTCTGATGGATATACTTCTCGGACTGATTGTCTCTGACTTAGAAGGTGACCACGAGAGATGTTTTTAAAAGGGTCAGAAGTCACGGCAGCTCAATACTTTAATGCTTTTCCATAAAGGACGCGTCAAGTAATGCGTTACTTCTTCTACCACAGGCCGAAGTACTACAAGCCCCAAATAGAGTGCACTCGCCAGGACTACACCATACACCCCTTATATGATACATTAGCTGTCAGTAAGCTCTCACTATAATGGACCACAGGCTATTTTCTGCAAATGCTTTTCCTCCCAGCAAACTCTGCCAGTATTATTGAAGGTGTTACTGGGTAGACATAGAAAACATGGTAGTGGTGTTGGGGTACCAGTCCATTGGTACATACTGTGGATTTAATGGTATAGCGTTAGGCAAGACAAAAGAACCGTGGATTACAACTGTGAAGGAGAGTGCCCCGGAGAGAGGAAAGAGGGATTGCTTGTCAGAGATGGGAGCAAGAAGGCGCAAGACATTGAAAATATGAAATAAAACAGAGGCAAAACAAAGGCGGAGATGGAAGAGGAAGTGAAGGGATGGGAGGAGAAGGGGATGGCAAACGGATAGAGACAGGGGATTAGGGAAAATGGCGAAGCTATTGGGAAAAGAAAGAGCCATGTGGAGGATGAGTGTAGGGCGACAAGGATCCAGAGGGAGCACTGGCAGGAAAAGAGGCTCTGGATGGGGTCACGGGTGCAGCGGAGAAAGCATGAAGAGAGTATGGGGAGTGACTGGTATTTATAACATTCTGGGGACTGAAATCGTTATACACACTCAAATCATGGGGACCTACCTGCTTTATGGGGACAAATATTAGGTCCCCATTACATCATGTTTATTTTCTTCATAAAAGTCAATGGACTAATAATAAAGGATTACTCAAACGTGTGAATGAAATAAAACTTACCTTGATGAGGTAACAGCATTATAACATGACTTAAAGCACACAAGAGTCAATTTACATAGGACCGTTAATAGATCTGTTTTCATGCTATAAAATTTTATTTACCGTATTTTCTGGACTATAAGCCGCTACTTTTTTCCCAGGCTTTGAACCATGCGGCTTTTACAAAGGTGCAGCTATTCTGTGGATTTTTCTTCCACTGCTAGGGGCGCTCTAACCGGAATTTCAAAAACAAGATAGATGGAAAATTAATGCAAAGAAGAATACGCTACTTTTTATTTAGCAGATATAACAAACATGACAAATTATTAACTGGTAATTATTTTCAAATCCTCAACCCTTCATCATGAAAAGCACATGAAGGAGTTTGTATGATGCAAGTTTTAAGTTGAAGGCATCGATCTTGCTCCAGGAAGGAAACTGTGCTGTAGAGCCCTGCACCCGCGGGACCCAACACAAAACAGTGCGGCGTGGGACACATTCTGAAAGCTTATTGCGGGCATGTGACTGCACGATGCGGGAGTGGGCAGGACCAGTACTGAAGAATGCGGGAGCGGGACTGAAAATTATGTCCCGCGCAGACCTGTACCGTTCTGCGGCACGTAAGCTTGGGTCAAGGGTTTCAGCGGAGATGATTAAAGTGACTTGTGGTTTCACTGCACAGGAGAAATGAAGGTAATCAATTACAGGTTCATTTCTGTTTCTGACCTCGTTTTAATCAGCACAGTTGCTGCCGTGTTAAAAGGCACTGTTCGGAAAGAATCTGTTCAGGTACATAAATGTACATTTACAGTACAAAATCATTCTGTATATGCAGTATTCTAAAAATAGAGTTTTTATATAGGCTTATATACCGGTGCGCTCTATAGTCCGGAAAATACGGTATATTATTATATCTATTGTTATTTTATAGACAACTAATTAATCATAATATGAATTCAAGAAAAAAATATAAATGTAAATGAGATTACATCATGATCTACACTTTTATATTTCACATTTTAAAGATTGTTCTGACCCATCAGCTTTATTAATAAATACCGATATAAGGAGTGAAGAGGAAGCAACTTTCAACAAACTGTCTCAGATGTTATCACAAGGCTGAGAGCGGCACTGAGCCTAAACCCCAAGGACAGAATTGTTTAACATTTTCCAGATATTAGCTGTTGCAACCAGGTAAATATTTGCTTTTTCAAATCCATTAAAGTTGGTTGAAACACTGATTGAATAAGCCCCAATTTTGTCAGCAAGAATCTGCATCTCACCTACTCTGTCCATACTGTCACAGGTCAGACCCCAGATAATAGACTGGTATAGGGGCTCACTGCCGTCCACTGGCTGCAGAAAGATTTGGAAAATACCCCTTTACCCTGTGGGGACGCAGGCAAGAATACCCTGTCTCAGGGTAATACATGTTGTCTGCAAACAAACCAAAAACCCCATCTGTCACGTAAGACACCATCAATTTGTTTAAGTCATTCCCATTTGTAAACACAAGCATTTAAAACACATAGCAGTCCCTGTTATGTTTGGTTTATTTACTGTAGTTAGGCTTGTCACAATAATTACTATAGCCCTCATTCAATGTATGAAAATTGAAACAATATATTTTGGGGTATTTTTGTTGTAATTCAATAACATTTGAGCTGTAATAACTCTTAAAGCTTATTATTATTATTATTATTATTAATTATTAGTTAATTTTCCTATTTACTAGTTGCAGCTCAGGCCTTTTAATATATTGTCTATTTAAAAATGGTTCCTGGGATTATCCTGCTTTATTGTTATTGTGTCAGAGCCATGAAGCAGCCCCAGTATATTTCTGTAGCCATATACTGTGCATCAAAATGTGTAATTGTGACAGGCCTAACTGTAGCTCATTACGACTGTAGATTCTTGGTCGAAGAAGATCTTCAAATGAACCTTTGCTGCTGATCATTGGATCACTCGGAACTTGTTTTTTGGCAAAGACATTCATAGCAAGCGTGAGGGCAGACTTCACAAAGTAGCGTCCAGGTTCGGAGATGATTCTCAGTTCACAGTCAGCAGGGAAAAATTCATCCAGTGTCTCATTTATTCCTTTTGACACCTACAATGTTTTCAACAGTACAATTAAGAGGGGTAAACCTTTCACCAGATGACTATTCAGATATGCAAAAATACAGGTCACAACAAAAGCCAAAAACAAATGTGTGCTATTGTTATATTACATAATAAAGTGAAATTGTTTTGTTCTCCTAGATTCCACATCTGTGGTTACCTGTAATAACTAACTGCGTCAATGACCCATACCCTTTTGGTGTTTCGTACCATTTGAAATTCTTCATTTCCTCCACCTGTGTCCAGTATATTCATCTGCATTGCTGCTGATAATATGAGATACAGATTGAGGGAGCTTATTGCTTGGTCAAAGACACATCTGGCATCTGCTATGGCCTTCTTGTAGACGGTGCTGTCATTGCACACACACCCCACATGGAAACTGACTCCAGTGACATTCAAGTGCAGCTCCTGAGCTCTCAGCAACAGGGCGCCCACAATTTGGAGTTTGGCTCCAAACTTTTTTTTTACCGGTGACTTGGAGTCATCCACGGCAATACGCAACAATAGTCTGGTTATTTTATTTATATATATATATATATATATGTGTGTGTGTGCGTGCGTGCGTGCGCGCGTGTGTGTGTGTGTGTGTGTGTGTGTGTGTGTGTGTGTGTGTGTGTGTGTGTGTGTGTGTGTGTGTGTGTGTGTGTGTGTGTGTGTGTGTGTGTGTGTGTGTGTGCGTGCGTGCGTGCGCGCGTGTGTGTGTGTGTATATATACCATCATGGCAGGACAAACCCCTACATGTGGCGTACCATCGGAACATAACTGAAGAGGCTGATATCAAGAAATCCTACCAATGGCTGGAGAGGGCTGGTCTGAAGGACAGCACGGAGGCACTCATCCTGGCTGCACAGGAGCCTTAAGCACCCGAGCAATAGAGGCCCAGATCTACCACACCAGACAAGACCCAAGGTGTAGGTTGTGCAAAGAGGCTCCTGAGACAGTCCAGCACATAACTGCAGGGTGTAAGATGCTGGCAGGGAAAGCGTACATGGAGCGACATAACCAAGTAGCGGGCATTAGTGTACAGAAACATTTGTGCAGAGTATGGGCTGGAAACCCCAGGATCAAGGTGGGAATCGCCTCCAAAGGTTGTGGAGAATGAGCGGGCCAAGATCCTGTGGGACTTCCAGATACAGACTGACAGAATGGTGATGGCGAACCAACCAGACATTGTGGTTCTGGATAAGCGAGAGAACAAAGCCGTGGTGGTGGACATTGCAATACCGAGCGATGGCAATGTCAGGAAAAAGGAACACGAGAAACTAGAGAAATACCAGGGGCTCAAGGAAGAGCTGGAGAGGGCCTGGAAGTTGAAAGCATCGGTGGTGCCTGTGGTGATCGGAGCACTCGGGGCCGTGACCCCCAAACTGGATGAGTGGTTGCAGCAGATCCCAGGAAGGACAACAGACATCTCAGTCCAGAAAAGTGCAGTACTGGGAACAGCAAAGATACTGCGCAGAACTCTCAAGCTCCCAGGCCTCTGGTAGAGGACCCGAGCTGATGAGGGAGGCATTTTATATATATTTTAAAAAATCAAGGTGTCCTGGTTCCTCGACACCTGACGCAGACCTTGTTTATATATATATATATATATATATATATATATATATATATATATATATATATATATATATATATATATATATATATATATATGGGTCTGGGGTTTTGTTGTATGTGTGTAAATGATTCAGTCTGGTGTCACTCCAGAAGACAGGACCATGTCTATCTCCCTCTGTCACACAACACAAGTGTACAGTGTGTGTACAGTAAGAACAGTAAAGACTATATGGACTGATACTCTTTGATTTGAACTCACTTTGCTGGCACAGTCGAACCCTGTTCCCAGTGCACCAAGCAGCTGGATTACAGCCGCTGTGTTGTTGCACTTGACAGAATAGAAAGGGGTCACTCGGGGCAGAAGAGTCTGCCACTTCTGGTGGTTTTCAAAAACTTCCTCCAGATTTGCTACATAAAAAGGGACTTCACTGCCCTGGAAAACAATAGAACAAATGCAGCCTTCAACTAAACTTTTTTCTGTTTGTATGCCATTTCCAGAATGAATAAATACACCATGCATTTTTTTTTTAGCCCCCTAAGATTTGGAATCTTATTTCCAGGGGAATTCTTTCCCCAGTGGGGAGCATGTCTAATGAATAATAATGGAATATAATATGCTAGAGCACAGCACATTCATATTAGATATAAAGTAAAAAGTCAAAAAGTATGAAAAGTGTTATAGGAGAGAAGCATGCGAACATACTGCTGTGCCCAGGCGCTATTGAAAAGTAACAGGAGGGAGAAGAGTTAAAACTATGGAAAATGTAAGTATAGCTTTACATACCAGTAAGTTGTGCTCTTTGATTTTGTTATCAATAAAAGTCTCAACTTCTTTGCCGCTATCCAATATCCCAATGCCAGAGATTTCCATAGTGTGCAGAGCTCTACAAACATTAAGTAGGAATTGTGAAAGACTATATCATGGTGTGGAATTTCTCACCCCCTGCATAGTCATATGGGCAGCTTTAGTTCTTTCATTGTTGACATTTCTTTGCTTATGCAGAATTTGAACTATACAGAATTTTGTACCCCACATACATTTCCTTGGTTAACTCACCTGACAGAAACTTTATGCTATACATTTGTCTGCAGGCTGGCCTTCTTACTATTTAAACTTCCTTGTGTGGAAGCATATTTAGACTTGATATCTACTACCATGATGCGTGACATGGAGGGGGTATAATACTAAATCAATTGTTTGTCTTTCTGCCACGTTATAATGTTTTCTCATCAAAAAAGCACAGTTTTTTTAATCATTTGTGCATGAGTAAGCTTATGGTCTCCCCCACTATTTGACCTAGGACTCGTCTAGTCTACAGCCAAACGCGTGGTAGTAAGTGTGAGGATGAAGAATAATGCTGTTTTGTATAGGCAAATGCAGCTAGAGCCACAGCGTGTCTATTCATGTCTCCTCATGTCTCCTCAGGTGACCTCACGTTTTACACGTTTTGACTTAAATATGCACAGTTTAAAAGTCCAGTATTTCTCTCCCTCTGTGTGATGACGTCTGACCGCTCCTCCTCCCGCCATCCCTCTCTCTGATCCAGGTGCAGCTCCTCACCTTTTCTCCTCTTTCTCTCCTCTGATGCTTCTTGTCATTATAACCCAAGTTACAGAAAGTAAACAATGATTTTCTCACCATTTATGAGTGGAACTTAAGACCTCATGCTTTTAGGCTTGTATATTGTATAAAGTCATTCCAAACTTTACATCTGAATTTCTTCTTTTATTGATCCTATCAACATGAAATAAAAACTGCAGTGATCCTGACACCCTGCTATTTATGCCTGACGTGCATATAGATGTTTTCAATAAGACAGAAGATCGATCAATAGGGTCGATCGATCTATTATTACCCCCTCTTCAACAGCTGATCGAGATTTAACTATAACATTTTTGTTTATGTGTGATAATATACTGTGGTAAGACCTAAGCCCTGAAATGATCTTCACAAGCTGATTTTGTGATTATTATTTTTTTCTCCATAAACAAACATTATTTTACAAAGTTATACACATAAAATAGCCTAAGGATAATATTGTATTGCATTTTGAAATACACTGAATGGCACCATTGAGGTGTACAGAAGTAGCAACACACAACTGGCTGAATATAGGTCAAGAATGCTGAAGCCTTCTGTTACTCACCAGTTTGTCAAAGGAACGATTTTTTCCCTGGTTCCACTGTGTGCCGTTCTAACAGCTCTAACTGTCTCCAGGTTCAAGTTGGAGGAAATTGAAGATGGGAATTGAGGTTATCGGAGCTGTATAGAAGAATGCCAAAGGACGCTGGGGAAAACAGAGCAAAGGCAGGCATGAGCGGATTGAAGTGCAGCCAGAGCAGGAATACAGCAGCAAGGAGACAAAGGAGGCAAAGAGGGATGAGAACAGCTAACAAGGACCGAAGCACAGTTTGGTAAAACAGAGGAGCTAGGACATGAAATAAGGACCCAGATTAGAGCTGCTACATTTCTGTTGCTCTTGTTGGTTGAACATTTTTCATCTGATTCATCTGATATTTTGTATATGGTATTTTATTTTTTTTCCTTGCAAATGATTGTGATTTTGAGGGCCTAAACATTGATGAAAAGTCTCACATGGGGTTATAGAATCGACCGGTCCGGCTAAAAATTTGATAAAATGGGCATCGTGACAATGACCGAAGCGACCTGACTCAATAGCGCCCCCTGGAAAATTCTAAATTTCCAAATGAATGGGAGGCTGAAATGCATATTTTGCCATAGGTCAAGGAAATTCAGAACAGTGATAGAACTCAAGGAGACAGGCAAAAAAGCCAATCATTGTGCGTCTCTATGATGAACAGGAAGTCGACCATATTGGATCAAAAATTCGCCACCATTTGACTGTGTGTTTGCAACAGCACCACCTATAGGAATGTACAAAGTCAACTGTAGGGAGAAAAAAAAGTTTCATGTTAATTCATGAAACTTTGTAGAACATTCACTGACATGGTCCTGATCCTAAAAGTCAACGAGACCTATGCCCAAGATTTTGTTCTTTTGCCTCTAGAATCATTCACAAATTTAAAGGTGCACTATGTAACTTTTCTGGTGGAGGGTCTGTTTTCATGCACAGTCTTAGTTTGACAGTGCTCTTGATTATAAAAGTTATGTGATCTGTGGCCTAGTTTCTATAATTTCGCTCCAGAATCATTTGCATTTTCAAATATTAAAGGTGCACTCTGTAATTTTTCTGGAGGACGAGCTGTCGGCCTGGGCAGCTGTCGGGAAGAGAGAGTGGCGTTCTGGGACGGTTGTGAGTCCTCAGTGGTCGCGTGGGAGTGGCGTGCGCGCTGCGGCGAGGGCTATCATCGGCACGATATGCTTTAATTACACTTAATCTTTCAAAGCAAATCCGTGTTCAAGATTTGAAAGTTTAACCAAGTAACTTTTTTGGTCTGTTTAATGTTTTTGCATTTGCAGGAATGTTCTACAGTTTAGCAATAACTATATCTTGTTTGATCTATTCATGTCCAGGTGATTTTGACTCTAAGCAGGTATTTTTCAAAGTCCCGTCTAGCAAAGTTGCACACATAATTAAATCGTTGCTAATTGTGGCCATTATAATATACATTTCAATGTTTAGTGATTAAATGAATTGTGAATAATCTGGCATTTGAAATTTTATATTCAAAATAATCCATGGCTGAGTTGTTTGCTTCAGATTCCTGTTGTAGGAAAATTTTTGAGGACTTCACCATTCCAAAGATAGAATGTTTTTCATTTCTATGGCAACGATCCTAATTTTTCATCATTCTGAATCTGAAGCCCATGGATGACGTTAACCTGATCCTGACCCTTCTCCATTCTACCGCTCCATCTGCCATTCCCTCGTGTCATCTCGCTTTACCATTTCACCTCCTCGCGCATGGCTGTTCTGTCAACCCTCATCACTCTCTAACTGTGTGTTTTGGTATCCATCTGGCAACTGTGGGTTGTTTTTTTAACAGGAAGTAGGGTTATATTTAGCAGTTGTGGTGTTTTTATCTGCATTTTCTCAACTACTGAACATTTTGCCAATACAGATACACGTAGAATTCCCCCATCATGACGTCACGGCAAAGTATCAATTTAAAGGGAAGTGACATATTCTTTTATCTAATTAAAAAAAACAAATTAAAACTACAGACTCAACAATTAGTTATTTAGCTTGTAATTGCCTTTTTTTTTTTATAAAACCATGAGAGACCTATTTCAAAATAAGTGTTCCAGATGTTAAACTGATGCTAAAACATAACATGCTTCTTCACAAAACATTTTGAGGGAGTTGACTCACAACACACATATTTTTACCTCTCCTCCTTTCACAACATAACAATCTAACAATAGCCTGAAAGTAATTCATACAATACAATGGTGCAATGCATACAAGACGTGGTCCAGAACAGTCCTCTCCAGTGAAAATATATTATGTAAAATCCATAATGCATGCTGATTTTCAGTTCTAAATGTGTGTTTCTTAATCCTTTGCTTTGTATGCACCTGGCTGTGTACGTATATGAGGCATAAAGCAGTATTGTTCCCTTGTAGACTTGCACACACAATGTATAAATTCACAGTGTATTCCAGAGGGAAGCTTTTCAAGTGATGTTTTATAGAAGCTAGCCTAGTTCCTGAAAGCCCTGTCTTCTACTCATCCGGTCTGGAGGGAAACAGCTCACGAATACCAAGCACTCAGGATATTTTTATATGCATTTTACCCAAATAGGAACACGCTTAAAAGGCTCATATCACGTTATTTTCTGATCTATGTTCGAATGTTTCTGCATCGCAAACATACCTGAAGTTTTGATTTGTTTCACTCACACACGTTCAACATACAAAACCTGTGTATTTGTGATGTCATGAGGTAATACAGGAAGTGCTCCACTGTGTTTTTAACCCCCATACACCTTCACTAGAATCACTGGGATGATTTCAATGCTAGAATTGCCCACCTTTACTGAACTAAAAGTAAACGGTAGTTGTTAACTTGAAAACTACCGCTTCATAACATCATAAGGTGGAACAGATCATTTTGAGATTAGACGGACTAATAAAACACGGTTACTCAAACGTGAATGAAACAAACCAAAATTCCAGGTATGTTTTTGAGGAGGTAACAGTCAATTTTGCGTAATATTAACCTTTTAAACATTTACAGCTAGTAAGTACAATACGTCTTTATATCAGAAAACAAACTAAGACCTGGATAAACTGGCGATCTATACTCCCACTATGTGTAGGTCTCCATTAAAAACAAATTTTGATTACTGACCCCTTGTGGTTGAAGTTGGTATAATCATATTGTACAGAGGTCAATTACTCGGAGTCGGATGCATATTGCTTTTTCCTAAATGTAATTCAGCTTTTGATGTGTCAGAACAATCTTATACTTCGAAAGCTATAGTGAACACTTATTCTTCTAATTGATAATTATAGCTCCCGCAAGTCCACTGCGAAAATATAAATCAATGCATTTTCATCTTCTGCTTGGGAATTAAAGCAATTACTGGCACTTAAGAAATTATGTTGGAAAAATATTAGAAGGCTGAAACTCATTAATCAAAATTAATGTGTTACAGTTTTGTTTTGGCAATCTCTTGCATTCACTGAGACAATATTCACACAGGGCAGCTATGGAGAGCATCAGAAGTGTAATAACTCTTATGATATTAAGATCCATTGTCCAGTTGTATTACTGCAATACTGATATAAATACTACATGTGTGTGCTCAAATGTGTACACTACTTGTTAATCCAGACATAAGAGTCTCACATTCACACAGTCTGACCTTGCCTTTGTTTGGTGGAAGTTTGAGAAAGACAAAATATTAGATTACGGCGAAACAGGTGATCCCTACTTGAAATCTTAACATAAATTTTAACTTCCATGTTATTGTGTGTATGTTTATGGTAATGTGAGAAGGTATCATTTAGTTCAGTTCAGTTTCAGTTTATTTGCCATTTGCAGTATAAAAAAACACATTGGAATAAAAGGTGCAAGCAACTCAGAGTGCACAGCAAACATTCATCCATTCACAAAACACATGAACATGAAAACCCAGGCCACATAAAAAAGATCACAGATGCAAGACAGTAATAATTCATAAATTAAAGGCATTTACATTGCCATATAAAGTGCCTGTGTAAAGCTAAAGTGCTCTGTGATATTTAAGGTGCATTATTTAAGGTCATCACTGCCTGTGGGAAAAAACATCTACGATGGCGGGATGTAGTGCATTTTATAGTGTGATATCTTCTCCCAGAGGGAAGGAGTTCAAAAATGTCTCTGGCAGGGTGAGGCGGGTCAATGATGGTCAATAATGCCCGAGAAGCACCCACATTACACTATTTTCTGCTCTATGGTATAATGTTTTTTCCTCATCAACAGCAGATCTTGAGTTGGTTGTGTTTAACAGACAAACACTGCATATTTAGGCTGAGTTCTTTTCTCAAACAGAAATCCCTGGAATTGCCAATCTACTAAACAAAAGGGAGAAGGTATCTGCGAACTTGAAAACTACCACTTGACAACATCACCAGGTCCATCAAAGCATTTTGAGCTTTGGAGTTGTAGACAGACTAATAATAAATGATTACTAAAACATGTGTGAATGAAACAAAATACAGCTCCAGGTATGTTTTTGATGAGCTAACAGCATTATAACATGGCTTAAAGCTCACAGGAGTCAATTTTGTGTAATATAAAACCTTTCCACAAGGTGAAAGTGGATAGTATTTGAATTTTAAAAAGTTCTTTGTAGTACATTTTAGCCCATAAGATTAAAACAAAACTGAAAATATACTGGTGTAGTAAGCAGATTTATTTGCTTAGTTTTAACAAAACTGTGTACTGAAGACAAAAAACACTGCCTTAGGCTCCTCCAAACAAGTCTGCCGTTACGCTAATCAAAAGTAGCTGGCTCTTATTTACTGTACATTATAACTGCAGACGCCCTCCCTCCAGAGCCCTGCTATACAACACTACTCCCTGGTGCTGTATCGGATCACTCCCCCGGGCGGCCATGATGCACGGCCGGCTTCTACATTATTAATTAGACTTGTGTACGGTAATGTTGACCCCCTGTGCCATGACTCAGTGTGTGGTCTGTATAATGCGCTGTGGCGGGGAGGGGGAGGGGGAGGGGGAGAGGTGGGGTTGGGGGGGGTACACTCCTATATGTTACCGAATCCATCCTCGCGTGAGAAAGCCTGCCCACTGTTGTCAATAAAGGGACCATTAATTACATAGAGGGATGAGTGCGTGCATGTTTGATGGCACGGGCCAGGATCAATTGCATTATAAATGATTCAGTCGTACGTTAGCATACATGGAGCATTGATTTGAAAGGGGTCATTACAGGGCTGCCGTCTGAGCTATTAAAAGGAGGCCCCGCTGTGAAGACGCCAGCGGAGGATCAACAGGCAGGAAGTCTCGATAGTCTGATGAAAGAGGCGAGACCCAGGTACCAGGAGAAGTAAACAGGATATCAGGAAGCTTTTAGGATCAAGTAGAGCACGGAGAAATTTGTTTGTCAAAGTCTGGAGTGGAAAAGAGCGAATACAGTTGAAATATATACACTGACTAAAGATGGATTTTGCAGATTAGTGGTAATAGTTTAGTAGATTCTATGTATGAAATTATCCAAATGATTATAGTGATGTGTTTCTGTTTGAGAAAAGAATTAAGCCTAAATATGCAGGGTTTGTGTGTTAAATATGTGTGATTGAAACAAAACACAACTCCAGGTATGTTTGTGATGAGGAAACAACATTATAACTTAGATCAGAAAATAGCGTAATATTGGCCTTTTAATAATTATGCTATTGTTATGCTTCCCTCGCTAGGGGTGAAGGTAAAAACAAATAAAAAACAAGATGTTGATAGTTTAACTAAGAATCGTGCATTTATTTTTACAGTATAGATAAGAAAACAAAAACAACAGAGTGATGGGGAAAATAAAAGGATTTAATCAAAAAGAAATAAAAAAAACTAAGAGCCCTAACTAAAGTACAACCAAAACAAGGAACTTAACTAAAATTGTTCTGAGTAACAAAATGTCTCCACATCCAAATCAAACTATCTTAACAAAGCAAAAGGAGACATAACAGAATCAAACAGAACCAAAAACAAAAGAAAGAAGTGATGAGCTGCAATAGGGTGTTTCAGCCACGCTGAACAGGCGGAAGACGGTTACATTTATAAGGGCCAAGGGCCAATCCGGCTAGACTGGCTGGATTGGCCAGGCCATACCGTAACAGCTATGAATGGGTTTCTTGCTTTCTATAAAGCTGTTAAACATTGGGACTTCAGCAAAAATATACATCAAATGTGGCAGCTTGAAGAAAAACTCATCTGATGTCCAAATAGAGTGAATTTTTGAGACTGGGGTTACCGTGAGCCTGTTGTTTATTAGTGCAGTGTGGAGTCAGCCTTAAACCTTATTCCACGCCCCTTCTCAGTCAGACCAACAGGTCACTGCCCTGTGTACTCTGCTGTGTACGGTAAATACAGGACATGGGAAATTAATGTTGTGCTCCTAATTGGCTCCGTTGTTTGGTAGCCTTTGCCCCCAGGAGCTGGGGAGTTATAATGAGGCCTCGTAGTGTTAGGAACACAGTAAGAGGAGATGGGCACTAACACATGCATTTGGTCTTTTTGAATAAAACAGGGCTCTGAAGCATCCAGCTGAGATCAAATGGAAGCTTTTTTTTTCTTCTTTTTTTTAAGAATACGCATGGACAGTCTCAGAGCTACACATGCCTACAGCAGAATTTTGTTCACATATTTCTTTGCTTTTATATCTGCTTTCATCAGTGGATACATTTAAACTGGCTTCTGCAGAGACCTTCAACCTTCTGTGCTTTCCCTTTGAGGTTTGGTTGATCCAAAATGTTGAAAATGAAGTAGCTAACTGAGTGACCAACCCAGATGTCCATGTATCTGCTAGACTAAATCATTTGTAGCTCTGATTGCACTTGCTTGCTTCTTGCTACTTTCAGTTGGTGCTTTTTGGCTTTTTGATAATCACACATAAAATCTCAAAATAATTCTACTTCAAAGGCAGATATTACACTATTTTCTGATCCATGTTAGAATGTTGTTTTCACATCAAAAACCCTACTTATTTAGGCTGAGTTCTTCCTTCAAACAGAAAATGCTCCATACACTTTCACTAGAATTATCTGGATAATTTCAGCCATGAAATGTCCAATCTGTACAAAACAAAAGGTAACTTGAAAACCACCACTGTGTGAATGAAACACAGCACAACCCCAGGTATGTTTTTAATGAGGTAACAACTTTATATCATGGCTTAAAGCTCACAAAAATCAAAACTGCATAATATAGGAGCTTTGAGGAACTTGCAGCATCCTTATTCACAAGCAATTAGATTTACATAGTTCGTTTTCGTTCCAATATATTTTAACCAGTAAGTATATATTTCTATACTTTTTGTCTTTCTATTCTATTTTATTGGCTTTGTTTCTGAGCAAACATTTCTTCCCTTCCCTTAAAATGCAAAAGGTCAGGCTTTATCTCCACGGCTGTTTGTGTCCTGGCTTTTCCATCGCCGTGAGATACAAGGCGCCTCCTCAGACAGCGCTCAATATGTCTGAACCTTCACTCTCTCTGATGCTCCTGGCCGACCATCGCGTCACTCCATGGTTCAGACAGCGCCCACTGATTCTGCGGCAGCTGTCACGGGGCAGAACACTGAGCACTGACCACTGACCACTATGTTCTGGAGGTGGTGATTAATGCCAAAGGGGAAGGTAAATGTTTCTATGCATTTTGGAGAGGATTACATTTTGACAGTTTGGGGTTTGTGTTCAAATTGAAGAAGGCAGAATCCAAACCAGTCAGAATCATTAAAGTCCTGTATCTGATTTTTGCCTAAGTATTTGAGCAGATATTTAAGTGTTTTGTTTTTACATCACAGTATATCCATACACGATGTACAGATTTCTTTCTTTACTTTTTTCTTATTTTCAAACCCACCATCTTAATAATAGAGTGTTTTGTCCTGGAATAAACTATGTCCTTTGTGTGCTGTCTGCATATGTGCTTTGTGTTGCATTTTTTGTATGAAAAGCACTCTATAAATAAAGTTTGCTTGATTGATAATATTATGAAGTGCTTTACTGTCTGAGAATCAGGAAGGGCACGTTAGCCTGCTAGTTGTTGTTAGCAAAACTCCACTCCTGGAATGTGTGGAATATCTTTGAACCACTGCAGAACGCTGATGAGCTCATTTTGTTTTTCACCCTTTGAAGACAGTAAAAAACAGCACTTTTTTGTTAATAACAACGGACATATATATTATTAAATATGTTTTATAAGTGTATTTTAAATGGCATGGTGTAAAGTAAGTATCTCTGGGAAACAAATGGACAGTCGTGACTGATGATAAAACTACTACTATGCTCTGATGCATGGACTGTATTTTAACATCTCCATCTTTGTTTTTCTGCTGTATCTATATCTTCCCTTGCCTTTGCGCAGTGATTTTATGTGCTCTCGTGTACAAGACAAATTACTCCTGGGGCAATAAAAGTTGAATTCATTTAGGAGATACATAGAAATGATCTGTGTACTTTCTAGATAAACTTTGTTCTGCTGCTGCATAAACTTTGTTCTGCTGCTGCATTATATTACACTATTTCCTGATCTAATAATGTTGTTTCCTCATCAAAAACCTACCTGGAGCTGTGTTTTGTTTCATTCACACATGTTTAACACGCAAATCCTGCATATTTAGGCTGAGTTCTTCTCTCAAACAGAAAACACCCTGTTCCACCTTGTGATTCTCATGGTAAAACAGGAAGTGCTCCACTGTGTTTTTAAACTCCATACACCTTTACTAGAATCATCTGGATGATCATAGCCCTGGAATTTCTAATCTATATTGAACTAAAGGTAAAAGTTAGCTGTTAACTAGAAACTTGATAACATCATGAGGTGGAACAGAACATTTTGAGCTTTGGAGATAGAGACACGCCAGTAACAGTAAAGTATTACTCAGAATGTTTTTGAAGAGGTAAAATGTGAGATAAATGTGAGTAAATGCATTGTGTGACAGTAAAAGACAGGGGACAAGAGGTTTGTAAGTGTGATTTTAAATTCATTTCAATGCATGTGTCTACTTAACCATATGTAAATACCATGTGTGTAGTGTGTGATCCCATTTGATCTGAAAGCAGAATGGTTCTTGATTTAAGTGCTCGTCTCCAGGCTCAGACTCTCTGTAGCGTGGCCGGCTGGGATTACGTGGTTGTGTGGAGTAGAGCTGAGAGGGGCTGCAGATCACTGTACCTTTAATAGATAAGCTCCAGCAGGTTCACGCGCTGCCCTTTGACCTTTAACGCCATTCACCAGGGGCTCTGCATACTTATGTTCTCCACAAACAAACACAGAGGCTGTTTAGGGGAACCAGTAAATCCATATCACGAGGTCGCTGAAATGTTGTGTATTGGAAGAATCTGTACACCTGATGCCGTGAATAGACCATCGCGTTTCAAGGGACAAGTGCTTTGCCATCTACCTGAAATATAATCAATCTTTGGTCCTGACTAAGATCCTAGCTGGAGAATGATCTCTTGGATAAAATACAGAGACTTTTTGAGTCTGAAAACTCAAGTGTTTGATTTTCAGCCAAAAAAGTGAAAATCTAAAGCTAGCTCTTTAAGTCAGTTCTTTTTGGTCAGATTGTGTTAAAACAATGATTAAAATCTAACTTGAATAACAGAGCTTCAGACAGAGCAGTGCCTACAGTTAGTGGCACAACCACAGAGAATGTTGATGGCATCAGCTGCAGTGTCGATACGCAAAGATACTATATATATATATATATATTAAAGCTGCAGCTATCGATTATTACAGTAATCGATTATTCTGTGGATTATTTTGTTCCAATAATCGAGTAATCGTTTGTTATTGTCGTGTCTACTTTGCACATGTTAAGTCCACTCCACCTGCACTGACAGATACACGTGTTCTGGACATGAAAAACGTAATTATCGCTGGGCTCAGGTCGACTCACCTCACGCTTTCTTTTCCACTTGATGTAATGTACGGTTCTGTTTACATGTTGTAGCATCAGTGTGGAGAAGGTGACTTTTAAAATGTAATCCCCTACAGATTACAGATTACATTCCCCAAAATGTAGTTTGTGACATAATCAATTAAATTACTTAAAGTAAGTAACGTAATCTGAATACCTTGGATTACTTGATATTGTCATGATTTTTAAAACTACATAAATGTAGCAGCCAACTCCTGCAAATTCTTGTTTGGTTTTAGACCTGGATTAGTCCTGGTTTTAGATCTGGTTTAGACCTGGTTTAGTGGTGCACAGGAGGAAGTGCGATCCACGGAGTGTACCCGACAAGACACAATCCACGCGCAGAGTGCGCGGCGTACGGTAGATGAGGAGCGTGCGGCGTACCGGTGATGCGGGGTGCGGTACGCTCCGCACCCCACTGGAGGTTATGCTCTTATTACACATCCATTATACATCCATGGGCGCCGCGCTGTTGTGTGTACAGTGAAGTGCAGTGGTCGTGCGGAAACTTTACCTCTACCACAAAAGGTTCCGGCCATCGCCGAGCGTATGAAAATAAAACGAAGCATCGAGGCAAAAAAAATAATCGATGCATTTTTCTAATCGATTTAATTGATTAACTCGATGAATCGTTTCAGCCCTAATATATATATATATATGATTTGTTTGATTCGTTTGATACCCTGTTAAACCACTTTATCTTACATGTTATATTGGTTTATGTAGAACTCCGTACCCAATCACCATAGCCTCAGATAAGCTCCTCATTTATCTCTGTGGTCTTTATGAATTTCAGTCTGACACCACCATACCGTGCACCTGCATACGCACCCCCACATCATCTACCAGGCGATAAAACAAGCTGGTCGCCACAGTCTTCTCAGCTGGCCTGTATCTGCTCCACAGATCTGACAGGCTGCTGGGGCCAGGGACGGCGAGGGGAGCGAGGGGGAGGGACGATGAGTGACAGAGGAGTGATTGATGCTTTAACTCAAACTGATGCGATCAATGGGACTGACAGACACGGGCAGGCTACATGTTTAATAAAGCTGAAAACAGAGCATTTCAGGGGAGTTTAATAAGGTTGCAGATTGTTTTGAAAGACAAAAGCAGGAATGGCATCAGTAAAGGTTGTCCAAGTGAGTGGAGGCATAAATCAGTTGAAATCTTGTGGCCCTACGGTGTAATAAATTGTGTGGTTACTTAAAGGTGCTCTGTGTACATTTTCTGGTGTTGGGAAATTAAAGGCAATTAACTTATGCATCTCCATAAAGCACCCATTTGCACCCCTATGAACTAACATCAAGGACCATGTTGTCCACCCTCCTGTGGGCTCACCACCTGCAGAGGGGTTCATAGGGGGGGTCAGGTGCTATGAGTATTGGGCAGCAAGCTGCCCCCGCGACCCAGCCGGATTAAGCGGGAGAAGATGGATGGATGGATCTCCATAAAGACAAATATGTGATACGATCTATGGAGAGAGCGCCCACTGACAGTACAGACATGTGCTTTTTGATGAATTTCGGAGCACTAAAACACCTGTAATCAATGCAAGAAATAGATTACTTTAATGCCATACTGTGGAACATTCTGGGCAAAGCTATAATATCTTTGTGAAACAAATAAGTGGCAGATCCACCAGAAAAGTTACACATTGCACCTTTGAAGACAGGGTATTTTACTTCTATGGTGTAATAACTGTTAACTATTTAGATCACCATGTTAGCCTTTATTGTTTTGGATTTGGACAATGATTTTATAATGATGATTTTGTAAGTTTATCTTTTTTTTTTTTGCTAAGGCGCTCCCCCTTCAGAGCACTATCACAACACAATCAGCTAATCATAAGGAGGGTTTGAATAGAATCCAGGAGAGATTGTTAAATTAATGAAACATACATGGATGACATCTAAAAAAAACATCTAAAAAGACATGTTTTTGATGAGGGATCACTATTATATGATAGAAAAAACATACTAAAATGCCTGTTAAAAGTGCAGTAAGTTTTGTTCGGAATAACTTACGGGCTCTTCTTCTGTTTACTTATCATATGATTATCTATGGAAGCCTTCTGGTGTTTGTAAACAAACTTGATTTCTGCTACTTCATTCACAGATCTGCCCATCTGGTTAGAGCGAAACCATCTGTTTAAACACATAGTAGCACCTTTTATATAACTTTCACTGATAAATACACCTGCATACTTTTGAAAATGACCATTTCAGATACAGACACAGATATTAGAAAGTAAAGTAATGAATCAGATTTTAATAGAAATGAGATCCCATATCTTCTATTATCAATGATTGGGAGTGGATGAATGATTATTTTATTTATTTACTTTATTTATTTCTTTAGATAATTTCCACTGTCAAAAAATCGTCTCTAAAAAGTATTAAAGGTGCATTGTGTACATTTTCTGATGGAGGGTCCATCAAATCCTTTTCTCCATGGAGATGTTATTGCTTTGTCTGGAATATTTCACAGTGTGCATTAAATCTTTTTATCTTCATGGAGACTAAACCAGACCAAGTTACCCTATAAGTGAATATATGTAATGTAGAGCTAGTTAATGTCATACTGTGGAATATTCTAGGTAGCAAAATGACATATCCATAGAAACAAGCAGGCGACGGACCCTCCACCAGGAAAGTTACATAGTGCACTTTTAAATCACATCAAAAAAATGCAAGGAAAGAAAAGAAAGATGAATTCTTCACCCAGCTGTTTTAGAAGATCGACTATACTTAGAAGAAAGGATATGTCAACATTTGCTTGAAACCATTATAAATACATTGATTTTGTCATATCCCTCTGGAACCTGTCTGTTTGTAACATTTCCCCATCTGAAGGTCAAGGTCACAGTCCCCTCACAAAATCAAGTGTAATACGTGTAACCTTTTCTCGGCAAAGGTCAAACATCTGCATGTGTGTAAGCGCTCCCATAGCTCCACCATAAATCCTCACCGGGACACATGCAAATGAGAAGTGGAATTTACAGCTTGTCACTAAAGACCAGGTGTGTGGAGGATTTTCCAGGCACAATTTCAACCAGCTTTCCCCATCGTGCATAATGTGATGATTATAGATATGTACATTGTCTATGAATCACTAGAAATGATTTAGCACTGCTCAAATTATGCTGATGATAAGTAATTAACATTGTCGAAATTAGCCCATCCAATTCTTAGCATTTTTGGCGTTCAAAATACTTGGATGTGTGTTGGAAGTTTTCAGATTGATCAGTGTATTTTACGGCCAGGAATTACAGGGTCTTTCATTGTTTGATACAGTACACGATACATGGCCCACGATATAATATGATCATGATACGGCGATACATGTGCTAACAGATACACTCAACAAAAATATAAACACAACACTTTTGTTTTTGCTCCCATTTGTCATGAGATGGACTCAAAGATCTAAAATTCATTCCAGATACACAATATTACCATTTCTCTCAAACGTTGTTCACAAATCTGTCTAAATGTGTGATAGTGAGCACTTTTGCTTTGCTGAGATAATCCATCCCACCTCACAGGTGTGCCACATCAAGATGCTCATCAGACACCATGATTAGTGCATAGGTGTACCTTAGACTGTCCACAATAAAAGGCCACCCTGAAATGTGCAGTTTTGTCTCACAGCAAAATTCCACAGATGGCGCAAGCATTGAGGGAGCGTGCAATTGGCATGCTGACAGCAGGAATGTCAAACAGATCTGTTGCTCGGGCATTGAATGTTCATTTCTCCACCATAAGCCGTCTCCAAAGGCATTTCAGAGAATATGGCAGTACATCCAACCGGCCTCACAACCGCAGACCACGTGTAACCACACCAGCCCAGGACCTCCACATCCAGCAGGTTCACCTCCAAGATCGTCTGAGACCAGCTACTCAGACAGCTGCTGAAACAATTGGTTTGCATAACCAAAGAATTTCTGCACAAACTGTCAGAAACCGTCTCAGGGAAGCTCAACTGCATGCTCGTTGTCCTCATCGGGGTCTTAACCTGACTCCAGATCGTCGCCGTAACAGACTTGAGTGGGCAAATGCCCACATTTGATGGCGTCTGGCATGTTGGAGAGGTGTTCTCTTCACGGATAAATCTCGGTTTACATTGTTCAGGGCAGATGGCAGACAGCGTGTGTGACGTCACGTGTGTGGGTGAGCGCTTTGCTGATGTCAATGTTGTGGATCGAGTGGCCCATGGCAGTGGTGGGGTTATGGTATGGGCAGGCATCTGTTATGGACGAAGAACACAGGTGCATTTTATTGATGGCATTTTGAATGCACAGAGATACCGTGATGAGATCCTGAGGCCCATTGTTGTGCCATACATCCATGAACATCACCTCATGTTTCAGCAAGATAATGCACGGCCCCATGTTGCAAACATCTGTACACAATTCTTGGAAGCTGAAAATGTCCCAGTTCTTGCATGGCCAGCATACTCACCGGACATGTCACCCATTGAGCATGTTTGGGATGTGCTTGACCGGCGTATACGACAGCGCGTACCAGTTCCCACTAATATCCAGCAACTTCGCACAGCCATTGAAGAGGAGTGGACCAACATTCCACAGGCCACAATTGACAATCTGATAAACTCTATGCGAAGAAGATGTGTTGCACTGCATGAGGCAAATGGTGGTCACACCAGATACTGACTGGTTCTGAGTCCCCAGACCCCCAATAAAGCAACAGTTGCACATTTTAGAGTGGCCTTTTATTGTGGACAGTCTAAGGTACACCTATGCACTAATCATGGTGTCTGATGAGCATCTTGATGTGGCACACCTGTGAGGTGGGATGGATTATCTCAGCAAAGCAAAAGTGCCACTATCACACATTGAGACAGATTTGTGAACAATGTTTGAGAGAAATGGTAATATTGTGTATCTGGAATGAATTTTAGATCTTTGAGTCCATCTCATGACAAATGGGAGCAAAAACAAAAGTGTTGCGTTTATATTTTTGTTGAGTGTATATCGCACAGGATACTCTGTGATATATTGCTGTTTTTTAAGAACCAAATAAATTTTAGCAACAATATTTCTTTGTTAAATCACTACTTGTGCAAACTGAATATGAAATGCATCTATTTTAATCAGTAAAACAGTGAATATTTCAAGTGTATTGCATAAACAAAGTTCTAAATAAGCAACAAAATTGTAATAAGGTCACACAACAAAATTATAAAAGATACTCAAAAATACTCGGCGATATATCAACACGACACCCCATGACAACGATACTGTTTCACCAAATTTAATATCACAATATATGGATATTTTTGCACACCCCTAGTGTATTTCTGTGCAGTTTCATATCATGTTTCTGCTGTGAGAGCTACTTGTTTGTCTATTGTGGGTGATGCTGCCTGTGATGGTTTTTAAATGTCTTTAAGGAAACTGGTTTATGAGAAGACACACTTATACAGCTATCAGTGAAAATCTCAGTTATCATCTGTATCACATCACCTCTGGGTACTGTCTGCATCCATGAGGGGCAGTCAGCTTTCATCTGCATAAGAAAAGATATTAGAAGTTAAGACAGCACAACTCTGAAAAATAATACAATTGCTGTTTCTGCAATTGCAATATTTTTGTCTGATATGTGTTTAAAAAGTAGGATTCTGTTCTGCAGGTGCATTAACATTTGAGAGAAGACTGAAGTATAATATGGTATAATATGATAAACTAATATAAGAATCCCATGCATTTCAGAGCGTATTTGTAGAGGTTTAAACTACAGGTATAACACGTTTTTCTGTACAAAGTGATTTAGTACTTTGCAGATGACATTCTATCTAAATAATTGCTTCCTTTTTGATTTGATGTTTACGCCAACTAAAATTTGATAATTGTGATAGATTGTGCTGTGCTATAGTAAATGTACATATATTCTACTATTGTTAAGGTGAATAACAGTAGAAACTGTCTCTGTGGAAATGGTTCTTTGTCAGAATATTCAAATTATTGGTCCAACTCTCCCCCTGCTGTGTCTGGATGAAAATGCATGCTTACAAACATGAGCAACACAGGCTAGAGTTTCTGAAATAGCCAGTAAAATATCAGTTTCTTCACAGTGGCCAAATATGTGAAGTCTTTTTTAGTACTGAGCTGTTAGTGTTGTAGTGTGCTGTGAGTTTTACACAGTTTTGTTAAATCAGAAGCTTCAAAATCTCTGCTTCTTTCCCATACTAGCTTTGAGCACTGTTTTTGTCTGTCAGTCTGTATAAATGTAGTAAATGGGCATTCTCTTTGGCCCACTTTAAGCTTAGCCCTGAACCCTTCTCCAGCTCACCTCTCAACCCAAAAGGGGCAGTTGCCATGGTGACCAAACCTGTCATTGTTCTGTTGGGACAAGCCTACTCAAAAGCATCTTTAGCAACCTGCAGGAACATGTACCACACACCTCTCCATTCTTCTTCCTCCTTCAGGGCAGAATAGCCCTGTCTGTCTCATCTGTGCTGGAGCAGTGAAAATGCCTACAAAGAAAAAGCAGGAAGTCCCACCTTGAAGTGTGAAAGGCATTTAGGAGAGAAAAGATGGCCGATATTTCTTTGTTGCTCCGACTCCCACTGAGCGTCCTTTTCTGGGTGCATACAAAGATATTCATAGCCTGAGTCTTTGTAGCATCCACCATCTAAAGCCTGTTAGTCATGAACATACCTGCCAACTGTGCTGCAGTGGCTCCTCTTTGGTCCCACACACAGTATTAGAGGCTTGATTTGCTATTTTGACATGTTCACTTGTAAACTGAGGTTTGCTGCTTATAGCACTGCACAAGATATATTTTTTTGATTATATACAGAGAGTAGAGCTGTCAAAAAAAGTTATACCTAAATCCTAAACAAGACTCAAATTTGTATCAAGACTACTCACTTTAGCAAGTAACAGGACAAAGTTGGACCTTTCCTGAATAGTTCTGAAATGGTCTTGAGCTTTATCCGCACTGATCTAAGACCAGTTTTTTGATTGTGTTGCCCTAAGCACAGTGTAGTGATGTATCGTGCCTATATCATGCTCCCTCCTTGTATACAGAAGTTATTTGAGCAGAGACGGGCTCAGTATAATCTTATTTATACATACACTAAGTCATAAGTGAAATTATAAACACAAACTTGCTGTTTGGAAGTTCTGTCATTGTTAACAGGGTGAGGTCTTAAAAGTACCTTTTACTTCAGCATTTTGGTCGTGTTATGACCCAAATGGGGTCGGATGTTTTTTTATAGTGCTGCCAAACGACCGAATAAACTACTACTACTACTAAAATCTTGTAAGTTTTATGTGTAAATGTTTTCAACCATTAGTGCTAACAAAACTGCCATCAAGCATCAAGGCTTTTTATATTTTTGAAAAAAAAAAAAACTTTTTAGTAACACTAGAGATATTATAATAAATGTATGATAGTATGAAAGATTTGATTTGAGTCTTTTCTTGTCATATTTGTACTTTATATATATTTATAATTTTATTTTTTAATTCTGAATCTTGTGCACCTGAGTAAAAAAACATACTGACATAAAGGCAAATGGAGGACAACTGATGTTTATTTTATATATTGAGTGTTTTTGGGGAGTTTTTTGGTCTTTTTTTTTGTCATGTAAATGTTTACAATTGGTAAAAAACAATTTGATTTGAATGGCTTGAAATGTGTTTCCCTATTACCGAAGGTTCACGATACCACATGAGGAAATGCATGAATTCCTGAATCTAGCGACATCTACCTCTCTTCTCTTCCTTGTTTGGAATATCCTCTGGTTCCTGGCTTTCCTTTTTGATCTGGATCTTTACCAGATGCTCCAATCATCCATTAATCCATTTCTTGTCTCCTCGGGTCATTTTGGCTGGCCACAGTACACACAGAAACCCACAGTTTTTGGTGAGGCCTGATAGCAGCGTGCAATGGAGCGAACAAGTTATTACAGGACAGTCAAATAGGGAGCCGATGAAGCATAAAAACCTCCTATTCCCTAAGCGCCTTTCTCCTTTCGGCGCATACAGACACGAAAATGAAGCCGAAGTCAATATACAAGTTTGTAAAAGGAAATAGGCTTAACCATACACTGGCTGCAGATTAATCCAGCCTATCCATATACAGTAGTGGACGGCAACAAAGTACAAAAGTAAAAGTACAATATTACATTTTTTAGGTATCTGTACCTTACTTTTACAGTGGATAATTTGTACTTTTATTTCACTACATTTGCGACCATGTATCTGTACTGTCTACTTCAGTACATTTTAGATCTGGATTGAAAAGTAAAAAGTATTTTTCTTTATGGTGTGAGACATGCTGATAAGGTTTATTTTTAGCACATTTCCTTTGCATTAACGTCCCAGTTTGCGGAAACCAAATACACAGAAACAGCTAGAATGGTTGATAAATCAATTGAACCAAAAACACTATATTTGATATTTTGATTTTCTAAAAGATCTCTATATTGTTTACTTTTTACTTTTTTAGTACATATTTAAACTGCTACTTCAATCATTTTACTTAAAGGGATAGTTTGGATTTTTTTACATGAATCTGTATAGCATAGAGCCAAGTTCTTGCCTGGTTTTGGTGCTGACGAAAGTAGTCCGGCAAGTTGGCTGGAAAATAAAGTGTTTTTCTTCTCAAAACAATATGTGTTCAAAAGAGCGACACATTTTCGTCACAAAACGTGAACTATGAAAAAGTCAGACCTCATAATCGCTTGGTGGACTGCATTCGTCAGCACCGAAACCGGGCAAGAACTCGGCTCACCAGTCGCTGTCGGGAGGTAAGTCAGTGTTGATGCACGACACTGCTGACGGGGATGCAGATTCATGTCAAAAAACCCAAACTATCCCTTTAAGTAGATTTTTTCATATAATACTTGAGCAATCTTTTACCCCTGTATCTGTACTTTTACTGAGGTAACAGAGTTGAGTACCTCATCCACCACTGTCCACATGCATGCTAACTAGAACAGACATTTATTACATGACAGGGCAGAACATTGGGGACAGGCCAACAGCAGGGGACATGAATATTAATATGAGTGGACCTCCGGGATCAAAATAAAATGATACATAAATAAATAAGGTCATGGAGCTCTTTGCTTTTCAGTGTGGTTTGGCACAGCAGCGTTCAGTCAATCAGTGTTTGATGTGCCACCAAAGGAGGGACGAGAGAGCCTTTCAAAGCACTAACTCACTAAACATAGGACAAAAGTGGGGTCAAAGGAGAGGTGCAAATCTACATCTGAAGCGGTGATGCAAGACTTAAAGGTGCATTGTGTAACTTTTCTAGTGGAGGGTCCATCAAATGCTTTTCTCCATGAAGCTGTTACTGCTTTGGCTGGAATATTTCACAGTCTGGTATTAAACCTTTCTATCTTCATGGAGACCACACCACACCAAGTTATAGGTCAGACCTGTGGAGAGGCAATCTGGCCAGAATGTGTGTTTTTATTGGTAATTTTGAGCTATAAAATCAATTGTAATGTGCCAGGCTTTGCAAATTAAGGTCACTGCTTGGGTCAGATCTCTTACTGGCTGATGTGTGGGTTGTCTCGGAGTGATCGCTTCCTCTGGTCGAGCCAACAGGAAAGGCCAGGATTACTATACTGGCTGAATCTCTGTCGCCAGACTGGGTCTCGAGGGGGTCGTCATCTCAGGCCGGGTCACAGGAACGGGTCATGGGCACAGGCACAAGTGTCGTCTCGGGCCGGGTCACGGGCACAGGCACAAGTGTCGTCTCGGGCCGGGTCACGGGCACAGGCACAAGTGTCGTCTCGGCCCGGGTCACGGGCACAGGCACAAGTGTCGTCTCGGGCCGGGTCACGGGCACAGGCACAAGTGTCGTCTCGGGCCGGGTCACGGGCACAGGCACAAGTGTCGTCTCGGGCCGGGTCACGGGCACAGGCACAAGTGTCGTCTCGGGCCGGGTCACGGGCACAGGCACAAGTGTCGTCTCGGGCCGGGTCACGGGCACAGGCACAAGTGTCGTCTCGGGCCGGGTCACGGGCACAGGCACAAGTGTCGTCTCGGGCCGGGTCACGGGCACAGGCACAAGTGTCGTCTCGGGCCGGGTCACGGGCACAGGCACAAGTGTCGTCTCGGGCCGGGTCACGGGCACAGGCACAAGTGTCGTCTCGGTCCGGGTCACGGGCACAGGCACAAGTGTCGTCTCGGGCCGGGTCACGGGCACAGGCACAAGTGTCGTCTCGGGCCGGGTCACGGGCACAGGCACAAGTGTCGTCTCGGGCCGGGTCACGGGCACAGGCACAAGTGTCGTCTCGGGCCGGGTCACGGGCACAGGCACAAGTGTCGTCTCGGTCCGGGTCACGGGCACAGGCACAAGTGTCGTCTCGGGCCGGGTCACGGGCACAGGCACAAGTGTCGTCTCGGGCCGGGTCACGGGCACAGGCACAAGTGTCGTCTCGGGCCGGGTCACGGGCACAGGCACAAGTGTCGTCTCGGGCCGGGTCAAGGGCACAGGCACAAGTGTCTTCTCGGGCCGGGTCACGGGCACAGGCACAAGTGTCGTCTCGGGCCGGGTCACGGGCACAGGCACAAGTGTCGTCTCGGGCCGGGTCACGGGCACAGGCACAAGTGTCGTCTCGGGCCGGGTCACGGGCACAGGCACAAGTGTCGTCTCGGGCCGGGTCACGGGCACAGGCGTCATCTCTTGCACTGCGGTTTTCTTCACGGCCAGAACTTTATGAAATCTGGATCCTTGAGTTTGGAGGAGTTAATTTGGTTACTGTTCTGTTTATGGCTTAAAGTTGAACTCAAATCAAACAGAAAACGTACACCAAAGTTCTTGTAGAGGTGCAAATGCAATGCTTATATAAGCAATATAAAAGTGAAAAAATGCATAGCATACTCAAATGGCCTTTTTAAAAAATGTTTAAATAATGTTTCAGCGAAAAAAAGGCTTTGTCAGATAATTTTTCTTGCTTTGGACCACAGTGTATTGTACAGTATCAAAATCAAACTCCATTACACAGTTACTCTTGGTTACACAAGAACTCAAACTTACATTGATTCACCTTAGCTGCTGATGAGATAACTGGTAGAGAATATACAACATTAACATATAAAACATTGTCACAAGCACAACATAATCAGCATGTGAAGCATTTGGTACAAATCAACCTCAGCATGAAGTGTTACACAGTACGTATTATTTTAAAAGTCCGAGCAACGTCATTACATAAAGAACAAAGTGTTTGACATGGGATCAAACAGTCTCTCTCTACATCAGGAACAGATCCAACCTTTCTTCTAGCGTTAGCTCCTTCTCAGAATATAATATAAACTATAATATAAAAGTGCTGTGGTTACACTATGGGGTGAGATATTCAATTATTGGAACCTATAGCAGTGTTACATACTGTATAGTTACTGTACTTATAGGTTCCATTTATTCCTTACAAAGGTTTGGCACAGTTTCATGAATTTGCAGCTGATGTCATCAACATTCCTTTTTGAGACAGATCATAAATCTTTTCCAGTGTTTGCTAATGCGTGCATTGTGTCTCCATGGTAACTGCTGAACATTCCAGCTTAGAGATACATGTAGAACAGCAATGTCATTTATAGACTACCCATGTGATAGCTAATCATACATGAAAAAATCTCCCATCAAAATTTTGCCCACAGTATTAAATATGCCTGCATACACTCACGCTTAAAACAACCAGCCCCTTTACCACCTATAGTCCCAATTATATACACTGTTCCTTTCTAGTTCAAGGCCATAAGCTTAACACACATATGGTGTTTGTAGCTGCAATAAAACAGACCATTTCCACGGTAACAGCAGTAATCTCTGTGCCTCATGCGGCGACAACATCTAGCGTTCCACTTCATTGTTAGATAAAGCCCACTGCGACGCTCTGAGCACAACCTATATCCTTCTTTATATTTATTAGCATGGTTGGACATGTTTCACTATAAGGTCCAGTGCGACTAGCATTGGCTATACATCGCGCTGGGTGCAGGGTTGGATACATGTGCAAGGCCAGAGCAGACCATAGATTTCATTTACACACAGGATTAAGGGCTGATAGTTATCGGCTGGCTGTTTTATCTCGATGGAGAGGCGCTATGGTAATGGGAAAGTGCAGAGCTAAAAGCATGTGACCAGATCATGACAGACCCCTCCAGTGGTGGACCTGCTTGCAAATTGTATCAAACGGTATCTGATGGTGAAGTAATAATAGGAATTGCTAAGTTAAAATGACTGAAGAATTAAGAACATATTTAACAGTAACAGTAAAATTATCTACCAATGGAACAAAAAAAAAAGACTTATACCATTAGTAGATAATTTATGTAATTTTTGTATAATAGTCAAATCATGTTGTGTGGGTAATGTTGGGTAATGTCACTGAGAGACCGCTATTTTCAGAAGGATAAAACCTGAAGCTTTCCATTGCTGTGCTTAAGGCCGTTTATTTATGTGCAAACAATGATATGACCTCCCACCTACACACCTACAGCAGATGGTTTAGCATATTGTTCCTTACACACAAATAATATTACAACAATCAACAAAAATCTGATTTGTAAAAGCACAAAATACCACAGAGGCATCCTGAATATGATTTGTAGAAGCTTCTGAATCATTCTATGCCCAACCTAAAACACAAAGAACAGGCAAACGGAACCTTTCTTACTAAAAAAAGCAAACACTATTTTTGACTGTAATACTGGTGATTTTGCTCATTTTTAGGTTTATTTGAGTGCATTGAGGACTGTGGTGAGTGGTCTCTCATTGTTCTGCCTCTTGACATCAAACTTAATGCTTGTTCAATAGAGAAAAGCAATTTCAAAATTTGAAGCTAAACAAAACCTTTTTAGTTCTACTTGATCTTTCAATCTAATATCACTCAACCTTTTCCATTTTTTACACACTTCTTTCCCATGTGGTAGCATTTTTAGCATGGCGGCTTTTGGAAAATGATAAAAGAATGTGTGTGTGTGTATGTGTGTTTTTTTTTATTTGGATGTCAGAGTAGTCTGTTTGAACTTGTATACGCTCTGGTTTTCTTTCAACTTGTGTGTGATCCCGGGGCCTAAAGCGAGCGTGTGTCCTAAGTGTGGTTCTGTGTTAATGGCATGTACCAGAGGCCAGATGGCTCGTCACTTCCAACACGCAGCTAATGCATTCCCTCCTTTTCTCCGGACAGTCTGCCAAGTCTAATGACAACTCTGTGTGTTTGTGTGTGTGTGTGTGCGTGTGTGTGTGTGTGTGTGCATGCAAGTGTGTGTGTATGTGTGTGTGTGTGTGTGTGTGTGTGAAAGAGAAGTAACAGGAGGTGGGAAACATGTGAGATGTCTGCCCCCTTGTGGTCAGCTCTCAATCTAAACACAGGAGAAGAATAGAGCTATATAATCTATTGTGCAGATTATAGGCCTATGCTTTCTGAATATTAAATAGTAGAACATATTTGTTTAGCAATGTGCAGCATGGAATATTTACCGTTTAGATTGAATGAGTAAACTAAACTGAAAAAAATAATAACTTGCTTACTTGGTGTTAACTCTTTGTGTTCTCCCATGTTATAACTGTTTCATTAAAAACATGGCTGAACAGGTTTTAAATGGCATGCATGCATGCTTCAGTCATTTAGCGATATCCCCTATTTGAACCCCCTATTTGAACCCTACTATTTCAGCTAGCCTCGGTCTAAACAGCCTTTGTCCCCTGAAAAAAGTTGTTTATAGAGGTCTGAATCAACATGAAATCCAGTTACCATTTACTTATCTAACCAGGTCATATTTTATTCACGATTGGCATTTATGGCACAACATCACTGCCCAGTATCAGCTCCATCCCCGTGACGACCTCAGACAAACCACAAAACTTCTCACTAGATAAAAATACAACTCTAGGACTGAGGTGGTGCAGTGGGATGATTAGCTCTTCCCCGTTCTTTCCCGTTTCCATTTTGGACTCTTTTAAAGATGGCACTTTGTGAATGTAGGAAGAACTTCACAGCACATCTGCACACGCCATATCATCCCCCGAGGAGAAAACTGTAGGGGAAGGCGAATATCTCCATCCCTTTTATGCCCATTCCCTTTAAGAGCCGCAATTAAGATATGTGGGGGCTTTTATTAGTGGGATTTCTTTGCCTATTCATCTATGCGCTTTTGTGACAGTTGCTACTTTGCATAATTCAGTTGCCAGTAGCCAATGAGGGAGTGGGGAATTGGGAAGAAAAAAGCGTGTATCTCGGCAACTAGGTACTGTTGATGAAAATGAGACAAAGAAGTGCGTGTGCTTGTTTTAATTACTGTTCACTGGACTATTGTGTACTCACAGTAGCCCCTCAGATTTGCTTTAGTAACAGAAATTTTGAAATGCGGTCGGGGCTTGCAGGGCTACACTAATATTCTGTCTCATCTTGTTCTACCAGATCTCTCCATGGAGTTGCCTTTCATTTCAAATAGGAAATATTTTCATTCGAAGGCCCTCTTATGAAGTTTGCTCTGATGAAAATTGTACATTAGAGTCCACGTGTACGGTCTAGACTCTGGGTAATATATCTTGGGAGAAGTCAAAGAAATTAGAAAAGGATATGTAGAAAGTAATTTAAATGGACGTCTTAAGCAAGAAATGAGAAGTGGAGTTAAATTGTCTTCATTAGTGGAAGTTATTTTTATTTGTTTAGAAAGTTATACATGAAAGGGATGTCATTTTTCTGTTGGGGGCTCCATAAAGGTTATTGCTTTGACTGGAATGTTCCACTGTATGGCATTAAAGACCCTATTTTCTGATCTGTTACGTTGTTTCTTCGTCACAAACATACCTGGAGTTGTGTTTTGCTTCATTCACACATGTTTAACACACAAACCTGCATATTCCACTCTATTTCACTCTTTTCCACCTTGTCATGTCGCGTGGTAATGCAAGAAGTGCTTCACTGTGTTTTTAAAGTCCGCACACCTTTACAAGAATCATTTGGATAATTTCAGCCCTGGAATTGTAATCTCTACTGAACAAAAACGGAATAGAGCATTTTGGGTTTTGGAAATGTAGACAGACAAATGAGGTGTTTTGAATGAAACAAAACACAACTCCAGGTAAGTTTTTGATGAGGTTTTTGAACAGCATTATAACATGGCTTAAATCTCAAGAATCCATTATTTTGAATAATATAGAACCTTTAATCATAAACTACATGATGATGCTGCCAGGCCAAGTTACAAATCTTGTTTTGGTTTCATTTTTCCAGCAAGAAAAAACACTTTCAATTCAATTTAATGACACACGGTGGAATATCCCAGATGAAAACATAATGGTTGTCTTAATGGATTTTGAAACAGCTTCTATGCACACTCACAGGCTAATTTCATGCACAGTTTTATTCTTGTCTACTTTTTCGTCGCTAACCATTCTGTGTCCTCTCACTTTATTGCAAATATGATATGTTTGCTGTGCTAATGTAACAGAAAAGTGGCTCACCCAAAATCCATCAAACACAAACCAGAACAGTTTTTTTTTCTATTTAGTTTCCTCTCTTTACTAATGCAGCCTCTAATCCTGGGAGTGCCATTATAGATCATAAAAGGATGCTACATGCCCTCTCCATGAGAGAAAATTACCAACAAGGGGATAGCTGTACACAATGAAGCATGGATAAAGGGAAGAGCGCTCCATGCTAAAGGGGGAGGGAGACAGATCCAACATTGGGAGAATAAACAAGAGGCCGAACAAAAGCCCCGGAGCTGCACAGAGAAGGCACTTGGCTGTAATTAAAGTGCCCAAGTTGAAAGACCGAACCCCATTTCCAATCTGGACCATATGGACACTTTATGAATGCTGCATGTTGAGTATGGGAACATGGAACAAGTGCCAGTGTTAGAGGGTGCACTGCAAAAATGAAAATCCAAGCCAAGGTAAAATTACCGGAATTCAAGGTGCATTGTGTAACTTTTCTGGTGGAGCGCCCGTCAAATGCTTTTCTCCATGGAGATGTTATTGGAATATTTAACAGTATGATATTAAACATTTCTTTCTTCATGGAGGCTAAACCAGACCAAGTTTCAGGTCAGATCCACTCCCAGTCAGAATTTGAGCGATAAAACTACCTGTAATTGAATGAATATAAAGTAGAGCTGCTTAATGTCATATTGTGGAACATTCCAGGAAGAACAATGACGTATCCATAGAAACAAGCAGGTGGCAGACCCTAACCAAAAAGTTAAATAGTGCAGCATCATGATTTGAGTAAATGTACCTTTATGAGTAAAATGATATACCAATGGAAAAAGGCTTTTTAAACTTAAAACATGAAAACACATTTTCTTAGACACAGATAAGAAAAAACAACAACCTTTTGCACTTATATAGAAACAAAATCCAATGTTGTTTGAATTCAGAAAAACACAGTTATTCCATTGGTAGATCGTTTGCTTTTTGCAGTGTAGATACTGACACAACACAAGCCAGAAAGAGTCTGGGGGGAGAAGTTTCAGAGACAGTTTTACATTTGCCAGAAAGCAACAACAGCAAATAGTTGAATATAACGCAATGTAACCTGTTTTATTTTCATTTTGGGAGACATTGGGAATGAGTGGCTAGCATGTACAACAATGACAGTGTGCAATTCCCCTGGACCCTGATTTGGAATTGGTCATTTTGCTTCTGGGCTGTGAGAATGATTATAGGGGATTTTAGATGCTACACAGCCCCAACACATGATGAACTCAATGCTTTCCCTTTATGTTAGCTGTAATCTGTTAGTAATACATCATATGTTTTCTTCCAATTCAACATGGATGGTCCAGAGCTGAGAAGCCTGACCATCCAGTCTCTTCTACATTCTGTTTGAATCCAGAGGAGACTAGAATTGGACCACAGAATGTTAAAAATCTCCGTCCAAACTTGAGATTATCCAACCACAGCCTCAAATGCAGAAGACATTGCCTCTCTAAGGTCCTAGTAACATTCCAAACTATATATATAATTTATTTTAGAGAAATAAGTAATAGTTTGGTTCTTTGATTAAAATACAAAAATACACATTGTTTCTCAGTCCTTTATGTTGTTTTTTTCACCCTTTTTTTATGGTTAAGCAGCCATGATGTTTTTTATTTTATTTCCTTTGTTCAGGTTGGTTCAGGCTTTTGTTAGAAATCCAGCGCAGATGTTCAGAACACACTGGTTCCTACTATATATCTGTGCATTAATCAAAGACTCGGCTCTAAAGGCGACACATCGATGCGTTCTACAGTCGTCTACGTACTTTCCGAGACGACATCGTCAATTACATCGACAAATCGTTGCAGCTCCATTGCGTTGGTCAAGCTCTTTGCCACATGCCTGGATATGTCTAATATATGAAAAAGTTCTGCTGTTTACACTTTGGTCCCTATGTAGCAACTAGCAAGTCTTTTAAAGGTGTATGGACTTTAAAAACTAAGTTGGGCCATTAACATTGAGATGTGCATTTCAACAGGTCACACCATAAAGAAACAATTCTTTTTACTTTTCAGTCCAGATCTAAAATGTAGGGGAGTAGAAAATACACATACGTTCTCAAAATGTAGTGAAGTATAAGTAAAAAGTAAAAATGTGCTTCATTAATGCACAGTACCTAAAAATTGTACCGGTACATTGTTAGTTTTGTACACCATTGCCTCCTACCGCTGCCCTTCCATATCCACATTATTCATATTCACCATTATTCAACGAAAGTCATTACTACCTGCCCAAAGGAAAAAGCCGTTCTCCACACTCCCTGAAGACTGCAATAATTGGACTGAGTTTAAACGAATGCTTCCTCCTCACTTTGAACTTTGCCCTTGTGAGGTCAGCCATGTCAGACCAGCTCCCAGTATAAAAACAGGAGTCTTTCATGTTGGACCCAGTGGACAGAAGATCCCCGGTGAACTTTGATGCTTATCTTTGATCGCCACATCAAATGACTCTAGAGCAACAGTGTCTGAGGAGACGCACGATCAAGGACTGTTGGATTAGACTATGCACATAAAGCCCTCTGCAAAGGGATGGACACAATGTTTTCCAAGAGTGTATGCCAAGAAATGTGTAAAAGCAGATTTTTTTGTGTTTAACAATTCCGTATTACGCAGTTTTCTGTTCTGTTTTATGCTACAATGTTGTTTCCTCCTCAGAAACATGCCTGTAGTTGTATTTTGTTTCATTCACACATGTTTAACACACAAACCCGTATATTTAGGCTGTTCTTCGCTCATGAAATCACAATTCTACCTTGTAATGTCATGGGGAATTACAGGAAGTGCTTCACTGTCTTTTCACACTCCATACATCACTAGAAGGATTTGGATAAGTTCAGCTCTACTAAACAAAAGGTAAATGCTAGTTGTTAACTTGAAATGAGTGCTTCATGACATGGAACAAGGTGGTTTCGTGTCATGTCAAGGTGGAACAGAACATTTTGAGCTTTAGAGATGCAGACAAATGACACAGTTACTCAAACACGTGTGAATGGATTGGAGGATGGTAGGACAGTCTGGAGACAAACAAACAGGGACTTTATTTTATACTGCACTAATTTAAGATTTCAACTTCACAATTAAACACCTATAAACTAAAATTCATCTTTACTTTCTAATTAAAGAAGTAATCAGCAATAAAATGTGCACAATTAGCCTATAATAAACAACAACTATTGGACCAACACGATTATTTTGACCCAGCAGTTCACAAGTCCAGTCCATCACTCGTTGTGACTTGTGGTGGATTAAAAATATTAACCCAAACTGCTGGGTCCGAATAACTCGATAGTGACCCAGCGCTGGGTTATTATTTTACACAGGTTGGATTATGTTTAACCAGCATGTTTTAGTGTGTACAGGTTGTTGTTGTTTTTTTTGCATGACTTTCCAATGAATCAACAAAGATAATAAAGGTAGTCAAGTGTATGTTATTGTGATTGAGTGCGTTTGCTCACGAGTATCCCAGTTATGGTAGCAGTTAACTACCACTACATGACATCATAAGGTGGAACTATGTATTTTGAGCTTTAGAGGTGCAGAGGGACTAATGATGCAGTTACTCAAACGTGTGTGAATGAAATAAAACACCAGGTATGTTTTTGAGGAGGTAACAGAATTTGAGGAAAGAGAAATGAGACAGGGTCTATTTGAAATGTGGCTGTGGGCGGAGTTTAGGTGTTTAGACCTTTAGACTTGCGTGTTGTGTGTCTTTCAGGTCAACAAAAACATTTTTACATGATTTAAGTAAACAGTGAAGATGACCCGATTGGTTAATCACTGCATGTACTATAACTTTGTGTATTGGCTGTGATGTGAAATTGAGGTGTCAAACTCTCTGAACCTTCTAAACAATTTGATTATTATTGTCTTCTCTAGTCATGGTGGAAATACTATCTCTATGGAAACAGGTGGCATTATAAAAGTACAAATAGAAATTAACAAAATGTATACTGTGCTTCGCTTCAATTCAGTACTCTACAGTCTAATAACAAACAGACATTTCCAAACTCAAATGCACATACATTACAGATCGTCTTTCAGTTCTCCTCAGCATGACGTCTTTTCTCTTCTGTCATTCCTGGATTGTAGAGCGCTTTCCATACGCTTTACCTCTATTGTCAAGAACAGTTTTTGCATGATTACACCTAACCACATCTGACAACAGGGAGTAAGCTCACATAGCAAACGCAGGACGCAATCATCAACCCAGCGGGCGAGCCAGCACCCAACTGAGAACTCGACTTGTAGTTTTTCCCTTTACATTTTATCTTTTTTATTTTAAAGGCGCACTGTGTAATGTTTTGGTTGGGGGTTGTTTCTACAGATGTCATATGCTCTGCCTGATGATATTAAACAGCTTTACCTCACATTTATTCAATTACAGGTTGTTTTTTAGCTCAAAAATACTAGAAAAACAGGCATTCTGACTGTGAGCGGGGTCACCTCGCCACAGATCTTACCTGTAACTCTATCTGATTTGGTCTCCATGAAGATAGAAAGGTTTAAGACCATACTGTGAAACATTCCAGACAAAGCAATAACATCTCCATGGGGAAAAGCATTTGATGGACCCTCCAAGAGAAAAGTTACACAGTGCACCTTTACAGTCACTATTACTAGTACACTCATTGGGCATCTTTTGTGTGGCATTGCAGTTACTTTAGTTTTTCTACTCCCAAAAGTGCTGCAAAGACTATCTGTGGCAAAGGCTGGCACAGCACTGGTATCTTTTTGTGCTTCATTTTGCTTGGTAATTATGTAAAATAATTCTTCTTTGTTTTGGCTACTCACTACAGTGCGTCCAGTTTATAATTAATTGGTAGCGTGAAGGACTCAGCCAATTTAAACCCACAGGGGAGGGGTTATGGGGGCTTGTTTTATTGGCTAGCGGCAGGTCCGGAGCGGTAGGAGAGAGGAGCATCTGAATTAGATTAGATTTAATTAAGGCGTGGGCCCCCGCTCGGACTACGCACTACAGTTACATATCAATGGGCTGTGTTCCAGGACGCCTCTTGTTGTAGATTCAAAGTGTGCTCTGCTAAATATTCCCCCCGGCCTCGAAGGTCAGGGACTCAAAGAGGAACATGGGGCTTGGTATGTCAGGATATGATAAGGTAATGAAAGAGACGCAAAAAAACGCTAATGGATTAAGTAAGTCTCTGTAGCATGCGAATTCTCATTTAAAGATGTACTACGGAATTTTTGGGTACATCCACTCCTTGGCTCTATGTTATTGCTTTCCTTGTAATATTACACACTATGGCATTAAAGGGGTCATATTATGCGATATTCTGTTATGTTATAATGTTGTTTCCTCATCAGAAACATTCCTGGAGTTGTGTTTTGTTTCATTCTTACATGTTTAACACACAAACACAGTATATTGGAGTTGTGTTCGTTCTCAACCAGAAAACACTTTGTTCCACCTTGTGATGTCATGCAGTAATACAGAACAGGCTCCACTGTGTTTTTAAACTCTGTACACCTTCACTAGAATAATTTTTCCAATTTCCGAATTATTCATCTTTACTGAACAAAAGGTAAAAGGTAGCTGTTAACTTGGAAACTACCACTGCATGACATCACAAGGTGAAAGAGAGCATTTTGGATATTGCAGACAGACTAATGTTCACTAGCAAGAACCACGCCAACAACACATGTGCAAAGCTAAAAGAGTTTATTATACGAGGCTAGGCGGTGTGGCTGGATTGAGACTCAGGGTGGGGGTTCAGTCTCAATCTTCACATGGCCCAGCAGAAACGGGACCCCCTCATAGGCGTCTTATGTCTGGAAGCGAACAGATAGGGGTTGGGAGGATGGGGTCGGGGATTCGGGACAAACTGAGTTGCCAGGCTACAAATGGCTGTGAGCTGTGGTTCGCTGGAGAGGAGGCGAGGGCAGTTGAGGCGTGGCCCTGATCCTGAACCTAAGTTAATCATATTAACTGCAGGGTTACTAAGGATTACTCAAATGTGTGATTGAAACAAAACACAACCCATGGTATGTTTTTGATTAGGTTATTTTACTTAAAGCTCACATGGGGTCAATTTCACGCAAGTGTGTGAGTTTTTTTCAAGGTGGCATTGAAAAGATTTTGACTGTAATTGAATGCAAGATAAATACATGTAATGCCGTACTGTGGAACATTCTAGAAAAAGTAGTAACATCTCCATGGCAACAAAAAGAATTGTCGTGCAGCAAAGAGCACCCTCTGTTAAATTTAGTTGTGTGTCTATGTTTGTGAGTTGTTTGTGCTCAGCAGTTGTGTATTGTAAAGGACATTTTCAATAGGTACTTTGCTGGTGTCATATATAACCAGTGGCAGGGGCGAACAAAGGGCAGTTCTGTGCAGCTCTTTTGTGCTTTGTCAGAATCAGTGAAAATACACAGCTTTCTTTTTCAATCACATGGCTATTGTTGACTAGCAGTGCTAAATTTAGGGGTCCTGATCTTTTATGTTGTTTTCTCATCAAAAGCATATCTGGAGCTGTGTTTTGCCTCATTCACACATGTTTAACACACAAACCCTGTATATTTAGGCTGAATTCTTTTCTCAAAAGGAAAGCACTCCACTTTGGGATGTCATGTGGTAATACAAGAAATGCTCCACTGTGTTTTTAAACTCCACACACCTTTATTAGAATCATTTGGATCATTTCCATCCTGGATTGCCAGTCTGAACTATAAGTAAGAGGTAGGTGTTATCTTGATCACTACATGACATTGCAAGGTGGAACAGAGCATTTTGAGCTTTGGAGATGTAGACAGACTAATAACAAATAATTACTTAAACGTGTAAATTAAACAAAACCCAACATTATGACAAGGCTTAAAACTCACAAAAAGCATTCAAAGGTTTAGGAACTCAGCGTCAGATAAAACAGGAACACTCAAACAGCATGAATATATGTATAATTATAACCATTTTAAGAGTGTATTGGAGAGGAGTGGTGAAATGAGGGAGATAATGGTACACTGTCAGTTCCTGTTTAATTTTAACCAACTTAATCCATAATTACAATATGCTATTTGTTGTCATGTTATTTGATACAAAGTAGAAATCCATAACTTTCACTTTGGTTTATTTCTCTCTAAGCTTTCGAGGTCTTGACTTGTATACGCTACAGTAATCCCTCCACTGGGCTAAACCCAATATTCCCCAAGAGCCGCGAGACTCAGAATGCTTCGAAATGTTTCGAATGCTGAGCGCCAATGCTTTTTCTGGAAAGTCTAACTCTTATAGATACCAGTATGCAGACTATTGATTGAACTCTGATAGCACTTAGAAAGAGGTTTTCTGCCAGGGCCTTTTTTTCTCCTCAGATGTTGTTTCCTGGAAACAAGTCTTTATATTGCTTTAGATAAAATTACATTTGCCAAAGTACATTATTTTTAGCTTTTTGCCATGTTATAATGCTGTTATTTAAAGCCTGTTTATTATTACACATTTTCTCATCAGATATTCTTTCCTCATCACAAACATACCTGGAGTTGTGTTTTTTTTATTCACACATGTTTAACATGCAAAACCTGTATATGCAGGCTGAGTTCTCACTGAAAACACTCTGTGACCTTGTGATGTCATGTGATAATAGATGATGTGCTCCACTGTGTTTTTAAACTTCATACAACTTCACTGGAATCATTTGGATAATTTCAGTTCTGGAATTGCCAATCTGTACTGAACTAAAGGTAAAAAGCAGCTGTTAACTTGAAAATTTAATGAAACAAAACACAACTCCAGGTATGTTTTGATGAAGTAGCAACACTTTAACATGACTAAAAGCTCACGAGTCAGTTTTGTGTAATATAGCCTATATATACCTTTAAAGATGCCCTGTGTAACTCTTCCGATGTAACTTTTCTGGCATCAAACATTTCTATCTTTCAAAATTGCCTTAGGAAAACATGCATCCTTACTGTGAGCACTAACAGACATGGCCTGTAACTCAAACCATGCAGTGTGTCCTTCTTGTTCCCATGGAGATAGATAAGTTAAATGCCATGGGGTGAAACATTCCAGGCAAATCACATGGAGATAATTAGAAAAGCTATATAGTGCACTTTTCAAATCAAGACATAGCTACGGTACATTTTGTTTCATTTATTTAAACCTGCATTCTCTGGAACAGTCAAATCTATGAAGCACTGAACTCTTAAAGATGCACTGTGTAACTTTTCTGGTCGAGGGTCCACCAAGCTTTTTTCTTCTTGGCGATATTATTGCTTTGTATCTTCATGGAGACCAAACCAGACCAAGATACAGGTCAGATGTGCGGAGAGGCGACCCCACTCACAGTCAGAATGCTTGTTTATCTAGGTCTATTTCAGCTTTAAAACCACCTGTAATTGAATACATGTTAGTTAGACCTGTTTAATGTCATATTGTGGAACATTCTAAGCAGAGCATTGACCTACCCATAGACGCAAAAAGGTGACAAACCCCCAACCGAAAAGTTACACAGTGCACCTTTAAGTCAGATAATTACTTTAAAGGAATTTGAAAAAACATAATGTCCCCCTTTAAACTGAAACACAGACAATATCCAGATCATTTTGAACTTTTATGAGGCATGCAGAGATTTGATATTTACAGGGCCCTGAAGCGGTGTAATTTGAGTTGTATTTTTATGTTTCTCGTTCTTCATTAGCGCAGATTCACTGCAGCGTTTTAATAAATAGCAGCTCCTCGTTTTGTTAGTTCTCCGCCTCCTTAACCCTCCCACTGCCAGGAGAGGGGAAGGATAACTCAGATTGGAAAACATTATGGCTTTTAAATTCACAGTTATAGTATCGGTATTTTTTTTTTTTACTTGAAGTAATGTGTATGTTTCTCTCAGAAGGGGAAATAAGAGTCCATTTTGAATATAATTTAATGCGTTTCTTACTTTGTATTCTCATAAGAAATATCACAAATGTTCAACCTGGTCTGATTTCTTTTAGTGACTAGACCAAAGAACTTCAAAAATAATAACTGTAATCAAATTAATTTTAGCTGCTCCCATTTGTATTATTATTATTCGCCACAATTGCAGTCTTAAGAAGGATACTTAGAATTAGCAATTACTGCCTGAATTAATAAAACTCAAAGTTTGCTTTTGACTTCAATAGTATTCAAGTTTAAGAGCAAAAAACAATATCTCCGTTTTGAGAAATTGCCAAAAATATGTTGCCAACTTCTAGAAATATTAACCATGACAATAATGTATAATGGATTTTATCAGGAAGGGAATTGTATTTTGATAGCAGAAAAATAGATTTGGCTTTTGAAAATATTGGTAGATAGAGATATGCACGTCCAGTAAAAGTTGTGACTGCGTGTTGGGTCCAAAGACAAAAATTGTGCAGAAGAAATAACAGATCCACATTTGTTTTTTTTTGTTTTTTTTTTACAATACTTACACTGCAAGCCTCCAATTACTTTTTCAAACGGCACTAAACTGTTTTTGCAAATGACCTTTTAACAATATTAAAAATAGTTCAAATCTCAAAATCCTTAAAGTTTAATTCAATCTTCCCGCTGTAACATTTTGCCCGGTCGTTGCCGTGATTGAAGTTACGTACGTTGCTATATCTTGTATCTGTACGCTGGGATCTCATCTCCACAGCATGTTGAGGACGTTGTGTGCTGTAAACAAGTGAAACGCATTTACATGTTGTGTATTGCCTTGCCTGATTGAAATTCTCCCACTGTGCATCACCAGTCAGCACAAATCTTTAAGTGCCATCCCCTGGTCCCATCTGGAATAATAAGCTCTCTCTTGTAGTCAGTGGTCCCTTCTCTCGCCTCGACTCACACATTCACACAGTGTTTTTACGGCGCAGCTTGCTTTCATCATGGCTGTCCCTGGGCCCTTCCTGTGACAAACATTGTAATCTGCCACAGCCCCCGGTCTCTACTCCGCCTCCTCTCATCTCCAACGAAACGGCTCTTGTCGCATTTTATCTCAATTGGCTGCAATCTGTCCTGGCCTCATACGGAATTATTTAGCCCCCACTGTCTGCGTCGCTTTGCCTGTTTTGTACTAAAAGTGCTGGGGCTTGTTAAAACGCAAGGTCCCTCAAGTAACCTTTGCTCCTTGTAGCTGTCGAGTCGAGTGCCGCCGCTCCTGTGCTCTCATCTCAGAGCAGATGTGTGCGCTAAATCAAAGCACACTTCTCCAAAATGGACCTGAATATTATTTATTATGCACTATTTATGTGTTTCGCCAGCTCTTCCATCTTCATTCCAATCTCATTCCAGTGCAACAACTCATCCTCCAATCTTCCCTTCGCTGCAGTTCTTCTAAATTATGAAGGCTTCACGCATGTGTTTAGATTAAAGGCACCATAGCAGAGTTTGAACCATCAATGAGGAACAAGTTTGAACTGTTAACTTTGCCATTTAGTTTTTCTTGCACCATGACAGAGAAACTAATGCTAAAACTGCAGATTAAATGACATGGTTTTTTTTTTATTATAAACATTGAAAGGGCAAATGGTCATAGTTGTATATACAGTAGCGCTTTACATCAAGGAATCATTCACCCATTCATACACACATTCACACTGGAGGTAAAGGGGGTTAAGTGTCTTTCCCGAGGAGACAACGACAGCATTCATCTGTGGGAGCTAGAATCGCACCGTCACCCTGTGGGTCAGTGGATTTGACCGTGCAACCGGTGATGTGGACAAACACTCACACCCGAGTGAGCTAATGTCCTTGAAATTTGTGCATCTGAACAGTAATCCAAATGTTGGTTCAATTATTGTGCAGTCAGGGACACTTACCCGACTTGGCCTGTTTGAAATAGATTCCCAACCCCAACTGTGACTAATTATTGTAGAGTGGAATTAGGCATTTATTATGAGTAAAGAGCAGATGACACTATGAATTACACGGCTAAACTATTATGTAGACTGCAATGACCTCTTTTTTAAATGAACCTGAATGTTTTAGGCTAATAACTGCACTGTCTAATTAAGAGGCAAATTAAGCAAAACTCAGTGGCCATTTTGAATTAAAATGGCTAAATGAACATTTTGTTACATCTGCCCAGTGAATCCATCTCCACTGTGCATTTGAATGGACTAAATGGTCAATATCAGAGATAATGGTAATTGCTTATGGCTGTGTCAGTCATTTAACAATTCAATATATGAATATTATTAATAAGACAGTACTAAAAGTGGGAGTCATTATCTCTTAACTAGATCTCTGTTTCAATCAGTCTCTAATGTCACCATGTCCTTAGGCAGGACACTAGGCTGGCCACTCTATTGTGTGATATGTTTTTTTCTAGATACCTAATATAATGTACCCCTTTTGATTTTCTTTCTTTCAGAGGCTCCAGGACAGGACTTTGTGACTCTGGACTACCGCCTGCGCTACTACCCCAGCATCACGTACGCAGTCATCGGCAGTGCTGTCATCTTCGTCCTGGTTGTGGCTTTACTCGCTCTGGTCCTTCATCACCAGAGGAAGAGGAGTGTGCTGCTTCCCAGAGGAGTACGAGGCAGCTCCCATCACCACCAGCCTCTGCTCCTGTCTCGTCTGGTGATCCTGGACCGCATGTCCCCGAGCAGTGGAGCAGCCGTGGGCCAGTACAGCTCCACGCCCCAGGCCCTGCAGCTGCTGTCAGGGACGCTCTACCCATCAGGAGTCTCACTGGACTCTCCTCCGTCGTACTCGCAGGCTGTTCTGGACGCCAGGTGACTGGAGTGATCGAATGCTGCTAGTTAATATTGTCACATGGCATACTGTACATCTAGATCAATTGTTCTAACATTTCACTCTAGACTAATAAATGGTATGAATCGATTCATGGGTAATTACATTTAAACTAACACAGGACTATTAGTATTAGTCATTTCATATCAATGTAACCTTAAACAAACCAGAAAAAACTAAGTAGTTAAATCCATGAAATGTACTTGGTGCCATGTCATAGAACATTCCGGGCAAAGCAATGACATCTCCATGGAAACAAGCAGGTGCCAGACCCTCCACCGGAAAAGTTACATAGTAAAATGAATCAATGAGTTAATCACTCAATACATCCATCCATCCATCTTCTTCCGCTTAATCCAGCTGGGTCGCGGGGGCAGTTTGCTGCCCAATCCTCATAGCACCTGACCCCCCCTATGAACCCCTCTGCGGGTGGTGAGCCCACAGGAGGGTGGACAACATGGTCCTTGATGTTAGTTCATAGGGTACTCAATACATCTGTACATAAAAATATTACTGTTGTACAGTCATACATCTTTGTGCTGTTTTGCCCCAATGAAGGTGAAAAATAGCTTACTGTAGCTACAGGAACAATGCAGACTGTAACTAATACATTGTAATTATGCCACAGGTACAGTTTTTAATGGCTTGGCCCCATTAATAGTAATGACTCCACTCTCCAATCCAACCTAAAGTGCAAACTGTGCAATAGCTCTGATGCACCCTATTATGTATCTTCTTCTATAGATGTGCTTTTGCTGCCAGCAGTCAATAGATCCTTTTCATACCATTTATTTTTTCTTCACACAATTCAGTGAAGCTGTCAAACGTGTTGATATTCTTTATAATGGTTTTCTATTTTGGAACTAAAATGAGCCTTGATTACAACTGAAAATGGCACTGTTTACATACAGTTGAACATAAAAGTGCCATTAACCTTGAATACAGAGGCCACAGTGTTGTAAATATCAAATGTAATTGAAAACATTACTTTGAAGTTAAAATAGTCTTATAAGTGAAAAACAATTTTATTGTATTCTGATTATATTTTCTTGCCCATAGCCGACCCCCATGGTTTGATCTTCCTCCTCCTCCATACAACCAAGATGGAGAGGTCCCATCGGAGAGTGAGCTTCCCCGATATGAGGCATCCCAGGACCACAACCCATCCCCGCAGTCTGCCCCATGCACTTCCAGGACTGTCTCCATGCCCATGGACACAAGGAATGACTCCAGACAAGAGGCCCAGCAGCCGTAGACATTGTAAATATATACATAAAAAACATATGTTAGACTGAGGACCATAGACTGGGGATTGTGGAACAATTAGAAAATGACTGAGAAGAATGAGTGTTATTGTATGGCTCTGAGAAGCACTGGACTCAATATGCAAGACTGAAGTGGTGTGATGGCGCCCTCTTCTTGAGACAAGGCAGAATTACACATCTACAGAAACATGTCTGATGGTTTCATTATTGTTCCTTAAACATTTGAGTAGCTTTGCATTATGCAATGTGCATGGTGAAATTCTGTTATTTAAGAAAAGTCTAGCTGAAATTTTAACTATTTCTAAAAAGAAAATCTTTACTGAAGAAATAGTCAGTGTGACTATGAGACTGAATCTACTTATTTGTACTAAATATGTCACTTTTTCAAATCATATCTTCCATGGTTCATATACAGCAATACTTAAGTCAGGATTTCTTCATGTTTTCCTTAGAATGGGTGTGACTATACAAGAATGTAATCTTGATATAAACTTATCAGTGTAAATTCAGTGTTTAATCATAAGAGAGAACAGTAAAACATTGTAGAACAAATTATACTTAGCATAATAAGAAGCTCACGTTTCTGTATTGATGTGCCTCTTTTCTGTGAGTGATTTATACCCAATGTTACTTATTCAAATTTATATATGGTGACCGTTAGCCCTCTTTGACTGTATTAGACCAAGTATGTCTCGTTTTGTAACATCTTGAGGTACAAGAGCAGCTTATGTTGAAATACATATCAATTTATAGCACCGGGTACTGAACTAAGATCTCAATCTTAGGGGATGTTTTGTTACAAAAATGCTCAAATTTTGTTTGCAAATGTATATGCAAACTAATTTAAATGTTCCTTTACTTTCTACTAACAGTCTTTTAGAAGGGTCATGTGAACATACTAATGTTGTAAGATTAGATCTACACAAATGTGTCATTGTGGTTGCAGTTAGTTTCTTATTTTTGCCTACATTTAGGATACATTTGTATCTGTTATCATTCCTATAGTCTGTATTGTATTGGCCACAAACATATGACATTTTCTAGAAGACATTTGAGATGTTTATGTACTGGTCTAACCTCAAGTGCCTTCATTTTGATGGATATTATATTCAGGAGATTTGGTGTGTTTCACGTTGGTCTTTTAAACCACTGTTGTTGATTTCTCTGTGCAGCCTTGAGAGTATAGAATACTGACTGATGCCTTTATCTGAAGGAACTGTGTTTGTGACTGTTTTTGTTCAACACTGTAAATAGAAGCTAGTGTGCGGGTCAAGAGATGTATTTAATAGAATGAATGTGTATCGTTGTAAATAGGATTTTATATTAGTGATGTTTCTGCTAAACAATCACACCAAAGATAATCTTGTCTGATCCTTTCAAATCACTGTCACAGTTTTCATATCATCTCTTCAGCTGTAAAACTGGAAAACAGCATCAGGACCTGTTTTGCTCTGTCAAAACATGTAACATGTAATAATTTTCACCAAAATATTATGTTCAAAGTTTCTGTATTGTACATTTAAAGTAATATAAAATTATTCATCTGTCATTTGTCCATGAGTTTCATTTACTGAGGAGGTGTGTGTACAGTGAAGCATCCAGTGGATACTATTAGATTTATGATGTTATAAAAATTCTAAACATTATCATTTAATATAGGACATATTACACAAAAATTATCTGTGTGATCTTTAAGTCGTGTTACAATGTTGTTAGCTCCTCAAAAACATGCCTGAACTTGTGTTTTGTTTCATTCACACATATTTGAGTAATCTTTTATTATCAGCCTGTGTACATCTCAAAGTTCAAAATGCCCTGTTCTACGTTGTGATGTCATAGTGGTAGAGTTTATGTTAACAGCCCCTTTTACCTTTTGTTTAGTAGAGATTGGTTGTTCCAGGGCTGAAATCATCCATATGATTCTAGTAGCAGGGGAGCACCTGTATCACCACATGACATCACAAGGTGGAACAGAGGGTTTTCTGTTTGAGAGAAGAACTCAGCCTGAATATGCAGGGTTTGTGTTAATCATGTGTGAATGAAACAAAACACAGCATCAGATATGTGTTGATGAGGAAACATAACAGATTTAGATATCGCCTCCAGATACTCAAAGTGCTTCACAGTGCATTATTCATTTGTCTCTATTAAACTATTCAAACTAATTTATGGTAGTTTATTACTTCTTTAACCATACCTGCCATTGCCATAGTTGAAGCATCTTGCCAAGGGACACGACGACTATTTTCATCATTGGTCAGTGTGGGAATTATGTTAAGAAAATGATTACAGTTTGTATTTCTTTTCATACAGTGTGGTTTGTGTTCACTCTTCTGGGTCTATCCACATAAACTCTCTTTTTGTACATGTATTTGTTTCAAAATTTTGAAGTTAATAACAATCTCCATGTACTTACAAAGAGAAGTTAAATTGCGTTATAACGTACCATGGGGGAAATTAATCTATTCACAAAAGCATGGGGTGAAATCATTGTCATTGGAACTTGCAATATATTCTACATATTTGTTTCACTTTGCATTTTATTGCTTTTGATCATTAAATCCCCTTTAATTTAGGAAGTTCACGTTCATTTTAGTGAACATAGCTGCAGTTTCAATTTTCACCTACAGATGTCGCCCTTCCCCTACTAAATAAAGCACACCCCGCTCCCCTGAATTGCCTGTAACAACACCAACAATAAACATTCACGTAAGAAATCATTCGTTCATGTATTCATTGTCAGTTTCATCATCTATGTTTAGACTACTGTTCTTTATCTCTGTAACAAATGTCTTCCCAGTTAAACGTAATAACCTTTTGGCCTGCCCCTCCCACCGTAATATCCGCATGACGTTACGATCCATCAGATACGACGGATACAATCTTAGTGGCCTTCTCCTCATCACTCTACCTGTCTCCTCTCCGCACCAAAGCATTATAGCACCCACAGTCTTTTATGACACCCACCCCCACCCACTGTCTGCTGGTGGGTGCCCCTTGCTCCTCTCCTTCAGCTCAGTTCTGATGTGGAGGCCCGTGTTTGCTTAGCCCGGGCCCTTCACTATACACGGTTTTAATTAAAAGGCTGCACGCTCCACACGTTGTCTCTCTCATGCCAGATGGTGGACTGGTGATTATCTGGAAAATGGCGTATTATATAAAGCAATGAATTGAGGGTGGTCACCAGTTCAGACGCGCGTATTTGAAGTTGTATTGAAGTTGTGCAGTAGTATGATCTGTATGGTAATGTTACTCCCCCAAAATAACCACGCAACCGACCCCCACTGCAAAATGAAATTGACATCTGTAGCCTGTTGATTTCAGTTTGCAAACCTTTTCAAATCGTTTAGTTCTGTGCACTTGGGTAGTTTGTGTTATTTGGCCAAATTTCTCCAAAACTAAGACTATTTTTGTCAGTTTAAAAAAATGTTTAAATGAAGTTACCATTTTACCCCCATTTTTGGAACCACTGCTTCTTACAGCAACAGGTGTCCTGTATGCATTATTTACATGTTATATTGAAAAATTTCATTATTTAGCATTTGAAGAAGCCTAATGTTGATTAGTAGATGAGGCCAATTGATTAACTGATTCCCATAATGTTAAATCCTATTTGCCTCACCCCCTTTTCTTGAAGCAGGTGCCTACAAACCATAAAATGAATACTCTAACAAGAATACTGTTCAATTTGGCACATAAAATGGACAGATAATCCATTAAAATACAGTTTGTGTATTATTATGTATAGACATGTTTACTTGCCTCTGTTTCTATTGTGATGTTTGGTCTGTTTGTTGTCCACCATGTAAAACTAAAGCTCCTAACCAAACTCAGTGACCCTTTAAAACCCACACGCAAACATGACGGCCCAAATTAACTGTTTTTGTGTGTTGTGGTTCATATTATGCTTTGTCTCCATAAATAAATATTGCTTTAAACAGCTTTTATCATGTAAATTTGGAGACACGTTAGAATCAACACAAACCAAATACTAGACTCTACAGCAACAGGTGTGTCAGCAAACGTATATTGTGTACATGAGTTAGAAATGTTTAATCAGGGTTTTTAGTGACTAAATTTAACTTTTTCTGGACATATAGTTGTTTGTTGTAGATGTGGAGGTGTTCCAGAGTTAAGATGTCAGGAACATCTCAACATTGGCAATGAAAAGGTTGCCAGTTCCCCCATGGCCTTTATACAATTGTTGTACCATTCAGCAAGACATCTTGACACCTGTCTGACTGAAACTGTTGTGATTGTGCAATTTCAAAAAGAAAATAATCAAATTTTTTGCCAAAAGACTGTTAAATCCATTGTGGCTGAATTACTGTAATAAATACAATTATGCAGTTTTCAAATGATATGCCTTCTGTTATTAGTATATTACTAATTTTCATGTGTGTTTCTGACATACTTTCTCATTGCTTATTTATTCTCAACGGTCAAATAAATGTTATGATGCTGTTTCCTCATCAAAAACATACCCGGAGTTGTGTTTGGGGTTTGAGTAATCCTGCATTATTAATCCATCTACATATCCAAAGCTCAAAATGCTCTGTTCTACTTTGTGATGTTAGTTATCAAGTTAACAGGTACCTTTTTTTTTTAATTCTACTGTTGAAATGATTATAGTGAAGGTGTAATAAGTTTTAAAAACACAGGAGCACTCCTTGTTTTACGACATAACATCACAAGTGTTTTTCAATTGACAGAATACATTTGTGAATGAAACAAAACACAACTTCAGGTATGTTTCTGATGAGGAAATAACATCATAACAGATTAGAAACTACAATGTATAGACCCTTTAACTTCTTATTTCAACTTGAGCCCTAATACAGCTTCTTTATTTTTTCTCTTTTCTACCACTGCTGCTTCTATTACATATTCTTTTGCCTGAAATCGCTCAAGTTTATCCCTCTCACTCTCTGCTCCTAACACCTCAGTAACTCTAAGTCCATCTCTCAGTGCAGTGCAGATAAGACCTGCTGTTTTCACATGGTAATGCCCCACTCCCTGTGTGTGAGGAGGGTGCATTGTTAGCCCGCTAGCCGCTATGGAGGAGATCTGCACAGTGTTTGGACCCCCTCCTACGGCCTTATCAGATGAGGGGAGAGGAGATGACGGGTCGGGACGGTAGAATGGAGCAGCTGTCCTGAGTCACGCGTGCAGGGACCAAAACATGGAGGGGCCAGACCAAGCAGGCACGGTGGGAATCTCCTCCTCCAAAAGAAATCCACAAACACACACAGGCTTCTAGTGTTTTATCAGCCAGTCGCCAGGGTCTGAGCACATAATCACACACACGAGAGAGAAAGAGGAGAGCAGAGAGGGAGAGAAGGGAAACAGAGCGACAATCGGACACTAAATGTAATCTTTGAGAGCAAGGTCTGACAAACAGACATTTCCATACAGCCGTCTTTACATAACATTAAGTCGACAAGCAAAATAAGATGCAGAGGTTGTGGGTTATATCGCTGAGATTTGCTGAAAGTTATTTAAAGGTCCTATATTATGTAAAATTGACTGAACTTTTAGTCATGTCGTAATGTTTTTAGATCATCAAAACATACCTTGAGTTACGTTTCGTTTCATTCACACATTGAGTAATTCTTTATTATTAGTCTGTCTATATTTCCAAAGCTTAAAATGCTCTTTTCCACCTTGTGATGTCATGTAGTGGTAGTTTTCAGGTTAACAGCTACCTTTTACTTTTTGTTCAGAAGAGAGAGGCAAATCCAGGTCTACAATCATCCAAATGATTCTAATGAAGTTGTACGGAGTTTAAAACCACAGAGGAGCACTTCCTGTATGGCCACAAGTTTTGTGGTTTCAGTTTGAGAGAAGAACTCTAAATATGCAGGGTTTGTGTGTTAAACATGTGTGAATGAAACAAAACACAACTCGAGGTATGTTTTTTGAAGTCCCGCCGTGTAACCTTTTAGCCAGAAATAAATAAATAAAAATAAAAGCATGCGTTTTCATTCTGTGTGTATTGCACTGAAGAACATGCGTTCTCTCTCTGCAGAGGGCCTGCATTTCCATGAAGCTGACTCTTTTTTGGCCTGGTAGGGGGCTTTTTCCTGTTTTTCCTGAAATGTTGTTTCTGTGGCTATAATCTACCACAGTGTGGCATAAAACATAACTTCCAGGTATGGTTTTAAGTTTCGATTTTCATGCAGGCAATGTGCCACCTTCAGAAAAGTATGTGGTACTGCTTTAAAAAGACATTTGAAACATGCAATTTGATTCTAAAGAAGAGCCAAAAGATGGATGGAAAAGCATGAAATTTACAAGTCCACAGCTGGAAAAAAAAATGTATGCATTATTTACATTTTATATTGAAAATGTCATTATTTAACATTTGAAGAAGCCTAATGTTGATTAGTAGTTGAGGCTAATTGATTAACTGATTACCATAATGTTAAATCCTATTTGCCTCACCCCCTTTTCTTGAAGCAGGTGCCTACAAACTGTAACTGTACTGTAACAAGAATTTCAATTTGGTTAACACATCAAATGGACAGATAATCCATTAAAATACAGTTTGTGTATTATTATGTATAGACATGTTTACTTGCCTCTGTTTCTATTGTGATGTTTGGTCTGTTTGTTGTCCACCATGTAAAACTAAAACTCCTAACCAAACTCAGTGACCCTTTAAAACCCACACGCAAACATGACGGCCCAAATTAACTGTTTTTGTGTATTGTGGTTCATATTATGCTTTGTCTCCATAAATAAATATTGTTTTGAACAGCATTTATCATGTAAATTTGGTGACATGTTAGAATCAACACAAACCAAATATTAGACTGTAAATGTAAAGTTGCTGTAGTATTTCTCCCCTACATTACCATTAGAACAGTGAACATACCAGCACATATAAACATTCCTCTTTTTGTCATGCATGATTTGCATTTGTCAGACTGTGGTGTATTCAAACTTCCTCTAACCAAACTCTGTGGTGTTGTTCAAATACTTCTTAACTGCAGTTACAGCTTACAGTTACAGATGTCGAGTCAATAGTCACATAACAAGGCAATATTGTTATTGAAATAGACCAAATGTTTCTGGAAATTTGAAGCTGCACTCACCAGAAAATCACAAGAAAAACATATGCAAGAGGACAACTGTTGCTGTATAAATTAAAATAACATGACAGGGTTTTGATTTTTCCCCATGAATTTGAGCAAAATTTGCCCGCAGTACAGATATATTTTATAAGAGATTGAGGTCATAATAAGTAAGCTGTGCCGTGTCATAAGTGTTTTATTGTCCGATAATCAGGAAGCATGCATTAGCTTGCTAGTTGTTGTTAGCTTTACTGTCACAGCAAAACTCCCCTCTGGTCTATCTGAGCTTATAAACTCAGTAAATCAGCTACTACAGCTGATTTACTGAGTTTAAGATTTAAGACACAAGACAAAGGGAAGGTTTGTAATAATATGCAAGTCTGCAGTTTGAATGAGGAATCAATTTACTTCCTTATATCCACTTAACCAAAGCTAAGCAAACAGCTCCTTGTTTATTGTGGTGTAATGTAATGTTTAGCCTTGGGTTTTGTCCTTTAACCTAAACGGTCATTGTTTGTGGGGACATTAGGAGAGAGCATGTTGTCTTGGTGATTTCCTGACGCTACGTACTTACACAATACACAAATATTGAACACACAAGTGCAGCTCATGTTTGAACCTTCCCATTCAAACAGAATTCAGTAGAGGAGGGAAGTAAAACTCATTACTTGGCACTGACATCAATGGACTTCTAACTTGTTTCATGTCATGTGGCAGATTATGGAGCAGCAGTTGCACGTATACAAGCAGATTGAGACTTTGTGACAGACACAAACTGAGCAGCGTGAAGGACTATTTAAAGCATGTGTGTAATTATGATCTAAAAGCTGAATTACCCAACTTTTCATAAATGACGAAATCAAAGAGCCCTGTGAGTCACTATTGCTGGATTTCACGTGACACCACAACATTTAATTGGCCAGTATTGTTTAATACTGATGGGGGACTGCTAAAATTAATATTGTTAAAAATGTATATTGTTTTTTTGCTGTAATAAAGTGAGTTCATGGGTCCAGTCATTGACAGAAATGATCAAGTTCAATATTTGTGAATTAGATTTTTGAATATTTCATGACAAAGTACTTATTTATTCATTTATTTATTTTCTTGAACTTTTATTTGCCTTTTCTTCTCTGTATCTTTGCCTTTCGCAGATTTTGCAGAAGCTTCCTCCTTGTCTTTTTTTAATTAATAAGAAAAACTGTTTGGGAGTATGACATAATCACAGTCTACTGTAGAATCTGAAAACCACCAGGATGATGCTTCTGGATGAGAGGGTGGTCCGCTCTCTCATTTTGTCATGTGAAAACTGTTCTAAATTTTTGTTGGCCAAATATTGTAAATACTAAGAATGTGCCAAATGGTTTGCCACAGCTAGAAATTGTAGACAGTTATACTACTTTCTCCTTTCATGGGTGGAAATACAGATACGCCAGCTTTAATATTTAGACTTGGTGTATTGCGGTTTTGTATTTTGACAGTTTTATTGTTTAATTTGTATGCAGAACACCCATAGATTGTGGCTATGTGTGTCAACATACCGGTAGACCCTAACAGACATCTAATATTTATGCATGTATGTTCTATATGCATAAGTCAGTGGCATTAGCAGCTGAAACACAAACACTTCCCTTTTTAAGAATAGGCTAGGCCACTGCCTCTTGTCCTGCCCCATTCAGACTAGCGTTAAGCACACAGACTAGCATGCTAATGGCTAATCCCCGAGGAGCGAGCCACCTTTGTCCCGAGCTGTCCCTCTAACTCTCTGGGCTCTGGGTGACAGCTACCATGGACTGCCTGTGAGGTTGCCAGATACTGATCTTTCAGCCTTTGCCTTTTGGATAGCAGCGGGTTGCCAAGGCCTGATAGGCATTTGATGAGCATTAGATTGGCGTTTCTCCATGCCACACTTTGTTTTTGGGTCTTTTTCCCTTTCTTTAGCTGTGATGCACTGTTGGAGGTATGCTATGTCCTTCTGCTTTGTGTGCGGGGAGTAAAAGTGTGTGTATTTGTCATGCAGCAGGTGGTCCGCCGGGTCAACAATGCCTTCTATTGAATCTTATGGACTACAGTAGGAATGGCATGAGGTTGTTCTGTTCCTGTAAGCCTTTTGAGACCCCCGTTAACCTCTATATGCAATTTAAATAGAAAAACGCAAATAATTGGGTTACATGATTTGAAATTGTATAGGCGGACACAAGTTAATTTAATCCATTTTAGCAATTACCTGTTAAAAAGAAAAAAGGCCAGGGGAACCACATTGAATGGGAGTTTGATTTTCTGTGTTAAACGGAAGTTGCCAGTAGATTTGTCCCTGCTGTGATAAGCATTTTGGGACATTCCGTGGTGCAAGGTGGGCTGCGGGGCGCATAAGGCTAAAAGGACATTCCACAGTGCAAGGTGCAGTAAAGAGGAAACACAGGAGGCAGGCAAAGCTAATCTCATGGGAGTAAGTGTAATCCTCATCACGGGATGAGATCAAGAGAGAAGATGGGAGAGAGGCTGGAGAATGGATGGAGATCTGGGCATAGCTTGCGTGTGGCATGTCTGTGTTTGCCAGAGAAGGTGTACAGTATGATGATTATTTTAAAGAATTTGTCTAGGCCTGGTTCTATACTGTCTATGATGAAAGATGGTGGCCCTATCCCAAAAGTGCGCTCTCATTCATCTTGGCTTACCCCCAGAGAACTGAGCTCCATATTCGCCAGCAGCACCCAGAATATGTGAGCGGAGAAAGCATGCACAGGGCGCTACGACTGGAGTAGGATCATAAGTTCGAATGTACAAGTGTAATTGGTGAACTATTTTGGATGCCCTTTGCTGAAAATGGCATCTACTGATTAAATTGTGTTTTGGAAAACTTCCAAAGCCCAAAATGCAACTAACTTCTGAAGTTTTCTAGCTGTGATTGATGAAAAGTTGACCTCCAGACAGCGCGTCGGGACAAGATATGACTGACAACATAATCATTTCATTTTTGTTTTATTTAATTGAGCACTTTTTCAGAAAACTTTGCAAATATTGAAAAACTGAAAAAGCACCTTTATCATCAGCAGAACCTGAAAAGGTCTGCTGAAAAGTTCTGCTGATGATAAAGGCATATGCATTCTTTTTAAAGGGCCTTTATCCCATTTTGAGTGAAAAACATATTTCAGAATTATGTATAAGACCCGCACATGCAGCCCCTTTTTAACCCTGATGTTGAACCATGACAAAGAAACAACCGTCTAGGATAGTCCACAGACAGCTGTTTCTACATCCAGCAGTGTTTAGATTGTATCAACGTGTTTCTGGCAGATGATTCTGCATTGTTCTCATCCAACAAAAATCCTTTTATAATGTATAGGCATCTAGTTATATATTTCCACAAATAGCTCCTTTTACAGCAATGTATAGAGAATAGAGGATAACAGAATATATTCAGTGCATCTCTTTCAAAAGTTGGCACAGAGCCTTAAACTCAATGCCCCACACCTCACATGGGTTCTCATAACATACCCCCTTGAACCTTCATTTCTATGCACACTTTGTCATGATCCAGAGCTCCACGAGTGCACCCGCCCGCCCGCCTCCGCCACCCCTACGCCTCGCGCCCGGGAGCACGACTCAGGGGGACCCTCTGTGGACGCCTCCCTTTGTGCCGACGACCCCATGCTCCTGTCGGCTTCTCTGTGCCCCCTGGTTTCATCCATCATATCTGCCCCCCTCCAGGCATCATCACATCTCCACAAAAGCACCCAAGAGAAAAAATAAAGGAAAAAAGAGTACGGCCGCTACCATGCAGAACAGTGCATAGTCTTTTGTTCAGTGTTCTTCGGCTGGGCAAACACATCCACTGCACTGGGGGTGGAGATGGGTGTGGTGCTATCTAAAGCGGGATAGTGTGGCCCCCTTGAAGGCCCCCTGGTCACCAGCAGAAACCATGTGTAGAGCTGTCATATGGGGCTGTCCCGGAACACCCCCTGTGCCCTCCAATACAGGGAGAATTGGAAGGTAGGGCCCAAACACTATAGGAGGAAGGCCTACAGATATGTGGGTGCATCTAAGAGTGGAACAGAATATATCAAATGCAAGGAGATTTGTGTCGAAAGCTGTGTTTTGGCAAAGCTTGCAAGGGCCTTGTTTATTATGCAGATCAACACTGGTACAATGAAATTTTCTTCAAATTAAAAACACGCCCAAAGTTGAGTTTAATCTAATGTACAAAGTTTTACTGTAATGCTGTATTTTCTGGAGTTTCTGAAGCCTCAAAACACTCTATTGTAGTGGTGCCCAAACTTTTTATCACCATGGATAGCCCCTGAGGCTTTTAATGATCACGTGTGTATCCTCACACCTTACACTTGAAGTGAAATGTTTTTAAAAGAGACTAGATTATCAAAAATATTACAAATTTACAATTTTTTTGTTTTGAAAAATGGCTGGAAAAGTGGCTTGGGACGTGTGTATGACGGGAAAAGAATGTGAATCACAAGTGTAGAGCATTGGGCAGGGATAAGGGGTAAGTGAAAACAGAAATTTTCTCAGCACCCAAGTCTTAAATTCAAGGCAGTACAGGATTACTGAAACATGCATGCATCAATAGAAAAAACAAAGTCATAAAAGTTAATTTTGCATAATTATGTCTACTTTTTCTTTCCTTTAATTATTATTTTACTTTACTTGTTTCTATTTTCACAGTTTTAGTTTTTCTGGAGTGCAATAGTATGTTGATATACTCTGTAACTCATAAATATATAAAGCCTTTTTCTTTCCTAAAATAAATTTTTCAAAAGTGACTCACATATATTGCTCTGTGTCATCACTTTTTATTATTTGAAAGAAAAATCTAAAATGACTAAGTGAAAAGGCAACATCCTTTGAAGCAAAACAATGGGCACAGGCCCGCAGTTTGTGTGGCTGTTCTGCGGCAGGACGTCCAGCCTTTTGTGGCTCGTAGGAGGAGAGGGAAGTCCCTGCTTGGTCACGATCACACCCCGACTGATGGAGCACCCCTCAGCCGCCTGTCATGCCTGTTAACAGAGCTGCAGCTGCGTGGGCGCAAATGAAGAGGTGGACAAACACACGCACACAAGAAACTGTGTTCAAGAGAAGAAGTGATGGAGCCGAAATGGAGGCTGGAACAAAAGCAAGTGCAAATATAAAGCAGCTATATAGAGATTTATGTGGAAAAGGTTAGTGTTATTTCTGATGAGGTACTGAGGTACTGAGCTGGATTGTTCTTTTCCAGTGTTCTATTTCGTAAGGCCCCAGAGAGCAGAATGTGGCAGGAGCAGGCCTATGGGAGTAAGTAAAAAGAACACTAAAGTTATATATGTCATTGCAGTGTTAATTGGGCTCTTGACCCAGAAATATGTCATACTGCAAATGTATGGATGATGGCTATTTCAAATACCATGTTTTTCTTGATGCAGACAGATCATCCAATTATATGACTGTTAATCCACCTGTCAGAGCTGTGGGAGACAACACAGGGTCCAAGAGTATATGTCAGAATATATATAAAGGCTCACCAGGCTAATATTATGTTTCATTCAGGCTTTATAAAGTGTGGACAGCTTAACCTTTGTAATTTCCTATAATGAAAAAAATGAAAAAAGGGATTTTTTCAAAGTGTTAAATAATACAGACCCATCCTCCAATAACCAAGGGTACATGTCATGACAGTTGGTGACTGCAATGGAGCCTCTCAGAATAATTTTCTAGATATTCAGCCAGGCAGTGTCCGGGGTAGTCAGGGGTTTTCCAGCAAGAGGATATTGTATGAGGTTAAAGGCACTGTATCTAACTTTTACTTTTAAAACATGAAAAACAGAACTGGTTCTTTTCCAGTCCAAAATTCACTTGCATTTTACATTCTGAGCATTCTAATTATTCACCATGATGAGTGCTTTTCACAACTTCCATAGGCCAGAGTGGCGTTTGCTGTCACAGTAATGCTAGCGACAACAAGCATGCTAAGTCCGCACTTCCTGATTCTCAGAAAAGACGACGTTTTATAAATGCAGTCAGTACACAGCCAACTTATTTTGACCTCAAAAGCTGCTTATTCAATATATGTGTACCGAGGTCAGACAAATTTTGCTCAAATACATGGGAAACTGGTACAGGCCCTGATAACGGGAAAAAAATTTAAGCAGTTAAAGGAACCTTATCCAGACAGCAGTGGCATACAAAATTCAAGTAGACAAAAATACCTGGACTTACCCCTCATTTTTCATCGTGATTGCTGCATTTGCTCTGTCTCTTTACAGTGTACTAACATTATAAGGACTATAATAGGTTAAAACACGGTTTGAATTAATAATCTGGGTTATAATTTCCTGAAACAAGTGCATAAATGTGTTTGTATTTATTTATTAAAGGGACACCGCATATTGAAAGACAGGATAATTCAAAAGAAAAATAAAAAACATATACTTTTCAAAGTAGTCCAGAGTGAAAAAGAAGTTTTAAATCTTTAGGCCACGCATACAAACAGACACGTCAATAGCCCCTAAAAGGAAGCGTGACTGACCACGTTCCAGCCCCATTCACCAAAGGGACAATGGTTCGCTGAGCCTGCAAAAAAAGCAATTGAGTGTGTTTGGAGTGTGTGTGTATGTGTATGTGTGTATGTGTGTATGTGTGTATGTGTGTATGTGTGTATGTGTGCATGTGTGTGTGTTGGTGGGTATCTCTTTTGCAGGGAGGGCCACTATAAGACAGCCCGTCCCCCTTCCCCTTCCTCTGCCACTGCCTCTCCCCAGTGCACCAGCTTGAGAATTTCCCAGGTGAACTCCAGCATACGGCTCACAGTGTCTTCAGCATTGCCAAGACATCATTGGGGGGTCCCATTAGAAAGCAGTGAGCATGGATGTGTGGGGTTGGGGGGTACATTCCCTCACACACTCTTGCCAGCGTAGGGCACCACGCCATGCCCCGAAGGCCCCAGGGTGGAGACCTTTGCTGAACAGGCCAAGGGAACGCAGCAGAAGGATGGGACGGAGCCTTGTATTCTGGTAGCGTTGGTTGTTGTATGTGTGGATAATGGGTGGTGGGGGGTGCGTGTAACAGCTTGTAGAGTTCCCTTACTTGGGCGATTCATGAAAACTGTTGAATGGAGTAACAGTTGACAGCGTTCCAAGCAGGACATTGAAGTCTGTGGGATAAAGGGTTTTGTGAGTGGATAGTTATAACATTGGAGCTTTGAGGAGGGGTAAATGATTGCTCTTTAGGGGATAGGGTCTTATTCACATTGTGCATTTCAATCTGATTTGTCTTTATATGGACGCGTGGCTACACAAACATGTATTCACAAGCTGGTAGATACGTGTGCGCGCTTGAGTTTATAATGCTTTTGATTTATCACTTTTATTTTAAATGCACAATAACCATTCTGCAAAATTGTGTAAAAATAACCATGCCCAAGTCTTAAGTTTTAGCGCAGACCTTTAACTTTAACCTTTAACTTGACAGAATCCAAAGTGTATGCTCTATGAGATGGATCAAATGCAGAGGACAAAGTTCCCTGTGGGGACAATAAACTGTACCTTAACTCAGTGGTTCCCAAAAATAGGGGCTGGGACCACCAGAGGGTCACAGAGTTCAAGATGGGGTTCACAAGATAATATGATATTATTTCAAAATTATAACACTCTGTGTTATCAATTCTTTGATATAATTCTCTATTTTTAGTTAAAATAGGTCCAGTAACATGGTCATCTATTGAAATAAACAATATTAAACTTAAATCAATATGTTTTGACTTGGTAGTCTCAAAACGTAATTGTATGATTATTTTTGGGTCCCAGCTAGAAAAGTTTGCCTGAACCTATACCACAATAATGCTACACTAAATACTCAATATATTGTATAAGACACCAAAATATATATGTATCTTTAAGCTATTCCCCTTTACCCGAATGCCACAACAAAACACACTAAAACTACCAGTTATTTTGCAGGTTTTAATGGAGAATGCAGCCGTGCATGCTCATACCGAGATAGAATGCGCATACATGGAAAGTTCATTCATATGTTGGACCAGACTGAAAAACTTTGTTGCTATGGCTATAAGACTGAATAAGACACTATAGGGTGTAGGCTTCTTTATGCAAACAATGTCTTTCTGGAGGAATCTTGCAGCATGTACATGCATTTACATGAGAGTACAAATCTTTTTTTTTGCTTGTTGTCCCTCCTGTGGCCAGGAGCCAGCCCCTCAGGCCTCAGTGACTTCAGACTTGGACCAGTGACCAGTGGCGTGCCTTTAAGAGTCTGCTGTTGCTATGGCGAGTGCAGCAGTCCATAATTCAGCCACATATGTGTGAGAGAGGGCCCTGATGGTTACAAATGGAAGTCTTGTCAGCACAAGAGGCCGGACCATCTGTGATACTCCTACATGGGCTCAGAATGCACATGAAGCACACACACAAGTGAAAGTATCTCCCCAGGGAAACAAAAAACACAAGCTTTCACTACAGAGACGCACCAGAGGGCAGTCTGCTCAACTTGAAGGGTGAAGGTTTCAGAGACCTCTAGTGGTGAAGTTGCAGACTGCAGTAATATGGCATAAACCAAAAACCTTTAGAGTCAAATCTATTGTCTCAATGATGATGTTTTTGGTGAAGGTATTTATTTGAAGGAAAAGTTATACAACAAAAAATATTTCCGCTTAATTACAGTGGAACAGTGGGTACTGGATTCTTAAACGTTGTTGCTGCCCTTTCAATTGCCTTTATAATGAAAAGTATCCAGTGTCTGTATGTATTGTCTGGGTCGTTTTAGTTGCACTTAAAGGTCCAATATAATGCAAAATGCTTCTGAGATTTTAGCCATGTTATAAGTTATAATGCTGTTAATCAAAGTTTTTTCAAAGTTCATTCACACATTTTGAGTAACCCTTTATTATTTATCTGTCCTCATCTCCAAATCTCAAAATGCTCTGTTCCACCTTGTGATGTCATGAAGGGATACTTCTCAAGTTAACAGGTCTGAAATCAGCAAAATTATTCTAGTCATGGTGTAGCCTTATAACAGAGATCAGAAAATAGCATAATAGCTTTTTCAGTGATTCATGTAACAGAGAAGTAGACAAAGAAACACACCGCCGTAAACTCATAGGACAAAGTTTTCTTTAGAGGACATGTTGCCTTTTATCTAAAACGTCCAAATGACCTGCTTGATCTATATATAGTTAAGGCAAAATATATGGTCCTCACTGTAAAGGCTGTCCTCTGATTTGACTGTTGTGCTGTTGCCAGGGGCCCATCTTCACATCTGGAGCTACAAGGTGAAGAGCAGGAGATGCCTGTTTTCCCCGTAGAGTCAGTGTATTGTCATTACAAAATAGTTCTAAACAGGGAGCCAGTGAAAAGAGTACACACTGCAGGAAAAACTAAAATCCTGCCAAGTCAAGAGTACTTACTTACTTTAAACAGGATTTGAATAAATTTCACTTGACAAGTAAAATGATCTACCAATGGAACAAGACTTTCTGTACTTAAAATATGAAAATACACCTTGCTACACGCAGATAAGCAAAACAACATCTCTTTGCAAACAAAATCCAATGTTGCTAGAATTAGGAAAACCACACTTGTTCCATAGGTAGTTAATTTTACTTGTCAAGTTGAATCTACTCAAATAAAGTTCTCCATTTAAGTTATTTTAACTTACCTAGAAAATACTTTTTGCAGCACACCTGATTTATAATGTTTACACCAGATCAGAAACAGAATAATCCCCAGTAACTTGTTATATGGAAACTGTATTTAGGTAGATATATAGCTCTTGAACACTAACCTCAAACAGCAAATTGATTGTTATACAACTCTCTGTGCAGCCATACACAGACATACACAGACAATTCTACAAGGATTGCATGAGGAAGCAGGGCAGTCTGTGGAAAGGCAATGTTTCACTGCAAACAAGCTCAAATTTACTGCTGAATAAGTACTTCTGTAGGATATAGAGGAGAGGCCCAAACTTTTTTCTAGGTCTCCCCAAAAAACATGATGTATGTTCTGTTTAAGTCTATTAATCAGCCTGCGTGCCACCCTGTTCCCCCCGGTAAGGATATAGACCCAACCTCTTCTAGTGAGGGAGCTACGAAGGAGAGTCAAAATATTTATAGATCCTCGCACCTCCAACCATTCCTCTCCGGTGACATTCACTAACTCCCGCTTCAGCGAACAGCGTTTTGTCAGCTATCGCCGGGTAGATAAATAACCAGCCGTCCAATCAGATTTTAATTTATTTTCTCCTCTTGCACAAGTCAAATATAAACATCAAGCGGCCCATTTTTGAAGGCCTGACCATGAATCATTCTCAGAAGAAGTCACACTGACCTTTTTGGGGAGTCGCCAGAGACTATAGTGGCTATTTCCTGTACTGTAGGGGTGGGTATAGGCCGAGGAAGAGTACGTTGCTATGGAAACACGAGGGGGTATGTTTTGGTGAGAGACCCAGACAAAGCAACATGTGACAAGATGGTCATCCCCGTACAACTGTGACCTGTCGCCTAATCTGGAGACGAGAGGGGGACAGGGAGACATGGGGGTATAAGGAGACAAAAAGAAGACAATTTGCAAGTCTAAACTATATTATATTCATCACTGTCATTTTCAGAATAATTTAGATTGTATAGTAACAGTATTTTATAAAATATTCAAATATATTCAAAGTCAATTACTTACTTCCATCTAAAATGAGGTGCCACAATTATAATAAGACTCCTGAAGTAAGGCTATAGAGTTAACTGATCTGAAAATCCATTTAATATGTTTTCTTAAAGTTATCTTGAAACATTTTTGCGTGCACCATGGTAACTTGTGCACACTCAGAAATTGAAAAAAATGTAGTACCCCCAGTGTGAAGTCACTGCAAAGTAGTTTATACAGTAGGTAAACACAGTTTTTACAAATGTAGGCCATTATTTAATTTCAGTACTGGTAAAAAGTAAACTTTACCCGTTACTCTAAAAGTTTTCAGTGGGCCCCATCATGAGCTAATAACATCACACCAAACCTGCTGGGTGCTTTTCTTTTAACCTCTCAAGATATCAAGTTTTTGACATTTCTACATTTAAAACAACTGAAAGTAAAAGTACAAAAGTAATGAAGTCGGTCATCCCACCCGTCCCGTTAGTCCTGCCCACTTTAACTGGTACTCTGCCCACAGCCAGAAAACAATGGGCCATAAAGAGAAGCGATAGAGACGGGTCAGGGTGGCAGAGGGCTGAACTCTTGACCTCAGAAGTGAACAAGATCTGACACCAGTTTAAAACAAAACACTCATCATCATTTACTGCCCATTCAGTGTGTGTGGCTCCTACAGGACAGAGGCCCTCAGTGGACGAACAAGAGCAGAGGTACAGAAAGCAAAAGGAAAAGTTTTATAGGTTTAAAATGTCCAAATGTCACTTTTAGTGCCTCAGTGGAATCGGTAACCACCTATGTTAAATATTGCACTATTTGTTTTTTTCCTTGTTATAATGTTGCTTCTTCATCACAAACATACCTGGTGTTGCATTTTGTTTCCTTCACACATGTTTAACACAAAACAACCTGCATATTTAGGCTCTCAAAACACACAGAAAACACATAGTTCCACTTTGTGATACCAGGTGGTTGTACAAGTGTTCCACTGTGTTTTTAACTCCATACACCTTCCCTAGACTCACTTGGATAATTTCAGACCTGAAATTGCCCATCTTTACTGAACAAAAGATAAATGGTAGCTGTTACTTCCAAAACTACCACCTCGTGACATCACAAGGTGCAATAGATCATTTTAAACTTTGGAGATGTAGACAGACTAATAAAGCATGGTTACTCAAACATGTGAATGACACAAACACAACTTCAGATATGTTTTTGATGAGGTAACAACATTCTAACATGGCTTAAAGCTCACAAAAGGCAATTATGCGTAATATAGGACCTTTAATTCATATATTGGGCTGCCTCTGTCATTTGCTTTTAGAATAATTTAAATTCTATTGCAACAACAATTTAATACATTCATAATTATTTTTGGAATCGCATTCTTGGTTCTTAATTTTCTTGATCTAATTTCCCAAGCACCTCCCCCACGTCTTCTTGCTCTCCTCCGGCCTGGACTGTCTAGCTGGAGTGTCCCACAAAAGACACATCCAGCCAGTCTCTTCAGAGGGGACAGGAGAGAGTGGGTTCATCCCTCTAATCCCAGACTACAGGGCACCTCTTCACTGGAGAGGGCCAAATCCACTGATCCTCTCTCCTCTTCTCTCTCCTCTCCTCCACTGAAAGAGTCTGTCTCTCCAGGACAGCCACAGCGGGACACGGGACACCAATCCAGGGGCCAGCCTTCTCCAGCACACCGTCCTGTTGTTTCATGCAGATAAAAACCGTTATGCTAATGTGCCTGGATTACATACATATACATAACATGGCAACAGATGCTATGTTTCAAGTGATAAGCGAAGCACTAATCTCCCAGAAATGTCTTTGCTGGAGTAACCCTGCATGTGGTTGTGTATCGGTGTGTGATTGATAGGCGTGTGAATGTGTAGTAACAATATAAGAGTAATATTACACAGACTCATTTGCATTGTGGGGTTTTTATGCAAATGGTGCTATGTTACAAATAATTATGGACACTAATTTTAAGGTTCAAGGCTCAAGGTTCTTTGTCATTCAAAACATGACTGAATGAAATGTGTTCCTCATAGCCCAGTAATTAAAAGACATAAATAATTATAAATAAGCAATATTAAATAGTACATTAAAAAGCATTTAGCAGTTACAATTTTTGGAATGGCAGAGTGCAGTTAAGGCAAAGCAATAGCAGGTATTATATTGTATTATTATATGGCATTTATTTAAAAAAAAAAAAAAAAGTTGTACATTTACATTTCTTAGATGAATGAACGAACAAAGAATTATTATGTAACAGGCTGTTCATCTAAAATAATTAATATAATAACATGTTTTACTACAGTCTTATATTATGCATAATTGACTTTTGTGAGCTTTAAACCATGTTATAATGTTGTTGCCCCCTTCAAAACATACCCCTATTAGTCTGTCTACATCATCTTCCACCTTGTGAAGTGGTAGTTTTCAAGTTAACAACTCCCTTTACCATTTGTTCAGTAGAGATGGGCAATTCCAGGTCTGAAATGACCCAAAAGATTCTAGTGAAGGTGCGTGGAGTTTGAAAACACAGTGGAGCACTTCCCGTGTTACTACATGACATCACAAAAGCGGAACAGAGTGTTTTCAGTTCGAGAGAAGAAGTCAGCCTGAAGATGAATGAAACAAAACACAACTCCAGGCATGTCTGTGATGAGAAAACAACTTAATAACAGATGAGACAATATAGCATAATATGGGTGCTTTAATAAAAGATTGCGTAGTCTTGAAAGATGCTGTTATGTTTTGGGTAACAGGTTTGAGTCATCAGATTTACATCATCAGTCTCTGAACTATAAACACGCTTCACTGTTTCCCAAATATAACCTCACCAAACAAAACAAAACATTTTATACTATGGCGTCATTGGCTGCTATAGGTCACGAAGCCGCACTCCTACATGGTGGTGCTATTGAGATCGCCATGACAGTCAAACTCCCTTGAGCTTAAAAGGTTTGGTCTCATCTTGTGACATCATTAGGTGGTAATCCATACTCCAAATGTCACTTCTCAACTCGCTAACAGTTATAGTTTTTAGCACAATTTTCACTGCAGATGACTTCCTTGCGCCCTCTACTGGCAAAAGAGTAAAATGTTCAAAAAGCGAATAGATCAGTTACCTTGAATAATACGTAAATATGACATACATAACTTTCTACAGTCAGTAGTTCTTCTATTCTAAATACAGGTGACAGCACTGCACACACTGAACAATACTTTTCAAGACATGTTAAATACTAAAGCGTGCAAGTGACTTAACATTAAAAAGTCCCCAAATCTTGAACAAAAGTTGGAGCTGCTTAATATAATACAGTTTTTTGTTTTTTTGTTATTCCTTCATTCTACACCATAGAGGAAAACTGCTCTCTGCCCTTTGCTTTATTGAGTTATTCTTTGGTAAATTCCTGTCCCTTGCTGTGCTCAGACGTATGCATATGAGCTACAAATTGCCTGGATCCTTCTCCATGGTTATGTGTGGTGTGCATGTGCGTGCCAGTGTCCCGGTGCGAGTGTGCGTGGCGTGGAGTGTGCGCCTGTATTCAGCCTGTCCCAGCAGCTAATGAGCGCCAGCCACCTCTCCTCTCCTCTGGGTGCCCCTGACACCTCTCCTCTGCAGGGCTGGAGGGGCTGCAGCGCTCCCGTTTTCTCATGCTAATCACACGCTTTGTCCCCGCGCGGATAATCCTGCACAGGCTTTGTGTGGGGGGCCCCCGAGGAGAGCCCCACTGGGTCGACCCTGCTCCACGCTACGAGCCACAAAGAAGATGGGACACCCCACTTTAGGCTGCTACAGGCGTAGGCGGAAAAATAATATGAAAATCTGTCAAGTTTTGTAGACTGCTTCAACTAAAAGAATTACATATTGGTAAAAAAAAATGACTGGCAAACCTGCAGTTAGAAGAAAATACTTCATCCAGGCAGCTTTGAGTAGTAATAATAATATAAGTAATCCTCATATTTATAGTACCATGTAGTTTGGTAGTAGAGGAAATAGTAGAGTGAATACCTCCACAGGACCTAGCAATTGTACTGCCTATTTATAGTATATTAGAATTGGATGCATTTTCACTTTAATAAAGTAGAGTCTAAATATGGCCTGCACTAGTTCAAAACGCTTGTTCAGCAAGTTTGTGCAAGTAAAATAAGCCACCTCATATCTGGGTCAGACAGTCTCAATATACAGCTACAGTATTGCTATAACATGCATTATGTGCTACATTCTCATTCAAAACAGGCTTTTGTTTAAAGGTCACATGATGTGTTTTCTGGATTTGACTGTTCAGTCAGAAGCAGGATTGGAGGTACTTCAGATTTGTAGATGAAATCTTGGCCATGCTTGCCTAGTTTGTGACTAAACTGAATAATTAAAACATATACATATGAATACCATGTGTTTGAAGTCAGTTGTAGCTTTAATAATATTTCTATAATATATATAAAACACTGCTACAATATACTAACAACTTATGATTTAAAAAAACAAACTGTCTGAATGTCAACACAGTAATGCCCATCAATGAGTGGAATAGTAATAAAGCACAGACCCTTTTGGAAGCATCCCAACATTCCTCTTCCTGAACCCCCGTATGGAAGATGGCTGTGGGGCAGTGAGGGCTGAGGGCACCGCGCAGCATCAGGCGGATCATTTCATCTGAATATCTGCAGGGCGAGAGAGGAGCTACACACTGTAGTAGAGGAGAGAGAGCAGGCAGGCTGCTACAGGTTTCTCTGTTCACACTAAAGAGAAATGCAAAATTATTGAGGCTGGGCACACAGCCTTAGCCCTCTGCACTGTGCAACATAATCAAAATCTGTTTTATGACTAACTGTCAAAGGGGAAAGTGCTATCTGCTGTCAATGATGCTATAGAGGACGTTTTTATTGAGAAAGTTGGAGGAGACTCCAGAAGCTGAGACATTGTTCCTGTCATGACATGAATGTTAACCTCTTTGCTACCATGTCATTAATTTGTCTTAACTAGTCCAGAAAAATTATATCTTTTTTTTTTTTTTCTATTGGACTTGGAATGAACTTAACAACATCTTTAGGCCGGGTCCGAAACACCACCAGTATCCAAGATGGCCGCCCATGTTTTGATTATCCACTACAGATTTTGGTCGGATCGAGGCGGAAATTGACAAAGTGATGTGAGGTCCCTCTGAAGGAATGAATGTGCCCCAGTGGGTCCTGATCCGGGGGGAGTCTGCAGCTCTGTGGCCCAGTGTGAAGAGGCAAAGACGAGGTTTGTGATCCTGGGCCATGGATGGGCCAAAGCCAAGCGTCTGTCTGAGCACACACACGGACATTTTTGTTCCGCAAACAAGTGAGCGCTGGAAATCCCACTGCTCCCCTCCAATAATCCTCATTGGGTATTCTGACTGAGTTGTGCGGTGGACACCAAGTTGACAGACAGAGTTAGGGAGTAAAAGAGGGGCCAGAGAGGAGGACACAAAAGCTCCACTCCTCCAGCCCTGATTGGTCCCTGGCATTTGGGGCTATTCTCTGCTGTTTTTGCTAATTGGCCACCCAAGCATTGAGTTCAACCCAAACACGTGCAATTGCCTATACTTCTATATGGCGCACCGTCGGCTCTTCTTCTCTCATGTACCCTCATATTGCCTAAGTAGGGGGCTGGTTGCCATGGTGAATAGAAGCTTTTCAGGAACAAGTGAAAACATTTCGGAAAACGTCCTTCATTACTGTCCACAACAACTGTACTCAAAGCATGCAAAATCCATTTATAGTTTATTTGGAAAGCACCACAAAGGTATGCATGAAAATTCTGTCAAAGTTCCCAAAAAGTATTCCACAAATTTGACTCTTGTGAGATTTAAGCCATGTTAAAATGTTACCTCCTCGAAAACATACCTGGAGTTGTGTTTTGTTTTATTCACACAGAGTAATTCTTTATTATTAGTCTGTCTGCAGCTCTTCAAAACTCAAAATGTTCTGTTCCACCTTCTGATGTCATGTAGTGGTAGTTTTCAAGTTACCTCCAAATGATTCTGGTGAAGGTGTAGGGATTTAAAAACACAGTGACGCACTTCCTGTAATACCACATGACATCACAAGGTGGAACAGAGAATTCTGAGCTTTGGAGATGTAGATAGACTAATAATAACGGATTACGCAAACATGTGTGAATGAAACAAAACACAACTTCAGGTATGTTTTAACCTCCTGAGACCCGAGCTTTTGTCTGGTGTGCATTTTTCATTTCTTCTTGCTATTTGGGATAAGTAGGACCTACTAAGTAAGTCTTCTGTATGACACCATTGGTTAAAAATGTAAAAACATTAAAATGTATAAATAAATTACAAAAAACAAACAAACAGCAATTAGCTGTTTATTTCAAGCCCTAAACCTGCCAAATGTGACGTAGATCGACCGTGAGCGGGTTGGGGTTCAGTGAGTGAGGTTAAAAACACACAAAAAGGCCTGAAAATGTGGTCCACAGTTTTAATTTTTCTGGTTTTCAATCGTTACAAAAAAAAGTAGAGGTGCAAAAAGTGGAGACAGGCAGCAGTTTCCCTATAGCAGCAGAAACGTCCAGCAATTTATAACTGTAAACTCATCTAAATATTCCCAAGTTTACCTAACAACATGTACAATCAATAATATAACATAGTCCCAATGTCTTCAAACGAGGACATGACATTTCCTGATGCTCTCGTCTGCTGTGGTCAATAAAATGTGTCAAATTTTAATGCGAAATGAAGATACATTAAGATACATGAAGAGACATTATTGTACATAAATACATTGGTTTTATTCATAAATTTTGCATCTAAACTTTACCATGCAGTTTTTTTTTTACTTTTGGGAGCTGCTGTAGAGGTTTTTAGTTGATTACAGGTGAAAGTTTAAAGTAATTGAAAATCATGGTGCTAAGAGGCAAAAATGTAATGTCCTCGTATGGGGCCACAGGGTCTCAAGAGGTTAAGGAGGAAACAGCATTTTAACTTAGGTGAGAAAATAGCGTAATATGGGTCCTTTAAATAAAGTTTCCAACTGTTGATGCTATGAAAGTCACACATTTTGGTTGCTTTTAAGTCTGCACCATTACATTATATTCTTATTTCAAAAGGACACACTTTTCCCCAAAGCGCTGTGACGCGTGACCTTAAAGTTGACATTTAGAGAAAGCCTGAACCCTGCCCCATAAAAAGTTGGGTTGTGCTCTATGGCGCCTGATCTTATTATTTCATTAACTTATTAGGTGTGGTGGAATTCTACCACATCTCCTATAGGTTTTGTCCTGGTTTGCCTTCCTCAAACAGAAGGTAATTCGATTGTCTAGGGGGGTCCATATGGGTCTATAGCGACTCGCCTCACCCTGACTGACTGCTACCAGACTGGGGCTTTGGTGTTCCTTTAAAACGATGACAAACTTCCCTATCCTCCCTTCCTTTATACCCCCCCAAAGGCACCCTGAATCTGGTTAGGCCCAAAAGAATAGCCCCACCAAACAATGAGCAGCCATGATGGAAAGAGGAGAGGTGGTGCTGACGGAGGTTGTGGGGAGAAAGATGTGTGCGTGTGGATAGAGGGTGAGGGGGTAGCGTTAAGTGACCCGCAAAAAAACACTATCAAACAAGACTCTGAGGGCTCGACAATGGCATGGGCCTGCTCTTTTCTACACTATACGCCACTGGTGAAGCAAGATAAGGGAATTCCACAATACGGCGAAAACTGGTTGAAAGCAAGGCCAGGGGTTGCTGCTTTTGTAGATATTCAAGACTGTTCTTTTAAATCCAAACACTCTCAGTGCATTACTGCTTGTGTGTTTCTGGAATAAAGCGACACTTTGTAGGACACGGTCACCCCACGTCGCCAAAGAGCTCTCTATGCAGATGATGTGGAGATTAAGGCTTTGCAAACACTGGACAAAACTTCTCAAACGGCGATAATTCGAGCAGTTGCTACAATGATGCGTATTGCAGCTGCCTGAAATTATAGAGATTTAAGGGGCGCATATTACACCATTTTCTGATCTATGTTACAATGTTGTTCCTCATCAAAAATCTACCTGGAGTTGTGTTTTGCAGCAATAGAATTTCTAATCTCTACCGAACAAAAGCTTAAAGTTAGCTGTTAACTTGAAAACTACCACTTCCTGATCATTTTGAGCTTTGGAGATGTAGACCAACTAATAATAAAAGGTTACCATGTGTGAATGAAACAAAACACAACTCCAGGTATACTTTTAATGAGGTAACAGCATTATAACCTCGCTTAAAGCTCACAATTTGCGTAATATAGGGCATCAGAAAGTCCTTTATGGAGCTCATGCTATAGTTTTTTTCCGAGTTATGATAATGTTTTGATCTGCAAGTCAAATATCGTGTAAGTTCAAAGTTGTGAATTTTTTTGTGAATTTGCCTGCCGGGAGAACGTTTGCATGGAGGCATGGAGAAGGGGCAGAGTAACATTAGACAAGGCAAAACATATCACTAATGTTGCACTGAGCCAAGTAACTGTCTCCGAAACTTACAGATCGACTGGGCATGCATTCCTACATCAAACAAGGACAGAGTGATGAGAAGAGTGCGGCATTAGAGCAGTCAAACCAGGCTGATATATAGACTTTAATGACCTCGAGATACAGATTGGGTCCACACGTTTGTTGTTTTAATGTGTCGAGGAAAGAATGGTCAAAAATAATTTACATATTTACCAATTAAAGTGTTTTGTAGTATCTTGGAATAGTCAAATGCTTAGATGAGTCAATCAGAATTTTGACTGCAAATATGTAGGGATCTAGACAACTCCCTTGTGGCACACCAATGTTTTATAGTTTGAATATAAGTAACAGCTATCATAATAAAGTTGCTGTTTTCACACAAATTGTAGCTGATAAAGCATACTACAGATTTTGCAAAGCCATAGCATCCATGTTTTTTCAAGAACATTTTATGAGCGATTTTGTCCAAGACTGTCGTAAATTCTGATAATACAGTCCAGATGAACAGGATCACTATTTCATATTTTTTTCTCTATAAGGATACTGAAAGTTTCTGAAATTGACAGTTTTCAAATTTGTCCTCATAATTTTATATTTGTTTTGTCTAATATTTTGTTGACATTCCTGTTCTGCTTTTTGGAATTATGAGAGATCTAACTTACCAACACTTAACCCCATTTTTGTCCAGTCTAAATATAAACACACGGGTGCATTCATTGAGGGGGAAGCGGCGTATCTTTTGTGAAATTTGAATACCTTTCTTAGACGTTTTGATGAAACTGGAGTATTATTTATTTTAAATGTTATGCATGTAGTTTGTGTGATATGTTAGACTGTGGAATATGGAGAGAGAGGTAGGGTGTGGTTTTTGTTGTTAGGCCCAAGCGCCAGAGGCTGGCAAAGGGCCTATTAGTATCGCATAGCGATGCTCATAGGGGGCGGGAACTAAAATGACGAGACTCGCACGTAGTGACCAGGGACCCTCACCATGACGTAGCAATGTGCCAGAGGTTTCCGAAAATGTATAGTTTGTCGGCCAAAAAAAAGCGGAACATTGTTCTCATATCAGAATATTCTTCTTCTTCTTATTATTTTTATTTTTCTCCAAAGCACTCACCCTTTTTTCACCCAGTGAACAATGATGAAAATTCACGAAATTTGGCCACATGTTAAAGACTCCGCTTCTCTAACTTTTGGCTATTTCCATTTTCAATAAATAAAATGGCTCGTCAGCACCCTCAAACATCACAAAAATACATTAGGGAATACAAATGACACACAAAAAAATTTGCACGTAGAATCATGAAAATAGAAGTCTGTCATAAGAAGACATGTAAAAAATATTATTATGGCCACGCCCCCTGACAAACCAGAAGGTGGCCATCTTGGATTAAAGTTTGCGAAGCTGAAACGCACTCCTTTGCGGCGCTCACCCGAACAGCCTCAGATTTGGTCCACATTATTTCCAGGGGCGGAACATCAAAAAATATCCACAGATCCCAAATCCGTCTGACGGTCTCTGAGCAGTGAAGCCACAAAAAATGAACACAATTTTTGGATATTTACAAATTGCTCCTATTTGCTCAAACAAACTCTGATTTCAATGAAATGTGACACAGTTCTTAAACTCTCTGCCCTAAAGCCACTGAATGTGAAAAAAAATTATTTGGTGCATTAGTGCCCCCTACAGATTGAAATAAAACGTGACCCCGCAAACAAGTTGAAAAACATTCAAAAACTCAACAAACTTTGCCAGAAGTTAAGAAATGATGAGACATTCAAGAAAATATAGGTTTCATGCGTGGGGATCAAAACATGAAGATAATACTCCACCTCGAATATTAGGCTCCGCCCACTCCTATGGGAGCCGTCCCAGCTCAACTTTGTCGGTACACGCATTTGTCACATCAAGACAAACAAAAAATATTATTATGGCCACGCCCTCTGACAGAGCAGAAGGCGGCCATCTTGGATTGAAATCTTCAAAATGCAGAGTCTGCATTTTCACTCATGTTGCGTTTGAATGCGCTCCTCTGAAGGTGCTTCACCCACAGGGCTGAAAATCACCGTATATCATCTAGAGAAGTGTGGCTTCAAATGTTACCTCAATTTTTTTTAATTTTTTTTATGTGCGGCAAAGTTCAATCAAAATTTAGACAATATTCAATGTCAAGATTTGCTCCAGTTGGCACAGGCTTAGTCCAATCGTGCTGAAATTTGAATCACTGATGCTGATTTCGGCCTGAATATAATACACTATAAAGCATATGGAAAATTATACTATAGCACCCCCTAGTATAATGAAACCCAAACATTATCGGATTTGTACCAAATTTGGGAATTAAATTCTATGCTTGACTACGAGCAAAAAAATACATTACGGACATGGTGAATTTTTCACTGTTGGCCACCAGGGGTGCAAAGACTCCTCAAAAATCATTTAAAGGTGCACTATATAATTTTTCTGATGAAGGATGTGTTGGCCTGGGAAATTTTAATCACTAATACGTGATCTCTGCTTGAATATAATCCACTGTAAAGCATATGAAAAGTGTGGTTGGGGTTTACGGTTATTAGGGTTAGTGTGGGGTGCGGTGTTTGCCTGGCACGATGTGCAGGGCACGTTGTTTGTAGGGGTGCAGCATAGGCACATGTGAGGGCTGATCATCGCCGCTTGCGGCTATATTTGTTGTTGCTGTTGTTTTGTCTGTTTATAATTTTATTTTGAAAAATAAAATCATGGGAAACACAAGATACATTTTTTCTTATGTGCACAATCTTAATTATTTTGTCTCGCAAGATCTGGCCCCACCCCTACAAAACAACAAATAAAAAAATACCATGTAGTATATGAAAGTGACCGTTAAGGCCCATCTTTATGAATGGCGCTACATCTCTGCTTATCTCAACGTTTGGGGCAGAAGGGGCTTTACTCAGGAGCAGGGCTGCTCAAATATTCACTATTTGCACAGCGTACAACTTCCCAGTCAGTGCGGATTAAGCAAACAATACTCACTGCCCCCTACACCCCCCGTCAAAAAAACTCCATCCAAATTAGTCTTTCTTTGGCCAGTTATAAAGACCTGTGTATGAATGAGGGCCTCTGTTAGTGCACTAGAGATAACACACGCTCACTCTGAGTAATCTGGCTTTTCACAGCTTCTGATTGGCTGGAAGTGATTTATCTACATTGTGATTGGACAGGACTGTAACTGACCATGGCTGATTTGACACCTGCCCAACTGTTGGCCTGTACAGAGCGTGCGTGAAGTCCAGAGATATGTGGATATAGGAGAGATGGAAACCTGCAAACTCCTGATTAGATTTGGTCACTGCCTCACACCAAACACCCCATTCATTTCCACTGTAATGTAGACGATGGGGAGCTGTTTTCTCAATCCAGTAAAAGCACAAACTCTGCAATCTGAAAGCTCTAGATGGAGCTGTATGTTGGATTGTGAGTAACTGCTAATAGTCCCCCGCGTTACCGTTTGAGTAACAGCAGTATAAGGTGGTATTCATTGGCATTCGTTTGAAATGTGAGAAACTTCTGTAAGCATTCTCTTTTTGTGCCTCTGAGGAAGACAATTCACCATCAGTGTGTTTGGGATTTGTGTGATTGTGGTTTTTGCAGTGGTCATATGTGTGCAACTTTGACAGTGTTCAAATCCATGCTCAAGTTTGTTTTGTTTTATTCTGCACTCTTCTCTTTTAATGTAAATTTTATGATAATTATTGTTGTTTGTTTATTAGTTTGTATTATGATTTTTTTTAATGATCTTTCTTATTCTGTAAAGCACTTTGAATTACTTTGCATACAAATAAACTTGCCCTGCATAAAGACACTCAGCCTGACCTGGTGCAACAGTAGCTATAGCAGTTTCCTTCAATGCCATGGTGAGTTGTGTATTATTATTATTAATACAAATAATAATAATAATAATGGTCCAGAAACATTAACTGAAACACCAGCAGCTAGATAAACCTTGCATTTGTGAATAGACTTGACTTTATATTGAATTGCAAAAATGTTTGAACATAAATTTGATTTACAGATTCAGTCTCATTTGAGCCATTCGAGGTCACAGAAAGTGCTCAAAAAAGGATCCCTGCGGCAAATTCCTCAAAGTCACATAAATTGCTCTGTGCCCGCCTTAAAACACTAAATAGGAGAAATAACACAGCCATATTGTAATATTTCATCATGTCAAAACTGAGTGGTGAGAGAATCTTTTTGGCTGCACCTGTGATGTGCAATTCACAACAGTAAAATCAAAAAGAAAGAAATGAACTCTCAGGTTTAATGAGGAATAGAAAATAAGTGTTGTATCTGAAACATTATGAAAAGTGCTGCACCTGATTTTCACTTAAACATATGAAAAACAAAACGTGTTCATTGTAAACCGTTTGCAGTGGTTATTCCTCACTCCTTGGCTGTGATGAGACCTGTGCAGAGTTTTGCTGTGTTGGTAACAACATCTAACATACTAATACAGAAGAACAATACAATATCTACTATGGTAAAATGGTAAATGGTAATTTTTTTAGATATAGTGCTTTTCCACCCTCAAGGCACATCAAGCAACCACTCACCCATTCATACTCCAGTGTACACAGACACTGGGGCAAGGTGAGTCAACTGTCTTACCCAAGGACACAACGGCCACAATGCTCAAATACTTTGGGAAAGTCTGGGTAGAGGCCCTTTAACTTACTTGTACAAAAATGGAAATGAATGCATGAAATCCTCAGGTAAGATACATTATTATTATTATTATTATTATTTACTTCAAAATTATATCACCAAAGTAGTAAAAGTCAGTGAGAATTTGGAGTTACGTCACAGTGAATGAGGTAGTCGATTGGATGTGTACATGTACATGCCTGTAAAGAGAGAAAGGTAAAAAGGCGACACCAAGAATGTGTAATTAAAGTCTAGAACAGGCCCTGTGAGCCTGTGCTTTAAATGGCCCTCAAGCTGAAAGGAAGGATTAACACGGACAGTTCCACAACCGCCACAGCTCATTATGATACAGAGGAGAGGGACATGGAGCAAGGAGCAGCCAAAACACCAAAAGCACACAGGCGGTGACTATGGCAGGATCATAGACTGTATAACTAGACTATGACCATTTAGATATACAGTCTTTGGCCAACCTTTTCTCTTTATCTCTTGTTCTGGTCTCATCTCATTTCATCATCTTTATCAGTCATAATTCAGTAATGTTTTTGTTGCTGTTAGTGTAAATTGACCAACAAGAGTCTATTTGTGAGTTGTTTCTTGGGCTTGTCTCTGCATTCATCTTCTCAATGTCTTTTTCATCTGTTTGTCTGCTCAGTGTCCTCCTATTATGAATACAGTGCTTGATACACTGTTACTACGGTTATGAATAAAATGGTTGCAAGAAAAGTTTTTTAGTCCAGCAAATCTTGGTCATTCTTCCTCAGCTTTGTTGTTTTTGTGTTTCAGTCGTGTTTATCTTGTCTATACCCGTCCTGCGTGAGTATAGTTAATACGGTTAGGCAAGGTCTAATATGTTGGTTTGTTTGGAAGCTATAAAAAGCCAGACTGTATATGTTTGTATATGTAAATGAACATAGGTAGCCCAATAGCAGCCATGTTTCAAATAGGAAGTGAACATGGGCATGCTTCCGGCTCCATCAACTCCTTCTCCGATTCACTTTGTATTGAGAAACTGCCCCTCTCTGTATCTGCTGCTCTCAGGCTCCTCATTTTGGTCTTAAAATGTTCATATTAACCCACTCTATATGATGATCCTGGTGTTTTTAGTTCACAATTTTAAAATGAATTCCTAATGTGGAACTTGGCCACAAATTCTCCCCATAACTGCTAGTCTGTGAGTTTCATTTGACTACAGTCGAACACTATGGGTGACATCCATCGACCATATATATGAATAGCTAACCCATTAGCTGTTCTGCTTGTTCTCTTGCTTTTTCCCATTGACTTGCATTGGGATCTTATCGCTCCACTCTCGGTAACTCCTGCAGTGAGCCTCGTCATTTTAGTCTTAAAATGTCCGTATGAACCTACATGATCCTGAATTTTGCATTTCGCTATTTTGTTCCTAAATCAAGATATGAATATAAATGACAGACCTATGAGACACCTTCATTCCCAGAGGTCGCTGCCACCGAGCATTAGCAACAGGTTTGATTGACGACTAGTTGTTGTTCATAACAGAACATAGAACATAAATCAATAACTTACTATTTAAAGTTCAATGATAAAAGTGAAAGTTCAATGATAAAAGCGAAAAGATTCCTTATTATTCTCAAAAATCACCGAAATACAGCAGTCTGTGCAGAATGGTGCCGAGTAGAATATCAACGCTCTGAGAAGGGCGGGCACTCCCTGGTGAGTAGGGTGGGCACATTTAACGACCTCACTCATGATTGGTTCTTGTGGTTGCTATGAGACTCATGGCCAGATTTCCAAATATGGAGGCTGGCTCTAAATTGGCTCCTGTAACCGTGGCATCGGGAGCCTCATTTGAGCGGTGCTGAACGCTATGGGTGACATCACACTCACTTAGTCCACAGTCTGTGGGTGTAAAACTGATGCCTTATTATAACTAGACTGCGCAACAATATTTTAAGCACAAAAACACAACGCCATGCCTTAGCAGGATATCAGGAGTGATATTAGCCACAAAAGAGCATTTGTGCATGTACAATTATAGGCTGAGTGTGATGGGACTTTTGGCTCTTTTCCTTCAAAAGACTGGGTCTATTAATAATTATTTATAGCCAATGTGAGAATTCAATTTAACAGAAAACCCATCAAAGAGAGAAATGACCAAGGCAAAGATCTGTTTAAAATGGTTCAAACGTTGCACTACAATAAAAATCATTAAATAAAAAACTGATTATGAGCCCAAATACGTTTTCCGTGCATAAACTCTCACTTGAATTTCCTGCTCTTCTTCTGAGCTGCTTCTTGTGCTGGTTCAGAGAACAAAATGCATAAAAGCTAGAAAGAAAAGATTTCTCTATTTTCAAAATTGAGATTTGGTTCCATCTGTTCACGTTAAGGAACCGTTCAAAAGGCCTGACTTGTTCATGAATGTCACATCAGTAAAGGATGCATATTATGTCAAATTGATTGTCAGAGCTTTGAACCATGCGTCTTATAATGATTTCCCTCATTGTGAGCTTATGTGAGTTGTATTTTATGTGAGTCATGCATGTCTGAGTAATCCTGTGTTGTCCTGGGTCAGGGCTCAGAAATGATCTTTTCTCCCTGCTCAAGACCTATTACCGACTTGGTTGGTTTTTCATCTCTGGGTCATATAGTGCAAAAAAAATCCAAGCAATCAAAACACTACACATCAACTTCTGCTGCTCATTTCTGCAGTGGGATCATATGGTATAATGATTTAAGGGTTGAGGACTGCAAATTCAATTCAATTCTGCGCTTTTGGACAGGAAGTCAGTGAGTTTGAACAGTAATTATTGTCTTCCACTGGTCGAAAATGGTAAAAAGAAAAAGAAAAGAACGGCAATACTTTATAATAACTACACCTTCTTTAGCCACAACAAACACAGATATGGTCCGATACATCAAGAGCAAGCAAAACTCCAAAAAACATACCAAATATGTACCTGTATTTTAATGGACGCAGTATGTACATTTTTCCTTTTGTGGTGACTGACATATTTACAGGTCCATAGATTCACATTTTGGTAAGACTTGGCAGAAACCTCTTGGGTAGGACTACAACTTCACCATGGGGGCACCTGTGTATCCCTCACATTCTTCTCATTACTGGTTTGCCATAAAGCTCCAGTCAACGAGTCTCTGTTTAGCTCCTTCGCCTTAAGCACCAATCTGGCGAGCACTTAATTACTGTCGTCTGCGGGGACTGCACTTGGATCTGCTGGAATGTTAACTTACACATTTTCACATCCTTAATGCCACAGACTTACAATTACCCAGCGGTCAGACTGTGTACATTGGAGTACTACAGTGGCCGCGTAGGAAATCCTCTATGTGTTTGTATAGCCTCTCTCCTGCAGTGATTGACCTGTACGATGTGTGTATTTGGCTGTAGAGGCCTGGTCAACAGTATGTATGAGGTCTAAGCCAGTAGCTTGACCAAACTGCCCCTGCCCTATTCTTATATGAGGAGGGAGCCTGTTTGCCTGTCTCTGCTGAGAGCGCTAATCCGACTTGTACCATTTCAATCCACTCCATCAAGGCCATGTCTAGCCGTCTTCTGGCATTTCTACATTTTTTTTCTACAAGTGTTGTTGACTTACGCACAAGTATCACTACTTATGAAGAATACGCTCTGGTACAAATAAATATGTTAAAACAAAAATGAAATAGTCAGAATTCAAGTTTTGCCGCTGTATGGATGAGACACATCTTGGGTCTTTTGCTGTTTTGTTTTTCCACGTGCTCTACTGTATATACTTCAATGGATCTTAGTAATGGTTAAGCATCAGTAGTAGTTGGGCCTGACACGATAATTATATTTACTTATCGTTCAATATACGAAAGCTGGGACAATATATTTCAGGGTCAATATTTATCATTTGTACATTTTCTTTTGAACAGTGGGGACTTTCCTGTTTTTATGTCAGTGGCATAAAGTAGTTTCATTGTTTTCGTATATCGCAGTATATCTCTGTAACAATATATCACGCTTCCAAATGTGTTATTGAGACAGGCCTAGTAGTAGCTAAAGTTACTTCAAAGTCAGGGAGACAGGACTACTACAAAGAAGCTCATTAGGATTGATAAGGGAGTATTGACTTGTACAGAGAAACAGGCAGAACGCTGCACTGGGCACGTCTCTTCCCCATCAGTCGTGGATTGGTGATAGTGGTGAAGTTAAAGACATGTTATCTGTGTGTATCTGCACTCATATCAGCACATCTGGAACTGACCTGTTTGCCACTCTGTCTGCAGGGTCAAAGGGCAGGGTCAGGCGTTCAAAGGTCAAGATCACCTGCCAACTTTTGGGCAAGGGCAGTGGGAAAGAACCATGGGAAGAATTACACAAGTGAAGTGAGTGGGTTGAAAACGCCAGGAGCATTTTTGATGAGGATATAAAAAAGAGAAATAAAGAAAAACTGCTTTATATTATATGAGATGTAAGATTCCCTATTCAGAAGTATAATGTTAAGGTCCTTTATTATGCAAAATTGACTCTAGTGTGCTTTAAGTCATGTTATAATGTTGTTACCTCATCAAAAAACATACCCGGAGTTGTCTTTTGTTTGGTTCACACATATTTGAGTCATTTTTTATTATTAGTCTGTCTATGTCTCTAAGGCTCATAATATTTTGTTCCATCTTGTGATTACATGTTTTTTTTTTTTCAAACATAGCTCCCTTTTACCTTTTGTTCACTGGAGATTAGCAATTCCAGGGCCGTTAAGCAAGTGTGAACGAAACAAAACACAACTCTAGGTATGTTTTTGATGAGGAAACAACATTATAACAGAGATCAGAAAATACAGGGCATTTTAAAACAAACCGACCACTTTAATTGTGACCAAGTTCTCTGGAGCACTTTTTTGAGCACTACATTACTGCAGACTCAATCATTTGTAGTGGATTGTGATGACAGTTACTTAGAATTCACTTACGAGTCCTTATGGCTTGACAGATTGGTCAACTTAAGCCAAACTCAGGAATCTACTTAGTCCCGAACCACAACCAACATGTTGTGTGTGTGTGTGTGTGTGTGTGTTTGTGTGTGTGAACCCTCCCCATACATGAACACTCAAAGAAGGCAGCCAAAAGTGGATGTGCCTCTCGCAATAGGCCAGAGGATTTGGGTATAAATGAGCTGAGTGTGGGTGCATTAATGAATAACACACAGAACCCTTACTTTAAACAATGGCCCTCTCTCTATCTCTTTTTCTTGCTCTTTCTCTTACTCTCACTCTCTCTTTCTCTGTCTCTTTCTCTCTCTCCCCCTCTCTCTTTCTCTCTCTTCTCTCTCCTCCCATCCTCTGGTGCATCCTCCCTCTGACCGGCCCATTTCGAGGCAGAGCAAAGCGACTTCTTCATTTGGAGTGTGAGACAATGTGGCATCCCGGGCTGGCTTTGTGCGCCTGACACCCTGCAGGGGCACAATATGGCCCTGTCAGGGATCAGTGGCACCGCACAATGGCCATTTACCCACGGGGCCAGTGAGGAGGGCCCCTGGGGCAGAGACGAGACGAGACCATTTCACCAGACTACTGCAGCATGTGTGCAGGGCCACCACTCAACCAGGAAACACAAGATCAGATGGAAGATTATAGAGGAGATTTAACACGGGAAAATGGGCACATTGGTAGGAGCAGTAGTAGTAGTAGTGAAAGAAGTAGTAGTAGCAGTAGTAGTGTTTAGGGCCACTCAACAAGAAAGATAAGATCAGAAAAAAGATTGTATGATGGGAAAATGATAGTCTGGGGACATATAAGGGTGTATTGGTAAGAGTAGTAGTAGTAGTATTGATAGGAGTAAAAGTAGTAGTAGTTGTAGTAGTAGTAGTAGTCTGCAGCATGTGTGTAGGGCCACCACTCAAACAGGAAAAGACAAGATCAGATAGGTTATAGAGGAGACAGCATGCCGGAGTCGATACTTTTTTTCTTACTGGTTTAGGCCGGGCTAGGATCTAAAAATAAAGTAGTAGTAGTACTAGTAGTAGTAGCTAGAGTGGTGAAAGTACATGCAACTCTTTTGGAATTTAGAAGCAGAGGTAGCCGTAACTGTTATAGAAAATGTATACGCAAGCAAGTGAAAATAGGTTGCTGTAGAAGCTGACACAGTACTGGTATTTGGTAATTCTGTAGTAATACATCAATACTATGAACTGATTCACTGCAAGTAAGAAAACAAATATTTCATTGCCGTGTTTTTCATAGGTGGTTATGAGCAGCTACAAAGAGGACGGGATTGAATGCAGAATAAACAGATCTCGTGCCAGCGATTGAAAAGGGAAAAGACACCCAGCCAAAGGGTGCCTCTCCCTCAGGACACCCCTCAGCCAGCACAGCACAGAGGGGCAGGGAGGGCGGGGCCCGTGGGTTTTGGAGCTGAACTTGGATGCTTGATCAGAGCCGAGCATAATGTCCGCCCTGAGCAAACACAAACAGGCTCTATGGGACAAGAGCTGGGTTTTCACCTTCACCGCTTCACCTATTAACCTCTGCCTCCTTTGACTGAGAGCGGTGGGTGGACAGCAGTGGACAACAGAGGGGACTGGGGTGGCGTTGGGGGGCAGAGGTGGTGACCCATGGGGGCTCCAAGGACACATGGACAGAGGACGGAGGGACAGAGGCCAATGAGTGCGCTAAACTTCGCCATCAGTCTCCCACATCAGCTCTTGACACGGTGCAGAAGGTTTGGGCTAAACAGGTTAGCTGGACAAACAGACAGGGAGAGAGCTGCTTTCATGGGATGGGAAAGAGAGGCCATAGAGAAGACATGACCCCGTGACCTTTGATGATTAGATCATTAAAGGTGACAGGATGGCAAACAAAGATGTACACTATGAGTCAAAAGTTTGGACTCACCCTCTCATTCAATGTTTTTTTTCTATGTATTTACCACTGTCTTACATTTGACATGGAATTATGTAACTCTAAAATACTACTACTACGAGTACTATTACTACTACTACTACTACTACTACTACTACTACTACTAATTACAAATCTTAATTTACCCACCTTTTACTTTGTTGAAAAATATTTAGTAGCTTTATTTAACTTTATTTCTTTAATAAATAATTCCATATATTTTACTTCATATATTTGATGTCTTCTGTATGTAAAATGTAGAAAGTGGTAAACACATAGAGAAAAAAAAACATTGAAAGAGATGTGAGTCCAAACATTTGACTGGTCACTGAAGTGATATCATAAGAACAGGCATTGGAATGGCAGAAGAATATTGCATGCTTTTCATTCCTGTGCATAAAAAGTTTTTTTTTTTTTTTTCAGTTTTCACCATTAGAGAGTATGATTCCAACAAATATAATATATCATGTAAAAAGATTGTCTTTGCTTACTCATTTAAAGGTTTTGATCAGAATTGTTTTGGTGCTTATTTAAAAACTATGAACTATGAACTATTTAGTGAAATTGCGTATCCTCTAGATTTAAACAGACACTGCCAAAGAATACAACAAAACACAACACATTTCTTTATAATGTGCTAGAAATCTCATGAGCTGTTTTTAAATAATAGTACTATAATACCATGACCGCCATGACCTCAGTGAACTCCTTCATCAAAATGATTGTGTTACATTGGATTTGTCAGGCATGAAAACATAATCATTTAAGATGAGCGTTCATGGTGCTATAGAAGACAAACCCTGTAGAGATGTGGTAGCTATATTGTGTGTTACATACACTCTAAAGATGTGTGGATTAGAGGGGAGATGCCTATAATTTCGTGCATTAGCTGCACTTTACAAGCTTACCTATGGACGCATATTCTCCATAGAATCACTGCAGAGGGAAGCGTGTTTTGCTCAAGGGCACAGTCTTGTAAATAAATAATACGAAATGGTACCATGCAAAGTTGGACTCGATTAAAGGTGCACATGTTGAGCTTTGGAGATGTAGACAGACTAATAATAAAGAATTACATGTGCAAATGAAACAAAAAACACAATTGCAGGTATGTTTTTGGCGAGGTAACAACATTCTGACATTCTAAAGATCACAAGAGTCAGTTTTGTGTAATATAAGACCTTTAATATGAATCTCTCATTCACTTCCTAAAAATGATATCAGTTGTCTTTTGTGGAACTAATTTTCCAATGATCCTGCTTCCTCATGCCTCATTCTAATTAAATGGTGCCCTGTGATGTGGCTGTACTGTGCTTCTGGACCAAACGGTTGTGCTCACCTTAGTTGGGGGTCATCGTGCTTCTGATTAACTGGGTCAGTGCTCACTATTTTCAGCCCCTCTGTGACAGGGAGATGCATTAGTAATCTGGGAGAGTATTCCGGGTTTAGAAGGGGAAAGGAGAAAAGTGCTGTGGTGGGGGTTTGTGTGTGTGCCCCTGTACCAGCTCCCAGAGGTGGGACTCATGTATGATGGAGCCCGTGTCTGTGGCTCACATCTATAGTTCATGTAGTCATCTGGGGCTGTGGGCTGGGACCCGCCGTGCCCTCTTTATGTTGCAACATCCACCAAAGTGTTGCAACATGGTTTTATAGGTATAGATCTAGGACCATGTAATAAGAGGCACACAAATTTGCTTACTGAACTGAAAAGAAATTAAATACTAACACACTTTGAACAAACATCAATTAGTAACATAGTCTATGATATGATATGATATGATATTCCTTATTGAAAGTTGAGCACACTCCCAAACTACTTTACTTCCATTATTATCTCAGGTATTTAGTATTAAATTATAACATAGATTCCCTTTTAGATTTTGTTAATTGTAAATCTGAGTATTTCCAGATTGTTCAGGAGACAGTGGAGATGAACAGGACACAGTGGAGATGATCAGAAGACATTGGAGATGATCAGGAGACAGCGGAGATGATCAGGAGACAGTGGAGATGATCAGGAGACAGCGGAGATGATCAGAAGACAGTGGAGATGATCAGGAGACAGTGGAGATGATCAGGAGACAGTGGAGATGATCAGGAGACAGTGGAGATGATCAGGAGACAGTGGAGATGATCAGGAGACAGTGGAGATGATCAGGAGACAGTGGAAATGTCAGAAGACAGTGCAGATGATCAGGAGACAGTGGAGATGATAATGGACTTTAGGACAGTCACAGCCCCCATGTTCCTCCCCTCACCCTGACTGACAACCCCATAACCACTGTGGACTCCTTCCACTTCCTCAGCACCACCATCACCCAGGACCTCAAGTGGTTACTGATTGTCAGCTCTGTCATCCAGAAGTCTCAGCAGAGGAGGTACTTCCTGCGGAGGGCAGCTGAGGAAAGCCAAGCTCCAACTCAGATGCTGGAGAGTTCTACGTGGCCATCACTGAGCCGATCCTCACCTCCTCCATCATCCATAAATGTGGATCTGTTAAGAAAGTGATGTGCTGCAGTTTCCATCTCTCCAGGACCTGTCTTCAGGACTCAGGGCGAGCAGGTCTGATCACAGGTGACTCTTCTCACCCTGGACTATTTAAATGAACCTACTTGCACTTTTTGTATTGTTGCCCGGCCCATATTCTCTCTTCACTCAGAGCAAAATATATAACCTCTTTTACCTGAAAAATATAATAGTTTGGTGCTACAATTGTTGATTCTTTGATAATCCATGCTGTCTTCTGTCCTTTGTCTCAAGTGAATCTGGAGCCGTACCCTGTCCCCCGATTTCGCAGGACGTGAAATTGGGGGACAGGACAGAATACGGCTCCAGATCCACTTGTCTTTGTAACGTTTTTGTTCTTATTTTTAAAGAGTGTGCCATTATTTTACTTATCATAGTATATATTATTATTCTTTGTTTTATGTGGAACCATAATGCCTAACCAGTTCCTAGTTTGTGAATTTTGTTCACTGACACTGACAATAAAACTCTATAATGATTCTGTTATAAAACTGGTTATGTGATATTTTTAACCCTATATATGACCTGACATAAAAGTACTTATTCAACTCTGAGTAAACAAATGATGAGGGAACACAATTAAAACATGGTGAAAAGCTCAGCTGATTTTAAACAATATGTCCCCTTTAAAAACAATGATAAATGCTTAATGTTCCCAAACTAATAATGCATAAGCACTTACCAGGACGGGCAGGTGCGGCAGGTGAAAGGTCAGTAGGTCCAGCAGAGGTACACCTGGACACTGTCAAAGGTGCAGAATCATTAATAACCATAACCATAACTCATCACTGTATGGAAAATACCAGGTTGCAGTTTGAGAATATATTGTTACATCATTTTAAACTTAACTTCATAGGTTTTTTTGTTTTTGTTTCAGAACAAAGTGCCACACTATTGGACAGTGATGGGAAGAATACTTTCAAAATGTATTTACTTACAGAGTACTGAATAGTGCTGTGTCATAATACTTTAAATACTTTTACTCCGAGTTGCATTATATTATAGTGTAAAACCATCCATATTATTACAAACAACTTGTTTTGTTTGATATGCATCCATTTATGTCTAATTAGGGATGAAAAACACACACACACACATTGCAAGAGCAGCTTTTTCTATTTTTCTCAATAATATCATGCTGTTTACAGTCAAAATTGAGTGATACCTCCAAATATTCTTTTGATTTAAATAAAAGTACCTGTAGGCCTATTCTAAATACCACCAAATGAAAAAGTAACTGTACTGGAATACATTTACCCAAAATTAGTATTCAGAATATGTGAAGAATTCATTGCAAAAACAGATAAGGACCATTTGAAGAAGTTATTAAGATTTTACTGCTAACATTATTATTCCATCCCTTCTTGATAAAATCCATTATGCATTATTGTCATTGATAATACCTGTAGAATATTATAACAAAAAGAAAAAAACTGGCCTTCTACCTACTGCTTTTCAGCCACTGACACAGGTATTTTCATCATCCAAATGTGAGGCCACTCCAACTTCTTAGTACTGTACTGTTTGTCGCAGAGGCCAGGTTTGTCTGTTATTTTGACAGAGGGAGGGGTGATAACCTATAATTAATGTTTGTTTTTATAATATAATTTAATTGTACAAGGAATCTAGTCTGTTGTAATAATGCGGTAATGCTGTAAGTGGTTTATTTCAAAACCAATAATGTTCACTCAATAAAAATTAGAATGTGTTCAAGTGGCGAGAGTTCCACATCGCATTTAAAAGCCATTGTCCATGTGTTGAGCTTTGTTGACTGATGTATATTTAAGTGGGGGCCATATGGCTCAGGCACACAATCACAGTCTCATTTATGGGCCTAAACAAGCAACTCCTCCAACCTCTGATGTGGAGCTGCTTTGCTTTTATTAGCAGTTCCATCAAGGTACATGTGTGTAGTAAACTCTCATGCATGCATCTTTTCATGCATGTATTGATCAGGCCTTTTTACTAATGTATGTGACTGCAATATGCATCCTAATAGATTTCGATATTGACGTATATTCTTTGTTTTCTCATCTAAACTGATCAGTATGTCCAATTCCAGCCTAATTATTTTCATTTTATATTCTTTGCCTCTTCTCAAAAACATAGCTGGAGTTTTGTTTCATTTACACAGGTTTGAGTAATCCTTCATTATTAGTCTGTCTACATCTCCAAAGCTCAAAATCCTCTGTTCCAGTTTGTGATGTCATAAAGTGGTAGTTTTCAAGTTGACTGCTGACCTTTATCTTTAGTCCTATAGAGACTGGCAATTCCACAGCCGAAATTATCCAAGATGTATGAAGTTTAAAAACACAGTGGAGCACTTCCTGTATTACCACATGACATCACAAGGTGGAACAGAGTGTTTTCTTTTTGAGAGAAGAACATAGCCTAAATATGCAGGGTTTGTGTGTTAAACATGTGTGAATGAAACAAAACACAACTCCAGGTATGTTTGTGATGAGGAAACAATGTTATAACATAATCCAGAAAACAGAGAAACACGGGTCCTTTAAAATGAAAACCATTAATGCAGGCACACGAGTGTTTGGTCAAAGACATAGTTCCCACAAACTCATCAGCCCATTCTCAGTCCCTAATTATTCAAGAATGAAAGAAGAACAAGCTTTTTATAAGGCCAGACTGAATAGACAATAAATTAGACTCCTGTTGTTCTGTCTGGCTATATGTCGTAATGTACAGTAATGGTGCACAAAGCCCAAGAGGAAATATGTGACAGCCTTACATACACACCCATACAGTCCCCCCCATTGTGGAGGTTCACTTTGAGGCGCGTCCCGACACCTCCGGGTGCTAGATTTTCCCCCATGGGTGCTGCCACAAGTTTATTTAGAGCTGTGAGCATGTCCGCACTGCACAGCTTGTCTGAATGGAGATTCTCAACATGTGGTTTAGTCCCCTCCTCCCCCAAGCTCAACCCTTCAACCCTCTGAACCCCAAACGCACCATCTGGCATGTTCCCCTGTGCACTACACGACCCATGGATCCAGCCAGGATGCGCACAGATGTGATGTCAACATATTACCATCAATTCCACGGTGTCTAGCGCTGTGAGCATTTGTTGATCTCGCCAAATTTGCTTGAAATTAAGAAAATGTTACGGACTTCGTGGAGCGTTCGTAAACAAATTGAATGAATTCTTGCACATGAAGTTGCAATTATTTATTTTTCTCCTTCAGAACAAAATATCAAAAACTGCCACTCAGTTTGTCATAAATGCCCCTGAATCACCGTGAGCTAATAAAATTAATTGTAAAGTAGTGTTTAAAGAGCTCATATTAGGCTATATTCTGATCATGTTTTTTGTTATATATTTTTGTATAAGGTAGCTGGTCACTTGAAAACTACCACTTCATGACATCACAATGTGGAACAGAGCAATTTGAGCTTGGAGATGTAGACAGACTAATAATAAAGAGTTACTGAAACGTGTGAATGAAACAAAACACAACAACATCTCACTATAGTGCACAACAGTACTTTTGCGTAATAATGGAATCTTAAAAGAAGAATTATTGTGTTAATTATAGAAAAATACATTTGAAATCTAGATTGAAAAAAATTTAAATACAAACATGACGTGTTGGTTAAGGTGATAAGCTATACATATTTATAGTGAAGAATAAAAATAGTTTCTTTCGTGTGAGACTGTGAGAGAGTGGACAGACTGTGGCTTGAGCAGGACACTGAATGCCCATGAGCAGATGACCTCCGGGGGTCAGGAATCATTGTGTGGTGGGCCTACGCTGTGTGGTCTCTGGTGTATAATTGACATTTAATGAAGGCTTGGTTAGTGAGGGGCCATAGAGACACTGGGGAGAAGAATGGAAGAGTGGGGTGAAACAGGGGCACAGGGATTTATGGGCCAGAGCGCACTGAAATTGGGCTAAGAAAGTGCAAAGAAACGCAATATCTGCTTCTGAGGAGAAATTTGGCTTGAGAGGATGGAGTGGAGGCAATAAATGAAAAATAAAGAATGGCTATAGGAGCTCCTGGAGAAGAGGTGCATCCTGGGATATGCAGAGGAGCAGACGCCGCAGTCTGTTGTCTGGCTGCCAACTCCATCTGTCTACTTTCACATCACTTCCATCAAACATTTAACTAAAGCAAGACATGGAAATTCACACTGGAGCACCATGTGCAGGCACAAAGCTCGGGTTTTGTTATAAATGAGAGCTGCTGAAGAATCTTTTCAGATCAAATTTATAAAAAAAAGTGTAACACATCTCTTGACCAGCGCAGTGTTTAAAGGGCCTATATGTATGTGCCTGTTATAATCTTGTACAAATACAAACAAACCGGGAGTTGTGTTTTATTTCATTCACACATGTTCAACACACAAATTCTGTATATTTGTTCCACCTTGTGATACAGGAAGTGCTCTATTGTGTTTTTAAGCTTCATACACCTTCACTAGAATCATTTGGATAATTTCAGCAATAGAATTTCCAATCTCTACTGAACAAAAGCATAAAGGTAGCTGTTGAAGACTTCTGCTTCCTGACTTCACAAGGTGGAACTGATCATTTTGAGCTTTGGAGACGTAGACACACTAATAATAAAGGGATCACTTAAACATGTGCATGAAGCGAAGCACAACTCCAGGTATGTTTTTGAGGAGGTAACATTATAACATGGCTTAAAGCTTACCTTTAATTGTTACTGTTCTTTAAAGTCAATAACATCTGCTGATTTACTGTACTCTCTTATATTCTCTGAATGATGTGTTCTGCTCTTATGGAGGTTGGTGGTTCGGTCCCCTCTTGCTACATAAAAACTCCAGAGATCTATAGGTCTCAAGGTGAGATCCATTTGGAAGGGCATTTAGAAGGGCATGACTTTGTGAAGTTTCCTAAATTTCCCTTTCTGCCCTGATTTATGCAGACACCACATTCACATAGACATAGGTCAGGTGTCTTAAGGGATAGTTGCGGTGATATGACCGGAGAGAAAATAGAAAATGTATCACTCTTTTGAACATTTGTTTTGAGAAGAAAATCACTTTATTTTTGTGATCCCAGCCAACTTGCTTAACGAAACCAGACAAGAATGCAAGTCAGTGTTGATGGACGACACTGCTGAGGGGGATGCCATACAGATTCATGTCAAAAAACCTGAATTATCCTTTTAACCTTTAGGCTGGTGTACACATTATTCAGTCACTCACTTTCACACAACAAGGCAGCCTATATGGTTTCCTCTCTTTGTTGAATTATTTTTTTGTCCATGTCTGTGGCTTTAAATCACATTTATCCTCTCAAACTTTTACCTCTTCCTCCACCTCAGCCTCTCCATCTTCCCTTCACCACTGCCATCTGTGCCCCAAGTAGTAATATTTTCTCACTTCCTTATTTGGATATTTGACATGTGAAAACAAGCATAAGATTAGCTGTAAACCTGTCATAATAATCTTTGTTTTATGAGCCTTTATCCGGAACAAATAGAAATAAAATGGGGTAATAATACACATTATAGATGAGAACTATAATTTCTGTCTCTTATATGTCTTTATTGAAATAACACACTCTTCAACCACTGCGTCTCACATCAAAGTCTCTCTCTGTATTATGTTCTTCATCCTGTAAAGGGCTAATAATTTCCCTTCCCGCCAATCTGATTTGCCTATTGCTCAGTAGCAGACTCCTTGTTTTGAAGGCGTGTCTATGTATTATCTATGTCAAACTAACTGAAGTTGGCCCAGTATCAAAGTCTGCTCCTGGGGGAAACCCACACTCACTGACAAAGGCCCAAGTTACAAAACAGGCCAGAGGTAAGTCTGTTTGGTGTATGGCTCCGTAGCTTCAGGTCTCACAACTAGAAGAAATACAAGGTACAATAAAAGGAAATGCATGCTCTAATGCTACCATGGTGTGTGTACATGAAAGAGTGAATCTTATTGAGTTACCACATGAAAGTGCCCTATAATAACTATGGTTAAACATAACTGCAGAGATCCAATTAACAGCCATTAAACCATGTAGGTTTGTTTAAAGAACTGCTGTTTTGCTAAATTGTGAAAGTTAACGTTAACAAAAGACTTCAAATGCCGTTACTGAATCTGGCCTACCTACTATCAAAAAGACGAACAAATGGGACACAGATCATTAAGAAATTACCTGTGCCCTGTTATTACTGCTAATGTGGTCTCAAAACCTCACAGTCAGCCTGTACATCACAATAGAAAACAAGAAGGGCCCCAGAGCTGATCCCTGATGGACTCCCACTTCCACCATGAACCCCTCTTTTGTCAATAATTCTGTGTAACTTTTTCTGAATAACATGATATTATCTCCATGGAGACAAACAGGCTGGACGACCAGGCCAGGTTACATGTCCTATCTCAGTCAGAATGCTTACATTTCAATGTATTTTATCCATACAAACACCTGTTGTTGAATAAATAAAAGATAAACATTTAATATCATACTGTGGAGCATGTGAGGCAAAGTAATAACAGGCAGGCAGCTGATCCCTCCACCAGAAAAGTTACATAGTGCACCTTGAAGAATATCTGACGCTGAATATGCTGCATCACCAACGCCAACCCTTTTGTTTGGTGAGCAGTACCAGACTCAATTCCTCTGTATATAAACCAATGAGAATGCTATATCAGCTCACCGAGCTACATATCATGTTTTTCTCTAGCTGAAAATAGTATGTGGACATTCTGCTGCTGTTAGAGAAACATCTGAAAGAATAAATGTTTTGGGAGTTTTGTGTCTTGTTTTAGTAGAAACAAACCACATAAAGTGCGGAGTGAGCAGAAAACTTGTAAATCTACTGCTTCTCTGGGGTTTAAGGCACTCGGAATATAGAGGAGAGCGCCACGGAGAGTCCTGAGGGAGAGGAGCGCACTGTCACGTGACAAATACAAATATACGACAGTACGGAGAGATGTTTTTGTATTGTAGCTCATATGGGGACTTTCAAGTGATTTGGATTTAACACATTTACAACATGATGTCCACCTGCTTAATTCAAATGGTTCTTATTAAAGGTGCATTGTGCAACTTTTCTGGTTGAGGGTCTGCCATCTCCTTTTCTCCATGGAGATATTATTGTCTTAAATGTTTCACAGTATGGCATTAAAACATTCTGTCATCATGGAAACCAACCCAGGCGAAGTTAACAGAGCAGAGAAGCAGAGCAATGACATAGAAACAAGCAGGAGACGGACCAAAAACCAACCAAAAAGTTACGTAATGCACCTTTAATAGACAGATATGTATTTGTTCTTGCTGGCATGACGTGAAACATACACTGCAATGTAGCTGATTTTAGAAAAAGATAAGGGGAAGTAATATCTTTAAGCAAACAACATATAAGGCCTTTACTCACTCAGAGAAGGCTGGTAAACATATAAACCTGCCAACACTGAAGACTGGAGCCTGTCCTGTTGTGTGTGAGCTGTGTGTGGTGCATATATAGTTTTCCATCATGTACTTTCTGTCTTCTGTTTGTAGTTCCTATGTACAGTCTGTCTTGTCCTGTGAATGTTATTTTTATTGCTCCTTTAACATCCAGACCAGGAGACTACAATTCTGGCTTTTTAAACTCTTTAATCATGTGTATTGTGAAATTGCACTGTCCAATTTCATTTCTTTTCTCCATCTTGAATATGAGCTATTATGTTTCAAGAGGCTAACCTGTAAATAAATGATTAATAATAATAAAAAATAAAGTGCCCATAAGATCAGATTGGTTTGGCAGTGTTACTTTTATATATACATTTATATAATTATGCCTTATTTGACAACAGACTCTTGCTATTTTTGTTACTTATTTTGAATGTATTATGACCATTTACATTTGCTCTTTATTTTAATATACTGCGATGTGTGAGCTACCAAATAATTTCCCTTGTGGGTCAATGAAGTAAGTCTAACGTGTTAGAATTTCTTATTTTTGCATAGTACATTATAGGGACTTGTTCACCTTTTCTCTGAAGTCAGCATTTTCTGTTGGGAAAACATTATGCAATGTTAACTGCTTTTTATCACACAAACAAATACATACCCTGGAGCCATAAAGAATAACGTTTGGCTTCTCGAGCACTTCCTGAGATCCTGCTTCTTGTCTCTTCTCTGTTCCTTCTCTCCAGCTCTTTCACAACAGAGTCAGTTAACGGCTGTAGTTCCAGGGATGTGTGCACTATAAACACTTGAGGAGAAAGCTCATTATAGTACACGCCTTCCTCCTGAGCTCCTCCCGTCTATGGCGTGTGAGAGGTTATGGCATGTGAAGTGTTGTCAGAAATGAATGACCCAAAGCTATCTGCACTTAATGAAAAACCGTTAGCTGGAGTATGCTGGAGGCAAATCATTTAACATGGTTCCAGGATTGTTTTGGAGAGTTACAGATGAGTTGATGTATGGTGGCCAGCCTTATATACATTATGCAGGGGTTTGTAGGCTGTCACATGCGGCATTAACACATGTACTGGTGTTGTGTGGAGAGTTGTGGGAATACCTGGAAGTGTGCCCTCCAGGTGAGCTGTCAGTCGTAACATAATAGTAGTGGTGCTTTAGTTAAATGAGCACAGTACATGCGATTGTCCACTTAAGAGATGACACCAGTGAGCTCAAGTAAAGTCCGAGAATTAGGTTGGGAGAATTATTTAAAATTAAAAGCAAAATTTGGTAATTGTGTTGTTTCTAGCCCATTTCCTTCTATGGAATGCTTCAAGTAAGATAATATATGCTTCATTTGTCTTATTTTGTTTTGTAAAGTAAAGTCCAAGAACAACAGGAGAAAAGGAAACGTGCACACAAAATAAATAAATAACTAAAAGAAAAATAATATAAAAGGCTTTACGGTAGACAAAAACGAACACAGACCTGTCTCAGGAGTAAAGCAAAGGCTACAAAACAAAAAAGCTAGGAACTTGTTAACGTACAGCAATTAACAATAGGCTGTGTGTTTATTAAGACAGTAGAGCCCTTTCTGTGGCATAACTGAAACTTGTTTTTAACATTAAACAAACCAGTCAAACTCCTGAAATGCAAAAATCCCCTCTAATGGCTTTAAATAATGATTACATGGGAAAGCTTCAATGACCTCCTTAAAAACACAGGGTTTGTTTGCACTGTGCTTTTGTGATCAAAGGAGTCAAAGGAAATCCTCCTGCTGATTTGGCCGACCACCAGAAAATCTGTGGAGCCAAATGAAATACATAAAGCTCATTCTTTAAATATAAATACAACAATACTGTGATATTATTCCTCACTGAACTTTGTTAAAATAAATATGAAAGGTTGAAGTATGAAGTTGAAGTTTGTTTGTGTATTTAAATTGATATTAATGCTCTGTGTGTATGCAGTGAGAGTATGTGTGTGACCTGCACATTTAAAACTAATGCAAGTTTGTTTTATGTGTGTTATGGGGCTACTGCATATTTACAGGCATGTTTGTTTGCATTATTGTGTCTTAATATTGATTGTCCCTTTAGTGAATAAATAAAGTAGCAAGGGAGTCAGAATATAGAGAGTGCAATAGAAACTTTCCCATTGACTGAAAGAGTCAGGCTCTTTGGGGGTCGAGGAGGTAAGGATTCCCAGAAAGGTCAAACTTCTCCTTCTCATGTAAACTCCACACAGAAAAGATGGGGAGTTGAACCTGCAACTATGTTGCTGATTGGAAGACCGCCTACATTAATGAACTGTTAAATGGGGCCTTTGGGGTGTAAATTTGAGAAATGAGATTTGTTAAGGTTTGTGGCAAGTGAACGGTCTTTGATTAGCATCATTCATGGTCATTAGCAGTCATAAATGTGCTGGTAGGTTTACTGTACTTTTGTTATGTAAAGCAGAGCACATTACAGCTAACAAAGGACTTTGGGCAAAGAAGTGCAGGGGTCAAAAAAACACTTCCCATTCAGTTTATGAAGGACGGTTTAAGCCTCATACCCAGATGTTAATCATACTGCAAAAATCAAAATCTAGGCAAGTTAATATGAGTTGAATTATGAGAATTTTATCATGATTTGAGCAAATTTCACTTGACAAATAAAATTATCTGCCAGTGGAATAATTAAAATAATTAAAATAATAGTTTTGTACTTAAAACACACTTTTGTTCATATCTGTGGCAAACAAAACTTGTTTTGTACTGATGGTTTTCTTGTGAAAGAGTAGAAAATAAAGGCCCAGTACTATGCCTTTTCATCTTCTAGTTCATGAAAATGCCTAAGAAACAACAATTCAGGAAAGAAAATAAAACTGAAGAGTCCTAAATGAGAGCAAAAGAAGGGCCTAAGTTGCTAGCATCAAAAACAAAAACACTGAACTCGATCATGGTTCAAAATGTAGTATTTAACTACAGTATATTTTACAGTTTTGCATTTTTTAACCTTAAATTAAGAAAAGCATAAATCACCAAGTGGCAGCATCCTCATGATTTATGCAGGCGTATTCCCTAAGGGTAGACAGCTTCCATTGTAAATAGGATAGGGATAGGGCCCTGTTATAGTATGTTACAATATACAACATAGGGCTCATATAGGGATTATTCAGAAGTCAACTAATCTTGCATAATGAGCAATGAAATCATAAAGAGTGAAATAATAAATCAAAAGATGTTGCAGAAAATAGTTCCAGTTGTGAATAGTTGAGAATACTCGCTATGGGCTATGCACCCCATTATTCTAAGTGTTGGCTTCACATTTGCACATTTGTGAATTTGCCTCAACCTGTCTACTGTATAGGCTCAAGGGAATACACAAGAGCAAGAGATATCACAGAAATAAAGTCTGCACATTTGGGTTACAGATGACATTCATGTGAATGTGTGCACGCACGCAGAGGGTTTGGGTGCCCTGTGTGGAGGGCCCAGTAGCCCCCTCATGCTTCACAGGGCTGTCAGAATGCATTGGCTCATCTCCAGTTCAGCCTCTGCAGCTCGCGGCGAGCATTCTTCCAGTGGAGAGTGAAAAGTTGGCCCTGGAAGGTGTCTGTGTGGACCAGCTCAGGAGACACAAGGGCCAGAGCAGTGTAAACAGACACAAAGTGACAGTCAGATCATTCAAGTGGAGCATGGACTGTGCACCTACAACTGGAGGCAAAAGATGAGAAGTGACTGCAGATCCCTGGGTTTTTGGGTCTCCACAACAGAAGCCAAATCAAGTTTTTAGCATTCTGTAAAGATATAGATAATTTGCTGAAATAAATCAGTACTTGAAGATGTCACAGGGGTCAGTGAGCTACAGATGTTTATAAGTAGGTGTTTCTGTTCATTTCATTTCATTCTGTTCATTTCATTCCGTTTCATTTCAGTTCATTTGTGCAGGCCTTCAGCTTATAAAGTGAAGCACCTAGTTATACAACCACAGACATAAAGGTCTCATCTGTCAACAATTATTAGTCCATAACTCACGGTCACAGTCTGTGCAATAAATAATGATTTATTTTAGACTGCTAATTCGCCATAGAAAATAAAGAGGACTGTGAGTGACGATCTATTCTTTGGAAGCTGGAAAAGGCCATCTCATGAAAATGGTCTATTGCTTTTCCAAAACATAACATTACAGCATAACTAACCCTAACTCCACTCTCATACATCCCACAGGACTTTATTAGTCTCACTTTTCACCTTTACACACTCTGTACTGGAGACATGACCAAACCTGTCCGCCTGTCAGCTCCCACGGCAACCTATGTAACACCGCTGTAGGCACTAACCCATGAACGCACCTCTAAAACTTTTATATATGTCGGTGGGACCACAACACCAAAGAAAAGATCATGTAATTTGTGCATTCAAACCCATATAAAAAAAAACCCTTTGCATTGCAAAACATGTGATCGAGGCCATAAATTATGCAATCATTCCACATTCTTCACTGTTACATATAGAGATCGTAATTCATATGTATTTGATTGCATGCCAGCTTCACATATGCTAATAAAAAAGGTTAAATTATTTTCTCTGGGAGTAAAATCAAAATACAGAGAGGCTGTTCAGACCAGACTTGTTCTTCATGTAAATATTGTATGAATCTTTGGCCTGTAAAAGTTGAGTAGTTAACAGTGCAGAAAGATAAGCTGAACCCAAAATAATAAAGATGATTAAAAGTGTGACCGTACACTTGACATAGCATGACAGGTTTAATGGGGGTTATCCGGGAAAAAAAAGGTTGTGTCACATGACAAGAATATAAAAATAAAACTTTATTGGCTAAGGCACAGACAGTTTGTAGTTTCTCAGTAGATTTAAGGGGCTAAGACTAGAAACTTGAGCATTAGCTTTTCTGGTAACACTGGACCTCTCAGCATATTTTTCATTATCATGTGATGTTGCATTGTGCCATTCATTATCAGCAATAATACATATAAGCTTTAGAAATCATTAGGGTTGTAGATGACTGAAGAAATTCCAGTTTGACAGACATGTGATGATCAATAGTCATCTAAAAAGCTTTCAAAACTATTATCTCTTTGTATCTGACCAAAACTGCACTCACAAGACTACACATGCACGGAGTTCATGGAAAAGCAACAATTTAGAAAGAAAAACATTACTTGGAAACAGCATATTTCTATAAAAGACAGATTAAAGTTGGGGATCATTGAGTTTAATCTGCCTTTCTTACAACACATTTACAAATAAGAATCACTGTTTTAAAACTATACATGGAGGAACAAAATTAATTCCTGTTCTAAAAAAATCTTCAGCTAACTCACTCACCACCTTTTCATTTCTGCTGTAGTCCTATACACATATGTATAATTAAATAAAGTTTAATTAGTTGACTAACAATGCCTGTGTCACGGGTTTGTACAGACTAAATGCACGCTCTGCCAGCTAAAGCCCGATTTATGGTCATGTCAAATCGTCTTCCTGTAGATGCAGAGTCTGCGTTGCCTTGAACCTCCTCCACAGAGCATCTACACTGACCAATGTGCACCTCTGAAATTTTGTAACTATGTGTCAAACCGACGCAGATAGCAAGGGAAAGCGACGCAGACAATAAGGGCAGTGATTGGTCCTCTCTACATCCGCTCTACATACATTTTCAGTCCGCTTTTCTGCTTCAATTTGTATACACGAATGCCATTTTTAAATCCTAGCCCCTTAGTGTTGTGGCAGTGAATTACTTTGCAGCTCAAAGACTTCAACGCAGATCCATATTAAAAAATGATAGCGCCAGTGTGCGTTGACTCAATGCAGAACCATAAATCCACCTTAAAGGGATGGCCTCACCGGACGCTGTTGGGAGGTAAGTCAGTGTTGATGTACGACACTGCTGATGGGGATGCCATACAGATTCATGTCAAAAAACCCGAACTATCCCTTTAAGGTGTGCTCTCGGGCCAGAGAAAGACACACTGGTCGGGAAATGACTCCAATGACTAAGTAATACAGCCCTAAATAATAATGATAACTAGAAAGTAAATTGTGCATGCAACAAGGCAGTTACATAATGGGCCGGTCATAAAAATTCTGTTCAGAGAAACTAATATTTAAAAAGTGAAAAAAGTGAAATACATCATATTACAATTAAAGATTAAAACATGAAAGGAATGTATTTATAATATGCTATACTGGACATATGTTTTTGCACAAAAAATAATCATATAAATGTTCATTTGTAATTATATAACTGAAAATCCAAAAATATATCCCAAGATTTTATGCATCTTGAACAGTATAGCTGCAACTGAATCTTTTATGCTTTAATTACTGAGGCTAACAATGCTCTGTTATCAGCAGTTAAGAGTCCTCACACAAACAACTGATTCCGTGTCCTTGTTTTATTATCCCATTTGTCGTATTAGTTTGTATAACTGCCTGGAGGCTAGAGATTAGGCTCTTTTACATCTTCAACGGTCACTGATGCCAAAGACGTCCTTATCAAAATGATTCCACACAGGCGCCTCGCATAGTTTCACACAAATGCACAACAAAACCCCTCCCCCTTTTTTTCTCCTCCATTTTTTGTAATTGCAGGCATCTCGGCTGATGTATTTACAGACAGCGTAACAACAAGCCCATTGGAGCCAATTATTCCCCCAAAAACGTCTAAAAAAGGGGAAAAAAGAAAGAAAAGAGAGGAACGGCCTTCAACTTGAGCGCAGGCGGACGAATCACAGAAATATTTATCCTGTTTAAAAGTTTAGGGAAGACAAAAAGGGGCTCGCCGCTAAACCCCTTAGCGTAGCAAGTGGAATGAAAACAGCCAGTGTAAAAGGGGGCTATTAGTCCCAGGACATGGGCATTAGCATGATAGTAGACTTAGCCCAGGGAGGGACGCTAGCGGGTGGACTGGGAGGGGGAACTTTCTATACCAAAGGCTGCACAGATAGGCAGAAAAATGCAAAGTAGACCCCTATATACACTGGGCTACTATCAGCACAAGCCTGTACATAAGAAAATGGGTGGGGCCAAGACAGGAGAGCGAATTCAAGCTCAGAGATGCAAGGCCGTTAAAAAAAGAGGCAATTTGTAAAACTGCAAAGGACAACAATGACTTTATAACTTTCTTTTTGTGCAGGGAGAAGACTCTGTTTAAAAAGAAAAAGTGCAAATGTGCTATTCTGTGCCGGATTGTGATACTAAAACTTGGGTGAATAGTTGAATGGAGGAATTGTTGCGAGGAAAGCAGCCGTATGTTGGCCACACTGTACTTAGAGGTTTAATATGCTGGATTTCCATTAAAAATAAAAAGTAATCCTCAAGCAATGGTAGGTCTTTTTATTGTAGCATATGGTCCTCAAGAGTGAAGGGACAGTGATTTTGGTAGCTCATTGGTTGTAGTTTTCCATTTTCTTTTTCTTAATTTTGTAAAAAAAAAAAAAAATGTCTTTTAGGGTTTTGAAGATGTTAGTGAATAATTTCTTGGATTTTTTCTTCACATTATCACAGAATTATCTTGCAAAGCGTATAGCCTTCTCACAGCACCTAAACAGCAAATCTGGTTTCAATTATTAAAGGAGGAGGCACTGTGCCTTTCTGTGTGGAGTTTGCATGTTCTTCCCCTGTCTTGATGGGTTCCTCCGAGCACTCCGGTTTCTCCCATCAACCCAAAACATGCTAGCGCCCCAATGAACTGAAATCAGGGATCATGATGTTGCCTGGTGCCCGACCAGGCTCAGTCTGAAAGGACAACGTGGGTCCAACCCTCCTGTGGGCTCACCACCCGCAGAGAGGTTCGTAGGGGTCAGGTGCGCAGAGGACTGGGCAGCGAACTGATGCCCCCGCGACTCAGCTGGATAAAGCGGAAGAAGATGGATGGCATATTAAAGGATCCATATTACGTTATTTTCTGATCTATGCCATATTGTTGTTTCCTCATTCAAACCATGGAGCTGTTTTGTTTCATTCACACATGTTTAACACACAAATCCTGCATATTTAGGCTGAGTTCAGAAAACTAGGCTAGACCTTGTGATGTCATGTGGAAATTTGATTGTTTTATATGTACGTTAGTGTAGAAAAGCTCAACCAGGGACGGGGGTTGAAAATTAGCATTTGCTAAACCTTGTATGCATCACATCAGCTGCAAACTCTGTATGTAACTATGTCTGATTGCATTGTCCCTGTCAAATAAATAAATACAGGAAGTGCTCCACTGTGTTTTTAAACTCCATACACCTTCTCGAGAATCATTTGGATCATTTCAACCCTGGAACTGCCATCTCTACTAAACGGTAAAAGTTAGCTATTAACTTGAAAACTACCGCTTCATGCCATCACAACGTGGAACAGAGCATTTTGAGCTTTGGAGATGTAGACAGACTAATCATAAAAGCTAACAAACATGTGTAAATGAAATAAATCACATTTCCGTGCATGTTTTTAAAGAGGTAACAACATTCTAACATGGCTTGAAGCTCATAAGAGTCCATTTTGAGTAATACAGAGCATTTAATGTACATTGTCCACTTATTCCAACACAAGGTTAATAAGGGGTCATGGGACTGGCAGAGACACAGACGGACCACCATTCATTCTCATTCCTTCAAAAGGGGCAATATACAGTAGACTGACTAATTCACCTACTAATGCATGCATGTCTTAGAAAGGATAGAAGGAACCCACAAACAATTTCCTGGACAGTATCCTGAAGTGTAGAGTGTGTTCCACTCATTTATATTGTTTTCAACCATAGACTGTGTAAAGAAGTGGACTAAGGGAGTGTGACAGCCAAATGAAGTTCATGAAGCTAGCAGTTATGGGGCAAATGAGTCGAGTTCCATATTGAAAATAGGAATTTATTTATGGACAAAACAGCAGGACCATGCAGAGCAGGTTAATTTGAACATTTAAGACCAAAATAACAAGGCTCACTGCAGAAGTTCCAGAGAAAGAGGTGACAGTTTTTCAATGTAAAGTCGATGGAATCTCCCTTCTATGGTTTTTCCAGTCAACTCACAAATTTGCTTAATTGGCTTATCCATAATCCACCAGTTATGTGACCTGAATATCCTGGCCATAAAGAAAGGTCCCAGTGTTTTCCGTTTTGTCTGACTGGTCTTTGAGTTACATGCAATTTATTTAAGCAATTACACAGTTTTCATTTCTATTAGAATGGAAGTGATGAGGTAATAAAAAAAGGGGGTTAGGGGTTTAACTTTGTTTACACACAATTCCAAGGAAATCCAGCCTGGGATGTCTTTAGTATGCAAATGTACTGTCAGTGGGAGGGCGGTGACCTTTGCTAACCCAAACTCCATTAGCCTTTAGTGTCCACCCAGGCTAGTCCAGATATCCCTGTTTTAGACACAAACAACTGACTAAAAACTGAAAGTGGCACCACTACAAGTGCAGTCATGTGTGGTCACGCCAACATGCAAATTCTGTTTATGTAGGAGGAAGCGGCTGGGGAGGGGGAAGTCTGGGGTCACAGAGAGCGCCAGTTTACAAAGAATGGGCTGATATAGTGTAAGGATTGAGTCACATACAAACAACTCACACAACAACCGGGGAAAAGGGAAGCTTTGTGCATGATTTGGGGATGATGGGGGTTAGGGGAGGGGCTTGGGGTAAAAACAAAACAGAAAGTATAAAGTATTGGCATTGAACTGTCAAGATCAGTTACAACATGCACAGAGAACTCAAAGTGTCCTAAAGAGCCACATTTAAAGCATCATATCACTCTTGTCCCACTCTTGTCTACATTCAGGTTAGAGAACTGATGTGCAAATGGGAGGCCACAAGATGTTCAGATGCCTCTATTAATTTGGCATTAGCACTAAAACATTTTAGCTATGGCAATAACATATATAACCAAACTTTTGACAGACAAAGATAAGCAACATATAATCAACAACAATCTCATTTAAGGTGAACATTTGATTTTCATATAGGAACTGCATCACTCACATGATATTCACTTTCCACAGCACAAATAGACACATTGGTTTTGTTTATGCTTTAATGAAGCGGACCAAAACAAGCCAAGAATACGTGCTAGTCTTTCATGTAGGGATGGTAGTTCACCACAGCTGACAGGAGTAAACATTCAAAGACGTGTTGAATATTTTTCTGGCTGTTTCTTAACTCTTGCAAATGAATGGCTCTCCTAGCCTGTCTATATGAGTAATTGTTCTGCGAAAGTATGAATCAGCTTCTCCAGATGTGTTATTGGGATCTGGAAGAATCAAACCATGACACCTCAATTGTTTCCAAGTTTATATATATTTTGATAAACAATTTAAATTGGACTAGGCATGTTATCCAGTTTCCTGGCGTGTATGTAAACATGAGTGTTTCTTCTACTGGTGGTACGCAGGCTGCCTCTCTTTGAGCCCTCTGCAGTTTAGGTATTTGTTTTATTTGAAACAAAGCTATTGTCTTTGTCTGCCTTTGGATTGTTTACACCTCACTCAGGCCCCGTCCACACTAGTACATATTCGAGTCATTTTAATTGAGGATGCATTGTTTGTCCACAGTAATCTGATGGAAAATGGCTCTGGAGACAGAGCGATCTGGATACACCAGCTCCCACGTATACGCCTGAGTACGGATCTGATCCAGCACTGTGCGGACACATGAAAACTCTGATGCGCTGACGTCGGGGCTCTAGCTGCCGTTCTTATTGGATCACGTCACTGTGACTTGCGCCTTCCTGATTCGCTGGGTTCGTGGCATCGGTCATGTGATGCTATTGCGGAAAAGTTTAAACAAACCCTAGACAAATGTAAAACAGCGTTGGTCCATGAAAAGATGTTTTCACGCTTGCTGTCTTCCTCGGCTCGACATCAGCTGCTGCAACTTCAGATACAGTGCTCCGCTCCTTATTCTTACCGCCCACGTGGTGTCGTGACGTGGTGATGACATGACAACAGCCTAGTCATGTGATCTGGTGATCCAGACATGATGTGTATGGACGCAAATCATTTCCAATACGCTGATATAATCAGTTATTTCAGTGTAAACACAGTCTCAGACTGTATCCAGCTGCAACTCCAAGTTTGGAGCTCAAGACCACGTAAAACCACATAAAATCACATGCAGGCCCACATCCACACACAAGATGATGTGCACATGCAAGACCACATGATCTTTTGACAGTTATATATTTCTTAAGGGAAAGGCTGTGGTTGGCTCCAGCATCTGGAGCACTGTGACACATTTGCTGGCACCACTGAACTGCACAGCGTGTGGTCTGAGCTCTTCTGAGTGCGGCCACTGGACCGGAGCTGCACTGCATACAGTCTGAACTTGGGGTTAGACCATTTTTAGACCTACTTTAAGCCTGATATAGTTCTGGTTTAGATCTCGTGTTACTTGCAAACCCAAATATTATCTTGGAGAATTACTGGTCCAGATTCATCACAGCCACTGGAAGAAAGATTATTGATTTAAAATTTAAAAATATGACTACTGCTATGCTTACTGTCCGTATTATTTGGGGAAGTTGTCAAAAAGCTTGTACAAAGGTTTATAATACACAAGATTTCTGGAGTTCTTACACGGAATTTAATGAAAGGTAATCTACCCACATTGTTTTCACCAAATCTAAACTGCTTTCAAATCACAATAGGGCAGCAAATAATTTGTAAACTTTCAAAACAGGTACAGGCTTACTGTAGCAACCACAAAACTGAAGGTAGATGGCACTGACATTGAACTTGGCTAAAACACCATTAGAGCAGAGACTCTGCTGTACATGAACAGTTTAAAGAGCATTCAGAAGTGTGAGACCGTGCAAGACACTGAGGGATTAGGAGATAAGAGTCAATATTAGTGAGGAGGCCGAGGAAAGCCCTGTCTGCTCAAACACAGAAGGGAATCAAGCAGCTCATGTTTGCACAATCATCCTAATCATTTACACAAAGAGCATGGTTTGTCTAATAGATCAGCAGCTACATGGGAATCAAAGAAGGATGGCCAAAGAAGGCAATAGGGTTTACTGTACAAAACCATTCAGATGGATACAAGTACTGATAAAAGTAGTATTAACAAAAGTCTAATCCTTTCAGATCAGTGGCCACAGAATATAGAATACCAGGTCTGTACTCATCAGGTGCCTGAGGGCTCGTAGGAGTTTGGCCATCCAGTCCATATGTGCTTTGTGGTATGACCAGAGAAGAAGCTGTGTTCACTTTGCTGTACCCAGTGCATGTTGGACTCCACCAGGGCTGACCTTTGACCCCAGTTCTGCTTATTGTTTTATGGACAGAATTGGGTAATGACCAAAAGGATTCGGAAAGTCAAGATGAGTTTCTCCCACAAGCTGGCTAGATGCTTCCATAGAGATACTGTAGGGTGAGGAGCTCAGTCACACAAGAGGAACCTCAGAGGAACCACTGCTCCTTCATGCCGAGAGAAGCCAGTGACCACTATGCAAATGCACACAGACCAGATGCAATGCAGTAATGAGAGGTTGAGTGGAGGAATCCAGTGAGGTAACACTGTACCACATAAAGTCACAGAATGACTGTTGGCCAGTGGTTTTGCATAAACTCATTCAGCAGTTATGTGCATTGTACCGCCTGTGTGTAATGTATTTACATATTGGACCAGGTGAGGTCATTAAAGGTGAAAGGTGTGGCTTGTTTGGTTATTCTGGCTCTTCTATTACAGGAAAGCTGCTTTCTAGGTGAATGGAAAGTCCCTTTAGACATGTCAGTTACATATTAAAAGTCCTCACAAGGGAGTGGGGACTGTTTAAGACTTCTGGCTGCTGCTAAATATATCTATCCAGTAGATAATCATGTGTGGATGAAGTCTTCAACACTTTTTAAAGCTTTACAAAATAACATTTTTGAATCTATAAATGCAGCTAATAAAAGTAGTGGTGTTTGTAAGTATCAACTTGATTTGACTCACCAACCAGCAAACGGAAAAATATTGTAACCCTGTCAAAGTCTTTCTTGTAATATTTTATTATTTATAATATAGTTTTATTTGTCATAAATAGTCAACTTTTTGCCCAAATAAACAGTTTGTAATGGATGAAATGAATGTTTGCACTTGCCATCTCTGAAATCACGGCTTTATTTACAAAGCGCCATGTGCAGGATCAAAGTAGACCTGAGTGTTTATGGAAACCTTTTGGTTACATGATTGGAAACCTTAGGTAAAATATCAAAACTCTCTATGTGATTAACATGTTTAGAACAATAAAGAAAGCACCAAAGGGCCTCAGATCTGCCTCTGGGTCAAACTACAAGACAGCTGAGGAGAAGGATCAGTTTCCAGCTCTGCGGTCAGTGCACTCCAGTTTGTCAATGGTCCATCCTTTAACAACATGGAAGCGTAGCATATGTGCGTGTGTGTGGAGGTATCCCTAAAAGGCAGGAGGGGGAATATTCTTAGCCTGCCCACCACTCTGATGAATAGGGCTGCGGCTCTGTGCCACAATACCCCTTACTTCATTACTGTCACAGGGAACAGATGGCGCCTTTCAGACCCAGAATCGCACCCTCGCTCTTTCTGGGGATGCCGTCGCACTAGTCTGATGTGCAAGCAAGACTTAACGAATTCCCCTTCACACATATTAATTTACCAGGTCTGAAAAGCAACCAAACCCAAAATGAGATCATACCAGGAGCTAAGATAAACCATGCAGGGCTAATTGAACCGAACAGGTAAATAAACAGAAAGCTCTCTCCCATGTCCCAGAATTGAAATAAATTTGGCATCAGTGCAGGACAAAATAATCACAAGATGTTTGAGGGAATATTCTTGGTAAGCAATTTTCCAAAACCAAAATGGCATCAAAATTCATGGAAAACTAAAGAGGGAGTTTGAGGGGTAGGTTTTGTAAATAGGTGGTAAACACATTCTCCAAACTAAATACAAGGAAAGCCAAATACCACAACAGATGAAGGACCAATTTTTATAGTCAGAAGGAAATCACATGCACATATATTAACTTAAATTAAAACTTGAAAAATCCCCAGGGAAAGCCATGTGGTAGGGAGACATATTAAAAAGCTACTAGAGCCATCCTTAATTATTCTACATAGGATATCACTTATTCAAGCCCTCAGTTTTATTGTTACTTCCACTGTTACTGATGACATTCTAAGATAGCGCATTGAAACTGAGCTGGAAGGCAGGTCAGAAACTGTATTATATTGCAGAATGTGACTTTTAGCTCTAAAAATGCACATGTTTTGATCTGTGAAGTAGGTAATTGTTATCAGCTAAAAATACTTTTACTTAAAGGTGCAATGTGCAACTTTTCTGGTGGAGGGTCCGTCATTTGCTTGTCTTCATGGAGATGCTATTGCTTTACCTGGAATGTTCCATGGTATGACATTAAACACATCTATCTACCATTTATTCATCACAGGTGTTTCTATTGCTCAAAAATACAATAATTCTCTCTGTGAATATGGCTGCCTCTCCGTAAATGTGACCAATAATGTAGCCTATAGAGGGTGGATGGGTTTAATCTCTACTGTGGAACATTCTAGAGCAGTGGTTCTTAACCTTGTTGGAGGTACTGACCCCACTAGTTTCATATGCACATTCACCGAACCCTTCTTAACTGGAAAAATAAAATATGTTTTTTTTCAAATTCAAACATAGATATATATATTTTATTGGTGGACACATGTGAATCCATGTTGCACATATTCGTCCGACCACTTTCTTTTTTTGCTCAACACAGTTAGTATGAAGGGAAATATTAAGAAAGAAATTACACAACACCATCGTGACAGTCACAAGACACGCACAAAATTTCCTGCAGCCAGTAACGGCCAAACGGGGCGTGTCATCATGAATCATATGAGTTGGATGTGTGTCTTGACCCCTGCCAAACCCCTGAGATTGACTCACTTAACCCCTGGAGTTCAATCGAACCCAGGTTAAGAACCACTGCTCTAGACAAAGCAATAACATCTCCATGGAGACAAGTAGGTGACTAGCCCTCCACCAGAAAAATTGTACAATGCACTTTAAATTAAAGTTTAAAGTTTAATTTGGCATTTTTGCTTTGGATAGCTGTAAATTAGTTATACAGGCCCCACATATGGAGTAAGCAATATAGGTATGTTGTTTTGCTCAGAGACAGTAAGACAGAATAAACTTGAACCAGCAACCCTCTCAGTCAGTGTCTATGGCTCTCAGCATAAGGTCATTCTTCCTCCTCTATTGCACAAAGGAACTAAAGATGTTGTCTTATCTTAATATCATCATTTGCACCTCACAGTTATCATTTGCAAAGTTATAGGATTATTACTTAAAGGTGCACTGTGTAACATTTTTGGTGGAGGGTCCACCACCCGCTTTTCCCCATGGAGATGTTATTGCTTTGTCTGGAATGTTCTGGTATGGTAATAAATGTATCCATCCATCTTTACTCAGTAACGTCAGAATAGTTTTTTATTGACCTAAAACATGCTTACTGTGAGTGGGCTAGCGTCTGGTCAGATCCGACATGTATTTTGGCCCTGCTGTTTCCGCAGTGACGAATAAGTGTAATGCCATACTGTGGAACATTTCAGGAAACATCTCTATGGAGAAAAGCAGGTGACTGACCCTACTCCAGAAAAGTTAAACAGTGTACCTTTAAATACCATAACAGAATGGAACGAATTACCAGCACATTTGAAACTATGCAAAGACTTCAAAAAGTTTAGTGCTGAAATAAGAGCGTATTTCTTAACAACACAGAAGCCAACATTAACTAACAACTAAATTATACCTGATTAAGGGCACAGAGGGAGCAGGGTGGGAATGGGATAGAGATATTTAATGTCATTGTACTTTTGATAACTGTTTGTATATACTGTACATGGCATTGCTATTTTTGTATTCTATGTTTTGTGTCTCTCCGGGACTGCAGATGGGATTGAGCTCTGAGAGATATAGTCTGATACAAAGCATCTCTTCAATGTTTCTTTGATTAATGCTCCTGTACATGGTCCCTGTCAAATAAACTAAACTTAAGAAATATCAATAAAAGTAGTTTCTTGTTTATGTTGCACTGAAACTGAAACAATGTCCCTTTTTTATATTTATACTTTTTTAGCTCATCCCTTGGTACATACATATTGTGACTTTTATGATCATGTAAAATCACAGACACAAGTACATCCTTAAAAGGAACCAGAAGGAACATTATCAAGTATTTTTCTTCTCCAACTTTGGCCACATCTAACATTATCTAACCGAACATCAGAGATCTGAGCCTTATCATGGCTGGAGTGAGGCCGGGGCCATCTTATCTTATTGGTTTAACAATGAGTAAACTGTGGCAGCACACTGGACCACCCGCCACCCAGTTCCTCCCTTTATTATACTTTTATCATATTTACTCTGCTCTGCCGCTGCTATCTGAGGGGAGCCATTATAGAAGCATCTCTGTTTGTAAACGTGTCTGAAGACGTTCAAACACTGCCAACAAGAAGAAGTACATTTGAGGAAGAGCCAGGATTTATCAGGGACAAGAGTTTAGCTGATAAGGAGAAGGAGCCGTTGTGAGTAAATAAATAAGTTGTGAACTTTTTTTGGACTGGAGCTTAACCCAAACAGCAGTATGCACATGCACATCAGATGATGCTGTTAAAGTACAGGCCTGAAGATACATTCAGTATAGTTCAGCTGTAATGATGGAGTCTGGACACTTAAGTCACTATTGATAATGTTGGCAACAACTTGGATTTTTTGGTAATCTAATAAATTTAGCAGTATTCTAAAATGTGGCCCCCAATTTTAGGTACACCTTTGGACATAGGTAATTTTTCCACATCCTGACCAGGGTCTGGAATTCTGTCCCTCTCAGTCTCAATCTGATGTTCATTTTCAAAAGCCATAGCCTCTTTTTGATTGAGGGCTACACTTAAAGTCACTGGCTGTGAAACTGTGTTTTTGGTTGTCTGCTCTTGATGTTTTCTGTCCACTGTTGCAGAATGGGAACCTGCTGCAAAACAGCTGGGGCAGATCTGATCAACCATTTATTCATCTTTTTTCCTGTATAAAAAAAATGAAAGTGGTGGGTACCACTTATTTTGTGTTACAGACTGTATTTCTATCTACTCTTTACAGTTAAACAGATGTGTGTTGTGTGTTAATAAATACATATACTGGTAGTGAGACTAATCCAAGCAGAAAATCCCCAATAAATCAAGTGATTCTTTTCTATATTCATATGTAAACATGTTTGTGTATCTTATTATGCGGACAATGGCTGAATGAATTGAGGATTTTGTTGAAGTAATGGCCCCAGTGGGCAGCAGATGCAAAGCAACCTCCCAACCATGTAACAATAGCCTGCGGTCAGCACTGTCCATCCATCTGTATGTGCCCCAGTACAGTGGAGGTAAACCAACTGGCTTTCTCCTGCCTCCTATTGTCATACAACTATCACCGCCTTGCATCAGAGCCAGCACAAAGTCTTCCTAATTGATCCGATCTCACAGAGAAAGAGAAGACCAGCAGAGGACTTTGATGGATCACACAAAAATGGAAGCAGGATCTCCCCGGCGTACTTCCTTTAGCGGAGGACTAGCATGTGAAAGGCTAACCTAGTTAATTGGAGCCAGCCTGTGGGTTCACTGCGGCAGCCCGTGATGGAGAGGTGGTCCTGGAGGTCGCGTCCATAACGACCAAGAGGTTCATGGGGCTACTGTTGTTCTATGAGGGGTCAGGGAGGGGAGGAGGTGAACTCATGCCACATTCCTGCTCTCGTGGAACAGAGCTGGTTATCACTGTAGAGATGCAGAGGGTCAAAGGTCAAAGATATCTGCTCTGAACAGTACCTACAGCATCATCCTTCTGAACAAGATGTGTTTAGTTTTGATGGTCGTAGCAACACTAAGAACATTCTGAGTTCAAAATGTGCACTTAAAAAAGACCTACTGTGCTTGTGTCTGCTATATAGCTATAATCTATAACATATGACACAAATATTCATCTAAAACAACTTAATTGAACTTCCCTGTTAGAAAACTGATGTCCCCAATGGGAGCAGAGGTTGCTGTAAACATCATCACAACAAAGACTCACCAACTCCAATAGAAAGATGTAGACTGTTGAATTCTTCATGTATCACTGATGAAGCAAATAAGATGGAGAATAAAGTACAGAGCAGAGGCCATATGTCGGTAGTGGTGAAAACGGGGGTTGATTGGCAATATGGAGCCTTGAAAATAAGTGATTCAAGATTACATGCACAAATCACTCCAAATTCTACTTTGAGAGGGTAAATGAGAAGGGGAAACAACTCTAACATGGCTAAGGCTCTGAAAGGTTGATTTTGCATTAAGGAATTTTATATTATAATGTATGCCCGTCCATCTCGCCCTATTATGGTATTGGCTAGAAGGAGACTCCATGTTAAAGATGTACAACACATTCAATTCTGTCCTTTGTAAAAAAAAAAAAAAAAAAAAAAGTAAATAAAAAAGATAAAAATAAATAAATAACTTTGGTCCTTTGTTGCTTTGTCCATCACACACAGTTCTGAGTCAACAATTCAGCAGGCAGACACATCCACTGGCAGTAAGGTAATGTGACAGGTAAGATGATGTGAAAGAGCAGTTTCACAATGCAAAGAGACCTTCACTGGTTTGGTCATGGGCGCCCACTGAGCCGAAGCCACAGGCATCTTATATTAACTAAGTTAGCCTTTCTCATGCTAGTGCTGTGTAAAGGACCTGAGCCTCAAACCCATTTGTTCTGTGATCCATCAAAGTCTCTGTCACTCTGTCCATGCATCAATTATCTGGAATATATACAGATGCAAGAACCAAAAGTCAAATGGGACTTATCATTTGGCAGTTTCTGTAGTTTATTATGTTACAGCAAATTTTATTTACGTACATAACATGCACCTGACTACTTCAGCACTATAAATGTTGCACACGACAGACACAACCTGATTTCAAACCTGATTTTGATATTAAATAAAACTCAATACTTGACATAGATCTGATACCACAGCGCTAAAACATTTTTTTCAGACATTTTCAACTCAAAATATGCCAGTGGCTCATGCCAGTTGTTATCAAGATCATTCAACAATTCAGGAAATGTTCAATTAATTCTTATTTAACTGATCTATTTCAGTAGGAATGCATGTTAAAATAAATATGTGGTTCTATCTTTGTTTTCATTTCATTTCATAATCCAATGCTGAAAAACAACAACAAATCAAAAAAAAAAAAAAAAAAAAAAAAAAAAAACACAAACAAAAAATATAAGCACACATTTTACCGACTGGAGTCTACCAATAGGGCACCTGGTCTGGAATTAAGGTCAGGATGTCTTTATTTATACCCATGGGTAAATTTGGTTTGCAGCAGTTAACATGCATCTGCACATGTACAAAATCAACAGACAAAATGAATAAAACTAGTTGCGCTGAGTGACCTGATTCTAAAGTACAATGATTGCAGGTACGAACTTGTCTCTGTATCTTTTGGTCCAATACTTCGGCAGAGCCTATTTTTGATCCGATGGTACTACTTACTATTATAGACTACATTACAGATCAGACACAATGCACCTTTAACAAGATAGCAATTACATGACTGCAGCAGAGCGTACTGAAGACTCATTGTGCAGGTTTTAGTCTGGACTCTGGACAACCATTGGTCACAACACACGAGCCGGATCCTTTATTGGTTGTAAAGTGCAGACATTGGCGTGCAGTAAAAAGCTGGAGACACCTGCTGCATGTTGACTTGTTTAACTTTATCTCCCATAGCTAACCCTCAGCCTTTTACCCCTGATAAATGAGCTCATGTCGGAATTCACCTCTGCCCTGCCACCCACTAGCCCCGCAGCCCCAGGTGTGTGTTTGCAGATAGAGTAAAGGTGTATGTGCATTTATTCACACATATAGGATCGTGTGGTTAATACTTAAACTTATGGGCACCTGTGAGTACTTTACAGAAGGATCGGGCAGGTAGTGTGCTAATGGCCAAATGTTGTACTGTAGGTGCTGTATCTGATTGTTACTGTCTTAAAAACGTGAAAAACAAAACTAGTTCATTTGTAAAAATTATTCCTCACTTACCGCATGCATTTTGAGCATCCTAATTATTCACCACAATGGGTTTATGAGTGCTTTTCCCAAATCGCAGAAGCCAGAGAGGAGTTTTGCAAAGCTAACCACCAACTAGCATCCTGCTGACATGCACTTCCTGATTTTTGGACAATAAAATGCTTTCTAATTAGATGCGGGCAGCACATAGTAGACTTATCTTGAACTAAAGAGCTGCTTATACAATTTCTGCACTGGGGTAAGGCATATTTAGCTCAAATGAATGCGGATAAAATCAGGTATAGGCCCTTAATCAGGTACAGGCCCTTTAAGACTGGATAAATGCTATCGTTCTCATACTCTTATACCTTTTATTAAACATACACTATTTCTATTTTATTTTTCAGGGGATGATTCACTTTTCTCCATTTAGGATTGTTACATATTTACATGGCATGTTCCATAGTATGGCATTAAACAAATTTTTCTCCATGAATACTGACCAAGTTACACATCAGATCTATGGAACCCTGCTCATGGTAATAATATATATTTTTCAAGCTACTTTTGAGCAATATAAATGGCTGTAATAGAATAAATGCTTAAAATAATACTGAAAATGCTGTGGAACATTCCAGGCAAAGCAATAATATCTCCATGGAGACAAGCAGTTGGCAAACCCTCCATGAGAAACATTACATAATGAAACTTTAAAGAAGCTCTGATTGCTGCAGCCTGGATAATGACTCAGTTCCAGAGAGTAACGGTTTATAATTAGGCGTGAAAGAAAGAAAGCACTTTTCAAGTTTGTTTTGATGAGTTGACAGGCAGAAAGCTTAACAAAGTCAATATGTTTTAATGCTTGTGAAGTTCAAAGAGGATGAAAGCAGCTTTAGATGAGTGACAAAAGGCATAGACACAAAAACATCAGACCCACCTTAAGACACACACTTCATGTACTTCAAAGTTTGACAGTATTATACAAGTATTATACTGTTAATCTGTGGGTTGAATGACAGAAAACGTGTGTCCTGTGCACTATAACAGTCTAAACACACAGAAGTGAAAAGACTTTAACTTAACTGTGTATAAATATTGACTAAGAGTTTGTTACTACACACATTTTTAGAGTTGGCCCATTATTCTCAGAAGAGCGAGGTGAGGACAGGTAAAACAGCACTTGAGGACAGAAGCCAGAAGACAAAACTCAATATTGATGTGTGTTGTGGTTGACCAAATTTGTTTTTAGTTTTTATTTTACTTTTATTTAACCAGGAGGTCCCACTGAGACGAATCAGAATCTCTTTTTCAAGAGAGACCTGGCCAAGGTAGCAGCCAATACAATTAATCACAAAATATCATATGATAAAACCATTTGCATCTCTCAGCAAAAACATACACTTGTCTTGGTAACCGCACAAATATGACAACATAAAACACCTTTTCTCAATAATATAAGAATCACATTTTTGTAAGCTGCCCATTATGGTCAGTTTATAATGTGTGTGATTGAGTTTTGTCAAAAATTTGTAGATACTGTGAGCTGCCACCATTCAGAACACAGCATGACAAATCTGTGTAACAAGTTGTTTTGTTGCTCTGATCAGAGTTCAGTCTGACAGTGATTGGTTGTTACATCACAGCCTTCGGGACAGTGCAGTTGTTCTTGTGCCTCTGTCTCGAGAGGACATGTCCATAGGTGCATTAGAGAACGCTCCAATAGAAGGTTCTGGTATCAGCTCCACTTCCATCAGACACTTTATGAGCACAAGTGTCTACAGGGATTATTAAAGTACTGCATGTTTTGAAGTTAACCAGTTTCTTTCCACAGCAAGATGAATTCTCTAAATCTAATATTTGCTGCTGCACTGATGGGGCCTATCCTATTGCTGCACGCTGGTTTAGTTGGAAGCCAAACCAAAAATAGAGACTGCATTGTGGTGTGCTACTGAGTGTCTGTACCTGATCTGGAGTATCCAGGTTATGATCTCTATGATATATGACAGTATTCTATTATCTATATGTGCTCAGAGAAATCTACTACTGAATACTGTGATTATGTGAACACAAACAAAATCTAGGTACTCAAAAAACTGGATCATAACTGGTCCAGGATACTTAAGTGCATTTAAACACACTCATTGTGACCATTTTGGCTGGAAGAAATATGACCATTCTGTTTTGGAGGAACACTGGTGCCAGGAAAGTGCTTTGAGCATTTGTGGGTGGATGATAATAATAAAAAGCAATACAAAGCACTTTGAGCAACTTGAAAGGGGCTACATATACAACTAGACAAACAGAGCTTACAAACAGAATATAATGTGTAGTTTTACCTAGTTGCAACTGTTCCTTATCTGTACGCTGTTAATGTGGACTAAATGCAGGCTTTATGACGTAAATAAATCACTCGCCCTTTCACTATTTTTACAGTAACAGTTTTGCGATGTAATTCCTATTGGTAGTTTTTATGGCATTGTTTCAAAAGAACGTTAATGTGCTATAATGACTTTTCTTACCCATGTGTGACCCTTTTGCCTCACAGTGTGCATAGGGCTGTTTGCTTGCTTATCTCCAAGCTCTGCAATTAACAGGGACACGGACACGCTCAGAAGCTGCCCACACAGGCGGATGGCAGAGTAGGCAGTAGATAGGGGCTGTTAGCAGGACAATAGGCATCATGTAAGCACATACTGGGAGACCTGATAAAAGCTGATAGGGAAGATGGGGAAGACCTCCTACTTAGAGACCTGGACATTAGGGAATCCTTTAAACCTTGTATTATCTGTCTTTAGCCTATATAGACTCATGTGGCCCGGTGGAGTTTGTGTTGAAGACTTGGGTTAAGGAATGCCCCCTATCCAATATTCACGTCATCTCTATTCAAGTCCATTTATTGTAAGACATAACTACTATATAGATATGAATCATTGAAGAACATCTATTGGTAAGTTTTTGGTGAGAAAAAGGTAGGTGAAGCTTTATGTAACAGTCCTGCTAAACCAAAATATGCGTAAATTGACAGGATTTGTGGTGATAATTACAAAATCTCTCAAAATAGGACTTTGCTATTGACAAAAAGGCATTCAAAGTGAAACCTGGAAGTACATTAAACATGCATTATGTAACTTTTTGGTTGGGGGTCCGTCTCGTCTCCTGCTTGTATCTATGGATATGTCATTGCTCTGCCTGGAATGTTCCACTGTATGACTTTAAACAGTTTTACCTTTTTACCTACAATTATTTACCTTACATTATTATGGGTCTGTTTGGTCTTCATGAAGGTAGAAAGGTTTAATACCATATTGTGAAACATTCCAGACAAAGCAATAACATCTCCATGGAGAAAAGCATTTGACGGACCCTCCAGAAAAGTTACAAATGCACCTTTAAAGAAAATATATAGGCTATTTCACAACTTCTCCTCCTATGTCTATGAGGGTTTACGTTACGTGCTTTGATTTCCACCATTAACCTAAAACATGCAAACTAGGCTAAGATTCATGGCTCTAAACCAACCATGAGATGTGTAGGTGGGCGCTGCACTGTGGTCCTCCATTGGTACGTTACCCCATGCAAAATTGGTTGATGTTTAGGTGAAAGCAAAGGACACATTTCTTAGAAGGATATTAGAAGGATACAATTGCAATTAGCACTTGTTTGTTTTCCAGGAGCAACGGATCCAACACGGCAAACCTAACAACAACTGTCCTCTGTTTACTACTGGACATCTCCAAATGGGATTACCCTGCCATTCCACGCTTAATCTCCATCATTTTTCACCCCCAACTCACCCGGGCATACAAAGCCATGCTGATGAGCCTGACTTGCCCCTGCCTCTTCAGGACCAGTAATAATCTCCCTTTAGGAGGCCTGAGAGCTCTAAAGTGAGCCGTAAGAACCCACTTTGTCAGCTTTAACCAGCACGCAGAAAGAAAAAGTCATAATTATAGTGCTTTTCCTCCAGGGTGGATTTAAATAATGGTTCCTGGACCTGGGCCCCTATAGACACACACACACACTCTATTTTTTTCACTTAAATAAAGAGCCGCTAATCAATCAGGGGTTCCTTTAGCTGTGGCCGCTCCTTCTCAATGAATAGACTGACAGCCCTCAACCTCCCCACATTGTCAAACGGGACTGATTAGTGCTTGTGGCCGGCTACCTCCGCCACCAGCTCCAAAAGCGCAGAGGTTAAAGGGTCTCCATTTGAGATCGACGAGCTCTGAAAAAGTTCTGGACACCTGCCTGTTTTAAAAGTGATGCTTGTCCCCTCTGCTCCTGTCCTCTGTGTTTTGTTCGTGGTGCAATTTGAGGGAGAGCTCTACGGGGAGTGAAATTAAGGGTGTGTGGCTTAAGTTTTTAGAATCGGGTGGAGGTGGTGGGGGCGTATGGGGAGGTGCTGGCGAAAGGCCCAAAGCTGGAACAAAGAGGGGACGTTGTTTACATGCATGGCCAGACAGAGTGTGCACGCAGGCCAGTGGTGAGCTAAATGTAAGTCTGCTTAGATTTATGGTCTGATTGTGCCACAGACTGTATATAAATGGACATAGCTAACCTGCTAGCCACCGTGTTCCAAGTAGGAAGTGTTCATGAAGGTACTTCTGGCTCCTTCGACTGATTCCAATTGACTTTAGATTGAGAAATTGTCGCCTCTATTTCTGTAACTGCCGCACTGAGCTTTGTTATTTTGGTCTTAAAATGTTCGTTTTAACCTGCTCTAGATGATCCTGGTGTTTTTATTTTGCCATTTTGTCCTTTAATAAATTATTTTTTCCTAAGATGGATCTGGCTCCAAATTCGCCGAAACGCTATGGGTGACGTCACACTCCCTTAATCCACATCTTTATGGATTGTGCAGAGTTTGCTTGTCCTACCTTTATGCTTCGACAAACCAAGCGTGTCCCTGATTGGCTAATCCACCTGTCAATCACTCTCATCTGGGAGATTCACCGGTGACCAGACTCATATTCATAAAGTATAAGCTCTATTTACGCTTATATCACAAATCAGGAAGGTGTTTGGAAAGATGCGATTACAATTTCTGGTGTAGTTACCAACAGTGAGCTCGCCTAATATGGATCTATTAAAACCGACTGTGATAAACACATTGAAGTGAATGTCATCAGCAGTAACATGAAGAGTGCATCTGTACAATATGTGGTGTTTGGAATAATCTTGAATTTGGCACCCTCATCTCTTCTAATCGCATGTACCCAGAGTTGTGTGTCAGTGGGGAAATTATGAAAAGTAAGGTATGGTTGTAATTGTTGATTAGCTGAACATAATGGAACACTACAATGATGAAGAAAACTGGGCCTGGGATGTTGAAATTCCATTTTTCTAAATGTCTTCCTGGTTTGTGACATAAGCGTGAATAGAGCCTATTGAAGTAGAAGATATGCTGGATCCCAGGCAATCACAATGGAGCTCTTCTGGGCAAATAAGCAAATAAGAGGATCAAAAGGAGATATGAGCTGCTCTACAAGAAGGTTAGTTGCAAAAAGTATAGCAAACTCTATATGATGCAATATTTGGCTGTTAAAGTGTGCATGAAAGGTTGGACTACTCAAAACACAGTTAAGATCATTGCATCTGTGGGGGGTATTAAATTTTACTTCCTGATTGGAAATCCACTAGGGAATTCCATAACTGTTACCTAGCAAACATGTCATATAAGACCTTTATTTTGTGAAATTATGTGCAATGTTTCTGAAAAAAAAAAATCTCACATGTAAATTGTGCCAAACCTTTGGATTGAATTCTCCCTGTGTTTCAGAACTGTCTACTTCTACTACCCTTTTTTACATACATACATATTTTTCAGATTTTCTTCACAGTTTGCTTCGTGTAAAATCAAATTAAATTAATTCATTTTGCAACAGGTTTTATCCCACCAAATTAAGTCAAAAATAAATAAATAAATAAAAACTGTGAAGTAACAATTTCATATTTTGCTAACTTCTTATATCTTGATGTTTCTAACAAGACAAAACATAAGGACATTTCAATCCGCAGTATCAGAAGAAAATTCAGACCACCTTGTTGGGCACTAATGAATTGGTCTGGCAATATGCTTATAAGCTGCTTAGATTTTATTATGTTTACACTCAATATGGAGCAGCGTGCCCGGAGTAAACGGAAGCTATCCCTTTGCAAACAGCCGCGGGATGAGCAAATAAAAGCAGTGAGAGGCAGGAGGGCAGGTGGACACGGGCAACACAAGGAGAGCCCTGTACAGCTTAGGGGACATCATAAAATATATTTCGAATGTATGTACACAATGATACAGGTGGCAATTATTACTTTTTCCAGATTTATTTGAGAAAAAACATATTTTTTCAAATATATATAAATTATTTGGATGTTTATTTTTAACAGGTTTTTAATTTCAAATATGTTCTGGTTTATTTGGGGGAAAAAGAGTGGAAATGTGGAAAACAACACAAAAAATAAATATTTTTGTTTTTGTGGGGTTACAATTTGTAAACTACAGTAAACAAATGCAATATCCTGCTTCCTTTTGTATTTCTATATCACCTCTACATCTTAACCATTAACTATGTCACTCATCCATCCTTCCACACTTCCCTTCAGAACAAAGACGATGCTTCTCTCTGTTCCTTTTCCTGCAATTAGCTCCAACCTCTGCTACGCTTCCATCACACCAAAGAACCTAACCACTCCATCACTCCAAAACAAAAAGTAGACCCCCACAAACAGGGCCACGAGGGCGGACCCCCACAACCAACCAACCACCAGCACAGCGGGCATGCCCACCGCTCTGCCTACCACTGGTGACTGGTAAATGCCACTTTGAATCTCTGGCCCCTTTTTTCGACTGGCCCTTGAATGGATGTGTTAAGTATTGTGCTGTGTGGAGATGGTGGAGGGGAGGGTGGAGGGTGAGGCAAGGATCATTAAAAGCACACCCAGCCTTTGGCCAGATCAAAATAATTAACTGGGGAGGTCACAAGCTAATCAAATGAGAAAGGGCCACGCTGAAAGGAGCCCTAAATGGTGCGCGCTAATCCCCCTTTACCTTGTCTTATATAGGGGTGTAGAGGGAGGGAGGGGGGCGTAGGGAGCAGGGAAGGGGACTGATGTTCAGAAAAGGTTGAAGGGTGATAGGGGCCATGGATTAGGTCTTGGCTGAGAAGTTGGGGTTATCTGAATGTCTGTTTAATTATATTTTATTTATTCATTGTCACTGAAGGCATCCAAAGTAGAAATGAACACTTATGGACTGTACTAAATAAAAATAAATTCAAAATAATTCAAAACTTGTTTTAATTTTGTTTTTTTTGTTTTTTTTTTAATAACCACCCTTTGCTTTGAACCCTGGAACCCCTGAACCCCCCTTCAGATAGGCCACAACTGTGAAGTGAAAGCCATTTCAGGTGATGGTCCACGATTTGTAGCACTGTCAACAAAGCGAAGTGTGCTCACAGTGGTTCCTGTCAGCAAACTGAATATAAAATATAAAAATATATATTATTATGGCTTTTTTAAACATAACTTGCATACATTATGCTTCATATATCTGATGCTTTCCATGTGTATCAACTAGGGGTGTGCATTACCTTGAGTCTGACGATACAATACATATCATGATATGCAGGTCACGGTTCATATATCCTGATATATCTCGATACTAACACAATGGATGATATGTTGAAATTTATCAATAATTACTTCTAATAACATTGTCAACCACACCTTCCCAAGAACACAATTGTATGAAATATAATTTACCTTTCCTAAATCATGAGAACAGTGAGTGCAACTTATGAATTTTAGTGAAAAATATTGTTTAAAAATCGATTTAGAAGCATTTTGAATGGATTCGAGAATTGTGGAATAATGTATCACAATATACCACTGAATCATTTTTTTTTTTACATCCCTAGTATCATCAATGTAGAAAGTAATAAAAAAAATTTAAAAAGACAGAGAAATGTGTCCAAACATTGATATATTACATTACATAATAATGATAGATGTAGCTTATATGACACCAATAACCATGCAATTACAAGCTTCACTCTACTTTTGGTCTTATATAATGTTTCTATAGTTACACTGGTGTCTCATTTATTCTCTTCTGTCTGTGTTGGTATGCACCATAATCTACACCTACAGGTGCCTTGGGACATAAAAGTATGTCTGCCAATCATTCCTACAAACCAGCAGATTAAAAGGTTTTATATTACACAAACTGGAGTCTTGTGCTCTTTGTTTCATTCACACATATTTGAGTATCGCTGTCTGTTTACATCTCTAAAGCTCAAAATACTCTGTTCCACCTTAAGATGTCATGCAGTGTTTGTTTTTAGCTACCCTCATATTTAGTTCAATATAGAGATTGGCAATTCCAATTCCAGGTCTGAAATTATCCGAATGATTCTAGTGAAGGTGTATAGAGTTTAAAAACACAGTGGAGAACTTCCTCTATTACCACATGACATCACAAGGTGGAACAGAGGGTTTTCTGTTTGAGCAAAGAATGCAGCAACACAGCCTAAATACGCAGGGTTTGAATGAAACAAACAAATCACAACTCCGGGTATGTTTGTGATGAAGATATAACATTATAACAGATCAGAAAATAACATAATATGGGCCCTTTAATGCATCTAGATGGGTGAGATGTCTTGTCCAATCCAAAACCATGTCAATATTTGGGAATTGAACTTCTAGCTTTTAGATCAATTGAGCTATGGTCTTCAGAGGTTCCAAGTAGCTATTGTGCTAACTTTGCTGTATTTAATTGTGGTTTTACAGACTACAAAGGCAATGTGAATCTTTTGGTGAACATTATCTTCAACAATTGAGACATCCCATGACTCCAACATCAATAGCACAGATATAACAGCTCAAGTCTGTGGTTTAACTTCTGTTCGCTAACCCAACTTGTTTTCAGCATAATCCAGCTTGTCCTTTCATGTCTCCAGCTTTCATGACCTGAAGCTAGAGCACTCCATTCTTCATCATCATAAAGCCAACATTTCTATTGTATAAACGCAGATATTCACAAGATGCATAAAAGAAATATCCAAGTGTCCCCGTGTCTGTATACCTGAGACAATGGAAGAAAGAGGTGCAGGGCTGAGGGCGATGCACGTCAAATGCGCATGAATCCACTTTGTGACAGTATGAACAGGTTCTCCAGGGGCACGCCGCGACCTGCACAGGGAGGGACAAGAGAAGAGCAAGAGGAGCTACTTTGAAGTACTACTGACCTTTGACAAATAGACAACTTTTAAGGGGACCCAGTCATGTTGAGTGAAGGAATGCACCTGATGTAAATACAAAGAGAAGTAAGTTTGTAGAATGGAAAATCTATTTACAAAAAAGGAAGAAATAGAAAACTGGAGCTGCATAATCATTATCACAATTTCAAAAAGAGCAGTGGTTTCTGGAAAAAAGCATCCCCATTATTTAATCAACTTCGTTTCTAGCATTTTAATATTGTTCCATTGTTATGGTGCTGCAGTTTCATCATGTCCCTGGGGTTCAGCAACGCACATACTTGCAATTTTTTTCTTATTACCACAATATATTTGAAGGTATTTGAAATGTGCACTCACTATAACATTACTATATTTTGGTTATGGTTGAGCAGTCAGATCTAGTGACCCACAAGTCGCTCTGTCGCTCTGTTCTTTGGCAAAACACTGTACCCACCTCACCCCTAGTGTCTGCGTACACTGGTGTATGAATGTGTGTGTGAATGGGTGAGCGATTCATTGAGGTGGAAAAGTGATATATAAAAATGTGACTTTACCGTTGACTGTATTATTTAATAGACTTTCAGAGGTGGGTGGTAATTTTATACCAAATTTATTCAAACTCTCTAACTAAACTAGTTCATATGAATGTTAATGCTTAACACTCTCCACTCACTAACACGTAATACATTTTGATAATTAGGTAATTGGATTTTAACTGATACCGGTTTTAACAGCTTTACATTGATAATAAAAAGTGTGAAAATGTGGAAATACCATGTGTTTATGGGCAACGGTTTTCTCAAAAGTAACAGTCTTCCTTTTTGAGAACAATTTTACTACCCTCTACTTTAAAAATCCCCCAATACCGCACACTGCCTAATCTATTTGAATCCTTAAATTGGCCACTACTCAGGAGCCTTAATTCTCCACCACTCTCCCAAGCACAGTCCACTCCAGCACTGCACCATCATTACCATCATTAGGCCCAAATAAGCTCTGTATCACAGGAGTCCACCAGCATCTAGTTTAACCCAGCACAATTAGCACATCCGTTGGAGTTGAATTACCCTGTAAAATGAGAATGACGCGCACAAAAGAGCCGGTAGAGTCGTATTTGGAAAAAAGAAAAAAAGTGGGGGTCTAAGTGAGTGAGAGAGAGAGGGAGAGAGAGGAGGAGAAATAACAGGACAGCCACAGATTAAAATTGTTTGAATCAAGTCCACGCTCAGCCCATTCATTCGGTATTCTGCTTAAATCAGGCCTTTTGTCCGGCTCGGCGTAAAGTAGTGTCAATCATCTCGACCTGGTTTTGTAGAATGGGGGAAATTTATTATGAATTTGCTCTTGCACATAATGAGGACTACCCCCTGCCTGCTATGCACCCCTCCCCGCTACACCAAACGCCTAGCTCCAGCCCCTCCACCGCCTATCCGAGTTCTGCAATAGCGAGCGAAGTTAGCAATCTCAAGGCTACTCGCACCCTGGACACACATCAAAGTGACAGAGACGTCCAATCAGATTTGTCTTACAGGCATTACATGATGAATATGGTGAGGCCGGCATACAAAAGGGTCTTTGTGTCTCCCCCCTGAGCCGAGACTATTCACAGCCCTGCCGCAGCCAGCCAGAGTGGAAGTAAATGGCCAAAAGGGTCCCGGGCCAGAAAAAAAAGCACCCAAACTTGTACGACACAATGGAGCATGCAAATGAGTACCCCCGCCTCTGCACCCATCCCTCCATCCCGCACACTCTCCTCACACATGAGTTCAGGGCTTTTGAAATGGGTCTGAGGTGAGACTTTAAAGTATTGGACTGCACACAGAACCATCACGTTTTGTTCTATACACAGTTGAAAAGGAGTAAGGTTTGTCCAAAGAAGACGAAGAGAGAGAGGAGTGACAGAGCATTTTGTCGCTAAATTGATACATCTGCAAGAGGCCTATCAGTGCAACCAGTGAAAAGTTGGTTTAGCAAAACATCAGGCATGCAGCTATTCAAGGTAGTTCAGTGCACTAGTGAGAGTAGGGGGGAAACATATACATGCATAAAGGTAACAAATGATCTGCTGTTATAAAGAAGCAAGTGGAGAGACCAGTAGAGGGGAGTAGCTCTGTTGTTGTTTTTTTCACAAAGAGAAAAAAAAAATCAAAATTAGCTACTGTGCTACACAAAACTATCTTTTATTTGACTTTAGAAAAGGGCCTCCTCCAGCTTGTTGAAATGTATTCCCATGGAGAATGTTCTGAAGTCTATTTTAACTTTCTATTTCTATGGAATTGTGCATACACTCAAAATGGTACATATATAAGTTGACAAAAATGTTCCTGCAAAGTGAGAGAACATTGCAAAACTATAGAAACTATAGCACTGAACAAAAGGTTTACTCTCGGGGTAAGTAGACATATGCTGTCACTGAATACAGTGCATGTGTTGGACAATCAAGCACCAGTCTGACTCCCAGGACAGCCTCTCATAGGCTCCTGTATCAGCCTGCTCCAAACACTCCACATGGGAATTAAGGCACAGAGGTGTAAATTAAAGATTAATGATCTGTTTAAATACATACATACATAAATACATACATTCATCAATTCTACTAAATTCCTAATTTGCCACTGAACAGTATGCTTTATAAAGGCACATTTGAGAGCACCATGTGATCAGTCACCTCTGTTTAAATATTAACACCTCAGTAAGCACTGCTCACGCTATCCATGAAGATTAACAACTTTCAACAACCCTGAAAATCTGTCAATACCATTGCAATATTTAAATGAAATATTGGTTGCAGTTACATTATTCTCTGAACATATAATTAAAGTTGATAAGTTTGTGTTCACGTCCACTACAACAAAACACCACAAAGCCAGAAGAGTTGTTTTGATGTAAATATATTGCGTCTGCAAAAAACACACTGATAAACGTATTTTGCCAGTGGCGTCAAAACATGGAAAACAGTTGAACGTTTGGCAGTGTGCGTATAAATATATCACGGTCCAGCATGAATGGAGAGTGGCCCTGTTTCTGATGCAAAACAGCAATAAGAAGCCAAAGTGCACTCTGGTGGTTTTGCTCAGGGCAGCACATGACCTCTCACCACTCTTTTCATCCCACTGGCCAATTTAGCAACGTCTGATTCATGCGTAACAGGCGCACTCCAATTTCCATACCGAATCCATACATCATGACGCATGCGTAATGAGGCGCATGCGATTGCTGTGGATAGCCGTAATTAAGGCTGCCAGGGGCTTTGTCAATGTGAAAATGACCCGGGACTTAATGACAAGGGCGAATTTATCCCCGTATAAACCTTAGTACGTATTCATCTTCTGAACGCTTCTCCTCTAGACTCTGGCCCCTGTCTGACTCCAAACAACACAGAAAGACCATTTCGACTTGGTTATAATGGAACAGCGGGGTACAGGTCCACCAAAATTGGTTTGTCTTTTTGGAGATCCCTATGACGCAGGCCAATATAAAGCGAGCCATAATTAATGCCATTTATCATAGATTTGAAATTGTCACTTGTTCATAGAGCGCTCACAAGTACGCGAGCCTTCGGCCAATGGGAGAGCAGGACGCTTTGTCAAAGAGCACAGGCACGTGGCTCGTTCACACCTGCAGGCTGCAGCAGTGTGTGTCACCGAGACAAATACAAGCAGAAGAAAGAACGCACTTGTGGCACACTTTCTGAAAAAAGTGACGTTACAGGTTTTGTTCTCTCAAATAGAAAGTTGCTCCGAAGAGTTGCAACTACTATCCTGAACATTTAAACTGAGCATGTATCTCTATGGAGCTCCAGCTTTTCCCGTTTCCCTTACTTTTGTCTTGTATGGACTATACGCAGCGTTTATTTACAATAGATCTTCTATAATTCGAATAATGAGGCGAAGAGGCGCACACAATGCGTCTCACAATGGGACGTTGTGCTTCCCATTCCGACATGAGATGTGCTTTTTTGATTATGCCGTGAAAGACACAGTCAGGGATACAAGCAGCGTACACGCAAACTTTTTATTTAGATTAATCACAATCCACCAATACGAATTTTGACCCTGTGCTATTGTGCGCCCGACTTTCCCCGGGCCGTATTTCAAAGTGTCTATAGCCTTTGAGAGTTGGTGAATTGCACACACCCCCTCCCACTTCTCCCTCTAGGGCTTTTGGGTAAAAGCAGAGTAAGAAACAATGCAACGCATGAAACGTAATATTAATCTCCCCGTCCCCAATGCGCACAAAGCGCCGGAGAAGCTGTGCGTCTCCAATGGTTATTGAGTGCTCAACCCAGCTGCGTAATTTCCCCCGCGCGCCCAAGCAACTCAGGAAAAGGTCATCCAGGGGCTCTGAATAGAAACGCACAGTTTGCTCAATTACCGTCACTAATACAGCCCCCCTCTCAGACTGACCCTGATGTGAAAAAGCAACCCAGAACGACAGTGTATAATATAAATAGAGTCATTTTATTTATAAAAAAATGTTTTACACAAAATAGATCTGTTCAAATTGACTGTTTACATTGTAGGCTACAGCAGATGGAGAACAAGTGCATACATTAAAGAGTATCTCCTTACCACCTATTTATAAACTAGTCTGTCACAGGTAGTAGCTGTATTATTGCTGTTCTGTCACTCACTGGCCACTGACAGCCAGCTCTCAGCACGCGCACCAACGACAGTGACAACATCGTGTCATGTACAAAAATAAGTCCTCGTGTTATGTTAAACAGTCTTTATGATACAAGTTTGATGTACATCACTTAAGAGCCCATCATCTTTGTTTTATCTCCATCCCACTGACGCTGAAAAAGACAGTCCTGCTCTGCGCAAAGTCCAACTCCAGCACCGTCTCTGCAGAGCCCGCTGCTGCCGTGTGGTAATTGCACTTTTTGTCTCGCGTCGTCCTGTCTGCTTACTCCCTCCACAACAACAAGCTCTGCTCGTCTGTTGCTCCAGGAGGATTTCTACAGACTGTCCCTGCGCAGAGGGACTGCTATGTGCCACAGTCTTCACAAGACCAACAGGCGAGCGCTCAGTATCTGTCAAACCAGGTGGTAAAGTCCAAGAGTTCTTGTTCCTCGGAGCTCAGCGGCTCATAGCTGCCTTCGTCTGAAGAGTAAGTGGAATGCGGTGACTCGGGGTCCGCGGAGTAACTGTTGGACAAAGTGGGCGAGGGGAGTCCGCACTGGAAGGCGGCGGATACTGCGTCATGTTCGTCCAGGAGCTGTTGGAGCGCCCTGATATACTCCACTGCGGACCGCAGCGTCTCTACTTTGCTCATTTTCTTGTTAGCGGCGCCGTTTGGGACGTGCTGGCGCAGCGTCTGGAAGCCCATGTTGACCTGCTTGACCCGGTTCCGCTCGCGCTCGTTGCGACGGGCCACCGCGACGGGCTGCTGCTGTGGGATGGAGTATCCCAGGCCGTTGAAGCTCAGGCGCCGCTTGCAGCGCAGGAGCTCGGGTGAGCTGGAGCGCTGTCTCTTCAGCACCTTGGTCTTGCTCTGGAAGCCGGCCGTGCTGGCACCGGTGGCGGGCTCTTGTGCCCCCGTGTGCAGGGTAAGTCCAAAGGTGAAGGCACCCTGTGTGCTGCTGCTGGTGTCCATGTCTGACAGCGGGCAAGTGATGCGTGCAGTGAATGGACAGAGGAAGAGGCAGAACTGGCAGTGTACAGCTCTCGTGTCCTTCGCGTGGGGACCGTGTGGCTAACTCTAGTCCAAGTCTCTCTTGACTGCTTACTCCAAGAGCCGATCTGACCCAAACTTTGGCAGCACTCCTCTTTTTTAACACGCGCCCTGCACACACCCCACCCACCCCTTTTCTTTTGCACTTTTTGGGACGCACGCTCTGCGTCGAGGCCCCGCCCCAGCTGTGTGATTCTTGCGCTCGCCGACTCCCCCGGGCCAGGCGCGTGGCTCCGGTAGCTCAATAAACAATCCCGAGCTTTCACTGCGCCGGGAGCACGCGCTGGGCTCATTTACATTCCAATGTCCCCAACTTGCAGAGCCATTGGTGGATTTAAACGGACTGCCACCGAGCGAAGAGAAAGACGCGTAAGGAAAGACAGAAAGAAAAAGAAGAGAAAAAAAGACAGAATAGAAAAGTGAATGGATTGGTTTTTGAAATGCCTTTTGAATTTGACAATGTACCCCTGGCATGTCTTCAAATTGTCAGTGTCCCCCCTCAGCAATCGCGCTCCTCCAACTCTTTACACTCCCAAATACCAAAGACAGTGTGCGCTGTATCCTGGCTACACACTGCAGACACTTTGTAAGCGTGTCTGCTGCACAATCACGACCTATCAGAGCGAGCCGAGGTGGGACGCCTTTTATTCAAAAGTAAATATGCTTTTTCCGATATGAAAGCACCTGGTGGTTTCACATGTTAGCGCTCTGTGCAGGGTCATAGCATAAGACCGTTTGCTTACAGAATGTAAAGCCATGTAACTATGTCCAATGAGTTGTGGTCACTGTCCACACAAACGTGGTGCTGAACTGGTGACCGGGGTAGAAGCCGAGTGCACAAAATAACAGGTCTCATCGCTCAGTCTCACGAGTCCCTAGAAACATGAGACACTTGTGCTCTCTGCTGGTGAGAAGCTATCATTACATCTCAAAACAAGATCGAAGCCCTGATTGTTTTGTTTGTTTGTTGGAATAAATTTGACAGTATAATTAGAACCAATATTATAATATACCATAATGTAGCTTAATAGTGTTAAAACTCACATCACCTTTTCATTGTTGCACCACTTCACATTGCTCAGCAGGGGCAACCTGTACTTTTGGCACAGTCGAGTCGTTTAAAATAATCATATCAGGCTTTTGCCAGTGTTCCATGCTGTACCCATACAATAAGAATATATCTATTTAGCAACAGAAATCAATGATCATTCCGATGTTGAAAAGTATGTAGCAGTCGTTGCTCTAACTTTATAAACGGCCAGCAGAGGGTGCATTTCAGTTTTTAAATATTTTATTTTAAATATTTTTTATATTTTTTTATCCCTCGACCTAAATCTTTCAAGGGTTTTTTAAGAACGAACATTCCCACTGGTATTTTCCCACTGGTATTTTTTTTTTAACCATTGCCAGTGACATTCTTTGGTTTTGCAATATGTAAAGCCAAGGCCTTTTATATAAGAATCCCCATGTGCTAGTCATCACTTATATTGTGTCTGTTATGATCAGTTAAACAGTAACACATATACCTGCATAGACACGTTGGCCAGATTCTTGGAAAGATGACTTGCCGATGCCTATAAACCTCTACATTTCTTTATTAATAATTAAGACATGAACTACTTCCACACAAGAACACAAGTTCTTACACAAGAACAGTAAAGTGTCTTGCCCAATGACAATATGACACATTGGCCATCACATTACCAGGCTTCCGGTGAGTCATAATCTCATTCCCCCACTGTGTCTGATTGATGCTTGATTGATGTCCATTTGATGCCCTAAATTACAGATTTTTTTCATGCTAAATATATGAATGGAGGTGAATGGGGAAGAAACTATTGTCCTCCACAGAACAGTATACCTATGAATAGGATAGAGCTACTTCCATTAGTCATGAAAAGAGAAGTGCTTTAGCAGAGCTTGTATCATTTCCCTGTACAGGTCACACAATTTATGTAAGCTATTTCTCGTGTATCACTTAAATACATCAATGATGATCCAGCAGTCTGTGGTTTGCTGACAAACCACCGCTGTCAAATTTACACTTTTAAAGTCTAGTGACACTATGCTCAAAATAAATAAATAGGCCATATAGGACTACATACGTTGCCTAACAAAATTAGATTAGAATAAGTCGAGACTTAAAGCTATTTTCTGATTGATGTGGTCTCCTCATCACAAACATACCTAGAGTTGTGTTTTATTTAACACACAGACCATACATATTTACACTCTGTTCTTCTTTGTTCCACCTTATGTCATGCGGTAATTCAGAAAGTGCTGTGTTATACTCCGAACACCTTCACTAAAATAATTTGGATAATTTCAGCCCTGGAATTGCCTCCATTTACCGAACTAAAGGTAAACATAAGCTGTTAACTTGAAAACTACCATTACATGACATTACAAAATCAACCAGAGCATTTGGGGCTTTGGAGATGTAGACAGATTAAGAAACCAGGATCACTCAAAACTGTGTGAATGAAACAAAACACAACTTCTTTATAATAAAGAACCATTAACAAAGCAATGGAATCAGTCACAAGTCCATCTTGATTTAACATGATTTATTTTCATTTTAATCTAATGATAACAGGGAAATGGTTGTCTTGTATCATTTTTTTTTTTTTTTACAACAATCACCTTACAAATACCTAGCTTACTTAATGCAGTGTGGTTTGAGGTGAAACGGGGAAACAAAGAGATAAAACTGAGTGATAAAAAATGAAATAATTGACACAATAATTGTCACAAGGACTTCCCCATTGCACTCTCAGACAAGATATTTTTATGTCTCATTCATCTGCACCTGTGGGATTCTATTTGACAAAGCTTTGGTGAATTTGTATGAATGGAGTAAAGGCGGCTCTGTGACACATGTTGTGCAATGACCATTATTAATATCGTGTCTATTAATAGCATGCATTCTGAAATAAACTTGTTCACCAAGTCATTATGGAAAAGACACGACCAAAGATGTTACTGTGTGAATCTGGGCTTGGTTATAACTTTTTAATGTGGTTTATGACATGTGAGGACCCGGTGATGCAATTAACTGCTCTCTTTCAGTTTCAGTTTTCTGTTTGCTAAAGTCAGCCGAAACTGCTCTAGAGCGCCTTTCCGGAGCGCAGCGGCCATCTGGAGAACATGCGTCCATCAGAAGGCGGGTCCGCGCGTATGAGGAAGTGGGGCGCTTTTTAACGAATCATATCTTTCCAGACGAGCTCAACAGCGTCACGAGGGTTGCGTCAGAGGCACCCCTTTAAAAAAAAAGACACTCAAAGACTGAAGGAAGTTTGTAGTGTGCAGAGGACGCAATAAGACATGCAGAGGTAGGAGCAACGCTGTTTGATTTGCTGAAATTATTTAGGATATGGGTGAATGTAAGCTCTCAAATCCTATGTTTATATTTGGGAGGAAAAGCTACGATTGTTTTGTTGTCACTGCGTTTTTTTTTTCCATTCGCTATTTCTGTATCTTATGCCTGGCGTGTCTTCTCTACTTCCTTTTCAGTCCTCCGAAGCCTCAGTTCGCCAGCTGGCTCATAGAGCAGGTGAAGACGGGCCAGTACTCTGGACTCTGCTATGTAGGACCCAACCAGTTTAGAGTCCCTTGGAAACACAACTCCAGGAAGGATTGCAATGATGAGGACGGGAAAATATTTAAGGTAGTTACTGAAACTGGAGACATATGATCAAAAGAAAAAGAAAGCTGTTTTCTATGGAACCTCCCTGGACGACTGAGGGATTACATAGACATCAGAGTTTAGAAGATTCAATTCAAAACAAGCTCTTGCTCTTTTAGACAGTGTGTTCAATCAAGCCCTCCAGAAATCACTCACATTTATCCAGTATATAGACAAGTCAAAGAATGTGTCTGGCACAAGTGCACAACATCATTATCGATCAGCTCCCTCAGAGAGAGTGATAATAGATGATATAATGGATGCTGTTTCTCTATCTGACAGGCGTGGGCAGTGGCCAGTGGTAAAATCAACGAATTCCCAAATGAAAAGGCACGATGGAAAACCAACTTTCGCTGTGCACTCAACAACCTGCACAATCGGTTTAAGATGATCAAAGATAATTCTAAGAACACAGACGACCCTCACAAGGTCTACGAGATAATTTACACTGAAAGTAAGTCACAAGGACCAAAAATGTATTCAGAACTTTGCACTGAATGATACTAAAGTCGTGTTTGTGGATTAAGGTCTTCAAATGCAGAGCTCACAGGAAGACTGCGAATCGACTCCTGACATCTACTGCTCCCCCACAGAGTACTTCCCCCCAGCATGTGAGGTATGCTCTGGCACTTTCACTTCTGCTGGTATGCATGATAATTGCTGGGTGATCTGGGGGATTCCTCAGTATTTGATGTCTTGATGTGTCTGCAAGAAACAACTCAATGAAGTGATCTATGTGTTTTCAGCACATCAATCTCCTGAATACATTGAATGCACTGGACATCAACAGCAGCACGGCAGGTACTACTGACACTTTTGGGTTGTTTTTTTTTGAGTGAAGAGTATTATAACTTGTTTTGCTTTTATATTTTTAGAACATCCCTGGGAAAATGAGCACATTATTCCCCAATCAAGACCTGCTGCTGTTCCAAACTACCCTGCAAATAACACAGAAATTATACCTGAGCCAAATACTTATGAGCGTAAGTTAACGTAAAAAAAAAATATTGTATTAATTCATTATTTCAATAACACAGGTCAAACATATACATCACTATGTTTTGTTTTTTCCAGCAACCCCTGCTCATCCACCACAGCTCCCTTCAAAAAACGACCTTGAGATCTCTATTTACTACAGGAGAAGAGAAATGCTAAAGGCCACAGTGACATGTCAATATCTGCAACTGCACTACCCACCGGAGACTCAGGATCCCAATTTCTTTTCAATCTGCTTCCCATCTACAGACACCCTCATAGACCACAAACAGGTACGCCAACTCAGCCTACCATGTTAACAGGGGCGTCGGACCGGGGAGGTAAAGGGTACTGTTTACCCATTAGACAGTGTAGTGTGGGCCTACCAAGATGATTTGCACCTAGAGCCCAGAATTTAGTGATACACTTAATCATTCAGAAAGATTGATTTTTATAAATCTGTCTGCATACAGGAGGAAAGGCTTTCACTGTTTTTAGTCATGGTGTCAATCATCATGAATAATCTTTAAACCATGTTATATATATTTTTAATCATAACACTAAAATGTAATATTATGACACCCTTAGTATCTTTATATGGCATTCAAATAATTGTGAATTTGCATTGTTTAGATTGACTACACCAATCGCATCCTGGAGAGCATTCAGAGAGGTCTAATCCTGCAGGTGCAGGACGATGGCATCTACGCCTACAGACAGGACAGGTGCCATGTGTTCGCAAGCACCAGTGATCCAGATGTGGCTCACCCAAATCCACAGAAACTACCCCCGAACTCCATGGTGCAGATACTGAGTTTTGACACCTATGTGAATGGTAACAGGAAACCAAATGTTTATATATAGTAGAGATAGACCGATTATCGTTTGGCCAATATAATATATACTAATATAACTAATAACTATAATATAACATATAGGTTACCCATGAAGTGTAATTTAATTCCACTTTTTGCATTCCTTAGAGCTGAAAAACTTCAAGGAAAACAATGGACGCTCACCGGAATATACAATCAACATGTGTTTTGGTGAAAAATTTCCAGATGGCAAAGCTCTGGAAAGGAAACTTATTGTTGTAAAGGTACTACAGTTTTCTTTAAAAGGAGTTCTATGCAGTTTATCTTGAGGGTCCACCACCTGCTTATCTGCATAGAGATGTTCCACAGCATGGTATTAAACGTATCCATGGAGATATGTTGGAGACAAGCAGGTGACACCAAAGGGCTGAGTTACATGTCAGATATGTAAAGAAGTGAGTCCGCTTTAAGTAAGAATCTATAGTTTTCAAGATACTGTCTTAGCAATATAAACACCTGTAATAAGTTTAAAACTGTGGAAAGTCAATGCAATAACATCTCCATGGAGTTAAGTGCCTTTTGGTAGGGAGCAAGTAACTTAGTGCACCTTTAATGCATTTAAATTTGCCTGTCTTACTATATTATCCATGCTTCTGTGTCATAGGTGGTCCCACTGATCTGCAGGTATTTCCATGAGCAGGCTCAAATGGAAGGAGCATCATCTCTTCACAGTTCTAACATCAGTCTGCAGACTTCATACAACAGTCTGATGGAACTCATCAGCGCATACATTGGCCTGCCCACTGCGGAGGAGCCAGTGCTTATGACCACACAATCACAATATTAGCTCATACTCCATACATAACTTTAGCACTTAAGAGTGGTCTTTGACAGCCGCTCTCTTTAAACCTTTTTGCACTACAATGTATATAAAAACTGATTTCACTATATGTACTATGGGTTTTCAAAGGGATGCATGAGATGCCTCTTTATTTGGCTGCTATGTTGTTTTTAAAAGGTAAACATCCCTCTGGATTACGTGTGTGTGGACTATTGCTAAAAACAGTAGAGCATGTTACTTTAAGCTATAACAGGTATAATGATAGAAACTGACTTTTAGGCAAAAATTTCAAAAAGAGAAAGGGGTTACATTTAATTTGTGTAACTGGTTCACAGGAGAATTTCAATTTGTTATTTAAATATTTTATGGGAAAAGGACATTGTTAAAAAAAATTACCTTCACTAAAAAGCCCCCTTCCCCCAAAAAAAGACGCTGCTCCCGTATGGGTGCTGCTATAGCAAATATAAGTTTATAAGCCAACTTGAAAGGTAGATCAAATGTACAAATTAAATCTGTAATGTGTCTGTAATAGTTGTTTTTCATCTCTCGCTCTCTGAAGAAGGCGTTCCAGTATTGGTACTCCTATAACACATACATTTAGCCATCTTGAATGGTAGATCAAATGTGTCTATAATATTTGTTTTTCATGTGTCTTTCATGTCTCTTTGCTGCTGAATAAACAAGTGAAATGCATTCATGTCACTCAGTGTTTTTCAGTGTTAAACAATTAGGTAGGAAACACTTTGCATAAATTGTGTAACATGCACTGGACTCTGATACTTGATTGTAGTGTTACGGTAAATATTATGCAAGTTAGCCAATGCCTATTTCTATGTAATTGTTTTTATTGTTAACACTTCTACAAAACACAACAAAAACAAATTGAAAAAAGTAAATACATTCTAACTAACATAAGCATTTTTTATAGATCATTTGAACTAATGGTTTGCATTCGCTCCACTAAAACTTTACAATGCATAAATCAAGTGCTTATCACTCACCTGGCCTTTATGACACAATATTTACAAAGAGTAAACAAACAAAAGATCCACAGTTATGTGAGGGGAAAAAAAGAGGCTGTGAAAGGTACATGAGACCAGGAGACTTGTCTGTTTGATTTGAAATGATCCCAAATGTAGGAATGAGTCATTTTATCACAATCTTTCATGGCGTACACACATTAAAATCATAGTCACCATTTCATGTAACTAAAACATATTTAGACTTCAAAATAAGCTAAACACTGAAGCTGCAAGATATATTCAATCTCCTGTGACGAACCATTTGCACCCAGGGACAGAAAGTAAATGGTTCAGCCAAATGCAAAGTTAATGCATATTAGGGTCATACAAGGACTAGCGATTCCTTATAAACCACAACAGAATTACATATCAAATAAAAAGACTGAATCTCAGACACAATTTGAAAAGTATCTTATTGATGTTTATAAATTTTAGATATCAGTCATTTTGTGTAGATTTCAGTTGAGGCTTTTAATAGTATGGCAAAAAGAAAAAAAATCAATTATGACAAACATACAAAAAGCCACTCCTAGAAAGAATGTGATGTGGGCGTCAAGTCTTTTATGAAGAAAGGGAGGAGCTAGCCTTCTCCCTGTTGACAGATGTTTGGCAAATGTGGAAGACAACAGAAAATGTAGCTACGAGTTAATCAAACCTAGTAGTATTTACTGTCATTTGCTGTAGTTAAATGACAATGGAACAGAATTAATCAAATCTATAGCATTTACAAACAAGTCTAAAATTGTATTCCTGATGATGATCCATTTTCTACAAAAGTTGCATATCACGTTATTTCCTTAATGTTTCCTCTTATTGACAATTAGAACAGGCTTTATTTTCTAAACAAACTTTTCCTCTGATAAATACCCTCCCTTCCCACAAAACAACATAGAACACCAGAGCCTGCAATGCCCCTTTCATAACATAATGAATTGAATACATCATTAAAACGTGCCTCTTTAAGACACTGGAAACTTAGCTGCACTGCTCCAGCTCTTGGCAGCAACAATCCCAGGGTCAAATCATTAAAGACGCTTTATTTGTTCAAAGTATGTTCCCAAATAATCCAATGAGACCTGTCCAATATTGCCAAATGGATAGAGTTTCTTCTATTTCTTTGTCTATATTATGGGCTGTCAGTGGTTCTTAAAAGTTCCTGTGTTTTACCTGGTTCATCTCCTTTCTTGTATTTTCTAGCATGTTTGTATTTGTCCACATAAGCCTTAACTAGATTGCCCACCTTCACCGGATTGATCTCTCCACTTTTGCTGTGGCATACCTGATGGACATAAATTGATAAACACACAAATCAGTGGGGATGCCATCCAAAACCCTTTCCATCTGAAATTGTGAAAGAAATAACTTACCTTCTGCACGGCTTTACGTAGAATCTCTTTGTATTCGTCCTTGTTGATGTCTCTTTTCTGGTAAAAAGGCTTAATGGCCAGCTTTACCTCCTCGATAGCTCTCTCTTGCATGTGAAGCTTCTTTAAGTAGGTCTAGTGTTGGAAATGAAGTGTTAAGTTATCTATGGTTTTTACTGTACAATTAAAATCAGCTGTAACATTCAAATCTCTTTTACCTTGTCTTTCTTGAGTACATCCCCTTCTTCGCTCTGCCCCTGTGTTGAGGCAGACGGTCCCTGTGTGCTGTCAGACCCTGAAGACCTCTCTGGGTCTGTAGTCTTCGTTACATCACCAGCACTACTAGTTCCGGTCAGGTCCTGTCAAAGATATGGGGAGAATGCTCTGTGTACAAAGTCAATATAATACATATAATATAAATGCTGAGTAATTATAATGCTGATGATTCTCTTTGTGCATGTCTTATTCACCAGTATGGCAAGTACAAAGCGGTATTTATGGACAAACATTTTGTATAATAGATAACATCTCAACTGGCACTGGTCCTATATGAGTTTAGATTTCGTTTACTCAGAAATGACTTCAATATAAGTTTCATGTTCCCCACGTGACATTGTTTTGAGCAGGTTTCTCTGAACAAACACTGCCATCTTCTGGCCACACATGGTATTTGAAGCTTTTACCTGAGAGGACATGGATACTGAAGGTCTGCGAATTCCCTCCTGCTTAAGTTTTAACTTGTAAAGAGCCACCTCTGAAAACAGAAAACAAAGGATTATGCAAAGATATATCTTAATTTAATACATATATATTTTATTTGTTACAGTAAAATCATTGGATCTACTGCATTTTACAAATCTTGCAAATGGCATTAAGTAAAATTGTAATTTAATTTAATGTGATCATTAGCATCAATAGAGCCTGGTTGTTAATCACTGGTGTTATAATATTTAACACAGTCTTATGTAGTATTCCCTTGTTTTCTATTTCAGATAGACAATATGTTAGAAAATTAAGCGCCTCTGGAAATATAATTTATACATGTCTGGACCCATTTAAACACTTTAAACACACTGTGTTATGGCCAGCTATTTGTGATGCATAATAAATGTGTAGCTTTTCAAAGCCTCCAAACTGTGGACTCACTACTTGCTGACTTGTCAGGCTGAGGCCCCACAGGTTCTTCGATGTTCCATGTGACTCTTTTCACTTGTGGTTTGGTCTTGCTCACTGCAGCAGTTGTCTCTCCTTCACTCTTCTCATCTTTTTCCTGTTTGACAGTAGCTTCTGTTGACTCGTCACACTTGGATTTGACCAGGTCCAGATTGTCTAACATTACATCCACATTAAAGTCATCATCAGAGTCAGAGGATGGGTGAACTGCTTCTTGCTTTATTGAAATGGTTTGACCATCTGTACTTTGATCTGGTGGGTCCTGTGGAGGGGTGGAGACAGCAGTAGCATGTATATCATCGTCAATGCTACAATCTGAAACAATGGGCTTCTCCTCAGGGGATTTTGCCTCTGGTTTATCCGACTGGCACTCTTCAGTCTTAATATTGTGCGTGTCTTGCTTTTCTATATCCTCACCAACTGCAATAGGGGCGTCAAGAGGCTCCTGCTTAATAATGTTACTGGCTGGACTACCTTCAAACATATCAAACACATCACATTTTTCCTTCTTGAGTCCTTTTTTGATTTTATCCTTTTTGTCAGCAGCTTCACAGGGATTCTCTTCTACTTTTGTCTCTTTTGGTTCTTTCTTAACCACAGGACAAGAACCAGAGGAAGAAGAGCTTGGTTTAGTCATTTTAGACACCTTTTCAGCTTTTTCAGCTCTCTCAGTTCTATCTGCCTTGTCTGCTTTGTCTGCTTTATCATCTTTCTCTGATTTAACACATTTTTCCGATTTTCCAAATTTTTCAGATTTCTCAGATTTGACTGTGAGAGTGTCATCTTTTCTCTTATCTTTTACGGGCTTTTTGTCCTTATCAGATGATCTACTGGTGTCAGCATTTTTTGGTTTCTTGACTGTAGATGGGTCTTCTCTGGTCTTCTTTCTCTCTCTGGAAGTGGACCGAGATCTGTGCCTTTTCTTATCTTTTGAATGGGACTCCACCTTATCTCTGGACGACTGATGGCGGGACTCATTCTTCCTCCTGTCTCTGGATCGCGATCGGCTTCTAGACCGGGATTTGGAGCGGGCACGTCTCCTCTCTCGTGACCTTGACCTGGATCTAGAGCGAGATTTGGAGCGAGACTTGGAACGAGATCGGTCACGCCTTTTATCTTTTGAAGAGCGTCTTTTCGCATCTTTATCCTCATCTCGTTCTCTACTGCGCCTTTTATGTTTCTTTGTCCTTGATCGTTCCCGGCTGCTGGAGGTGGAACACGACCTACAGAACAAAAAGTCAATGTTAATAAATGTTCCCCAAAAAATGAGCTTTGTTTTACTGCCTGAATGTAATGTGTGATAGAAATGACAAATGTAAAAATCTAATCACTTATATTTCCATAATTTTTCATAATTTTATACATTCCAATTACATTTTTGCAACACTGATCAGTAATACAGCTACAACAAAATATATGCCATTAGTTCAGATCTAAACTCATTGCTCTATCGGAGTCTTACCTGGACCTCCTCTTGTCTTTGGAGCGTGATCGTGAGCGTCTTCTCTTTTTGGATGCCTTGTCTGGGGACTTGGAGGAGGAGCTTTCAGAGGCTCTGTGAGTTGTTCTTCTCTCTTTTGACCGAGAGCGTCTGGAGGACTTTGCTTTGTCCTTTTCCTTTTCACCTCCTTCGTGTTTGGCCTCCGTGTGGACATGTCTCCGGTCTTGTTCAGGGCTACTGTGTTTCTTTGCCCGTTCTGTGCTGCTGGAGCGTGCCCGTTGATCTTTAGAGGGTTCTTTTTTCTTGGAGGTGCTCTTGTCACTGACCGATTCTTTTGATTGGTTCTTGTTGTGCGAATCATACTTAATTTCCGTCTTTTCTGACTTTTTAACAGGACCGGAGTTGGATGTAGCTGTGGTTCTGTCATCATAAACCATCACTGGTGGTTCAGGGGCTGGATCTTCTGTGACAGTCTCCTCAGTTTTTATAATATTCAATCTTTGTTCCACTGGTTGAGCTTCGTCCTCGGTTTCAGATTCAAAAACATGCTTTTTTACTGCTTCATCTGTATCAGACTCTGGCTCTTTCTTTATAGTAGTGTTAGATGGAGTCGGCATCTCAATATGAGAGAATATGGAGCCTTTTTTAAATACAGTGATACTGTCTTTAGTGCCCTTAAATTGCTCTGTGCATGGTTCCTGAGCAGTTGTGGTAGCTGGTTTATTTTGTGAATGTGGATACTGTGTTTCGTCTTTTCCTTGTTTTAGGTCCCACCTACTTCGTGAAACAACTTTCTTTTTTAAATTGGTTGGCTCTTGTTTAAGTCGAGAGCTACACTCTTTATTGATGCTCTCACTTTCCCCATCTGAGCTACCTGAATCTGATTCAGTAGGATTAAAAGGATCATAAATATTATTACTGTCTTTGGAGCGTGATGCAAGCAGCTTCTGCTTATCCCGGCGTAATTGTCTTTTTCTTTCTTCTTCCTCTTTTTTTGAACAATGTTCTTGTAGACTAGATCCACTTGGAGTTAGTGATGCAATATTTAATCGTCTAGAATGCCATGAATTGCCACTGGAGCTAATGCGGAAACTTACAGAGGAGGATGATGACGATGAACCTCCTGAAGAGAATCTCTGATGGTTGGTGTGTGGGGCAGGTGAGGAAGAGGAGGAGAAAGAGCTGGAGAAGCCTGAGGAAGAACCTGCTCCATCAGGTCTGCTCCTCGGACCATCTGTCCTGCCATGCTGCTGATCCACAGAATGACGCCGCTCTTTGTCCCCAGCCAGTCTGTTTATGCCCGTCTCAGGCATGCCATAGCTGCTACCGTTTGAACTTCTACTTGTATTACTATCATTTTTCATAGAAGTATTAACACTGCTCTCTCTTTTGATTTTTGGTATTCTGGGGAGCACAGACACATCCACCCACATAGGTTTTGTAGGTGCCTTAAGCGAATGAGACTGGGAGACAGCTTTGCTGTCTGAGGAACTATTGTCTCTGCATTCTCTTATGCCATTTGTTATTGGATGGCCAACCCTTTGATTTGGCCTATTCAGCTCATGTGAAAAAGCATTACTTCTGGGTGGGACATGGGTATAAGACATTTCACTAGGGCTTAGTGGAGAGCCTAGTGATGGAGATAAAGGAGAAGAGCTCTGAGAAAAAGGTGTGTTCATGGGGCTTTCAGAAGATCCCAGTCTGTCCACATCTGTAGTGTGTGAGCCACTATCTCCAGCGCTACTGCTTCTGCTGCTGCCTGGCCTCATTGGGTTGGTCAAACTAACTGAAAAGGAAACAAAGCCTTCATTATTATCAAGTCCTATTATAGATATTACAAACTGAAGTCTGCTTCAAGCTGGGTCTATGCACTTACTTGGTTTTAAAGCCTTAAGAGAACCATCACGATTAATGACTACATCAGAGCTGTCCATTAAAAGCATGCTCTGTCCAGAGAGTATGCTGCCCAACAGGTCAGGCACCGGAGCAGCTTCAACAACACTGCTGGCCTGTGGGATGCTCCCAGGCCTCCTGGTATAACAGTGAACAAAAAGTTTAAAGATGATTTTAGTATTCAACATGTGATCACAGGTAGCACAATAATCATGACAGTAAATACAGACGTATTGATACGTTGCAGCTAAAGTGCCAACTGTAGGCACTGCTCTTGCTGAGGCTTGTTAGATTTTAATCTGATCTTAATTTTAACACATAATCACCAGAAAGAAGTGATTTATCTGGAACTACAACAGGCGAGCAGATTTGTGCTGTTAAAAAGTCTTTTTCAAATAACATTAGTGACAAGATAGCTAGCATTAACCAACAGTTTTTTTGAAAATCAAACACCTAAACAGGACCATGAACACTTGTACTGAGTAATGGCTCCTGAAAATGTGCTGTTTAAATGAGTTATGTTTTTCTTGAGGTTTCAGACCATCTTAAGTGTTGACAGCGTTTGCATTGTGTCGACATGACCCCCAGCGTGATGTCAGTTAATATGTATGTTACCTGGAGAGACTAACTGGTCTTGCCACTGGCTGATGAGAACGAAAAGCAGAGTGTGAGATCCCTCGTCTCTTAGCTTCAAACAGAGCAGAGTCGTGGGTCTGCTCTTCTTCATCCTCACTAACATATCACATGGAGGAATTACTCTTACAATACATTTTCCCTTAAAACTTGTGTTAGAATTAGGACTGTCAGTCAAACACTGATTCAGAAAAGTAAAAGTGAAAAGTTAAGGTCATACCGGTCAGTAAAAGGGTCAAGGTCAAATGGATCTCCATATATTGACAGTGATGCTGCACCAATATCCACCCTCATGCTGCTCAGCGTGCTCTCAGATGGTCTGTAGACAGTTGGAAGGGATGAGCTCTTCTTGTCCTTCACAATTCCAAGATTGTTAGCAATACGACTACGAGGGGTGGGCGTCTTTTTCATCACCTTATTTAAAAAAACAAACAAAGAATCAGGAAATAGAATATAGCCACCACAGTTGATGCCGCTGATGTATATACACGCACCAGCTTCTTCCTGGATTTTGTCCTTCTGACTCTCCGCTTTCGTCTCTTGCCTCCTGTACTGGCCGATTTGCCCTTTTTACTTTTTGAGGAGCTTTTTCTGACGTGCACTTTCCTGCTCTTACCTGAAGTAAGCATCCAGAAAAATGATCATTTATAACATTTAATATACTTTATATTAATGCATTTAGTCTTTACGTACGGCGGCGGGTTGATGAAGGTCGTGAGGTTAAATCCCGTACATACACTGCAGTGTTTAAACCCGCCACCACAGCATTTATGGTTTCATCCAGCCAAGTAGATCGGATCAGATATGTGGGAGCCAACTATAAGAAGAACCTTTGTTAATTATAAAGAGTCCAGCACAACTTTAGTAAATAAAACTGCATGTTTTTGGGGTTGTAAGTTAGAAAAAACAGCAACAACACAGATATTATTTATTGGTAGTTTTCAGATTCTAGAGTGCGGTTATGTCATACTCTCAAATGGGGTGCAAGAGATGCTTTTCTCTATTGGTTAAATTGAACTTTGCCATGAAATATTTAAAAAGGTAAATAAACAAATGTCAAACCTGATCACTTCGATTTCTGACTAGACCCAAGAACTGATTACATTGTACTTCGCTATGAAACATTCAAAAGGTAAATTCACAAACCCAGCAATTTTAACACACAGTCTATATATGTTAGAAAGCCAAAACAGAAGCATCACGCTTCATGCCAAACCTCCTGAGTGCGTGCCTGTGTGATCCGATGGCGATTAACATTGGCCCGGACCCTCTCACTGTGCTGGGTGCGGGCAATAGCACGGGTGTGGCCCACCTGGGAGCGAGGACGGATAGAGGTGTGGCGTGCAGTGGAAGGAAGGCTGTCTGTGTCACTTGTTTCTGTAGCTGAAGCCCCTTAATCAAGAAGATATATAATGCATTGTAAAAATAAAAATACAGTATAAACTCAGCAATTAGAATAGAAAGTCTTATGACTAACTTGATTGGCGGTTGTTGGCTTCACATTCTGGGCAAAACCATTCTTCAACTGGAACAGCATCAAGTGGCGGTGTAAGGCATTCCATGTGATATCTATAAATGCATTGCACATAGTTAGGTTAATTTATTTAATTTATTTTTTGACAGAGCCAAATCAATTAAAAGGTACACTATGTAACTTTTTGGTTGGGGGTCCGTCACTTTCTTGTTTGTATGGATAAATACTGTCCCACTTTAACCGTAGGCTTTTAACTGTATGTTTTAATCATATTTAATTTGTTGCTGTTGTAAGGTGACCTTGGGTGCCTAATAAATAAAATATATTATTATTATTATTATTATTATTATTATTATTATTATTATTATTATTATTATAAGTTATTGCTCTGCCTGGAATGTTCTACAGTATGACATCAAACAGATCTACGTATATTATATTACTGGTTTTACAGCTCAAAAATACCTAGAAAAACAGGCATTCTGACTGTGAGCGGGGTTGGCTCAGCAAAAATCTGACCTGTAACTTGGTCTGGTTTGGTCTCCATTAAGATAGAAAGGTTTATTGCCAATCTGAAAAATATTCCAGACAAAGCAGTAACATTTCCATAAAGAAAGCATTTAACGGGTCCTCCACCAGAAACACAACACATCATTAATGTAAACCCTCTTTTCAACTTTCCTAACCCACATGTTTTAACTGAAGGAGCATGCGTAAATTACGATATTATACATAATAACAAGACTGGCATTAGTACATTGGTACAACATTTATTGTCATTAAGGATGTAACAATATCCAAATCTCTGTGTATGATATTTTCACAATATACATTTCACGGTACGATGTTTATTGCAATATTTTGTGGAGGCTCACAAAACTGTGAATGTGCTACTTTTTCCTCTAAAATGCCTTCACAAGACTTAATCCAAAGAATGAAGATTTAAAAATGCTTAGAACAGTTCTTTCTTTGCTTACTCTACAGTGAAACGGAGCAAAGGATCATGGTCTATGTAGTCCCCTGTTTTTTTTAGCTATTTCTGCATCATAACTATTCATTTAAGCAAAGAGACTTGTGATTTGATATATTGTGATGGTCCACTATATTACTGTGAGACCTTTGACGATACGATAACACAATATTTCAGTTATTGCTACATCCCTAGTTACTACTAAAGGAGATATTACCCTGCGTCACAGCCATCACAGAGCAAAAGGCGGTCTTCCCGGTCACTTCCTCCACACACTTCACAGCTCGTCTCCTCAAGGTCCACATCTACGGTTTCCTGCTCACACTGCTTTGCAGGCTTTTGTACAGTGATCTGCATTTAACAACAAAATAAGAAAAGTCTGCACATCAGAAAGATACTGATGTTATGTCTCAGTGTAAAAGGAAACATACCGCTTTCTGCACCTTTCCTCCAAAGCATGTTCTGAGATATATAACTTTGAAGTTAGTCCGGTCTATTGGACAAGAGTTTGCATTCTAAAACACATAAGCAACAATAAAAGAATTAAGATTTCATTTATTATTTGAGGCTGAAGATTTAACTAAATATGTAAGCTCACCTTTGACCATTCAAGGATGCAGTCAAGGCAGAAGTAGTGCTCACAGTTCTCCGGTGTGGCCACAGGCTGGCTGTTAAATGAATGGAGGCAAATGGGACATTTCTCAGCCTCCTCATCTGAGCTCACTTCTGCATCGGCAGAAGTCCCCGCACATCCTTCCTCCTTAGGCACAACTTCATCCTCTTCATCATCTTCATCTAATTAGTTATATACAATGTCATGTATGAAATATCATGTCATATAAACTGCCTGCAAGCAGGCTGCAGTTATTAAGCACATCACCTTCATCCTCATCTTCCTCGTCTTCCTCATCTTCCTCATCTAAGGTGTCATCCTCCTCCCCACTCTGTGACTCCACCTCCTCATCAGACCCAGCTTCATCAGAATTATCTAATACATTAGACCAAGACAGAACATAAGCTTTACTTTGTATTACGAAACATTGTAATTGAATCACCAGTATCTATTGCCTGCATTTTTGGTACACAAAATGAAGAGCTCTTTATAAACTATATATTTACTGCACAAAAGATAAGTATAAGCATGATGTTAGTGTAACGGTGTGGTGAGTAACAAGGAGACATGCACATACCTGAGATGGCCCATGCTGCAGCTCTTTTCCCTTTGCTTTTGGAAGAACCGTTAATCAGCTCGTCTTGGCTGTCATCTTCATCCATGGCTGACCATCAGAAAAATATGTCGCTATAATGTATCTGTGGAAGTGTGGTAAACTTGTAAAAAACACAATGTAGGGCCACGTTTGATGCCACTCACCAAAAACAACAGACGTAACACGTAAACATACTATGAAGGACTAGGAAGGTACTATAAAGGACGTGGATAAATGCCACGTTTTGAAAAAGCTCGTAGAACGGTGCATTTGCAGCCCAAGGGGCTAACATGTAGCAGGCGTCTGCACTAGGCTATCGCTACATGTGTAAACAAAGGACCCAAACGGCCACACACAGCACGGTTTGCGCGTGTTGATGGTTTATTGTGATCCGCATACGTTGAAATATACACAAAATGTCATTTTATAGAACCAAAGTTTGAGAAATGACTTAGCAGGCTGAACAAAAAGGACTAGCAATATTAGCATTGGCATGTTAGCTAAATATAGCCACAGGAAACACAGACCCAATGTGACTTGTAGACAGGCCGTATGGTACGTTCTAGAAACGTCCTACTTTAACCACAGAATACAAGGTCTATATTGATATATTTAGAGCTTGACACAACCTACCCTAGGCAGTAGTGTGATGAAAGCGGGGATTGAATGATACACTGTAGTTGATCTTCACATTAGTTGAGTGACACCACCGGCTGCTGTTGGTAGAGGCACAAATGGCCCACTATTTTCTCTTAAAGAAACAGCGTCCCACAAATTGGACTTCATTCATCTTTCGGTTTAGAGGACAACATTGCAATATGTCTATAGATACTGTAGTACAAGGCTGAATAGGTTTCTGTAACGTTTATTCTAGTTATTCAGGGCTACAAGATAATAAATAGGATTATTCTACTCTATTATTGTTATCCATCTATTTTATTTTTACCAGTCTAGGCCAGGGGTCGGCAACCCGGGGCTCCGGACGCCGTGCTTAATGCACTTCCTCCTGTACGCCCACAACGTGTCTCCTCCCATACACCGCGCTCACCGCACCTTTTCCCGCGTGGACCGTGTCTTGTCACATATGCTGCAAGGACCGCGCTTCCTCCTGTGAGCCTCTAAACCAGAACTAACACCAGGACTAAAACCAGGACTAAACCAGGTCTAAAGCAGGTCTAAACCAGATTTAAAACCAGGACTAAACAAGCATTAAACCAGGACTAAAACCAGGTCTAAACCAGGACTAAACCAGGACTAAACCAGGTCTAAACCAGGTCTAAACCAGGACTAAACCAGGTCTAAACCAGGACTAAACCAGGTCTAAAACCAAACAAGAATAGAATTTGCAGGATGTGGTTGCTACATTCATGTAGTTTTAAAAAAAGCATGAAAATATCAAGTAATCCAAAGTATTCAGACTACTTACTCACTTCACGTAAATTAATGGATTATGTTACAAAATACATTTTGGAGTATGTAATCTGGCCGCCATTCCGCCACACATTGACGTCTAATTGCCGGAGTGGCGGTGCGTACATTTGTAATCAAATTTGCACTCCGACTTTTTGGTCGGAGTGGCGGCACATTAGCTTTTTTTTTCAATACCCCGCCATTCCGACATGTAATATTATTAAGTTTCGACTGCTTTCTTTTCAAGACCATATTTTCACTGACTGGTGGTGTAGGAGCGCGTTACTTGCGCCCGGACGAGGCGCGCTGAGGGCGGCCGGAGGAGGCGCGGCATGGTTTAATCCTGGTTAAATTCTGTTGTAGTCCTGTTTTAGACCTGGTTTTAATCCTGTTATAGACCTGGTTTAGTCCTGGTTTAGTCCTGGTTTAGATCTGGTTTAGACCTGGTTTGAGTCCTAATTTTAGTCTTGGTTTAGTTTTAGACCTGGATTAGTCCTGTTTTAGACCAGCTTTTAGTCCTGGTGTAGACCTCGTTTAGTCTTGGTTTAAAAGCAGGTCTATACCAGGACTAAAACCAGGTATATACCAGGTCAAAACCAGGTCTTAATTGGGACTAAAACCAGGTCTAAAGCAGGACTAAAACCATGCCGCGCTCAACACAACTCCTCTCAACTCCCGCAACGCACCTCCTCCAGCAGATAGGTAGATAGGTAAAATAAAATCATATGCAGTGTTATCCTCATTTTAGGGTTTTGTGGCTCCCAGGTGTTTTCTTTTCTGTGGGAGACGCTCCAAATGGCTCTTTCCCTATTTAAGGTTTCCGACCCCTGGTCTAGGCCTAAGTCTACATAGGCTACACAACTGTGGTGATTGGCTGCGCCTCATTTCTGTTTCCTCGCTTCCTTCTCCTTGATTCCTCTTGTCAATTCTGCACAAAATATGTAAGGAAGTCCCGCCCACAGAGGAGATACTGGAAGGAAAGAGGATAAACTCCTCACTGAGACCAATAAAGTCAGATTCTTTTATCTGATGTCTGTCTCCTAAAGCCTCTCTCATGCTGGTTTTCTTTGGAACACCCCTTTATATGACAGATTTGACTGACAGCTGAAAAATTGAGGTTCGAGGAGAGGAATCAAGGAGAAGGAAGCGAGGAAAGAGAACTGAGATGCACTGGAATGAAGGACTTTTATTGCTCAAGTATGTGGTTATTGCATAGGCTATAGCCAAATGATTCAAATAGGTAAAGATAAAAAGATTAGGCTAAACTAAAAAGATTTTTTTAAAGAAAAAAAAGATTAAGATAAAGGCCAGCATAGTAGCCCAAGTTTTCAACTATATTGTCAAACTAATTATCCTAATCCGTGGCACTCAGTTATGCACATCCATTGAGGACAACCTGTTCACTTGTTGTTTATTACTACACATGTAGGTGATGTAGGTGAAAAGGATGAAGTCAGGTCATTTTAAAAACATAAACATTTCTGTTAACTTCAACAAAATCTCTCCTCAGTTTTGTCCTTAATTATTCACCAATTCCCCTTAATTATTAAATATTCAGTTTACTACATAGCAAGACTTTCATTCAAGTTTTGTGGCCCAGTTTACCTGACATAGACCCACACGTGTAACAGTTGTTCCCAAAGGCTCCTGGGCATCAGAGGCACAGCAGGAGGTGTGGGCAACACAACACGCATAAAATAAAATTGAGTTTGTAAGTACTTAACTTAGGCATTTATTGGTTTAATTAGAACAGTATTGAGCCCATAGGCCTGGCTACATTATTTGGCTAGCCTTTTACTTTAGGCTTCTTTTCACGTTTACATAAATCTTGAGGAAAAACATAGGCCGACTTATTCTTCTGAATTAAGTCCAAATTAGTATGTGATCTTTGGATCAATAGGAGGGGCCACGATGCTGCATACTTTAAGAACAGCTGTATAAAAGGAGGCTGTGATTAAATTTGATGTGAATTAAATAAACATCAAGGAAATGTGTGTATTTTATAAATTCATTTGCACTTTCCATTGAGTAGTTTTTACTGTAGCATGTCTAAAGCCTACAAAGCAAATTTATGCACAGGAACCATCAGGGGTATATATCCCTTTAGGGTATTGAGCATTTTCTGCACTGAACTTTACTACAGGGAAGTGTTATATTTAGTTTGGTTCAAAAGTGTGACATGAAGTCTGTAGGCGTGGCGTGTGCTCATGTCATCTGGCGTTACCAAAGGGGGGTCAAATGGGCCAAATATTTTGCCACATGTGACATGACATGAGAATAAAATATTTAAACATATAATATATGTTTGCTGTTTGATTAGATATGTTAGACAAGTGTTTTCCCTGAGCCATAGCTTAATTCATATTGTTATAGAAAATTTTAGGAAACACTGGATACAACAAAAAATCAGTGACCAAAACACCATGTAACTTTTAACATAAAATATTTATTTATTTAGGCTAAAAAGTTGCACCATAAGGTTTGTACTTCAGGTAAAATAGGCTAGTGTGTAAATTCAGTTTTGGACAGTGGTAAGCCTGAATATTTTTGCAGGTCTAACTAAAATAGCCAAAAAAACAAAAACAAAAACATATCTTATAAGGACGCCTTTATTCAACACGTGTAATACTTAATTCACAACAAAATATGGCCTATGTAAAAATAGGCTTTAAAGGCATCACCTTATTTTAATGAAGTCAAATCTTTACAGACTTTTACACTGTGATCTGTTTAATTGATTTGAAAAAGCAGGTCAGCTCCTTTGACCTGAGTGTTTCATTTTACCTATGCCTCAATTGACCTGACTTCACAACACGTCCAGTAATGTTTTGCTTGATAATTGTGTTTTTAATGTTGCCAAGGATACAGGATAGAACTATTTAAGACCAGGAAGTCAAAGACAACCTACAACTTCTCATAATTTAAATTGGTTATTTTAGTTGCGCCACTACAGTCTGAATAAAAAGTTGAAATGGGCTACATTGTGCCCGTGCTGCTACGCGCTTATTCTTTTTTACGCAGTTAATAAATGAGTGTTATCGCCGTTTTCCCTCCGTCTCGTCATCGTCACATCACTCCGTCATGCTGCATCCTTGGTACGTGCACATCTACACTCCGCTCATGGCAACACTGTACACAAGTAAGCCGAGTGCAACCACTTCCAAATGTAGGGGTAGAAAGCGAAGTCTGGCCGCAATCCACTCCAAATGACCGCGGACGCGCATTTTATCACACCTGAGACCCTTAACGACGCTTGGATCTTTCTATAACGCTGTGTGGCTTTCATACGACCCACTTACGCGCCGGTCCGGGCAGGAAACTGTTAAAAAGATAATGGTTTGTTCCTAATGTACGACGTGCGAAACTGAACGCACCGCACCCCAACTATAACTCCAGGAATAAATCAAACCCAATGGTTACATTAGTCCCGCCCATGTTCACGTTGGATTTGCCAGTTACCATGCTATACGAGCGCCGATTGGCTGATGGAGGTGCCGGTTATTGTCTCATTTGCATAACCAGGACGGGTTGCAGATGCAGGGGAGTGGGCAGGGTAGGGGTAGTGCAAGTGAACTGAACTTCTGCGTCGGTGTAGCCATCCAATATGCTTTAAATGCAGCAAACTTAAGCCGCGCACTGTGGTTTCTTTGATGGAAAAAGATAGTACAGGCCTCTGTCAACCTGTGTACTTGTCTCCATTGTCAGAAGTGGAAAGTTGTGCTTTTAAATCCTTCCAGAAGACAAACTTGACCATGGTAAGTAGCTCTCTTTATCTGCTCCAATTATTTATTCCGTCTATATCACGTTAATACATTCACTTGACCTGTAGATGACACAGTAAGGTCCATCCTAAATAATGTGCGTCTGAAACTTTTTGTTAATTGATTCATTTTAGGTTTCGAATGAGTTTATTGCACTATTGGCCCACTTTTGGGTTTTTTTTTATTTTTTATTTGAATGTTAAGATTTCTCTTTGCAGTTGTTTATAATAAGAATGACTGATCAGCCACGTGTTGTTAATGTTTTATTAGGCCTAATACTACTGATGCAGAAGAATCTCACAGTCTTTTGTTTACTTTACAGATAGTGCGCGTTCATTGTTGTATCCATGCTTGTCCTGGCTGTGATCTAAAAGTAGGTAAGCCACTGACTAACGCACATTGTGCCAATTGCCAGTTCCACTGTGCGTGTGACAGCGGCTAACCTGGTTTTGGGAACACCGCGTCCGAAAACCAGCCGCAGCCGGACCAGACACCTACAGTAGCTGCTCACTGTACATGAACTCATGTCCCGTTCATTTAGCTGGGACAGGCCTGTTCCGAGATGATTGCCCTCCCAGTGGTCTCCCAGTGAACTGTAGTCTACTTCCCAATGTGCACATACTGTACCTTGTGAGGGGCCAGGCGCCTTATAGACTATGTAGTGCCTAAGGATCCAATGTCTGCTATGCCATCTACTGTCAAAATAGTTTCTCTTTCATTTTTAGTATGCTTTGGACAGTTACATATTTTATCAGTTTGTTATATTTGTCAAATATCTAGAAAGTAAAAAATGATACTTTATGCCCCTTTACTAAGTCAAGCAAACTTGCTGTTTTAACTCCCTTAAAGCTATTGTGCTGTAGCCTATCCCAGTATTATGGTCAACCACTGCTAGTTTTGCAGTTTTTGGTTTATTTTGAGTCAAGTATGAAACTCGTTAGTTATTCAGCAGCATGTCTCCTCAGGGTCACACAGAGGCCAAATGTGGGTGAGTAATTCCCTTCACAGTGACTGTCTTTTAATGTCCTGTTCATGAGATCGTTGGACTGCTGAGGTTTATAATGGGAGAATATTTTTTGCATTGAATTAAATTAAAATTCATTTTTTTATTCACAAATTCAGATTGAGAAATAAATAACCTTATCCTGGGACCTCATTCATTTCCATATTATCACTGTTACTCAGCTCTATCAGTAAAAGTAGCTTATATAGGCCTAGTAGCAATGTACTTCTTTGGCAGGCAGGTGTCAGTATTGACTGTGGTGTTTTCCCAGACTTCCAAACAACAATCTTAAGGCTTATCTAACCCCTACCAAGCCAGACAAGCCTAAATCTTAATCCAGTTGAACATAGTTAATCATATAACAGTTACACTTCTTAGAAAATGTGAAGAGTTCTACGCGTGGCATGAATGGGAAGCAAAATTTGGAAAACACAAAACATTTTAAAGCATTTTCCCTTGATATATTCTAATATTCTAGAAGTCTACTTAACAAACTAGGGAGGATAGACATGAGGAGGGCTAGTCAGTTGTCAGCGTGATGGCCAGAGTGTCTGCTCAGGACAGGTAAACAAATGCAAGAGGATCAGTGGACGTGCACAGTGCAGGGAGGCCAATAGTGGTGCATTTGTGTGCCCATTCAACTCTGCTAGGGAGCTGTTTGGCTTCACAGTTGGCAGCTTCGATCAAAATAAACAATTATCACTAATTAGGGCAAAGGGTAGAGTGGCTAGAAATAGTTTTATGTCATTATTTTGCCAAGATATTAACTTAAAAATGAAAATTCACATTATTCAAATTTTTTATGCAGATATTGGGTCATGTTTATTTTGTTTTACTGTTTGCTTTTGACATTGTATAATTGTTTTGATAACTACTGCTGAAATAAAAGTAATTGTTAAAGTAAATGTAAAAAGTTATGGTTATTGTATTAATTTCCTTTGGTATCAATTGTATGTCACAACATTACCTGTAGGGGTGGGTGATACATCAAAAAGTTAATATCACAATATTAATTATATCCTAGGTTAAAAAAAAAAAAAAATATATATATATATATATATATATATATATATATAGTCACAATTCCTGACCTCCTGATATCTTTATGATGCCATTAGGAGATAGTAATACTGTTTGAGGTGAGATGCATAAAAACACAGATTATAATTTCACCAAGATACCGTATCATTTAATCTTTCCATTTTTAAAGTGATATAACCAAGCCCTATTTAAATGACACAATTTCCATAATTATTTACATTATAGTTTTTCACTGAAGGCATCAAAACTATGAAGTGATATGGAATGTAGCAAACACAAAATAAACTCAAAATAACTCAAAACATGCTTTAGATTTTAAAAGTTTAAAAATATCCACCCTTGATTTGAAACCTGGTTTGCATTTTGGTGTTTCTTGATCCTGACATGGCACATTTGTGAAGTGAGAACCAGGAGACTTCATCATGAAGCACTGAGAGAAGGCCAAGGGTTTGCAGTGCTGTCAAAAAAGCAAAGGGTGGATATTTTGAGGATGTGAATATAAATTACTTTTTCTTTTTTTTTTAAATGTAGTTATATGAGTTATTTTACTTTTTTCTATATATTTTGCTTCATAAATGATGTCAGTAGATATATAAAATGCTAAAAGTATTAAAGTATTAAAAAAAACGTACATTGAATGAAAAAAAATGTCTTTTGACTGGTAATGCATGCTTTATATTGATGTATTCCTCTTCAGATACAGTGTTTAGAAATGAAAATCAAAACCACATATGTAAAACCAAAACCACAAATTTTTAGGCTTATATTTTTAACAATACTTCATCTATTTGCATTAATTCTGTGTTTACTGTATAACTGGTTATACTATTCAGTCTGTTTGCATTATTATATTATTCTCTGTTTTATGTTTCACCATTGAAAAAGCAGATTGTGGATTTTGGTCACTGACAATGGCAATAAATCCTTCTCTGGGGTTGCAGTCACAGTTGCATTAATCACATCAAAATTGGGACTAAACTAAACCAGGATTAAACCCGAACCCGTGACTCACCTCTATCAGATTATGTTGGCTTCATTGTTTTGTCCTGATACTATTTTATGCAAAACAAACAGACAAAACCTAGACTAGACGAGGATGAAACGAGGACTAGAGCAGAACCGAACACTGAACACACTGAACTATGATGCAGCAAAGGTTTATCTAGATGCAATGCCCTTTAGTCATATAAAAACTATTGCATTTCCAGTTGGGCTCAAGCAAGTCGACAACAATAAAACCACTAAAATCTTAGACAGGACAGCTAGACAGGAAACCACTAAGGCATCATCACAGCCAAAGCCTTACAACTGAAAAATGTCAAACTTTGAGAATCTTATTATGTATTCGGATGTTTCATGAATACATAGAATTTGAAACAATGCTGCACCTCCACCACTTAAAAGATCTGTCATTAATTACGATGAACTATTATATCACAATACAACTGCTGACAGTTAAAAATGTTATGGCTATGAATAACTATATTTTTTATATTATGAATAGGCTCCATATTTAAACAACTTTTACAATAGTGTACTTTGTTACAAGTGAAAACAACAATGATCTAGAGGAAAACATCATAGATAAGTCGCTCTTTTCTGTTTATTCTGCTGATATAATGGAAATTCTCTTCGTTGGCAATGATCACAACCATATAAAACCTTTTTTGTATACCCTTTTTATCACAAAAAAGAATATTATTGTTTATTGTCCCACCCCTAATCAGGACTACAAGAGGTTCAAATTAGGACCCAATAATGACATATATGAACACACACTGATACTGATTCTTTCTATAACCAGACATGCAGTAGAGGACCGTGAAGTATTAAACAGCAATAAGAAGACAGCTCTGATAATGGCCTCTCAACAGACTGCTGGCCTCTGTTTGCTGTAACACTCATGGTGGTAATAATATCCTGTTGATATATTGTGTTTCATTGGGCGTAACAGAAGCAGATGTGAGGCCAGGATGTGCGCTGCATTTCTCGCTCTTCCACCATTGCACTTTCCCCATTAACCACCTGTGAATTTCACCTATTTAATCGGCCAGAAACCATAACACCTCTTCACAGAACACATTGTGGCTCTCACTGTAAAGACCATGCATATTTCAATAATGTATATATAATCCATGAGCCTGGTGTTACCGTAATTTACAGCATATAGTGGTGTTTTTATAATTTATGATATAAGTGGGGTACATGGTTGTGGTATGGTTTTCAGTTTTTTCCTTCAGTTAAAATGTGAAAGTGAATTATTTATTACTAACTTGTCAAAGGTCTACATACTACTCCCTAATACTCTAGGGCCCGTCACAGTAACAAATTTTGAAGCCCAATATATCGCTGAAGTGAATATAGACAATAAACGATAATACAGAGACAAATTTATGACCCCAATAGCAGATTAAAACCACAAAACGTACGCTGTGGCCTGGACAGTCAGCAGGGACTCGGACCATCCTCTCCATAGACACGTTTGTTTGCTGCACTCAGGCCACAGATACAGAACTTTGAGGTGGAAGCGGCACGCTTCAGTAAAAAGCCATCAATTCTCTCAACAGCCAACAGTAATCGGAATCTTCACCTGCATGTGTGTGTTCCTGTTCTATGTCCATTTGTCTTTATTGTTTGTACTTATGTTTGACAGTGTCTGAGAAAAAGTATTTCCCCCTGGGGACAATAAAGGTCTATCCTAATGTACAGTACTGTTTAAAAAAATTATGAACTGAGCTAAACACTTTAGTACTTAATTTGCATCTGTAATGAGTATGTCATAGAAGTTATTAATTCTACCTTTTCACCTTAAATCTTATTATATAGCCCAAACATAACCAAAAATTTCCCAGTAGTGCAATGAAAATGTACATAGGATAAATACTGAGGCCCAAAAAGTATTATTCTATATATAATGTATTGAATGATAAGGTGATATAGTAATTATTGGGTATCAGGCCTACCTAAGACACATGGTTGCTGAGAGAGATAGAGTATGAATGTGTGGTTGACAATAACAGGACAAAACTCATTAACAAGTTATATAATGAATACAACAGGTCACATTCTAAACACAAAGCACGGTTTATTAAATACATTAATAATTTCTCTAAGTAAAAGTCTGGATTATTTTACATTTAATACAAGTACATATCAGTATGCAGTAGCAAAACTGTAAATATATTTGTCTTATGTACATACAGTATAATATTCATAATAGACTAAATGACAACAAAGTGGGGTTAAGTTAACAGGTATTGGTGACAGTTTTCCATTGGCCACGTTCTCCAACATTTACCTCCAAGAAGCTTCTCGAGATGTGAGGACTGTAAGACACACAGAGATGAGTGGGGATGAAGCTCCCTTTGTTTGGGACAAGACTTTTCAACACAGACACAAGAGGGGTGGCCCATATCCACACCATGCTCAGAAGCGCACACATGAAAAGGTAAACTCAGGTACCAAAGTCTCTATAGCAAGAAGCACTGAAATGTCAATACACCCAAAAGCAAGTAATACAAAACACACCACATGTAAATAGCATAGAGAGAATTCACACACTAATGCATTCATCTGGCAGTCAGTACAGGAAAAATGTTTTTTCTCAATCATTTTAAAGGTGCTCTATGTAACATTTTGGTTGGGGGTCTGTCACCCTCCATGGATATGTCACTGCTCTGCCTGGAATATGACTTTAAACAGCTCTACTTTACATTTATGAAATTACAGGTGCTTTTCTAGCTAAAAAATGCCTAGAAAAACAGGCATTCTGAATATAAGGGGTTGTCTCTCCACAGATCTGATCTGTAACTTGGTCTGGTTTGGTCTCCATGAAGATAAAAAGGTTTAATACCATATTGTGAAACATTCTAGACAAAGCAGTAACATCACCAATGCAAAAAACACTTGACGGGACCTCCACCAGAAAAGTTACACAATGCAGCAACAGTGGCCAGTTTTCTCATCAAATTGTTGGAAACCAGAGAGAAAGTTTTGGCATAATTTTCAAATTCTTGTCATCAATACATAAAAAAGTAGTTGCAAAAAAAAAAAACTGCACAATTTGAAGTACTGCAAAATATTGTAGTAAACGTGGTGTAACAGCTGTCGACATCAAAAAACTTTTTTTCATTTTTTTTCTTTGTTAATGTGTGAACTTTGGTAAGTGAAAAGTGAAATATTTAGTGTGAAACAAGATTAAAATAATATATATTTATAGTTATTTCTGTACCATAGTCTTACTGCATATGCACAAATGTATTTATAGTTTTAAGGGTTTACAAAAATATACTATCAGGGATTATGCACATTAATACATAGAGCAAAATGCATTTGTGTGCAGGCAGACCAGAGCCATGGGTTCACACAGTTAAAGACTAGGACAGTGCAATACAGTTTTGCAGAGCCCTCAATGACAGGCTCTCGCTCTTTGGAAGTCAAGTGTCACCAAAGTACAAGGCATTGTATAGACACACCTCTTTGATATAAACAGTATCCATACTTAAAAGGCAAAATGAAATGACATTGGTCCACTGTTATGTTCTCTTATCACAGTATCAAACAGCTCTACAATCAGAATGTCTGCTACAGTCATTTCCGATGTGAATGAATCCATAAAAGAAAATGCATGTGCTAGATTCAGAATAGGAAGAGCTCTGCATTATTGAAAAGAGGGAATGTTGGAATGAAAAGCAGCAGCTGTTAGTCTAGCACATCAAAAGGTGAGGTTTGGGTTAAGCAGAGAGAAATATTTAAAACAACGAATTTAGACTAGATAGATAAAAAGGCTGTAAAAGTCCAGAGACATGATTCAGTGGGAGTGGGTTAGCTTTGAATGGAACAGCATAAGAGTCTGAGGAGCAGTAAGAACCTCCACCAAACACCAAAAAAGTGATGCAACCAGCACCAGGGGCAGATGGGGCAGAGGAGCAGCAATGGGGGGGTCCTGGGGCAGGAGAGGAGAGGAGCAGGGGGTCTGGGGGTCTCACACATACACACCCTCTGGATTCAGGCTGGACACTAGAGGATTCTGCAGGTTTCGAGGGTGGCCCAGGAACTGTTTGGCAGTGGGACGAGGCGGGGATTCTACAGGAGTGTCACTTCGGCCTGAGCAGAGAGAGTCATAGGATTAGACCTGTTGATATATTGCTTAAGAAAATGTAGACGATAAACAATAATATTGAAACAAATTTATACCACCGACATGATAAACTAAGACCAGATTTAAACGACAAAAATTATTCTAAATGGACAATATTGTTGCTAATCATGAGCTGCAATAAATAAACAGCAGAATGAAACACTTAAGTACTTATTTTGCATCTATATTGAGTCATAGAAGTTATGAATGTAACCTTTTACGGGTTAAATCTTAAAAAATAATCACTAAATTCCCAGTTATATATATATATATATATATATATATATATATATACATATATATATATATATATATATATATATATATATATATATATATATATATATATATATATATATATATATATATATATATATATACATATACACACATATACACATATACATATATATATATATATATATATAGATGTAATTAAGAATTAAAGTGTTGCCCAGTATTTCTTTGTCACTATGTAGACCTGTCTCGTTAATTACCATATCGATTTATCGTTCAATATATGAAAGCTGGAAAACACTTTAATGCATAATTACATCTTTGTTAGTACTGATAAAGTCTTTCAATGCATTTTTGTCTATTTTTTTTGTCCATTAAAGAAGTGGGGATTACAATAGATGTTTTTGTACGTACACTATAATCTTAATAAACATTATGGAGTATTTGATAAATAACAACTAACAACTAAGTAACAGCTAATTAGCATACCAATTACCACTTAGTCTTACCACTTAGTTTTACCTAACAATGTTTCAAATGTATATTAATCTTGACATTCAAATGTGCCTCACAGAAGTGTGATGGATATGCCATATTGAAGAGGTTGCTGGCTTCATAGGCTGAACACAATCATTCATTTCAGCTTAAGAGCTGACTTGACAATCTATATGGGCATTAATAAGATGATGAATTAATGTCCTCTCATTCTCTCATTTACTTCATAAAGGTCCTAAAAGTTTGCCTGTAATATGACAATCTGAAAATAAAACACAATCTAAATTATGTCTAGTACATTGTAGTATGATACATACCAGTTGTGAAGCACTGATAATCATTCTACAATACAGTGTAAAGCAGTGCTTCTCAAACTGTGGTACATGTACCACTGGTGATACACAAGCTGCCTCTGGTGGTCTGGGTGTCCTATTTACAACTACTTTAGCATGGTTTAGTCTCATTTTCAACCATGTTTAGTTCTAATTTGGACCCAATAAAGTCTGGGTTTAGATCTAGTGGTACTCGGAAAACCACATATTTAGGGTGGTACTAAGGAATCACTGTATAGTAGTAGTACTGTAGAAGTAGTATACCACGAACTGATATAATAGTGCCATATTATAATGTATAAATCCTAAAGTGAGACTGTGGTGTCCGTACTTGCGTTCCTGTGAGCCTCCTGCAGCAGCTGTGCCAGTTCAAGCTGTTCGAGTTCACTGCGTGACTGAGAGTGTGCGGGCAGGACCCCCGCCTGCTGAATGAACTGCTGCAGGTTACATTGTCTCAGATCCTTATTCAGGTCCTCCAGCTCGTCCTGCTTGGCCTGAGGGACACAGGGGAGAATTATTAAGATTATATTCCCTGTCTCAGTCTTGTGTACTACATCAGACTAATGCCTTGTCTAACAAGTCAAACGTAACTATCTACTTTTTAATACTAATGTATGGGTACATGCTTAAGTTTTATTTAAAGATAAAGAGAGAACCAAATAAATGTATGTTATAGTTTAAGGTTAGTAAAAGGTTAGTAGTAAGAGCTAGTGTAATTACAAGAGGAAAACCGGTTTTCCCAGTTTTACAGTAGTAGCAGCAGTAACAGTAAAAGTGTCAGCAGCTGTATTGTGGTGTTAGTAATATTTAAATTAAAAGTAACAAATACTTACTGAGGGTGTATTTATTGTAAGAGATTTAGATGCTTCTGCCTAGTATTATTGAACAGGACTTTACTTCTACTACTTCTACTACTCAAGAGCATGTATACTATGACCACATGGGGGCAGTAAAGACAAAGAGAATCATGCGTAAAACCCCCAGTCCCATCAGTTTACAAGACCTCGAGCTTCAGTAAATCTATGGTCTGACAGACACCATCTCTGATTCCAGCAGTTTCTGAGCTGAAGAAAAGATGTACAGCTCAGCTCATTTCCTGATCACACTATAAACTAACAGCTCCCAGAGGACACCAAATTCATCAGCTCTCATTATTGGAAATTTGGACTTTAAGGATCCCCGCAGAGGAAGAAGCGCCACCTTCACATGAACAGATTAAACAAACAAGCCAGTCAATCAGTCTTAACAGCCTATCCATTTGTGTTGAATCAATGTGCTGGCCCACTGTAGCCTTGGCCAGTGCACGTGTGTAATTAGTATCGGACTCCTCGACAGGCTGCTGAGGCTCTGACACCTGCGAGTCTACCTCCATTAGCCTAATGACAGGAAAGCTGCTCTCATCAGCCCGCACTTAAACAGCCTGTCACCACCTCCTCACATCAGCACAAACCAGTGAGCAACCTTTCCGTTTTGTGTCTTCTTGTGGATAAAGCTACCATATAATTTTAGGGAAACAAAAGTGTCTTATCCCTCCAGGCACAAACTGACTTGGTGGCGACATCTTTGTGGTTTTAACTGCTAGGAGATAAACCCTTCAGAGGTGCGTGTTGTGGCATGCTGTTGTGAATGACAATCACAGTTTTGTACTAAAGCCGACTTAGCCAAAAGCAGCGACTATAACATATAGTCTGTGACTATACCATAGACCCTCCCAAAGCCGCCCCTCACACTGCTATCTGTTCAACCCAGGAGTAGCCCATCTCCATAAAAGCCACACACAACCAGCAAATGGGCTCATCATTATAGTTTTATTATCTCTGCTGCTAATTTGATTTTAGATGAAGCTCCGGAGAAGGAATAGGGTTTGTGAATGAAAATGTAATAGATGATAAGGAAACGTGTGCTTTCGAATGGGTTAGGCTTTTATTGATACAGCCACATCTATAAACAACCACCAAAAGTAAACAAACAATGATGCCACAAATTGGCAATAATGAGAGCATAAGTGACGTCACTTTAAGACTTTGTTCTGTTGCTATAATTCTCAGTTTTATATACAAAGATAATATGAAATACTAGATACTTAATTCATACATTAATAGGTCAGCATACAAATTGAACCAAAAGTCTCTGCGATTAAGTCTCTAGTGTAGTGCGTCTGCTGCAAGACACAGGGAGGAGAGGGTGTAGTGTGGGTGTGGGCCAGTGCTGTACATTTAAACGGGGCCTGTTTAAGTCTTTACAGTCCTTTCTCAGTCACCTCTCCTCTTACCTGCAGCAGAGCCTCTGCCTTCCCCAGGGCCTTGTCAGTCTCAGACAGTTGTTCCTCCAGTTCTGAGCCCTGTCTGTCCAGGCTGAGCAGCTCTGCCTTCACAGTGTCAAGGGAGTCCTCTGGTGAGCTGGAGTTGGCCTGGAGCTGGCTCTCCCTCTGGAGCTCCTGCTCCAGTTGATCTGAGCGCACAGAGAAGTCGTGGAGTCGTCTGCCACAGTCGTCCAGTTTAGAGTGCAGCTCACCCAGCTTCCTCCTCATGCCCTTCTCCCTCTCCAGCTCCGCCTGCAGCTCGTCCTCCCAGTACTGTTCATGAGCGAGCTCGGCTTGGTTCCTGCGCATCACCTGCTCCAGAAGCTCCATCTCCTCCTGCACACGAGCGTCTGATACAGGGGAGGGGCATGGAGAGGGGTAGGGCCGCTCCCACGAGTGAGACTCCCTCTCTAGGGCCTCCAGCTGGGCCTCGATGGCCCTAAGTCTCTCCTGCTGCTGCAGAACCCTCCGGAACACCTCCTCTTTGGACAGGCCCACTGGAGGAGAGGGCGAGGAGGGCGTAGGGGAGGCCCTCTGCTCAGGAGAGGCTCTGGGAGACCTCTTAATCTGGTTGGCTTTGGTTTTTGGAGATGCGGAAGACGTTGTTGGCCCCAGGTTAAATGTGAGAGATTTCTTGGGCTGATTGCGTTTCAAAGGCTCTGGCTCCCATTGTCTAGGCAGAGGCGTTTGTCTGTCCTGTTTTGAGTTAGGTCCATCACTGGTGCTGGGGCCAGTCCGCCTTAAAAAGAACTGAACTTCACTTCCATGTTGGCCCAGCTTAGCCAAAGACTCCAGTGGTTTCTCTGTGGCGAGCAGCTGTCGTTCAGTGTCCCTCAGACGCTGGATGAGAACATAGCGTCCTGTCTGACCTGTGGACAGAGAGGACAATGGGTAAAACAAACAGACAAAGAGACCACTTGTTTGCAGTTACAGATGCTGTGTGACTCAAGAGTCTGCACCAGAACAATCAGCCCCTCCCTCTGGGCTGGAGAAAGTAATGCATAAAAACACACAGCTGATGCATTATGATGATGCTGATATCTCTGAGCTGGTGCCACTGAGAGTGGGAATAAAAGGCCATTGCATAAGAGATTGCTCAATCTGTAAAACTGTTCAAATAGACTCCATTTTCCACAAGGACTCTGAAATTAGGACAAGTCCTCCCTTTGGACTTGGCGAGAGCTGCTCACTCATGGAAGGAGCGTTCTAAATGTGGAGTGGGGTTGTTCAGTGCAGTGGTAAACAGACGCCTGACTGACCATCATAATACTGATAACATTTGGGTCAGGAGAGAAGGAAAGTTGAGGGTGAAAGAAAAATATAATTTTTATGCAGCCTTCTTTGATCTACCATGGATCACAAAGAGCAAATGTTACAGAACTGGGCAGACATTTTGAGTTTCATTCATTCCTCTAAATGTAATCATATACTTCACTCATTCTAAACTATTGTGAACTGGTGTGACAAGTGGTGGCAGAGTTTTTTGTGTCGTTAAACTTTTTTTTTTGTTTGTCATTATAAAAACATCACAACGGTATGGCTTAATTTTTTTCAACCATATAACTTAGACTACAAGTTAAAGTGAAGCATGCAAGTGGGCTAAGACTGCCCTAAAAACTTAAAACTTGGCCCTGCCACATACACAGGTTTACTTTAATGTAGATGGGGTGTGCTTTGATATTGATTTTATATTTAATGAAGCTCAACATACCTAATTTCCACTCTATTGATTTGTTCTTTGTGGTAATGCATGAGCAGAAAATAGAAACTTGTAAAAGTAAAATAATGTAACTAACTAACTGTAAATAATACAATGTAGGAAAGAGCAGGAGAAGAGCGAATGACAACCATTTTCTTTTTCCCCCTCCCATGTAACCAATAAAGGACTTATATTTCCGCTGACCTTTTTTGACAAACACTAAATAAATAAATATATAGGTACATAAATACAGCATATACATACAGTATATACATATACAAGCTGTAGTTAAAATTACAAGCCTGGTCATCTTCATCTTTTTTTCATTGAACTTACAAAATAATACAGTGTAGGAAAGAGTAGAAGAAGAGTAAATTTTTTTTTTTTTTTTGTCATTGAACTTACCAATAGCCTGGGCCAGTGCAATGACCACATCCTGGCAGGACGTCTCCTCGGATAGGCCACACACCACTCTCACCACTCCGTCCACCCACACTTTGAGCTCCATCTGGGACAGGGAGGGGTGGCCCGGGGCGCAAGAGGGGCTTCAATACCAGTCAGTTCAGCTTGGCTCACTTCTGCTTAACGCTGCATGGCACTGCCTCTGCAAAGAAATGAACAGAGAAAGGAACACATTGTGGTTAGCTGGATCAATCATTACACACATGACGTAATCTGACCCTTGTTATAAAGCTCAACAAAAGCACCACATACAAATGGCACTCTGCTCTGTTTATTGTTAGTCCAAATACCTGTTTTTACATTAAACAGAGATGATGTTTGACAATGAGAATGCCACTGAATTGTACATTTACAGTCACTGAATGGATCAAGAAGAGAGATGTTTTTTATGTTTTCCAGTAGTTTGTTAAGTGCCTCTAAGGTATCTTGTCAACCTCTACACATAAATGCTAATCTGTAGCTCGGGATGTACCGATACTGGATATCGGATATTGGCACCGATATTGAACCCTGTGATGGATCGGATATCAATTCAGTCTATATCCTATTTTGGTCTATAAATCTGTGTAATAAGTGAAAGGTTTTACTTGACAACACTGGCCTAAACACATTTTTTAAGTTGTTCAGTTAAAATAGTATAATATTAAGATATAAAAGTATAATAATATACTTAAAATATTAAATAACAGTTACAAAACACATTTGTATAGTATATATATTTTTCCCATACGCCGTGTATTTAAAGAAATGAATTTAAATTATTTTATTTTGTCTAGTATCAGTTGATATCAGCAGACAGTTAAAGCCAAAGTATCGGCATCAGTATCAGAACAGAAAAAGCTGGATCGGTGCATCCCTATCTGTAACCCAATTAAACGCACCACTGTCTCCCCTTCAAAGCAGTTATGATGCTTACAGCCACAGGGAACGGACGGTAGAAAGTGGAACAACTCGCCTGTGCATGTACGGAGGAGAAGGTGCTAGCGTGGTTAAATACATCAAAAAACAATGTTATATTGCTGTCACTCATGGGGATCAACAGAAAAAGCAGCCTAACACCCTTTTGGCTAAATGGATATCAGGGTTTTTAATACAGTCCGGATCTGCTTCTCCTTTTTATGGCTAAAAACAAGGTAATAAAACACTGCAGCGCTCATAAAAAGTAGAACGCCTTGGGCAGCGCTCAGATTATGAATAGTTGTTGGCAAGAGGATGAGAGAGTTTGTAGCCTGCGTGGACGAAATAAAAGACACCCCTTCACCCCAAACTTAGACAGATGGCAAGGCCTTACTGCCCACTTGACAACAGGAGATGCCTCACAGTTATGGACCCCCCTCTTATTCCTGAACCTGGCTCTGCTCCACTGGCTGCTGTGGTGGAATGCATTGACTTCATGTGTCGGGGGCCAGAGCACTTCCTACTTTTGCTTTTGACAAAACGGTGACCTCCCTTTGCCTCCCCCATGCTGTTGATCAACCTGCTCTTTACTGCATTACTTCAGGGTTGTTTAGAAGACATAAAATACATAGCTGTAAAGTATTAACCTATGACATGGTTACAATAGCACCTTTTAGACTACACACTACCAGTTAAATGTTTGAGCACGTTTTCATTTATGGTTATTCTTTATTTTCATGACTATTTACATTATAGATTAAATGACACGATATGGATATGGAATGTAGTAAACAAAAGATAAACTCAAAATAACTCCAAACTCCTTTTAGATATTAGATTTCTTTTTAAATAGCTAGCCTTTGCTCTGAACCTTGGTTTGCACTTTTATCATTTCTTGACCCTGAGATGGCACACCAGTGATGAGAAAACCATTTCAGGAGACTTCATCATGAAGCTCATTGAGAGAAGTCCAAGATTATTTCACAATTTCACTTTACTCCATATATCTCGCAACATATGTATGTTTATATTTACATAAAATGTAGAAAGTGGTAAACTTACAAGTAAAACAACTTTAAAAAGTGTGTCCAAACCTTTGGTAGTGTACAGTGACCGTGTAGCACATTAGACTCCCGGGAGTCAAACAAGAAATGAAATCGCATTTATTTTAAATGATTACGGTACTTATATTAAATTGGAAAGTCTAGAGACCTTATATATTTTATTAGTCATTTTTGGGACACTTTGGTTTTAAAATACTTTGTGAATTAGAAAAGTTCATTTGTAATTGAATACTGTGTAACTATTGAAATCACAATTTTACATTTGACTAATTGCTTAGTTCTTGATGGATATCTATGCTTAGATATTTTGGGAAGCTATTGTTATCTTGACATGAAAAGTAATATCAAAAGCTACATGAGTCAGCACGCCACTGAGGCTGGAAAAGCAGACAGAGAGAGTGCACTGTTGCAATGGGTAATTATGTTGAGCTATCTGAGGAATGAGGAAAGTGGATAATCATTTACTGCATCACTTATTTACAAATGTTACAGGTGAGAGCAGTGAAACTTCCCAACGGCCTTATCTATTAGAACGGAATGCTCTACTGGCCTTCTGAGAGTTTAAAGCAAGCAACAGTTAAAATTGTTGTAAACATGTTGTTGAGTTTTGTTATTGAGAAATTAATTGGATATTCTTGAGGTATTTTTTCTATTGTTTAAAGGGCCCCACTGTTATCTGATATATGTTATAATGTTGTTTCCTCATTCACAAGCATATCTGGAGTTGTATTTTGTTTCATTCACAAATGTTCAACATACAAATCCTGCATATTTAGGTTTTTCCCTCAAATGAAAAACACTCTGTTCCACTTTGTGATGTCATGTGGTAATACAGGAAGTGCTCCACTGTGTTTTTAAACTTCACTAGAATCATTTGGATGATTTCTGATCTGGAATTGCCAGTCTCAACTGAACTAAGGGTAAGTTCATGACATCAGAAAATTGAACAGAGCATTTTGAACGTTGGAAACGTAGACACGCAGCTTTTAATGAGGAAAACAGTATTATAACGTAACTTAAAGCTTACAAGAGTCAATTTTGTGTAATATAATACATCCACTAACACTTGCTTGCTCGCTATTTTCTAACAATGCAAATTAACCTGACAATACCTCGCCTTTCACTTCTATTTGAAAGTAATGCATCATTCCCAATTATATTAACAGTGCACTCGCGATGAATGCCAGTCTCCCATGATGCTCAGTGCTAGTCCCTCTTGAAATGTGATAATGTGCACGAACAGGAAACAAACAGGCCTGCAGGAGAGTCTCGGGTTTCTGTCTATTGCTCTCTCTCTCCCTGTCTTTCTCTGTCTCTCTCTCCATCCCTCCTGCTCTCTGCCTTTCTGTGACAAGCAAAACAAAGCTGGGAACTGGACATCCTATAAGCAAGGCCAGCGGAGTCTCACGTCGCCCACAGCCCCACGTAACAAGGGACCTTTAACTCAAACCTGAAACGTCACACTTTGAAAGCATACCATCGGCTTGTGTCAGAACCCCTTACAAAGAAAAATGTTAACAGGCACTGGCTAGAGATACAGGGAGACTACCGCATTTCTGAACATATATGCAGTTTTGTACACATTGACGAAATGATTTGCAATACAGCACGAATCTCACTGGGGCATGGTTAATTAAAGTTTTGCAAATGAACTAAAATAAATTGTGCCCGATGAATTTTTCATTTGGTTGCTCCCCCAGATGTAATTTCAAAGTGCTTTGTGAAAAATGTGGCGGTTTTAAATGAAGTGTAATGGAACATATCCGTTTTGAATAGAGCGGTGGTTTTCGTTCAGCTGATTGTGTGACCCATCGTTTACCCCGGCGCATTTTAATGGGATGCCCTTTTATTATTATCACACACACGGACCATTGCACAAGAAAATAAAACGAGAGACACAAACATTTTACTGTACCATTTTTCCATGATATTTAAGTTTAACAAGCACTATGGCTGTGTGCACTTTTATGCACACATCACATCAAAATGGGGACTAAATCTTTGTACTAGACCAGGACTAAACCAGGACTAGAGCAAGACAAAACCAAGTCTACATTGGGATTAAGCTGGCTCAAACCAAGTGTGAACTCAAGTTGAAGATTAAAAGTTCACATACTTTAAGGTTCAAATATTAACTAAATTGACAAACTGTGAAGGAACTAGGGATGTAATGATATCTAAATATCACTGTATGATATTATCATGATATGCATCTCACAATACGATATTTACTGTGATATTTTGAAGTGTAAATATGATACTTTTCTCTTTTAAACTTCCTTGAAAAGTCTTCAGTGTGAATCATTACTGTCATAATCCAAAGAATTAAGATTTAAAAGTGCTAAATAACAGCTATTTTATCATGTATCATCTGAACTGAAACGAAGCAAAGGATCATGGTCTATGTAGTTCTCTCTTTTTTAATATTTTTAAACAAAGGACCTTGTGATTTGCTATACTGTAACAGGCCACAATATTATTGTGAGAGATTTGATGATACAGTATCACGATGTTTCGGTTATTGTTACATCCTTAGTAGGAACAAGACCTTACAGAAGCTTGTCTTAAGTATGCGTGCTACCAGCCACCACCAAAAGCTATAGGTACTTTCTATATGAATAAGATAACATTATTAGATTTTATTATTGTGCAAATGAACAGTGTCAACAAATAGATTATCTCATTTTGTGCATCTATCTATTTCCAACTGCTTATCTTTCAGCAAGTTTATTGAAAACTTCTCATGAAATTTCAAATAGTGTCGATCTTAAGGCTGGAAATATCTCAAATAGAACAGAGGAAAAATTCTGGATCCAATTAAAAGTTTTCTGTGACATTATGTAAACATTCAGCTGAGTCAACATGCAAATAATGACGTATTATTTGCGCATGGTGAGTAAGCAGCACACATACACAAATGAGGGCTTTAAATTCATAGGTCCAACCACGTGACAATATACAAAAGTTGTAGCTATTCTCCGTGGGCTAGCGCCAGTCCCTTAAAATAGAAACTCACTTCCCAATTCCCACCTCCTCTTTCAGCAGACAACCCAAGGCACTTTCACTCAGACTGTGTTTCAGTAGAACTTATGAGCAATGGCCATAGATATACAATTTTAGAGGCCATCTGAATCATTCTGGTATCTCATATCCAATTCCAAGTGGAGACATTGTAGTTTTGCACTTTGACCTGCATAATGCTGATAACAGTGGTAATACTCTCGCATAACAATAAGAGAACCAACTTGACATTTCACCACCAGGTCAACATAGAAATGTTGTATGTTGTATGTATGGCATTAAACTTCATGGATACAAACAATTGCTTTCACCAGGTCAAGTTACAGGTCAGATCTGTGTAGAGTCGACTCCACTGACACTAACAATGCAAACAATTCAAAGTATTTTTCTAGCAATAAAAACAACAACATGTAATTCAAAAACTACAAGAATGATAAGTTTCTAGCTGAGATATATTTTATTACTATATTTCTATATTTTACTTTTACTTGTACATATCCATTTATATAATTGCGCCTTATTTTACATCAGTCTCTTGCTATTTCTGCTACTTATTTAGAATTTATTACACCATTTCTCTTAGCTATTATAATATGCTGTGAGTTAATTGTGTCCAAATCATTTCCCCTGTGGGTCAATGAAGTTTGTCCAAGTCTAAATCTAATGCCATACTCTGGAATACCCAAAGCCATAACATCACCTTGGGGACAAGCAGTCATACCCTCCACCAGCCAAGTTCAACAATCCAATTTAAACAACAAGGAAAGAGACCATTAATCTGACAGGAGCAGTAAATTTAACTTATTTTATAATCTATTGAGTTATGAGCCTGGGCCAGGTTTCTCCGCATGTAAACACACTGATAGACTGACGAAAACTGACAGTGAGTAAGACAAACTAAGTAGCACTAGGTTGAATCATTCTCGGACAGACAGGTGAAGAGTGAGTGGACGTATTGGCGGCAGGAGCAGAGCGCTCTAACCCCTCTTTCGTCTTTCATCACCCTCTCTTCCTCTGCCTCCCCTTCAATAACAGACTGGCGAGAAGAAGAATCGAGGCAAGAGTGGTTAACGTCACGCTCCTGGGGACACGGCAGGGAGGGTCGCACCTGTCTCCGTGGCCCTGTGACTGAGCCCGCTGTCAGGCTGCGGATAGATGGAGCGATTCACACAGGGACGAGCAGAGGAGGAGACAAAATGACGACGCTATATGTCAAAGTTTATGTGTTTACTAAAGATAAATCAGAGGAATGGGGCAAGAAATTTAAAAATGGAGCCTTGAAAGACCTTTACACAACTACTAATATACATTTGAGAGACAGCTTTTACACACGTTTTCCTTATTTGCAACCCCAAACTATTAATCAAGATTACATAAACATAACATAGCATAAATTACAATAAATACCAGAATGCAACACTTAAGTAGTGAGAGCCTAAAAAGGATTGTTCTATAACATAAGTGGATATAGTATTTATTGTGGCCTATTCAAGTGTCATTCTGTACTTTCTAATTGGAAGCAATTACAAGCTGTTTGGATAGATATGGTAGCCCTCGAGGGTCATGCTGTCATCTAAAAACTAGTGCTCTAAAAAATATAATTATTTTTTATATTTTTTTAATCTAGTGTTTATTCTTTTGATTAATTGATAAGTTGAATTAAAGGCCTGTGAATATGACGTCTTCACAAAATCTGAGCTGAAGAGAGGCCTTTTACAAAAAAAACATTTTTTAAATTAAAACCTCAAATTTTACATGTTTCTCGTGTTGTTTTGGGATAATTACAGCTCTGTCTGAGTCATAAAACTTCTTGTATCAGCATATGGCAGGCTGTGGAGTCTGTGTATAGTTCTGGAAATGATTATTCAATTACTTTATTAATTGTTGATTATTGAAATAATTGAGTAGTTAGAATGAATAGATTAACTTCTTTCAGCCCTACTATGAAGCTATAAGAAGCAAGACAGAATTTTCTTTAGTTGTATGCCATTTTTTTTACAACTGTCACACAGATGAGGAACTCTGAGCAATATCCACATACAGATCCTATTTTGTAAAGCCTCCCATAAATTTTCTCCCCTGCGACCAATCCTACAATGCACTTTTGTTTCATGACAGGGGAACGGCTGAATGACTTGACGTGAAGTGTTTGCGATTGCCAGCAGATGTTCTATTTAGACCCTATCCTTACAAGAGGTCACAGCAGCCCCCAGCTTGTGCACTATCTCCAGAAACACACAGAGATGCACAGACAAAATGACAGCACAATAAAACCCCTTATAGCAAAATGGACAAAACTGGTCGCTATCAGTGTAAACACAGACAAGCAGAGGCAACTACTACAAGATGGTGGAAAACAATAAACACTGGTGCCCTCAACGGTTCTGAGCTCAAGGTTGGCACGGACAGTCGATGCACTAAAAGCCAGTAACGCGCTGGCACAGAGCAGCCTGGTGTCACTGAGCAGACATTATTGCTTCACCGTGGGTAGCGTTTTGTGGCCCCTGGCTTTGCTGGGTAATTCCTGTGCCCAACCTTTTATAGTCATCCATGTGTTACTGATAAAACTAATAAAACAAAAAGGGCAAGATAGTCCCTTTGTCGGTTAGCAGTTATCAGTTAGCAAGCCTCATCATTTGTCTTCACCTTTTTGGCATTTAAATTTATGCAACAAGTTTGTAGAGGACAGTCCCTTGAGCTCAATATACACTACTTGCTCCGAAATGATCTTTTCCAGTTTGTAAAATGTAAGTTGTCCTTGAGGAATTGAAAATAAATTGGTTCTGGTGCCGTGGCGAGTCCACAAGCAAGGTCCCCTTTTGAATTCATAAAGTCTAATTTATCGTTTTTGAATTGAAGGCCTTTTATTGACAGAAACTTAACTAACATCTGCTTGAATTATCTACGTCCTGGGGCATAATCTTTATAGTGGCGAGAAACATTTACAGCGCAGACACATTCCCTCTGAAAAACAGATGTTGTAGGACAATTATCGTGAAAAGTATCTATATACTGTCAAGCTTTAAATTTCCCATGCAGAAGACATTATACGCAAGGGTTTGGTGCCTGTGGTCACAAAAGCAGGGAGTGGTCTCTGTATGAAGCGCGAGGAAATCGGATCAAACATCAGACAGACTGCAGTCAGGCACATAACAGGCTATTAACTTTGCAGTGTAGACTTCACTCTGTAGTGGTAGATTTGCTCATTTAATCAACTTTTATTGGGTATGAAAAGGCAATAAAAACAACAGCAAAGTGTCAAGTCCATGCTTGTATGTGTATATAGAGGAGGAAAGGAAACCAAATCTGTGAGCAGTATTTTAAGCATTTTTGGAATGAGGAGCCTATTGTAGCTTTCTTTTGCAGCTGTCAAGGTTGTAGCATTTTTCTTAAAGGTCCTATATTACACAAATTTTACTCTTGTGAGCTTTTAGCCATGTTATAATGTTGTTACCTCCTCCAAAACATGCCTGTTTTGTTTTGTTTCATTCACACGTTTGACTAATCCTTTGTTATTAGTTTGTGTATTCTGCTCTGTTCCACCTTGTAATGTCATGAAGCGGGAGTTTTTAAGTAAACAGTTACCTTTAACCGTTTGTTCAGTAGAGATGGGAAATTCCTAGATTGAAATTATCCAAATGGTTCCAGTGAAGTTATATGTAGACACAGTGGAGCACTCCCTGTATTACTACACAACATCACAAAGTGGAATAGAGTGTTTTCTGTTTGAAAGAAGAACTCAGCCTAAATATGCAGGATTTGTGTGTTGAACATGTGTGAATGAAACAAAACACTCCGGGTATGTTTTTCATGAGGAAATGACATTATAGATCAGAAAATATCCTAATATGGGCCCTTTAAATGTGTTATTTCAAAAACAATACCTCAGCATGTTCAAATCAGGTAGCAGATTTCCAATTATAATGTTGATTAATTAACAATTACAAAAATATGTTGCACGCTGTAGTTATTTGTTTAAACATTTGTGTATTGGTTCATTTCACAGTCGGACAGCAGAATGAGCTCCTCATTTTGGTTTGCCAGCCCCTAACACCAGGTTGGAGTAAACCCAAAAGAACTCTCTAATGATGTATTTTAAGTTTTTAGAATAGGCCATGCAAAGCAGCTCAGCAGTTTACCAATGCAGAAGTGTCAAAAAGTTTTAGATTTATATAGTTTTTATGAATAAGTTTGAGATTAAATTAAGTCCTATTTTTTCCTGTTTCTCCTTGTCACCATGGAGACGAAGCACTACTGTTAATTAGAAACAACGGTTGCCTGGTTTCAAGGAGCTTCACTTCAATTCCCTCTAAAATAATGCTCTTTGTCACAGCGCATTAATTCAACCACTTTTTCCTCTAAAATAAATCACAATTATTTACTGAACCTACAAGGGCCCATATTATGCTATTTTCTGATCTATGTTATAATGTTGTTTCCTCATCAAAACTTGTATGGAGTTTTGTTTTGTTTCATTCACACATGTTTAACACACAAATCCTGCATATTTAGGCTGTGTTCCTTTCTCAAACGGAAAACTGTCTGTTCTACCTTGTGATGCCACCTGATGATGCAAACTGTTTTTAAACTCTTTACGTGTTCATGAGAATCATTTGGATAATTTCATATCAGAAACAGTGAAACTCTACCGACTTAAAAAGTAAAATGTAGCTGTTATCTTTAAAACTACCACCACATGACATCACAAAGTGGAGCAGAGCATTTTGAGCTTTGGAGATTGTCTAGATCTAATAAACAAGGATTACTCAAACCTGTAAAACAAAACAGCTTTCTAACACGGCTTAAAGCTTACTTAAAGGAGTCAGTTTTGTGTAATATAAGACCTTTAAAGTTTGAAGCTAAATATTCTGTGTCAGTGTCGACTCAGTGTTGACGTGCTAATGACAGGGCAGAAGGAATCCGAAACACTTGTTAATAAGCTTTGGTCTTCAGATGTGCATATGGGGTTTGACAGTGCAGCTTTCTCTATTATAATAACTGGCTCTTCCAAGTGTGAAATCTCAATGAGAGGGGATCAGCCGCCATTAATACAGGGGACATGGTTTCATCCAAGGACAAATATGTTTATAGGAGTTATTCCAACAGAGTAAGCCAAGCCAATATACTTTTTAATTGCTAATCTCAAGCTGCAGTTGACACCAAAACACTCTTGGTAAATAAGGTAAATAAGAATTACCAACCAAATAAAGTTCACATTTCATTTATTATTGATATGGCAAGTATATTCTGACAGTGAAGTGCAAGCTTTTAAGCACAACACTAGGTAAAAGTTAAAAAAAATATGCTCAGGGAAATGTTTTTGTCAATTTGAAATTTGTACAAACTAACATTTGTTTTTCAAATTTTAACTGCTGTGAACCAACTACACATTGTTCTACACATTAACATTCTACAGATCTATATGTATCTCTATGGTGAAATGTTCAGTGCAATGTATACAATAGTAAATAGAGCCAAACAAGTTTTAAGATAATCTGAAAACTCAAGAAAAAATACAAAATTGATTTAAAAAACACGTTTTCAGGAGATCAATACAAGCATTCACAAGTTTGATTTTCAACTAAAAGGTGACAGTGCCCAGAGACTTGTTTAAGATCCAGTTCCAACTAACTTTCTGGTCGAATTGTGTTAAAACTAAGTTCAGATTAAAGTTTGAGGTTCAGATAAAGCAGTACCTTCAGTTAGCATCACACCTCCAGGGGATGGTGATGATAATAGCTGCAAAGTATCAATGTCAAGTCTGTTTACATACCAACCATATGAAATGCGGCCTCTGCCACAACTATGTTCATTTTGAAGTAACATCGCACAAATGTTGGAGACAATATCATACCTTTGACTTTTTCACCTGTGGTTGTCACTATCACTACAGTCACACTCTGTAAAAAACTCTCATTGCAGTGTGAAATTCCACTTGTCACGATCTACCACGCAGACAGATGCTAACCTGGGTCAGACACTGGGAAACAGGTGAGGAAAAATGAAAAAAGAAGGTAATTTTCAGTACTACTATATGACAATCTCCACTTGGCACAATTTAAGGTTTCATTGAAAGGAAACACACACCCAAGCGTGTGAGTAAGCGATAAGTTTATACACCTATGACCTCATTCATGCAAAACCTGTGTGGATTTTCCAGTTCTAAAATCCCTAGTTATAAGAATATCCAGTTTCCAATGACAAAACGTCTTATCTGCTCATGTGCACATTCACCTGGCATAGTACAGCAATCTCAAGACGTTGAAAGTTTTTAATTAGAAGTAATAAGTTGGTCTGCACGCCCTGTCAATCAAAATCATGTTCCTGTACTGTACACTCTGTCTGCTTAATCTGCAAAAAATGACAATGTGTAAAGTCAGCATGGATTAAACCTGCTCATGACGGCCGGGTGTCATTAAAAAGTGGCAGATACGAAACATACCTTGATACATAGGCCATGATATGATACCTATTTCAATACAGTGTACTTCCAATTACAACAATTCGAAATGATATATTTCAAGTTGATTCAAAATGGTTCAGTAAAAAAAAGTGTTTCGGCCTCTTACTTAAATGAGCTCTATGCAGCTTTTTGGGTAGGGGTCCATCCATGCTTGTTTTTATAGATATGTCACTGCTCTGTCTGGAATGTTCCACAGTATGACATTAAACAGCTCTACTTTACATTTATTAAATTACAGATGGTTTTAAAGCTCAAAAATATATGTAGAGAGCAGGCATTCTGTGCGGGGTTGCTTCTCCACAGATCTGACCTGTAACTGGTTTGGTTTCCATGAAGGTAGAAAGATTACTGTGCATTCCAGACAAAGCAATAACATCTCCATGGAGAAAAGCATTTGACGGGCCCTCCATCAAAAAAGTTACACAATGCACCATTAATGATCAACCCCATTTTTTAAAAAAAGAAAAAAAGATGCATTTATGTTCCATTCTTTGAAGATTAATGAACATAAAGCGCATTTTGCTTAGTGCATGTTCCATCCATCCATCCATCTTCTCCCGCTTAATCCGGCTGGGTCGCGGGGGCGGCGTGCTGCCCAATACTCATAGCACCTGACCCCCCCTATGAACCCCTCTGCAGGTGGTGAGCCCACAGGAGGATGTGCATGTTACTATAGAAAATTACATAAGTTGCTGCATCGATCATATTCATCCACAGTTTACGCGAGCTCAACATTTTCTTATACAAAGCTACATATTTAACTGCTCTAAAGACTCACAACAGAGTCATGGCTGTGATACTAAAAGCCTTTGTTAAACTGCTACCTGTGCAAAGTTAATATGAAACACCCATTTTAATCATCGAAACAGTGAATCTGTCAAACATATTACATAAACAATTTTACTTCCTCTGAAAAAGCAACAAAATTGTAGAGCTGTCACAAAATAACACAGTAAAATATACAAAAATTCTCTTGCCGATATACAATATACTTACAACTGCCCATGATATCAATGCAGTATCATTAAATTAACCCATACAATATATCAATATTTCAGTATTTTTGGACACCTATACTGTCCACACATTCATATAGCAAAAGAAAACAGATTTGTGCGAAAATCTATAGTTTTAAACTTGACTCATCAATGAAAGCGAATAGCCTACTCATACCTTAGATTCCCTTTTAGCCAATATGCAGAGGTATGAGGATTAGGAACTTGTTAGCATTGACTCACATATCAAACCACACAGGTCAGATGGTCAGAGAAGAGCCCTTGTAGCTGTTCGCCGGCTTAACTCGCAGCACAGAAGTTGGCATTGTTGGGTAAGAAAGCTGTCAACCAGATGATGGGCGCCCATGTGTAATTATATCCTCCCAACCTGAATCAGCGAAAACCTGCCAGGGAAGGAGAAGTCTGCCCGTTCCCAGAAAAAGTCATACGCAGCAACAAACCTACTGGATAATGCACACCTTAAGCAGCATCAAGTAGGCAGCTGGCAGCGGTGGCTCAAGTACTCATTTTGTTACTTAAGTAAAAGTACAAATAAGGATAAAAGATTACTCAAGTACAAGTAAAAGTATCACATGAAAAAATCTATTTAAAGGTGCATGGTGTTATTTTTCTGGTGGAGGGTCAGTCAAATGCTTTTCTCAAAGGAGATGTTAACATTGCTACCATCATCGAGACCAAACCAGAGCAAGTTACAGGTCAGATCAGTGGAGAGGCAAAGTCAGAATGTTTTTATAGGTATTTTTTGAAGTAGAAAGTACAGATACCTGCTCTCAAATGTAGTGAAGTAAATGGAAAAAGTAGTAAAATTTGCTTAAGTAAAGTACAGAAACCTGAAAATTCTACTTAAATACAGTACTTTACTACTTGTACTTGCGGTTACCTTCCACCACTGGCAGTTGGAGAATGAGAGGCAGCCATATTGAGTTAGTACGCTGTTAAAATAGTATCCTTCAGGACGCAAAATACACAGGCAGACAGTCTGACTCAAGTTTAAAAGTGATGTTTAAGAAAGCCACTAATTTAAAGGGAGCAATTTTCAGAGTGTGAGTCTAAATTAGTAGGCTAAAAATGACCAAAATATGCTCTTCGTAGTACTTACACTTACAGTTTAAGTTATTTTCATATCCACGTTTAGAAAATATGTACTATATATCAAAGTGATATCAAGGGCCTATATTATGCAAAATTGGCTCTTGTGATCTTTAGGCCATGTTCTAATGTTGTTATCTCATCAAAAACATGCATGAGTTGTGTTTTGTTTGATTCACACACACTTGAGTGATCCTGCATTATTAGTCTGTCAACATGTCCAGAGCTCAAATGCTCTGTTCCACCTTGTGTTTAATGAAGCTGTAGTTTCCAAGTTGACAGCTACATTTTACCTTTTGTTTAAACCAAATTTACCAGGTCTATTACCCTTTTTTGGCAATTCCAGGGCTGAAATTATCCAAATTATTCCAGTGAAGATGTATGGAGTTTAAAAACATAATGAAGCAGAGCGTTTCCTGACTGAAAGAAAAACACAGCCTAAACATGCAGGATTTGTGTTAAACATGTGTGAATGAAACAAAACACAACTCCAGGAAAGTTTTTGATGAGGAAACAACATTAGTACATAGATCACAAATAAAATGTAATTGAAAAACGATCTTTGTTATGATGCACAAAAAGAAAATGGACAAGACGTCTGCCTGTCCTCGGCTAAGTTATTTCTTTATCATAATCTAATGTAATAAGATTTTCAGTTGTGTGCAGTGCATCTATTTTGGGGACTTAGCCAAGAGGCGAATTTACATCATTTTTGGTATACAAGAAAAGTATGATGCAATATGCAACAGTCCTTGTCCGAACTGGAGGGAATGCTGCCATTAGCGTGCCCAAGGAAAAAGTCAGTGTCTGTATGTTTTTCAGAAAATAGAATGAATCCGGGTGTTAAAAAAGAAATAAAATCCTGCCTATTTAACAGTTCGACATGGGGTGAAGGCAGTTATGGAAACAGGACAGCGCAGGTGCACATTCTTGAGCAGGGATGGACGTTACTAAAGAAATATATGACTTCACTAAACATAAATATGGGTGTTATGAAAGAACACTTTAGCAGATCAAAGTGAAAAAAGATCCAGGGAGCTTTCTTTCTACAACATTTTTATAGGGTCAGGAACACTGCATGGGGAGGTCAATGGAAAATATCGGATACGCTCCCTTTCTCATGCTGTTTTCGATTAACTTTTGAAACTAAAACCCTCCTAACTGTGTGACATTCCTTGAACAAATGCCAGGGAGTCAAAACTCAAAACACAAAAAAAAGTGCCACAGGCTGTGCAGATTAACCTGTAACTTCACCGCGAAGGTCAACCCAAGTGATGGAAAACATCTCTTCTCCCACACCCAGCTAGTATTTACCAAGGGAGTTTGTACATGCTTGGGCCTTGGAGGGATCCACATAAACATGACTACAGGGTGAAAAGGGATGGCCTTACAGGTCCTATATTACACAAAATTAACTTGTGTGCGATTATAGCCGAGTCAGAATGTTATTACCTCATCAAAAACATGGCTGGAGTTGTGTTTTGTTACATTCACACATGTCTGAGTAACCCTTTATTATCTGTCTACATCTCCAAAGCTCAAAATGCTCTGCTCCACCTTGTGATGACATGAAGCGGTAGTTTTCAAGTTAGCAATTACCTTTTACCTTTCCAGTGCTGAAATCATCCAAATGATTCTAGTGAAGGTGAATGGAGTTTTAAACCACAGTGGAGCACTTTTTGTATTACCACATGGCATCACATTTCAAGGTTGAACAGAGTGTTTTCAGTTTGAGAAAAGAAATCAACCTAAATATGCGGGATTTATGTAACAAAATGAATGAAACATAACTCCAGGTATGTTTTTGATGAGGAAACAACATTATAACATACATGGATTAGAAAATGGAGCAGTACGGGCTCTTTAAGCTCGTAGGTGTGGGGACCTTCTGGTATCGGGTAATTTAAACTGTACAGGAGATAAGATGTTGTCATTCTCTAACAATGAACCCTATTCATGTGGCAAAAATGCAGCCATGTGAAGATTAAACAAGGTTTTACTGGATGTTCTATGAGACATGTTTATGGAATGCACACAGCTATAAAAATAAATATTGATCTGATCATAAGGACACTATTGAGAAAAGGCTCGTCAGTTAAAGAGATGCTAATTTAGATGAGCCAATATGGTTTATTATCACGCACTGATCAACTTTATGGATTTTAAATACATTTTGTAGTGAAAATTATAGTTAGAAAATGAGCAAATTCTTTAAGTATTATTGAGTGGGTCTGGTCTGTGTCCATCTGCAGCTAATTCTCTTTGACATTCCACTTCAGTAGAAATTGTCAAATGTGGTTTCTGTTGTGCCTTTGAAAGAGATTGAACTATTATAGGTACAAGATTGAATATAAAATGTATTTATGACAAGTAAAGATCTTTTGGATATGTAAATAACGCAGTATCTTTCTTTATGTTCTAGGAACTATATATTTAAGTGGCAATACCGATTTTTTCTTCATTAGATTTTGTTTTACACTAGCACAGATATATTGAAAAGCAGTTCTTGGGGTCAAAATGAGACTGTGCTGTGTGGTGTATAAACTGCTTTACTGTCAGAGAATTAGGAAGACCGCTGTTAGCTTGCTAGTAGATTTTAGCTTTGCCTCTCTGGCCACTGAAAGTTGTGAAAAGCACTTAAAACTCAAGACAAAGGCAATAATAATAATAATATATAATATAATAAATAATATTAATTTAGAGGAGAAAAGTTTTTTTAAAAGTACAATTACAAAGAAATAATAAAAAATGTGTTTATAACTCTTGTAATTACAACACTAGGATGCACTAAGGAAGGAATAATTTTGGACCAAAGTAACTAGATTCATGTTTTTAAGACATTAAAAATTCAGACATTGTATCACTATTTCGAGTGCCCAAATGAATGAATAACATGGAAGAACCCACGCCTCCATAAGCACATCACTAGTCTTATTGTGCACACACCATATTGTTTGGACAGCAACTCTTGCGGTATCTCGACGCTAATCCCACTTGGAAAGTTAAGGGCGGAATCTGTTTGTGTAGCATGTGGAGCTTGAGCCGGGAGAGGGTGGGCCACGGTATCTGCCTGATTTATAGGTTTGACGTAAAGTGTCTCACACAACTCTCTCCCTGTCATTACCCCAGAGAAGACTAACAGCCCGGCCTCTCTGCAGGGGGACGAAGGCTGCCTGGACACTTCGCTCCGGACGGATGGGGCTGATTTATAGTTGACTGCCTATATCCAAGGAGCGCTCCTCTGGGACATTTAGGTCTTGAGTCTGATCTCCACAGCGACGTGCGGTGCGGAGACAAACATACACATGAAGTCATTAGTGCACGTAGATTAGAGGTTTAGTGGTGTCAGGGCTGCTGTTGTGGAGTTTACATTTGAGCTAAGTGAGCTGGCTCCATAGAAACCACACTTAACACAGTCGAAACTATAGTGTTTGTACAAGGCAGGATATTGAACAACTACACGAAGTACTTGAGTATCACGTAATCCTACACAAAAGCATGATGATGAAATACAATATAAAAGGAGTGGTAGTGTAATTGGACAACTAAACTATTGTGGAGCTCTTTTTAAATACATTTTATGATTCATTATATTTGGTAGGCATCATTGTGTTAACTAATCTCTGATGTCTTCCTCATTGTCTGTTTTTTGAATGCTTTCCTTGTGTTATTTTTGTGCTTTTTGTATTGTTCTTTGGTGTCTGAACAGCACTTTGTAAACTTTGTTTTTAAAAGTGTTTATCTTAAATAAAGATTTATCATTACTTTTTTTTATATATATATATTGTTATCAAAACCAGTTCTATACAAAGGGATAATATAAACATAATATAAAAGGAGTGGTAATGTCACTGGACAACTAAACCATTCTAGGAGCACTTTTTAAATACATTTTATCATTAAATAAATTTGGTAGGTATCATTTAAAAAAATATTGTTATCAAACATATAACATATTCACTGCCAAGATAACAAGGAAACTTTAAAAATGTCTATAGCGTGACAGGGAAAGCAAGTTTTGTGCTCCAAGAAGACCAATTATTTTGCTGTCTACTGAAAAACATTCACTCATCTCTAAATGTATGTATGTATTCAAAACGACAAAATGCAATATTGTTATTTCGATGTTAATTCATTAATAATGTATCAGTCTTGAAAGTGTCTAACATCTACAGCATGTATAATCTGCACATTTACAACACAAGTGTGAACAGGGACCCACGAGACTCCTGTGCTAAGGGTACAAGTCATCTGTCTGAAACCTGAAGCAGTCAGTGCCCCACATTTCAAAGAAATGCTGCAGTGTTTTGGAACAAGGCCCAGGTTTGAGTCACAGTTCCTTACACAGACAAGAAAAAGGTAACGTGACTCCAAAAATATGTCTTATCTGCTCATCACCATGAATGAAAGGACTCTGGACTCTTTGTTGGTGGTTTGTAAGAAAAAAGATAAATTGTACTGTAACAATGAAAACGTTCAGGAAGCATAGGCACTGGTTTACTCTGTACTTCCCCAATAAAAGTACTTGAACAATAAGTATATTACATATCAAAACTAAAACTTAAAAAAACACACAATAACAATAGATAAAATTGAAGTTAAAGAAGTTAGCTAAAAAAGTTAAAAAGTGAAATATCTTCTAGTCATTGAGTTGATTTATAGTCTATTGTATAGCTGAATCCCTTTATAAGTCCGGGTTTAATGTCACTATGAGCCACTTAGATTTCAGGAGAAGCCACTGTGTGCTTAGCAACATTTGCCTGCATTTGATGTTCTTGATCAAACACATCTATATTCACTGACAGGTCAAGCATCAAGCCTCTCACGGAAAGGACAGCTCTGTCACACACGACAGCCTGTCGCATTCACCAAGCTTCACCCTAAATTTCGCAACTGAAAAGAATATACTGCCTCTTGTTTAAGTGTTATATTCAATAATAAAATGTTACTGTTCAAGATTTAAATAACTTTGGTCATGTCATATGAATACAAAGTGTAATATAAACTGTAATCATCCGAAAGTCTTACCATTATTAAAACTAAACACTATAAAACATTCTGTCTGATGCACCTGCTTGTTGCGTCTCTCTCCCGTCACTTGATTTAGTGGCTCTGAGTCAAAGAGCAGACATTTTGTTTTTGCGTGGCTGGCGTCTTGACCCCCCTCTTGGCCCATGTCCGGCCCTTGGTAGAGGCTCCATGTTATTTACTGCTCACAGAGCTCTGTGTGCGGAGAGTCAACACAGCACGGCTGGTTGAGCAGGGGAGCAACCTGCTGCTCATTCGCACAGTCACATGACCATCCCAAGAGACTGACAGAGATGTTTACTGCAAATCCAATCACAAGTCATGATAAAAGTGAGAGAACCCAGAACAAACAGACATCCTGCACATGTCAGCAGATGGGAAGGCACAGTTGAAAAGGTGAAGTTAAATTTTTGATTGCGTGACAGAAAGAACACACACTCTTCTGGCTGGAGGAAGTTTAGCCTGACAGGACATGACAGCTCTCGCTCAGGTGAACTTTCCGGACAGCTGGACACACGTGGGCCCACATCCTGGAGGTGAAGGGGCTTTATATGGACCTGCTGCCATCAGTAGCATGATTCAGCTCCCGATGTGTGTGTTGGGTTTCATGCTATTGGGACAGTGCTCAGTGACCCACAGCAGACATTTTCAAAATCGACCCCTAAAAGGCTTCACTCAAGACAAAAACAAGTGCAATGCTTCACACAGACAAACCAGTCCCTGAAGGATCAGCCTGCAGAGGTACAGAAATACAGCTATACATGGCAAAAAATGTGAACAGGTTTCTCTTTAAAGCAACACCTAAAACTAGAGCGCAGTGAAATTCCTCCTCTAAATCCCCTGCTTCCTTTGGGTAATTATAGGCTCCTAGAAGACAAACTGTAGGTCTGCTGTGTTTGTCTTTGACTGTGTGGGTACAACAGGTGACTTACCTAAAAAGACCTGTCCACTCTTGATTCTACATATTAGAATTCCTTACAGCAAATGAAAAATAAATGAGCAAACCTTGAATTTCTTTTTTGCTGTAAAGATGGATTTTTTTTTTTGTCTTAAAGCTATAATTTGTAACATTTCTGGTGGAGGTGTCTGGTTGTTGTCAAGCAGATGGCAGACCATCCACCAGAAAAGTTACAAAGTGCACCTTTAATGTAGATAATGTTATGAAAGTCCTTATTTACCTAACCAAGATTAGTTATTAACCATATCACTGAACCACATTCAAGTTCTAGTAACCTGGAACAAACAAACTTTTCCAATGAATTTCACAGTTTGCCAAAGTTCCACAAGAACATCCTTTTAAAAAATACACTCCATCAAAAGTAATGTTCCACCATGTTTACTCCTGTGGGGAAATAAGTAGTTGCCTCGGTAAAAACGTAGTGTGGAATGATTTATGGAAAATAAGATTTGATAAATTGAAAAGTGGGCTGAATTTGGATTGGAAATGGGCTGCTGGGGGGAAAATGAGGTAGCTGCTCTTTGAGGGATGTGAATGCGTTGCAGAGAGGGGCGGATCAATCTTTTATCACTGACGGCGGCGTTTATTCCTAATGGATCCGATCGGAATGCTGGAATTTTTGCAACACATAAAAAATTCCAGCACAGAGGAAAGGTGGACAACTTCACCTCTAAAAGATGCAAACATTATTTAAAAACAGGGATTTTTTCAATTACCTCCAGGCCTGAGCACATCTGCTGGAGTCTGGGAATGCTCCAGATAAGAAAGCAGGGGAATTAAGTCACAGCAAGGAGACGGACATTCCCCCATCAAAAGTTCCAAGAGATAAGTCCGTGTGCATGGATGGACTTGCATGAGACACAGGAAAATGCCATATTTTGTTTGGTAAAAAAAACATTGGACATGCTTTTGTCAATGGAAAACAGAAGAGGGTAAAAAAAAAAATCTGAGAGACAATAAGTGCGGAATGAGCAGAGGAGCTAACCAAACAAGACTGGAGAGCCGGGTGATGGTGGCTGTGGTAATTTTCGGTGGTGATTTTTGAGAATGGAAAAAGCCACAAGATGATAAAAAACTCGACATTCAATAACACTAGATACTTGTACGAAAAACATTACAATAATAAAATAATAATTGGCAGCATATGTTTTGACCAGATAATTGTGATGTTATTGTTAGACACATTACCACAGGTTTAAAAGGATAACATATAAAATGAAGCAGCCCTACACTTAAACAAAGAAGCAAATGTATCTTCTAGACAAAATTGGCTAATTACGAAAGCTGTAGAATAAATCAGTGCCACACTCAAGACGCGATAAGTTTAAAGTGCACGATGTAGTTCATTCCCCTATAGCCATCTGTACTGCGGATGCTATCTGCCAAGTTCAGGACAAGCTGCACCTAAACACAAGATAACACATGATATATAACTGCTCAGCTCCCACAGTGGACCTTGTAAAGAAAATAATCACCCCCACGGGCAGGAGGTGGCGTGGGGAGGCGGGGAGGTGGGGCGGGGGGAAGGGGGGATGGGGGGGGATACTAATCAATGCTCCTGATTGGATGTTGTGTGAACGAGCTCAGAGTTTCGCCCTATCTATCTGGCATATAGCACGCAGAGAAAACCTTAAGTAAGATGCCAGGCCATGCATAGTGATGAGTCAAATGGGCTTAAGAGCACTGTGGAGCATTACACATGCACGGCACCAGGCAATACTGGAGTGTAGAGCTGCTAAATAGGGTAGAACATGCACTGGAAGAGAGCGAACTTTGGCCATTAATTAATCTTTAATCCTACACAGGGTAAAGAGAGACGCGAGTGTGACGCATGGGGTAACAGATAGCCAGGACTTCTCCATTAAATCTCATTGTGGTTAATGTTTGCAAGCTCTAGAGGTCAGCTAAGTAAGTCTATAAACATTTTAACAGTGTAAATTTATGATGGGGAGGTTATGGGAAGATAGATACTGTCAATGTTGTTTTGAATGAAGATATGTAAGAATTGAATACTGAGTACATGCTTACTAAAAATGAAAAATACGGTATAAAGTGATTTTTCTGCACTTTTGTGGGTAATTTTACAGTGTTTTCATGTTTTAAAACTGGTAATATTCCTACTAACTAATCCCGACTGACATAACAATGTTTGAATATGTTCATCAGGATATTAATATTAATACATTTTGTCAGAAATTTCCCACTTCTAGTTTAAACTACTACTACAAACTACAACACTAAGCAGAAGCCCCATTGTCAACAGGTCCAAAGTTGCTATATTCACTTTGACAAATAAGAAGTTGGACAGCCTCACACAAGAAAGAGATTTCCACAAACTCTACAATGAAAGCACACACATACACATTAAAAGTAAAATAAGTTTAGTCTTACCAGTGCTCTTGTCCTCGGCGTCTCCTGCTTGTATATCCTCACTCTGTGACAGGCTGGCTGAAACCTCCACTAGTGACGAAGCTGCTGATCCGGTTGTGTAGCTCCACGAACGCGACTCTGTGTTCTAACAGCAGCGTGCCGGTGCAACAGAGGTCAGAGGCAGGCGGGCAGCTGTAAGAGGAACACAGAGGAGAGCTGTGAGAGATCTGAGCTTCTCTGTGTCACGATCCGTCTCACATTCACACAGGCTTCTGGCGGCGTCGCTGGTTGCCTCTGGAATGCACTTGCCCTGGGTTGTCTTCACCAGCAGCCGGAGATTTGAGAGACTGAGAGAGCTCCCTCCCTCTGCTCCCCGCTGCCTACAGCCCTCCTCCTCTCTCTCCTCCCCCTCCCCTGGCCAAAAGAAACACGGCCTCTCCCTCTCTCTATCTCCACCCATTCTCTCCATACTGACGGATCAGGTACCTTGTGCTTTCAGGTTGGAGTATCACTTTTCTGTTTTCTCTGCTTACTGCTTCCCTGATAAATAGTGTTTAGATTTCAGACCACGTTTAACTTTATAATACATAAAAATGTTCAACACTTAGCACACACAAAGTATTTGTCTATAATTATAACAGTATAACCTTAACTAAAATACTAGGAGCAAATGCTTCATACATGAATGAACAATTAAAATGAAAAGTCTTTTTTTCTATATTTCTCACAGTGACTCAGATCCTATTCTATTTCTGGATTCACAAAAGTGTCATTCTCTGAGAATTAATTAAGATAAACAAATAATGCTGCTGTTATTTGCAGCTTATATAGAATGAGATTTTCCTCCCAGTTTAGAACATGATTCATTGTGTTTGCCATATTTTTGTGTGTGTTTGCACTCACTAACCTGAGGCTGCTGTGAGCCTTTCTCAGCCTGTGGCCTGCAGTCACAAACAGCTGATTACACAAGCCCTGCTGTCAGGTGACTGTCTTCCTCTTCCGGCAATGAGCTCATAGTGTAAATAACCAGGTGCAGTGGTGGTGTGTGGGTATAGCAGGACTACGCCCAGTGGGGACAAAACTGATCACTTACAAATGGAAGAATAATTACCCACGAAACAAGGTCAGGCTCCTGAACTGTCCCGAGGCCCCTCCCGTTCAAACACAGCCAAGGCATGCATGACCAATGGGTTAGGCACAATGTGTGGGAATCCCTCTTTTTAAACACACACTGCTCTGTACATATCCTTCAGCCCAAACCAAAATCAGAGCCACTTTCAGATTTGACCCTCCCCCAAAACACTGAAGCTACGCACCAGCTGCACCACACCCAAAACTTGAAATTCAAATTTTTCTAATGCAAATGGGAAAGACCTACAACACTACAATGAAAAATATTAGTAGTAAAATACCATTTAAGATGTGTGCTTCTTATTTTTGGATCTGTGAAATAATTTTATATCATTACTGCAGCAATTCTTTGTTTAATGTTCACTGTGATATTTATCTTGACCTTATTTTCATGCTGGTTTGCATTGTGCACACTTCAAGCAATAATGAGGATGTGCAGTCACTGCCCACAATAACTAGTGGGCACATAATTGAATTACAGAATGGATTTCTTGGATTAATTGCCTTAATTTAATAAATTAAATCAAGCAAACAAAAGTAATAAATGATGTGGCTCTGTGCCAGGCTGAGTCACAAAGGCCTGTGGTGAATCAGGACCATCTCTCCACTGTGTTCATAAAGAAAAGCTTTTGGCACATCCCAGAGATGAGCCACCTCACAAATCACTGAAGCCACACCAGGATAAGCCCCAGGAGGAAGCTCACAAGGACCCAGGGCTACAGTGAAAAAAGCATGGTGCCAAAGAGAGTGCAGCTAATACACTTTAACAGACTATTAAGCTGATGTGGATCACAGAGACCTTGTCAAATCTGCACTAACTTCATTTCAGGGCTTTTTGGTGTAGTCCAGGATTGAACGGAAGGTCAGTGAGCATAAGATGTGCTCAAGCTAAAGAGACAACAGGGCAGAAATCAGGCAGAATCTATTGTTGTGTTTAGTCAGGGATTATCAGTGGAAGACTTCACAGACACCTTCCAGGCATTCCTCAGGGCACCTCCCACATCTCTGTGCCTGCCACGGCCCACCCTCCCCTGTCAGAGCCCACATATCATCCTCCTCTGCTGGGTGACTCAAGCATTCTTCAACTCCTCCTTCGCTCTGTTTGCACCCTCCTCTGCACTGACACAAGACAAAAGTATGAAAACCAATGCTCTCGAAAGAAATTTTTCTTTATATTTAACTTTTTGTGGTCGGTAATACACACTATTATGAACAAGACATATTTGATGTAAAAATCATACTTTGAACAGGTGGCATTAAGCACCACAAGTACCAAGAAGAACTGGACCCAGGGATGTCTCCCACACTTGGCTGCTGCTGACTGCATTGGTCTGGCTAAGGTTCAATAGGTTGAGTAGAGGGCAGAGGGAGAGTGGATGGCATGCTGATGTGACTTTGTTTGCCCGTGTGCATTAAAAATGAATAGCATTAAGTTGCTGGAGAGACTCAAGCTTCCTGTATTCCCTCCTGTTTATTTATTCAGGTTTTCACTATAAATACAGACTTCAACAACAGGTGGACAAGACGTCAGTCATGATTTAAGGCTCAATGAGAGCAGACAAAGAGCTATCAGCCTTACATACAAGGTTCAAATGGCAAACTTCTGGTGACCATGTTTTTATATTCATCATCGCTGCAACAAACTTTAGTAATAGGCTGTTTGTGCCAAACAGCTTAAGTACAGGCTGTCTGTTTCATTATGGTCAGTGCTCCTGTAGTGAAGTGGGGCCTTGTATGTCATTATGACAGGCAACATGGCTTATGGCTGCAAAGGTAATTGCACTGTTGAGACATAAATATAGCACATCCCTCAACAAGACACTAGCACTTTTGTTTTCTTCCCAGAAACTTGGCTCTGGGGATGATTCATGTTTTGGAAGCAAATATGTGCTACAATATCATCATGTTACAAATAACAACAATGAAATTAAATGAAAAATGCATTAGTGAGGTGAATGAGAGGGCAAGAGAGTGGACACAGACTGTTGGAACATGACCGATGTGCCCCAATATAAGATGATACATGTTTAACACAACTTCTGACAAATACCATTTGAGGAGCTTTTAGCAGCTTCCAAGCTGTCAGAGTTTTGGCCACAGTCTGAGGCACTTTATCCATCTTCTTCTTATCTCCACACGTTTCACAAACAGTCCAGACACTTCAAGCCTTTTATCACTGCTCAAAATAGTCCTACATCAGATACAAAAAAAAAGTTGTAAGTTTGTTTACATATAATTGACCTGTTTTATATATGATTTCTTCTTGAGATAAAACAAAAATAAACATATATAAGCTGTACCATTTGTTGCAAATACACCACTACAGATAGGCGTCATGTTAGCTGGAGAAAGTTATGGATGAGTTAAGGGTCTCAGCTTTTCTCAGGCATAAGGAGGACAAAGCAGATGAAATCTAACACCTAACCCTGGTATGTGAAAATGAATAAGAAGGTATGGGAACAGGCATATAGACAACCAAAGAGCCAAATTGTGAAGGATTGCTTAAAACAAAGGAAAGCGGAGGGACAGGAAATGTGGGATTGTGCCAAGCGAGCTATCAGGTAGTGTCAGGTCAAAGGTCGGAGGTGAACAAAAGCTTCGTAAGCCCCGTGTAGTGCAAAAAGGAGGCCCCTGGATGTGCTCATTGGCGCCTGCACTGTCTATCACCACTGATGTGCTCCATTAGCAAGAAGCCACCCTATTTCTCAGGTTAAGGGTTACAATGTATTTTAAAGATGCACTGTGTAACTTGAGAGGGAGGAGGAGGATCTGCTACTTTCTTCTGTTTTGCAATGTTAATCATAAAATGAAAGAAAACAAAATTATCCATGGAGATGTTTTTGCTATGCCAGTAATGTTCCATGGTATGGCATTGAACTTATCTGTCTCCATGGAGACAAGAAGGAGACACCACCAGGCCAAGTTTCAGGTCAGATTTGAGGAGACAAGCCCGCACAATACAATACATGTTTTTCAAGGCATTTTTGAGCAATAAAAACATAGTTAATACCATACTGTGCAACCTTATAGGCAAAGCAGTACGCACGTGGCAGATTCTCCATCAGAAAAGTTACATAATGCACCTTTAAATGAAGAAAACATCTGTAAACGTGATGATGGCCATGCTTGTCTTCAGGCTTATAAGCGTTACATAACATAAGGGGTATTTTCTTGTTTCTTACATTAAAGCCGGGCTCAGGGGAACAGCATACCTGGCATTAGTATGCATCTCCATGTGTCTGAAGTGGATACTTGTGTTCACATCCTATCTATATGCAAACATGTTCTCTTGTGAAGTGTGCAAATGGCTCTTTTAACGTTGCCATGTCAGTGCTTATTATAAATAATAGAAAATAAAGGAAAAGGACGTAACCAAGACTACCTGTGGCAATGGACCTATCTTTCTTACAATGATAAAATACTCTTCAAGTCTTTTAGTTAAAGTAGAATAAAAACGCTGAGAGTTTAGTGGAAAAACTGTTGACCTAAAGATATTAGAAGTATTTACTGACTCGTAAAGCTCTCATATTTTACCTCTTACATTACTTCTTATGGTTATCCAGTATGATTCTGGACCCATGCCAAAAAACATATATTTGTTCATGATACAAAACCAAACAACTTTCAACTCCATAGTCCAATTCATAATCTTTGTTAATAGAAGAAAAAATAAAGAAAAGAAATAATATGACAGCAGGATGTGTATATCTAAAGGAAACAAAGGAAACAAAGTTTGCTTAAAATTGTAAGACAGCTTCACAAGTTCTTAACAATAGTTATGCATTTATAATACGTTGCTTAAAAACACAAAATACTACATAAACTTTCTTTGATACCACACCCAAGTTGAGGCATCTGTCTAAGAAGAGAGAGACACTTACTAAGCTCCTTCTGATCAGCCAGTATCTATTCTGAACCAATGCCAAACCCACAAATTTGTTTATGAAAAACACAAAAACGTTCCACTCTACATTTCAATTCATAATCTTTGTAATCATTCTTTTTCCAAGGCAAGAAAAACTATGAATACGCCTAAGTATATTTCCATAAAGTTGTGTAGGTGTTTTCAACTATTTAAAATGAAAAAAGAATGTCAAGATGACTACTTCCAAAGTGCTCTGAGCTATCTGATCTCCCACCTGTCCTTTCAGCTTGACATTCAAATGCAGTTAATGCCAAATGTGAAGAGCCTTTAGTGTCTTTTATGAATACTTCCTTTCAAAAGCAAAAAGGGCCCATCAATTTTATCCAGGCATATAATTTCTAAATCTTTTCACACTGTACTATTTAGTCTGGCAGCGTTATAATCAAAGAACCCTTTTTTCAGTTTCTAAATTCAACAATGCACAAATGCACCGTGTGGTCTTCTTTAATGGCCTATGGGAAAACCAAGCAAACACCTGTAGCGACAACAGTAGTTAAAAGCTTTCACTGTACCGAACCTATCATCTGTTGGCCTTTGTGGCTTCCCTGGATCAAAGGGAAGCTCCAGTCCTGGTACAAATCGAAGCTAGCAACAGTCATGCCCTGTAAGCACAAACAAATATGTATGCACGCATGCGTAAAATTGGCACTGATGAGAGGAGACCATAACAGTTGAGATTCAGAACCTCCATCACAACAACCATTTTTTAGCGTCCAATTTATGCTAAACACATTCAAGCACGCACTCTTTAAGACTTGTTGAATTTTAACAAGCCCGCTAAGACAGACCTCTCCGTTCTTATCAGGCGGGAGACAGTTGGAGAGGGCGCTGGAGTGGGCACAAGCAATTAATAGCATATGTGTGTGTGTCGACGAATATGTCACGTTACTAATCAGTGCTCGGAGACAAGGGCCATATGTGTGCCAGTCTGCTCCTCTCTCCGAACCCCCCACGTCCCCACCAGCCTCCCCTCCGCGGCGGTGTGACCCCATCAGCAAGAATGTCAGGATTGTCATGTCAGCAGCGGTGACATCATGGCAGGCCCGTCACCGGCGACGACGGGGGATCGGCACGGCTTTCCTCCCGGTTGCATCAGCCTTTGTGATAATAACAAGAGATGGGGGGGTCGCAGAATCAACATGTTCACAGTGGCATATTGGAAAGCAAACACAGCATGGAGTTCAAAGGTTTGTCATTAGAAAATAATACATATCGTGTCAGGGTTTGTCATGTCAACCTGAGAATACGTCATGGTCTCAAGATGATGGGTGTTCTTCTGCTATGCTCACCATCACATCAGGATATGTCCTTGGATCCTGCCTGTAGTGATTTGAATGTTTGACTCATCTTAAACTGCCATTGCAACTTGTACTATAACTAATCCAAAGTTTGTATTAATAAGTGTAATCCTTGTCTATGTCTTTATGAGTAAAACCTGTCCAGTGTTCTCAATGGATAATAAGCTTTTTCCTTGATTTTACAACAAGCTTTCCAAAATATCTTAAAATCTTAGACACTTTCTGAGAGGAAATAGTTTTTATCCCCTCTTCTCACCTTTGCAGAATCACAATCAAATAATAGATTGGCAGCCGTGCTTCCATCAGTCTGCCCCAGGGCAGTTGTGGCCACAAGCTTATACCACCACCAAGAGTGGAGTGAATGTTAAATGTACTTTGGGTGACACCATGCAATTCCAATGCAATACAAACATGTGGAACAGTATTGCTGATTAAATACCACTCATATTAACCCTGGTTATTCTGTGATGACAGCGAGATGACAGAATGATGTCTCCTTTTAACCTTCATTGTGTACTCTAAAATACAATTTGAAGATCTAGAACTAGCTCTGGGTGGTCTATGGTCAAGAAGTCTGTCAAGACAAGCTCTTTTGTTTAAAGAAAAGAAGTGGCCTGAAGGAAGCATACTAAAACAACCACATACTCAACAACATTTTGCAGAAAAAACACCTATAATGAGAGCAATTTGTAAGAAAACATTACCTCCATTCAGACACTATTGCCACAGACTAGCAGCTCTTTCATGTGTTGCTTAAATATGCGCAGGTCAAGTGTCAGCGAGCAGATGCAAGTGTGTGTGTTTGAACACATCCTGAGGATCCTCCAGGTCATCAGATAAAGTGCACCTGAGGGAGGGGCGGGGAGTGTTTTAGGCCGTTTCCATAGAAACCAAACAGACAGGAGAAGACCACCTGGTTAATGGAGCCCCGGACAGCAGTGATGAGAGGGCAGCACTTCAGCAGCCAGAAAAACAGAACTGAGGGCCATATTGTACCTGGTCTGGTAACAGGAGAAAACTGTATATAGCAGATGTTCAGTCTATAATACAATACCAAACTGTGCATTGTAAGTCCAATGATGAAGTAGTAGTTAAGACTATCACCAATGGGAAACTGTCCTGTCTTATGGAGTTTGCACTGGCCTCCCAGTGTCTGTGTATATATCTGATATATGCAATTCTGTGGCACAACACATGTATAAGTACTAGAGATCGACCCATACAGGTTTTTACATGGCCAATGTCAATACAGATTCTTTAAAATTCAAAGGAACTGATGGGCCGATATGTAGGGCCGCTTATGTTTTTTTTATTTTTATTATTTAATACAAACTCACCCACACCCACTAATTTTTACCATAAAAACCTCTGAGAGCCTTAGTCTTGTTTTGTGCAGTTGCCTCTTTGTACTAAAGAACACTAGAGCTTTATGTGTATTAATTAGGCAGCAGATGAGCCAAATCAATGTATCAGCCTCTGGAGATTTAAGGCCAATAGCCGATACACGCAAACATGTAAATATCTGCTGATGTATACTGGCCAACAGATATCGGCCTATCTCTACTGAGTACTTCACAGTGAGTGTAATAGGTGAGTCCTGACCAGAGACCACTGATGGATGGATTCAGATTTCAAAATGTAGCTTGGGCAATGATTATGAAATTGAAGTGAACTTTATGTGTTCTGAATGTTCCAAGAAAAGTCTAACTTGTTCCAACAACATTGTCCAAAAGACTGTTCAGAGGATGAATCACAGCATGACAAAGTTACTTCGGTCCCCTTGGGGTCGAAAAGAATCCGAAACTACAACACTGAGTTCCTAACACTTTTATCGCGAGTCAAAAGACAATATATGTGGAGGACACTGTTTCAACAAGTACATTGGGCCAGATAAAGAAGGTGAAAAGCTTTGAGATGTTGGCACATATAGAGCTACAGCAACAAACTACTGACACTGAGAAAATGCCTCATAATAGTTCAAAAAGGTGTAATCCAATTCTGTACTTCTGTAGACAGGGCACATACAGTTCCATGTGAAATAGTCCTCAGTCCTCATTACAGCTTCAACAGTATTTTTTTTAATAAACTGAATGTGCTAAGGCTATGGGTTACGTAAGGTTAATCAATACAATTACATGTCATCTGACACCAAGTAGTTATTGAGTTTAACATACAGTATGTTCATCACAACTGATTGTGCTTGTTTCTCCTTTTTCAAAATGCACATATTTTTGTTCACCCTAAGTGTGGAAACCAGTGTGGCGCCATAATGGGCCTGTGATATTTAAATGCCACTGCTGAGTTAGCAAAGGTTTAGATTAGAATTAATTTAAAAATGCAAGACTGCAGGACTGAAACACTTATTTCATGTTAAGACAATAATCGTATACTTTTACTGAGCAAGATTTTACTAAGCAAGATATTTTGATGTGCAAAAAGTACACGTCTATAGGATCAAGACAAGACTGCTACAAATTCTTTGCAATATACCACCAGTGTTGCATTAACCGCAATACATTGTGTAAAGAAACAAAATTCTTCATCAACTTTCCTTCATACTACACCCAAGTCGAGGCATGTGTCTGAGTGGAGAGATACAGGTGTTGAAAACGTCATTAGCTGTACTCACCTCTGAAAGCTTGTGTGACTGTCTGCCCGATGAAAACGAGAAGAGGGGAATAAACAGGCTGTCAGGGTTTGTTGTCAGCCCGGGGCTACCTGATCTAGGCCTGTGTGCAAGAGACAGGGCAACACTGTGAGCCGTGGTGCTATGCAGAGCGGAGGGGAGGGGGGAGAAGGGGCAGCTGCAGAGAAAAAAAGTGAAGTAGTGCCGCCATTCCCCATTGCCCCGGCAACCAACGCGCTTTCAAAGAACTCGGCCAATGGCAAACACCCGCAATTGTGTTGGGACAAAGAGTCACATGACCGCCCTGCACACCACTCCCTGTGATGGAAGTGAGGGGAGAGTATGGAGTTTTAAAGGGGGTGGAGGGGTATGAAAACAGCTATTTGGGAGGGGGGCTGGAGTGATTCTGTGCAAAACATTTCTTGCCTAATTCTTTAAAGAGGGGGTATTACACTTGTGTAGGGTATTAAATGCTAACACATATTTAGATTATTAGATTAGATGTTCTCTTCTCGTTCTGAAAACAATCACATAATCAGCGTGCATCCTGCTAATAAAAATATTGCACAGTGCATCAGATTTGTGAAGTTGTAGTGTATTGTTTTGTATCCTGCTTTTGTATATTTATGGAAAATTGCTGTGCAGGAGCATGGGTGATGTTGGTTTTGTTACTCTTGAACAGGATCATACAGCTAACCATAAAAGGGCTCACAAGATTACTCAAAGATGCTTAGATGACATATAAAATGTCCCCAGGCATGTTTTGATGACAGAACAACATTATATCATGGCAGAAAGCTCAGATAAATGTATTTTGCATAATGCCATCTCTTTAAACATTTACACTTAATGTGTTCCTGTCTTGTCCATTGCCAAAAGGTATAATGGCTGCACAATTAGAAATATATATCTTTAATTTCATATCATATAACTGGAAATAGTAAGTTCAATTTAATCATAACAAATGCCTTGTATTTGCAAGTCAAAACAGCACCAAAGCTTGAGAAAGGAACAGATGGAAGACTATAGCAATGGTAAATGGTCATGGTCACGTTTTTATACAGCGCTTTTCCACCTTCAATGCACTCACAACATTTTACATCAAGGAACCACTCACCCATTCACACACACATTCACACACCCAGAACAACTACGTCAGGCTGCTCTTCATTGACTACAGCTCTGCTTTCAATACAATAATCCCAGACGTCCTGGTCCCCAAGCTGTCCAACCTGGGGATCCCTCCTTCCACCTGCGCTTGGATTAAGGACTTTCTAACCAACCGGCCTCAGAGAGTAAAACTTGGTCCACATCTCTCATCCACCCGCACTCTCAGCATCGGCTCTCCTCAGGGCTGTGTGCTGAGTCCTCTCCTCTACTCTCTCTACACGTTCGACTGCAGCCCCGCCCACTCGGAGAACATCATCGTGAAGTTTGCTGATGACACAACGATAGCGGGCCTGATAACAGGGGAGGATGAGGCAGCCTACAGGGATGAGATCCTCCGACTGGAACAGTGGTGTTCAGTGAATAACCTGACTCTGAACACTGCCAAAACCAAGGAGCTCATCCTGGACTTCAGGAAGAACAGAGCTGCCCCTGCACCCCTGTTCATCAACGGCGAATGTGTGGAGAGGGTAGAGTCCTTCAGGTATCTTGGAGTCCACATCGCAGCAGACCTCTCTTGGTCTGTGAACACTGCGGCAGTGGTAAAGAAAGCCCAGCAGCGGCTTCATTTCCTGAGGGTTCTCAGGAGGGAGAACCTGAACACCCAGCTGCTGGTGACCTTCTACCGCTCCAGCATAGAGAGTCTGCTGACCTATGCCATCACGGTGTGGTACTCCAGCTGCACTGAGGCAGAGAAGAAGAGGTTGCACAGGGTAGTAAGGACAGCAGAGAAGATTATCGGCTGCCCTCTGCCCTCTCTTCTGGACTTGTACAACTCCAGCTGCCTCAGGAGAGCTCTGAACATTGTCAAGGACACTTCTCACCCCGGCCATCACCTTCTTGCCCTGTTGCCCTCTGGCAGGCGCTACAGGTCACTCCGCTCACGGACTAACAGATTCAGGGACAGTTTCTATCCAAGAGCTGTCACAGCACTCAATTTACAGTATTCAAACTCGCACTGACAATTCACTAAATCTGCACTTTACACCACTGGTCACTTTCTTAATCATGTGCAATAATTGTCATTTATCTACCTCCTTTAAGTCTTTTTTTAATCTTGTATTTATCTTGTGTTTGTATTTATTTTTGTGTTTGTCTGTATTTATTTTTTTATTATTTTGTTTGTGTTTTCTTTTAAACAAAAGGGAGATGCCACTCAATTTCGTTGTATCTTTTGTTACAATGACAATAAAGGCTATTCTGATTCTGATTCTGATATTCTGATTCCAGTACAGCCAGATGGGGTGAGGTGGGTTAAGTGTCTTGCCCAAGGACACAACAACAGCATTCATTTGTGGGAGCTGGAATTGCACTGCCAACATGTGGGTCAGTGAATCTGACTACATTTATGAAATATATGTAGTTATAATGCAAAAATTGCATTCACTGGTATTTAAATATGTTTACTGTTCATTGTAGAGCCCAAATATTCAGTTCTGCTCTCTATGAGCTCTGAATGTGTTTATAACTGACAATAGAAGCAGGTCAAATGTATTGTTTACAGGAATAAACAAAGAATTTCATGTGACTTCCTTGCTGGAGTTCCCCTTCACAGGTAGCCACAGCTTATTTCTGCTAAAGGAACAATACTACATACTGGCACACCTAAGAAATGTATTTTACAAAGCTGGAAAAATCTTCTTACTAAGTTCTGTTTTGTATTTATTATTTTGCTTATTGTGGACAGGCCTGTCACGATAATTACTACATTGACTTATCATACAATACAATCATTTTTCAAGGTCTTATTTATCGTGTGTGGCATTTCTTTGCACTAGTGGGAAACATTTGATTTTTTTTTTCTTCTATATAAAATTTGAGCTAATAAGAGTTGAATTATGAGCTAAAATGATAAATTCTGTTTATTTATTGCAGCAACAATATTTAACAATGCTGTATAATTCTGCTTTATAGTTTAGTTTCAATATTATCGTTTAAAGAATCCTGCTAATGGTGGCTGTTTTCAGTAATCTCAGGTGAATGAAGATGGCTGGGTCAGTAAAGGCATTTAACTTTAAAACAATCGTCCATTATACATCACTGCAAATAGAAGCTGGATGATTCACTGTTCTAACTCCAGAGAGGCCACAGGGCATACAAACTTAACTTAATAAGCAATGAAGAAAAGCAACCTTGAAAAGAACACATAAGATAACTGGCACCAAAGAATGACAGTACTGGTGATGACTAAGATTGTGTCATGATGATTTTGCACTGAATGTTCAGAATTATAACATGTAATTTGCACTCATCATCATAATCTTATCTTCTTATATTCACTGGAGTTAGCATTAGCCCTGTCACAATAACACAATTTTGAAGCATGATATATTGCTACAGAGATGTAATGTGATAAACGATATTATTGAAACTACTACTTACACAATACAATTACAATAATGCAACATAATCCCAGTGAACCAATTTTAAAGGGCCCACATTACGCTATTTTCTGATCTGTTATAATGTTTCCTCATCACAAACATACCTGGAGTTGTGTTTTGTTTCAGTCACTCATGTTTAACACACAAACCCTGCATATTTAGGCTGTGTTTTTCACATTGTGTTCCACCTTGTGACGTCATGTGGCAATATGGGAAGTGCCCCACAGTGTTTTTAAACTCTATAAACATTCACTAGAATCATTTGGAAATCCTGGAATTGCCTGTCCCTACTGAACTAAAGCTTAAAGGCAGCTGGTACCTTGAAAACATTCACTGCATGACATCACATGGTGGAACAGAGCATTCTGAGCCCTGGAGATGTAGACAGCTCAATAAACAAGGATTACTAACATGTGTGAATGGAACAAAACACACCTCCAGGTATGTTTTTGATGAGGTAACATTATAATATGGCTTAAAGCTCACAAGAGTCAATTTTGTGTAAGTGTAAACCTTTACAGGTCCTATACTTTAAATAGACAGTATCACTAAAAACCTGAGCTGCAACAAATAAGTAACAGGATGTACTATTATTTGTCAATAATTAAGCATAGATGTCACTTATTCAACCTTTCACAGCACAAATCTCATTGTACTACCACAAAAATACCCAAAATATCCTCCTTTAACAAATAAATTGTACACACGATAAATATTGAGCCCCAAAATATATTGTTCCAACTTCATACATTGAACAATAAGTCAATGTCGTATTTATCGTGACCGGGCTACTTAGTATGAGCTAGATGGACACACTCACACACAGATTCATTGATATCTGAGCCTCCATCATTGATTTGTTTAAAAAGGCTATAGACTGAGTACCTGAGGATTAACGCTCCTGTATCAGCTTGTCAGTGGATGAAAGGCACATGCTTCAGGCTCCAGGCTCATTCTTGGGTTTTATTATCGATGAATAGGCCAACCTGTACAGTCACAAAATTCAGTTAATTACATAAAACTCAGATGTAGTTTATGATATAATTCTTGCATAGACTGCTGAAAATATGTTTATAGTATTAGGAACCAAAATAAACATACAGGCTTTGAAATTTCATTGGGTAACTTTTTTGGTAGAGAGCCCGCCAGTTACTTGTCTCCATAGAGATCTTATTGCTTTACCTCCAAATTTTCAAAGTATTAAACATTTCACTCTCCATAAAATCAAGCAGGGGATGTCACCAGGCCAACTGACAGATGAGATCTGTGACGGTGACCCCACTCACAGAAAGAATTAGGTTTATAAAGGTATTTGTGAGCAATAAAAAGACCCAGAATTGAATAAACACAACTTACATAGGTTTAGTACTATATTGTGGAACATTACAGGTAAAACAATAGCATCTCCATGGTAGTGGACCCCCAACCGGAAAAGTTACATAGTGCACCTTTAAAATGGTTCATTGTGAAGATCTATTATTTCAATGAAAAAAAAAATCATTATGATTAAAAGTTAATCTGAGGGCACTCCCAATAACTGCTTAAGGCTTTTTTTCCAATAAAACAAGTAGCAAGGTTGCTGCCTTTTAAGTGAAATGAGTAAGTCTGAAAGTATTTTAGACACCCGATCAAAGCTTTGCAAAGTCAAGCATGTTGCACGTTGCATGCAAGAAAAACTAGTAACTCCTTGTTCAGAAGTGTTCAGACTTATTGAAATGTCAGAAAGGACACATTTTTTACTCAGCAGCTTATCGCTGTGTTTCACTGTAAACTAAACTAACTAAAGTGGGCGAGTCAGGTAATATTAACAATCATATTTGGATCTCCGCATTGCTCTTCCTGTGTAGACTGTTCCTCTGAATGTTCCTGAAAAGTCCACAGCCTTTATGAACATAATAAAGAGGAGAACCAGGTAAGACCAAGTGTGATGGGGATTTATTATTTATGCTGGGGGCTTCTCAGTGCTGCTGGGGTTATTCTGTAGCTGTTGTGCACATGCTCTTACATAATGGACTATTCACCATGGTCCCATTGAATATCCTGTCCACTGACCTACTGCTACACGCTGGATCCAGGGAAGGCTCCTTAGGCCTACTTAATTACGGAATAACATCCTCGTAATTAAAATGTTAATGCGCATATCGTAGCGCATGTACTGAACTAGCAGCGCAGACAAATAACTAGAACAAGTTGACACTTTTTCCTGGTGTGCAGAGTGCGTGTCCGAGCTGCAGGTGCACCGCTGATCTGGGCACTTGTTGCTCAACAAAGCGGTGAAAAACTTGGCAATGTGTTAAAATATGCACATATATGTGTATATAACTCTGCACAACTCACCAGTGTTATGAGAACAAAATAGCGGAGATGTGGGACGCTCCATCCTCGAGTTTAGAGTTGTTCGCCCTCATAGACCTTATATACCGTATATACGGAGTTTCCACTAAATCAATTCTGGATTCCGGAACTGGGAGCATTCTGCAAAAACTTTCAAATTAAAACTCGAAGTTAACCTAATTTAACAAACATTAACTACTGAGGGTGCACCTCCAAGTTACAAATGTTTTAACTGGATCACGCAGCTTTTGAACAGGCCTAGATCAATGAGTCTGGAAACATGTCACCACAACACATAGGCTGTAATCTTTTTGTTTCTACAAGACTTGACAAATAATCACAGGAATAAAAAGATTTTAGAATTATACATTCATTATTTACCATATTAAAAAAATCCATAAACATACATTATAACTTGAATTTTCTTAGGATGCTTGACAAAAAAAAAGAAGAAAGAAAGAAAAACAGACTGTACTCTGTAAACCTTAGGCCGGGATAGGCGGCCCTTCTGATTATACCTTACTAAACAAAGCAGGCGCCTTAAAGTTTCAGTTTGTGTCCCCACTTTGAGAAAAATGCCATAAGTTGTCTCATATTTTCCTCTGACCTTGAGCACCGCTGTATTTTTAAAGCTTGCCATCAACAAGATTCTGTGAGATGCATCTAATATGTAAAAGCAAGAAGAAAGAAAGAAAACCACCACTACGCACCACAATAAACCTGCAATATACTGATGAACGTGCAGACTGTTAGTCATTTGAGAAATCCCTAATTTCACATAGCATTCAGAATATTCAGATGGCATTGTGAGAACGGGCCAAAGATAATTGCTTCAGCCACTAGGGGTCAGTAAATGAAAAAAAAGATTAGTTTTTGTTTATTTGTTTGATTAACCATGCTCTCTTATGTAACAGATAAGCCTATATTCTGTCAGTCATCATATCATTTTTCTACTTATGACCTCTTGTATACAGCTTAGATATTTTTTATAACTTTTCTGTTTTTCTATCATGCTGTATTACAGTTTAGTGCTACTTATTTAGATTTTATTATTACCATTCTTTTTTTTTCACTCTTTATTGTTATAATATATTATGATTATGATAATTTCCCTTGTGGGTCAATAAAGTTTATCTAAAACATTAAAACGAATAAACAAATGAATTAATTAGGCCTGTTTCAGATTTTAAGAGGTGAATGCAAATGCAAAAATTGTATTATGTAACAATTAAAAATGTCAGATGTTTTCAGTATATTTTGATGATGATTTAGTTTAAATATATTTAGACCCATGACAGCCATTTGATAGAATTTATTTAACTATGAATTTCTATATATGTTTTCTCTTCTAACACAGAAATTCACTATATACTATATTTAAACAGGCATTTCTCCCAGTACTAAAATAAACACCTGAGCATTTTTCTTGTATTGTATTTTATCATTGAGAGATAAAAATCACATCCTACTTCAGAATCACTGAGGTGCCACACTGTATACATTAATCCTGGTAATGGGTGGTATTAAATGTCATGTCTGTGTGCATTAAACCTGCCATCTATCATAGGTCGGATGAGACTCCAGTATGAATGCATTGAAAGACATAATGATTAATTTTATTCCTCTTTGTTTGCTATTATGGACCACATGTCTGCAACGGGATTGTTAAAGTGTCAGCGCAGTGTGAATTATGCAGCCCAAACATTTAGTGGAGCTGGAATGTTCCTCCCAGCAGGATTTTACATTTACTGTACAAACAGGGCCTGCCTCGACCCATAGTACAGGTATTTCCAAGCACAACACCGGTTAGTACCAAGGACTCAAGACTCAAGTCAAAACAAGCTGGGAGGTTCCTCTGACACTTCAATCAAAAATGTATTCACGAAAGAGTAGAGCACGTGTTAATATCCAATCCCTGCACATATCTTTTCACACCCTTCCAGTCATATAATTATAGGCTTTACGCAGGATATATGATATGAATGCTGTAGTGTTAAACTGCTCTAAAATGCACTAATATGCATTCAAAAAGCTTTGGGGTAAACTAATAAAATCATGTATGCCACTCTGCGCCTACAGCCCCTATAGCAGCCCATTCCTAATTACATAAGCCTATTGTGTAACTTTTCTGTTGGAGGGTCCGCAACCTTGTCTCAGTTTAGATGTTTGCTTGGAATGCTCCACAGTATGGCATTAAAGGAACCAATATTACAGAAAATTGACTCTTGTGAATTTTAAGCCATGCTAGAATATTATATATTGTTTTATTTATCCATGTTGGAGAAATCCTGCATTATTAGTTTGTCTACATCGCCAATGCTCAAAATGCTCTGTTCCACCTTGTGATGTCATGAAGAGCTACCTTTTATCTTTACTTCTGTTGATGAGGAAACAACATTATACCATAGACCAGAAAATAACTTAATATGGGCACTTTAAACTTTTCTATCTCGCCTCTCTACAGATCCGACCCGTAACTTGGTCTGGTTGCCTCCATGGAAATAGAAGAAATAGAAACATTTAATGCCATACTGTGGAATATTCTTAGCCATACATTAACATGTCCATGGAAGAAAGCAGGTGGCAGACCCTTCATCAGAAAGGTTACACAATGTATCTTTGAATCAATGTAGGTATTTTCACAAAAGCTTAATCAATCAATCGAATTTTATTTATAGAGCGCTTGTCATACAATAAATGCAACACAAAGCGCTGTTCGGTGGTTTTAAATGAGGACGCCAAGTGGAAAAACATACAAAACCTAATTACATAACAGGTGCCATGACTGAGTGGTTGATCCCTTCACACAGCACACAAGAACTTACATGTGCAAATATTTTCAAACCGTTACTATGAACAAACCTGCTTGGTCCCATGTAACAGTCTATATGCCCAAAATATTACATTCAGTTATATGTTTTTATAGTTTTATCACTGTTCATTAAAACATATAATTATAGTTGTGAAAAGACATGTTGAATATTACATGATATGATAATAAAAAAAATTTATTCTCCTGACCTGAGTAAAATAAATTGAGGTATGAATTAAAAGGTGCACTATGTAACTTTTTGGTTGGGGGTCCATCACCTGCTTGTTTCTATGAATATGTCATTGCTCTGCCTGGGATGTTCCACAGTATGACATTAACCTGCTCTATTTATTAAATTACAGGTTCTGACTGTGGGAGGGGTCGCCTCTCCACAAATCTGACCTTGGTCTGCTTTTCTGTCCATGAGGATACAAAGGTTTAATACCATACTGTGGAACATTCCACACAATGCAATAACATCTTCACAGAGGCAAGCATTTGACAGACCCTCCACCAGAAAACTTACAAAATGCACCTTTAAACCTACTCATCTCTATGTAGTACAATATTTGCTTATGTTGGCCTGGTGGTAAAAATGTAGCTAAATCTTAATGTAAACCTGTGACAATAACAGTACATTCACTTCATCATAAAGCCTAAACACTGAGGAAACGGTGAGGAGAGTTACATATTTCCAAGGCAAGGGGAGCAAATAGTCCTGAAGATTGAACTGGTGCTGAGGTCAGTCAGGCACAGAGCTCCCCCTGCTGGGCTCAGACACACAGTGCTGGTAATGTTTCTGTAGCGCTGCACTGGCCGTGTGGGGGCGGCCAATAAACCGTCTTAACATCATTTTAGATGAATTGTCCCCAGACGTCGCTCCGGATGTGACTTTGTCAGCACTGAAAAAGAGAGAAAGTGCCAGTCAGTTCTGTGAAAGAAGTATGTATTTTTAGTAGGCCTATTCACTTTTTTACTATTTAAGATCAATATCAAAGTCTCCACCCAGTCCAGAAATGTGTTTGTTTTTTTTAAAGTGAATAATAAAACACATTATAAGTGAAATATTTACAACTAAAAATAAACTAGTCCAATCCTTCAAATTAGTTTCTTACATAAGAAGATTTGTTAAGGAAATTTGGAGCCCTCACACAAGTGCAGAACTTTAGAAGAGAGTATGTGTACTCAAACAACATTAAAACAATTACAAAACAGGTATAAAAATACACAGTATCACTTTATAATAACCACACCCTATTTAAAGGTGCACTGCACAACTTTTGTAGTGGAGGGTCCACTATATTTGTCTCCATGGAGATATTATTGCTTTGCCTGGGAAAAAATTCAATAATTCCTTCTGTGAATCTACAGACATCTGAACTAATGTAATGTAGCATAGTGCCTGACATTATAGACGAGGTAGTAATATTTCCATGGAGACAAGCAGGTGACTCTCCACTAGAAATGTTACGCATGCAGTGCACCTTTAACCTTAATAAACATGGACAGATTCATAATGCAATGATTCTGTCTTAGTAAGTAAAGGGTTATGATTAGAAGTCAGGGTTAGGCTATTCATTAAGTAGTAACTAAGCCTGCATAATTCTTAACTATTTGTTCATTATAAATTCTAGTCCTTGTTTAAAGCTTTATGGAGGCTATCAAAAGTGTAGCTATTATAAAATGTTACCAAAAATACTACATCCATACCCTGAAGGCATCAGTGCACGGGTGATTCCTTTCAGTGGAGGAGGTCGAGGTGTTTGTGGAGGGAGTGAAGAAAGCTTCACATTTAAGCCTGGGAGCTGCTGGTTATCCTCTGGTTTCTTGTCACTTACAGAAGCTGCAGCTAGGTGGTGCTTTATACTCTTGAAATCGGGCAAGAGTTCTGTATTGACCTGCATCAGTCTTCGGGTTCGAATCCCTGGAGCTTTGCGCACAGTTTGGGATGCGGCGCTGGTCGGGGGAGATGGGAACAGCGTGGAGTCTGGAGATGAGATTTGAGCCACATCAGAGGAACTGTCCATGTCTACAACAAAAAACAAGTATATTCAGAAAAAAAAAAAAAAATCATCAAAGTGAGGATCTATTGAATTGACCTGGTGAAGGAGACTGGAGCAAAGAATCTGGGGAATGTTGGTTCTCCTCATCCTCTTCATCAGAACTAGAATTTCTGAGATCATCAAAACAATCTTCTTCCTCATCCTCATCATCACTGTGCTGAATAGCTAAAATCTGTGGAAGCTTTTCTGTTTTTATTGCCTCAAGACGCCTGGAAAATCAAGTGGTTTAAGGTTGCTGTCAATGAAATATTGATTATTTGAAATATATAACTTAATTACAGTTCAATAATTAAACACTTCACCCAAACAGAAAACAATGAAAAGATATCTAAACTAAAAAACAAAAAACAAAAGCTACAACCAATAAACCCAGAAAGAATGAACTAATAGACCATAACCTAACATTAGATTAATTATCATAACATTAGATCATAAGAGAAACATGTTTTAAAGGTTTACACAAAATGGACTCTTGTAAAATGTAAACCAGGTTATAATGTTGTTTCCTCCTCAAAAACATACCTGGAGTTGTGTTTTGTTTCATTCACACGTTTGCGTCAGCTCAAAATGCTTTGTTCCACCTTGTGATGTCATGTGGTAGTTTCAAAGTTAAAAGCTACCATTTACCTTTAGTTCAGTAGAGATTAGCAATTCCAGGACTGAATGAATCAAAATGATTCTAGTGAATGTGTATGGAGTTTAAAAACACAGTGGAGCACTTCCCGTATTACCACGTGACATCACAAAGAGGAACAGAGTCATTTCTGCTTGAGAGAAGAACAACATATGTACTAATAAATTGTAATAAAACCATTACAATTGTCCAACAAATAAAAAACGTTCTGTGTTAGAACATGACATCAGAAGAGGATCCCGCATGTGTGAATGAAAAAAAACACAATTCCAGGTATGTTTTGATGAGGAAACGTTATAACATAGATCAGAATATAGTGTGATAAGAGCTCTCTAAAGATCAGCTGTACAGGAGGTGAGGAAAGAGGGCCATTAGGTGAGCTGCTACCTGCTGTGTTCTTTTCTCCACGCTCTGAGTTCAGCAAACACATCACCGCGACCTTCCTCCTCAGGCTCGTCCACATCGTACGTGTGCTCGGGGACATGAAGGGGCAGCTCCTGCGGCGTTAAGGCCGAAGCTGTGGGCGCCGTCTGAACAAAGCATCAGGCACAGGAGATTAGAAGACGATAGCACAATGACTAAAAGCATAATATACAGTACTAGTGGTTTATTTGACACAAGACTCTTTTTACTTTGCTTCTAAAATTATTTGCAATTTTGTGTTTTATGTAAATTTTATATACACTACCAGTTTTCTTAATTTTTACTTCTACATTTTAGATACATATAGAAGACATCAAATATATGAAGTAAGATAAATGGAATTATGTAGGGGAAAAAGTTACTCTCTAAAGGCTAAACTATTAAACTATTTTTAAACATGTGACAAAAAGCATAGACACAAGGAGAATCTTTTGAGACTTAAAATGTCCGATTGCAGTTTTGTGGATTGGATGTCATTATTTACGGAGGACAGTTTCTATGGATAATGTGGATGAGATGCTGCACTTTAAATTTACCACTTTACAAGAAGTGAGGAATAAAGTCTTCTGATTATTTTTGCTATATCCTAAGTTTGTATCTTGTGCCTCTGTGTCCATCACTCCTCTGCCCCTGAAGTTCTGTTTTATTGGCTGTTGCTGTAGTATTTCTAATGTTTGGTAGTTATGATTTGACCAAGCAGTTCAGAGTCACAATGACACCACACACGAGGAGCACAGCGGCTTCAAAATCGCACACAAAGAATCGGGTCAGGCCTCCCTGGACTTGGGAGAGAAGCAAATCGCAGCCTAAATTGGGCAAATTCTCCTGTAGTGTGTTGTAGCCTTAACTATATTAAATATTTTTTGACAAAGTGATAGGCGGTTACTTGAATATTACATGTAGTTACTTAACTTTTTTCCTTGGCTACATAATTCCATATATCTTACTTCTCATATTTGATGCCATCTACATGAATATAAAATGTAGAAAGTAGTAAACAAGGAAAGAAAAACAGTGAATGAGAGGGTGTGTCCAAGCTTTTGACTTGTAGTGTGTATTTATTTGTATTTTTGCTATCACTTATATTACTGATGTCACTTTACCTGCTCTTTATTCTGTCCATAAGTTATTCTGTCCATAAGTCCATAAGCAATGTATAACCATAGTCATAGCCACTTATTACACAATACATTACATAATAGTGTTGAGGATTACTATTTCTTTCCTCGACCAGCACAGTTTTGAGTAAGATTTAAGTCTTTTTTTCAAATTATTTATCTAGATTTATTGGTGCATATTTCTATTCTCTGCACTCTGCATTGCAACATTGAAATGTGTGTGAGCTACTGTGTCTAAGTTTTAGTCTCAGGGACATGCAAATAAGGGTTTCAGATGACAGCATTTTATGGCCCCTATAGTGCTCTAATGGAAATGGAGCAGGCAAAATTAAAACTGTCAACAGTTGGTTATCTGAAAAACAAAACAAATATTTCAAAGACCAGGAATGAGTAATAAAAATAAAGATGAGCTTGTTTTTGGCTGGATAAGAAGACATTGTTTTTTCCGCTACCCGCAGTTTTTCTCGCCTCGCTCGAATCGCCTGGGCAGGATTTCCACAGAACAGGATTTTAGTAGATCCTAAAAAAGAACACAAAAAAGTTACATTTTTAAAGGGCAAAACAAATTCATGCATTTTAAAGTAGTACAGTAGTAGTTTTACATTACATTTTAGCTTTAGCCTCTAGTGTTTCAACTAACAGAGATTCATATTTACTCTATATCCAAATAAACTGACTTATATAGCATTGTTTTATAACCAGACATGTGTCTTGGACGTTGAGTTTGTTCATGCCCTCGTAAACTCAAATGTGACATGTTACAGCCAAGCCACAACTACATGATGCTATGTCTACAACTACACTATTTTTGCCTACTGCTACCACTTTATTTTCTTTCTAAATTCTTTACATTTTACCTTGTCTTTATAAACATCAAAAACACTCGCGTAAAATAAAATCCGCTCACAGACTGTACATTAGACTTGATATCTGACTGGAAAAAATATACAGTATATATATTTTCAAGTTCAATAAACTTTTCATTCAATAAAGTTTGAGGAGGCTGCTCTCTGATCAAACAATACAAGGGAATGTATAACTGTCATTATTATTACTATTTTATTAAAAGGAAGTAAAAAGCAAAAGTATTTTCTGATTGCAAATATACTTATAAAACTTCACAAATTAGTGACAGCAGCTCTAAGTTAAAAATCAATTTTGGTTTGAATCCTGGATTTTTGCTCCAGAAAAATAAATAGTTCAGATTGTCTAACTAACCATGTGTAAGGGAGCTGCTCTCTGCATCTTCTGCTGATAATCCTGAGTCTGAGGATCCTGGTCTGGACCCAGGAGGAGAGAAAAGTCCAACTGCAGTGGAGGGCCTGGAGCCAGTGAGGGGTCTTGGGTTTTGAGATGAGCGTGGTCGGACACAGGACAGACTGGTGGAGGGGCGCCGGGCTGACGGGGGCCTACTCTGAGGAGACATCCTGCCAGCCGATGGGTCTACAACAACAGCCGTAAGTGAGTCATTAATCACAGTTATGAAGGTAAGTCAACCATAAAAGCTACATCAAAAATAAAGTCATTACCAAATACACACCATAGTTTGTATCAAGGTGAGTAGTGCTAGAGTCTTTGATGGAGTTTTGAAGAGTTTCCCAGTCCTCTCCCATGGTGCGACTGCAGCTCAGGCCCTCTTCCTCCACCCTCACGTTGTCAAGGTAACGCAACTGAGGGACCAATTCCCGCACGGCTGTTCGATAGCTGTAGTCGGCCGTCTGGGTAAAGAGAAGGGGAGCAGAGACATGGATCATATGAAAGTACTTAGCATGAGTAGTATTGATGATCACATTTTTATATATTATCACTATATTACTGTATTGCTGTAATGAGTTTATTCAGCCACAAGGGGCCAGTAATGGAACAATTTATTTTTAGTGCATTATTGACTGTGGGTGTCAAGTAATATTATATTTTTATCGACTAAAAGAAAGCACATGGTGAAAATGTTTATATTGGGGGGTTGTTGATTTAACTTTCAATTTCAAATGACTGAAATGTCTGAAATGAAGTGTATGCAGTGAGTGTGCTGGTGTTAGATGTACCTTTGTGTGATTGTTGCTGAACTTTTCCCTGAATTTTATTTGACATCAACCTGCCAAGGGACTGAAAACAGAAATTGGCCACTTTGGCAATAATCTTTACATAGTTACATTTTAAAGGCGTGTGTAACTTGTTTGGTAGAGGGACCGTCGTCTTGCTTGTCTCCATGGAGATGTGCCTAGAATGTTCCACACTATGACCATAAACATAAAAAAAAAAGATTTGTGGAGAAATGTCCCCACTCACACTTAGTTAAATAAATGCAAGACAGACTGGTTTAATGCCATACTCTGGACAATTTAAACCTAACCATTACGGACCCTCCAGCAGAAAAGTTACACAGTGCATGTTCATTCATATGAGATGCCCCTTTACAAATAAATAAAATACAAAAATAAGAAAAGTTGAGTGAGTGAGGGAGACAAATACGTTATGTCAAATTTACAAACTCACAGTTGTTGGATGCATGAAGTTAATGCATTTTTTGGCTTGTGTTTACAATGGCAGCAGGAACATGGAGCCAGCCCTTATAATGCAGCGAAGATTAATAAGCACAACCAGTGAGAGCACTTTGCACTCAGCTCTGATCTATTATCTCCACAAACTGCATTGAGAACTGGACCAGAGTGTGGTGAGGAAAACCCAGTAAATCACCCAGTGACTATACAATCAAATTAGCTAGGTGCTCATGCCCTGAAGCACAGATGCAATGAATGAAAGAGCTGGAAGAGGAAACTAAAGAAACGAGAAAAAAAAAGAGGAGAAGAGGGGGCCGAGTGACAGGAAGTGAGTGGATGTGCCTCTGTGTGTGTGCATGGCTAAGTTTGGCACAGCCCACCAGCCTTCACCACTACAAAGCACAGACCTAATGCATATGCAGCTCAGCATCTTTCTTCATTGCCCCAGATTCCTAATTAATGCTTGGCTGGTATACAAGGGAAATAAACACATTTACCATGCCCTGAAAATCTTTACAGAAGATAGAGGTCTGTGCTCAAACTATCTTGGGTTATCCAGTCCAGTATAAGGTAAAAGATGGCAGCATGGTAAAATGGTTATGCTCATGTCTTACTGTAAAAAGATTCCAGGTTTTAATACAGGATGCTGTGGGCCCATATTACACCATTTTCTGATCTGTTATAATCTTGTTATCTGTTTAACACACAATCTCATTGTGTTTTAAACACACCTACACCATACACCTTCACTAGCATCATTTGGATGATTTCAGCCCTGGAAGTCCCAATCTTTACTGAACTAAAGAAAAAAGGTAGCTGTAAACTTGAAAACTACCACACCACTACATAACTTCACAAGGTGGAACAGAACATTTTGAGCGTTGGAGATGTAGACAGACTGATAATAAAGGGTTACTCAAACGTATGAAAAAAGATTCTAACATGGCGTAAAGCTAACAAAAAACAATTTTGTGTTATATAGGACCTTTAGTCAAACTGACATTGTTTTTTAATCAGTCATTTTGAATCAAAAAATATATTTTCTAATAATAAAGCTACTCATAAATGTTAAAATGGACTACACTGCACTCAAGATCATTGACAGCAGCTCTAAATTCAAATCAGTCCTGGTTTGCAGTGTGGATTTTTCCTCACTTTTATAGATCAGCCTTAGTTCTCTTTTTGACAGTTTTGCCTCCACAAGAAGGGTAGGCTTCAGTAAATAACTTAATTTAATATTTCTCCAAAAACATACTATAGCCACATACTTGAGTAAAACTGACATATGCCGGTTTGGTGTGTGATAGTCCTTAAATATGTTTGGTTGTTACCGTGGTGATGCCCTCACTTCTCTTCTCCTGTTTTGTATTTGGCACAGACAGATGCAGAGCGGCAAGATCACACCAATTCTTTCATGTCTCACCAAATAATCATTACATTGGGATTAATCAACAATAGCCAGAAGATCTGAGCACTGACAGCACATGTTAGCAATACAAGCCTGTGAATAAATACGTTGACCTTATTTATTTATTTTTATTCTTTCATTTAACTAGTTCAATTTTCCAGAACTTAATTCTGTTCACTTTTACAGCTAAATGTTTATGTTGCAGCACTTTAGAAACTTGTTTCTAAAACATGCTATACACATTATGCATAACTATTCTAGAAGAGATTGTGCCACAAGCGCTCACCTAACTGTTGGTCATTTGTTGATTTGCTTCTGAAGAGACTAGACACATTTCACTTAGAGCAAAGAAAGTGACTCTTTCACTGCTGCCAGCAAAGAAACCCATCAACTGTCACAGACTACAAGTCAAAATGGAAACCCCACAAAAATACACCATGGCATTGAGCAAGGCGGCACGGTGACTGAGTGGCAACACTCATGCCTCAGAGCAAGAAGGTTGCAGGTTTGATCCCCGGGTCGCCCGGGCTGTGTCTGGATGGGTTTCCTCCGGGTACTCCGGTTTCCCCCAAACTGAAAACATGCAGCACCCCTATGAACTAACATCAAGGACCATGGCGTCCACCCTCCTGTGGGTTCACCACCTGTAGAGGGGTTAATAGGGGGGGTCAGGTGCTATGAGGACTGGGCAGCAAGCTGCCCCCGCGACCCAGCTGGATTAAGCGGGAAAAGATGGATGGATGCATTGAACAAACTGGATGTCAACTACAAACATGCAGTTTCCGAAGTTTTTAAACTTGGGAAAAAGCTTAGGTTGCCAGTTGAGTTTACAGAGCTAAAAAGAGAAGGCCCTGTTCACAAAGCCACATTCTCTTTTAAAGTGACTGTCAGGGATTTCACTGGGACAGGTGAGAGACATTCAGTACCTATTGCCAAAAAATTGGCAACTCAACAGGTGCAACCTGAACTGCAGAGATTGCCTTTTTTCCCTGAGAAAGTCTCAAAGCCCTGAAAAGAGAAAAAGAAAGCCCAGGGTCACTGCAAGACCCACCAGTTTCAAAGAGGACAGACATCTGATAAATTGCCTTAATGATCTGGTGGTTGTTAACCAGGCGGGACCTCCTATGCACAGTCTGGTGTACATAAACAGAACCACAGAAAAAAGGATTTAGAACGTACAGTTAACACTTGGAGATGATACTGTGAGTGCCAGAGGATTCACTGCAAAGGATGCTAAAAAGAATGCTGCTGCCCTCATACTAAATGAGTTCAATTTTAAAATCAATGAACCTCAGCATACAAACGTCCAAACTCTGACACCAACCTCCAGTCACCCAGGAAGACTCAAATGACACACACACAACTCAAAACCAGTTCTCTTCAGTGGACTCACAGGCTCTGCCAGCAGAGGACGCTACTGCAAATGCACAGGTAAAACACTCCATTATTGACAGTCTACCAGAAGAACTCCTACCAACGTTGGTTGTAATGGGAATTTTGGAAAGACTGAAGGAGTCAGCAATAGTGTGTCCATCGCCACAAGATCCTGTGGAGTCAACTTTCCAGGAACCAGCTCTCAAAATATATGACAGGCCACAAGAGACACCAGAGGTCCCAGATGTTACCAAGGTGGAGACAGCAGAGGTAACAGATGTTACTCAGGAGGGGAAACTGCAGGAACCAGGTGTTACTGAAATGGATTCACCAAAGGGGCCAAATGTTACAGAGATGGACATACCACAGGTACCAGATGTTGCAGAGGTGGGGAAACTGCAGGTAGTTGCTACTGGAACGGAGACACCAGAGGTGGGCACAATAGAGGTACCACATGTTACCCAGGTTGAGAAACCACAGGAACAAGATTTTACTGAGGCGGAACACTCCATTAGTCACTATATACCCCAAGAACTACCAATGTTGGCTGCAGTGGGAGTTTTGGAGAGAGTGAAGGAGTAGAAGACAAAACAACCCTATCAGAGTTAGCCCCGTGTGCCCATTACTACTAGATCCTGTGAATTCAATTATTCAGGAACCCGCTTCTGAAATGCTTGCCAGGCTTGAGGTTCTTGAGACAGAGACAGCAGATGTTACTGAGGTGAAAACACCAGATGTTACTGAGGTGGAGACAGCAGAGGTACCAGTTGATACTGTGGTTGAGGCTTCAGCAAATTGAGTCCAAAATGATGTAGAGACCAATCAATTAGAAGCTCAAACTAAAAAGACCAAAACAATATTAACTGATATTAATTAAGTGACAACTGAGCATGCCACTTCTCCTACTGGACTAAACACCATAAGTGATAAAAAAGACACCAAAACAGACACACATAAACCCTATTCAGCTGAAAGGAGCAGTTCACCTGTGCTTCAGTTTGGGACCACCATGTCCTGCAATCTGACTTGTGCTCTGGTCAAGAAAATATTACAGAAAAACAAAATCTACAGCCAAGATACATGCCACAACATCATCAACAGACTGGGCAACAAGATAAAGAACCAGCTTATCGTGGGGCCACATACCAGCATCAGTGATAACAAACTAAGGAGAACAGGCAAAGGGGCTGCCAGACATCTAGAAATAGATTATGAATGGGCTGCCAGTCTTCTGAAGGCATACCCCTGATGATGCAGTTTGAAGCAAATATTGTAAAATGTCTCAACACTGAGCTTGAGACATTTTAAAACTGCATGAAGACAGCGGTGCCACGTTTCTTCTCTGCGCTAAGGAGGGCCTCATCCACCAATCCGTTAGGCTCCTCATCTCAATGACCAATAAACGTTATTTAAGCATTAATCTCTTGTATGCTTGTGTGTGTCTTAAAATATTTTGGCTGAAACATGCTTTATTTATGGTACTTGTACTTCAATACTGTTTTAGTCATTTTGGATGGGTAGTTTTCACATTGTGAAGGTAAAATCTACATACAGACTAATTTAATTGTAAAGTTAAAATATGAGTTAAATAGCTTTTGGGGCTGCACTGCTACAGCAGCTCTAATCGCTAGCATTTTACCTGGGGTACATTTGTATTTGGGCTCTTGCATATGGGGTTTCCATCCAGAGTGAGATTCTGGAGCTTGATGCACAATCCCAAGAATTGAATTTGAACAAGGTCATCCACATCATTCCCCTCGAGATCCAGGATGTGCAGGTTTTCCAACATGCCCACCTGACTCAGCTCTGACACTTTGTTATAGGCCAGGTATAGCTCCTAAGAAACCACAAAACAGTACATAGCATATATAGCGGAGGATATAGTCAGTTAAAGACATAACAGATGGGTGCATGATATAAATAAAACATGTACTGAATGGAGTTGTGACGGCAGGAGTGGTACCTAACATTAGCAACATTTTCCGTTTACACATAAAGCAGACTCTATGTTGTATGGAGTAAATTTGTGATTTTTAAACTTAGCCTTGGTCTATCCCATTGTATAACACCAATGTAGGACTGAGCATGAATTCTGAATTTGATAGGGTCTTTTTATCGTGAGGTCTGTTTGGGAAATTAATACTGGAAGCATTTGTATCTGTTTTTAAGAAGAGAAAATAAAATCATATTTTAAAAAATCTTGATAACTTTTGGCATATAGCCCAGCCCTAAACCCATGCAAAATAATTTAATTTAAGTTTTTTTTGTTTAGTAGAGGTATAAGGCCACCAGCTGCAGGTGCAATGGGACTAAAGCAGCTTCAACCAGGCTAAAAATAGTAGCTGCAACTAATGTCAAAGTTGGTTAGCTGCACAGTGAAGGTAATTTAAGCATTTTTCCACTGGATGACGTCAATAGATGGGGAATGAGGGTTTTATTTCTTCCATTCAGCAAATTACCTTGAGAGTGGATAGGGACGAAATACCATCCAAGTCTTCCAGACAGCAGCATGGCATACACAATACCTGAAGCCGAGAGAGGGAACTTCCTATGTCTCTGTTAAAAAAAGAAATAAGAAATATTGCTTTTACCATCTCATTTTCTAACTTCTAATATTGTCAACATGGATAAGTGTACCTGATTGACTTTATTACACTATTGTTCATTTTGAGTTGTTCCAGTTTGGGCAGATATGTGCCTAAAAACCAAAACAGACACGATTAAAATGGTGCAATGGTGACACGGAGTAGTGAGGTGGCAGAGTATGACGTCTTTTGAACATGCACTGACAAGGCTCTCTCTCTCTGATGATCTTGAGCAATGTGGGGTTTTATATGGATAAAAGATAGCAACAAAATCAGCTCTCATCTTGTTTGGGAAGAACATCCAGTCTTTATATCATGGCAACTTTTTGACATTTTATTTAGCCATAGTATTTTACTCATTACCTTAATAATAAAATACATAGATCCCTGACTTCACTTACCAAAGTTGCCCAAAGTGTTGTTTTGTGTGTTTATACATATTTCCAGTGAGGTCACCTCTGAAAGTTCCTGCGTACCACTCAAGAATTCCTGCAAACATAAATATCACATTATCTGTTCAGGTTTATAGAAAAGCACACTGTTACAAAATGTCTCACATTTATAAATCATTGTAAAGTTTCTATATAAAATATATATTATTGACACTAATTTTTTTTTTTCATTATACAACAATAGGCGCATGTGTCTAAAGAAAACATATTTTTGTTACAAATGTGTAGGTATACAATGATGAGGCAAAAGCTTTGTTAGGATTATTTAAAAAATATATAGTGAGTATAATTTTGCTTGCATACTGTGACTAGAGATTTGGACATGCCTACTGAAATGAAACAAACAGTGTCACCATTTGTTTGTTTGAATACACACAGGTGTAACAGATGGACTTACCAGTGTCTCTGGGCTAAGGTAGGACTCTGATGAGAGATCCAGGTCTTCACAGGGTCGAGGGTTTGGGTTGATATATCCTGATCCACTCAGCTCAGTTACCAGGACCCGGGCTGAACCAGGGCAGGCCCCCTGAGACACAGAGCTGTGGGGGATGTTCATGTCTCAAATCTATCTGAACAAAAACAAATTGACTTCACTTATGTTAATGTACATTAATTTAACCATTTAATCGCAATGAATGATTACAAAAAACATAGTGAAATGTGAATTTGGTTACCAAAAGCAATTATGTTGTTGGGCTAAGAATAATTGCAAAGAAATTCCAGTCAAATCCGCACACAATAAGTAAAACTATGGAGCATATTGTACCTTTAATATACCGAGTTAAAACACCAAGCAACAGCGATCGCCAAAACATCCCAAAGCTTGTAGAAAAGCCCGTTTCCAGAGGGGAAAGTTTGGCTGACAACCGCTGTCCACTTCCTGGATACCGCCAGACCTCTTGGATTTCTGGGATTTGTAGTCACATTTGTGATAGCCCATGTTTTGGTGTGTTTCAATAAACCGCTGATCAAAACCATTAAAACGGAACTCCAACAATACAAATTACTTCCAAACGCGGAAAAATACACTGCAACAAAATCCAGTATCACTTTAGAACGAAAAATCCTGCGTGGTAGTGTAATGTTACGTTTAGGTGATGTATGATTTCACGTATTTTGAGAATTCCTAAGTTGGTGATATAAAAGATTATTATTGTAAACAGACGCATTATAAAAATAAAAACATATGTTATCTAAATTTACTGAAGCTTTATTTGGTGTTATGAATGCAAAACTATGGGTGTATATCTTATTAATGATAATAATACATGTATGTGATGCAGTATTGAGACAGATGTGTATAATTTCCCGAGGTGATGTGAAAGCAGCAGTAACATGCACGGTAACCGGGGCGGGTCTTGGTTTGATAGAACTGGGCGTGGGCTCCACTCGCAGCGTCTGTCTTCGCCAAAAGCACATTGTTCAACGCGGGCGCCTTTTACATTGAATCCACCTCGTTTCATTTTTAATTTTTTTTTGTGATTTTAAGTGTTCCTTCAGTGGCACAGGGGAGTGAGGATTGTGACACGAAGCGGGATCACACAGCTTTCTTTTTGTAGCTGAGAGGCAACTGACTTGGAAGATTTCCTCTGTGGCAGAAGAAACAAGGCGGCTGTGTGGCTAATTAGACCTGGGCTTGTTGTAAGTGTGACTTTAACGTTCTTGTATTCTAAAATGTGTGTGGTATTATCTTTTAACTGTGCAGATCCCATCACTGGAGACTGCGGTCAACAGCTGGCAATACTGATGAGCAGAAAGCTAATGTATCGTATCACATTCATGCCGATAATCCAGTGCGCCTTTTCCTGTTACATCCCCTATTATTATGTTCTAATGAACTATTTATACACGCGTTACTGTTATCATATACCCCTCCCAGTTACGGATGTTTTCTCAAGTGTTTTCAGAGTTCCCATGAGTTTACAGACGAGGAATTACAGAAATTGTCCACCCTTAATGAAAGCCCAATGCATTTGAATGTAAAAGCGATTCTCCTGACTCGTGTTGTCTTGAGGAGACACACTCCTCACTACTGGCCGCACAGACGGTGGGTGACGCCCCGTCACACTCGGTATAAACTGAATGTATCACTGCGGAAGTTAGATTCCATTACAACGCGTTTGGCCAGCCGCTTCTTTCCTGAAGGATTTAAATTGCTGTTTTGTAAAGTGAATGCTTAAAGTGTGGAAAAACTTATGTCTCACGCAGCCTAATCATTCTTTCAGTGTGTTGTGTGGACCTTTACTTTGGAGGGCATCCACAACAGTGTTTCCACTTGTCACTGACAAACCGGCAACCACAACAACTAGGCCTACAAAAGCCAGATGCACATACAATAATAATTTTATTTTAAAAAAAATCTTTCCAGAAAATGTTTTGTTCCCATTGGCTTTTTTCTTATCTTGGGCCATTTTGACATAAATGCTCTAGCCGATTCATTTTCTAACAATATAATGTCTGTTTACCTTGACTTTACCTTGAGAATGTTCCAGAGTAGAATAGCATATGACCCCAGTCTGTACCTGCATTATGCTGCCTGCCTCCAAGTTTATTTATGTTATTTATTTTACGTTTTAAAGAGGAATAGCCCCTTGAGATGTAGCATCTCGTTTTCAAGGGGGTCCTCTAAGTCTGTATTGGAAATTATTTCACACTGAATAACAAGTTTAGCTTGCAGCTGAGGCGGCCAATATGGAGCCTAAATATCCCAGCATTCAATCTTACGTCTTGAAATACAAAATTTTTCTTTGGAACTACAATGTCGTGTCCTTGTAGAAATCTTGCCTTCTAACTTTCTTCTAGTTTTAGGAACACAGCCTATTGTTTTTGATGTTTCAGTATTAGTTTGCAGAGATTAGAGATTAGAAGACTTCAGATTGAAACAGCTGGACTGTTAAAACTGTGCCCTTGTCCTCTCCTCCAATCTGTAAGCAGAGTTTGGGGTGTTGGGTGTCCAATGATTAGCCTGGTGCGCTGCTCTCTTTGGCTGGCTTTTGTGTGGAGGTCAGCTGGCCTTTTCATCTTTACTTTTGCTGCTGCCTCCACTGCCTCTCCCTGCTCACAATACACTAAAAGGAAGACCCAATACAGAAAAGGTTACATGGACTCTCTCATCCACTGAACCATCTTATGACGCACAGAGAAACATGATCGTGCTTGTTTTGTAAAGTGATAATCTGTTAACAAATTTGGAAATATTTTTGGACTCAAGATATCATTTTTGGCATTCCCCCTGCCCCAGTCTAATCCATTTGAGTCTGTTTTGAAGGTGTCATGGCGGCCAGTCTGCACTTCTGTTTGGATGCATTTACGGGGGATGATGTCATTGGGTAGTGGACAAAAAGGGAGGTAGCACGCAGGGCTATCAAGGCTCTGTGATGGGTCTTGGAGTCTCAGTATTGGAGTGTGATACCTCCCCAGAGAGGGTCTCCTTACCATCATCGCTCCATTAAAAATCTATTATCTCTGCATTGGGGCTTGCTTGTGACCGTACCAATATGGATTCTTTAACCAATTAGTCCCTGCAATAGAAACCAAAATGATGAAAAGAACATCATCTTGCTTGGGTGTATGTTTTTTTAGAATGTGAAAAAACAGATAAAAGTCATAGTAAACTGCTACTAGTTTAAGATCACACAAATTAGCTCATTCACTCTTCACTCTTTATTACAATTTTCTGGTTGCTTGGCAAGGATGGAAATGTTTTTCTAACTGTGATGTGCTGCTTTCTCACATCAGCAACACTCACATAGGAACATGGTAAAAAGTTACTTAGTTTTGCATTACCCACTTGTGTTTAGGATAAGATCACTGTTGTATTATTATTGTAAATATATGAACTTTATCTCCCCTGTAGCTCCCCTCTTGCTGCTAAGGGCCTACACCCTCCGTAAGCTGTCATGTAACATTATCCTCTGAGTCCAGGCCAAGTGCTAGGGTTTCAAAAGAACTGTTAATTTCCCAGGCTTAAGGTGGCAAGCTATAAATAACTTTAAAAAGAGTGGTGCATATTTAGGGAAATAAATGCAACCAATCACACCTTCCTCCTTGTTAAGAAGTACAACAGTTTGTCAGAAATTACTGCAACATCTTTAGGGGATTATCTCACATGGATTCAATTCCAGATAAAATCTACATGTTGACTAGCATCTGTGTTTCCTTGCAGAAACAATTCAAAAAGCTAAATTTAAAATGTGCAACCAATTTTCTGTAAAGACTTAGCTATCTTCACTACTATTTTATAAGTAGGTAGTCGAACTTTTCTGAAGCAGGGTACACTTGTTTTTAGAGAGATTATATGACTTTTCCTGGAATGTTCCACAGTATGGCTTTATCTGTGTTGCATTTATTCAGGTATCTTTTATAACCTTTAAAAAAATGTGCACTCTTTAAAGTGAGCAGGCTCACCTTTTGACAGAGCCGACATGTAACTTGGTCTGGTGGTGTCGTCACCTGCTTGTCTGCATGAAGATAGATACGTTTAATGACATAGTGTGGAACATTGTAGGCATGGCAAAAGCATCCTCATGGAGACCAGCAGGTGGCATACTCTCCAACAGTTTATATACATAAATAATAAATCAAATATAAAATGATTCATGCGTCTTTTGTTTCTCTGGTGAACATCCCCTTTTGTCATTCTCAAAATGCTGCTTCAAAGACCATTTTGGGACAAGCTCCCAGATCTGAGAGAGTGACAGCTCATCTCCATATGTTTGTGTGGATTATTAATCAGATTGTGGCATGGCCCACTTTGAATGGAGGAGACAGGGCTGTTACTCAGTAGCAGTGCACAGAGGATTAGCATTTGGAATGAATTTCAATTATTTGTCAGGAGCAAAATTAAAATGCCTTGATCATAAGCAGTTGGACACTGTTCTGATGTAAGATAAAATATAATGTTGTTGCAATGAGTCAGTGAGACAAGACTAGAAAGAACCGTGTGATGCAAAAATGTACCTTCTCTATTTCACATACTCTTTAAGTTTTACGCACAATATGGCAACAGTTTACCTATGAAATGGCATGATCATAATTTACTGTAATCACAGGATCTGCGTCAGAGCAGTATTTGGCCAAAGCAAAGTACAAGAGTATAAAAGCGTGACTATGACGACATGAGGAACCAGTGTGGAGGTGTAAAAAACCTTCACGGCAGTTAGTGTAATGGGTGGTACTGTTGAGAAACAAAAGTGCTAGAATTTGTAACAACACTAACTGAAACACACCATGACCTTGCTTTTATTATTTAAAGACAGTTACTGCTATTGCCTGAAGCATGTCCTTGATACTAAAAATTAATTTCTAAACTCATTACTGTGGAACTCCCAGTACAATTTTTAGCTGTTTACATACACACCAAAATCTGATGATGCTCTGATTTCTGGATTTATATCATTAAGTAAAAAGTAAATTGTTACGTCTGAGTAATCTGGTTTCTTTCTGGTTTGTTCACAGCTGTGCAGCTGTCGGAAAATTATGCAAAGTAATGTGGCAAAGACAAAAATGAAAAAGGGTCATTTTAAAGTTCATTGTACTTTGTCTTCAAAACACATCAGTAACTCTAAAATTGAAAGGCGCATTGTGTAACTTTTCTGGTGTAGGGTCTGTCAAATGCTTTTCTTCATGGAGATGTTATTGCTTTCACTAGAAAGTATGGTATTAAACCTTTCTGTCATCATGGAGACCAAACCAAGATCTGTGGAGAGGCATTCTGATGTTTTTTTTTAACCTTTATTTTTCTACTTTTCTAGGAATTTTTGAGGTATAAAACCACCTGTGATTAAATACGTGTAAGGTAGAGCTGTTTAATGTCATACTGTGGAACATTTCAGACAGCAACGACATATCCATAGAAACAAAAGGGTGACGGACCTCCAGTCAAAAAGTTACATAATGCCCCTTTAACCACCGGGTGTTTTTGATGTTCAGATTTGTTTAGTTCATGTGATCACAGGACTAATCTGATTTTTATGAGCTGTCTTCTGTGATGTGAAGTGAGTGTTAAATCAGCCTCACACATCGGGACCTTTGGCGTGGTGATTAGTGTTCTGCTGTATTTAGTGGCTATGTGGAAGTTGTCCAGGCTGAGCACAGTGAGTCACCATCATTCAGCATTACTAATATGACATTACTCAATCAGGGCTGTGCAGTGTTCAAGGTGGATTAGAGGACACACTACAGATGGGCAAGAATGGTCTGGCATGATTAATACATGACTATGTTCAACTATAGATGGTGTTGATTTACAGTAACGCCACATGTCCGGTCAACCACACAAATGTACTGTTTTGCTTGTCATGATAACACATTTTGAAGCACAGTGTATTGCTACAAAGTAATACTGTGATAAACGATAATATTGAAACTACGGTACTTTATGCCACTAACACAATGATGTTTAATGGAGTCAATTCCAGTAAACCTTTTTAAATAGACCGTATCATTCAAAAGGCCTGATCAGTACAGTTCAAATCTGATTGTATTACAACAAAAATACCCACAATCGCTCCACTTTTACAAAGAAAATCTCCACACAACACATATTGAGCCCCAAAATATATTGTTCCAGCTTTCATAGTTTGAACAATAAATCGATATATTAATTATTGTTACCGGCCTGTGTGTTGAATTGAAAGATGGTTTGTTTTCAGTTTGATTTGCAGCAACTTCACTTGCCCAGTCAACCATGCAAATGTACTTTTTTGCAGAGTTTTGGATTTAAAAACAAAACTGAAAGCTGTTACTGACAGTGTGACATTACTGATGCAGTTCTAAGTGGTGTTGCGGTAGTATGAGGAACCCTGTCTACTTTCCATTTCGCTTTTGTGTAACTGACCACTGGCCATGTGTTGGAGAATTTGATACGGTTTAACTTTTACAAGTCTAGGACCACGAGGTTCACTGCTTTTCCCACCAAATTCTACAAGGAATTTGACTTATTTTTCTCACGTTGGGTGTGCCCCCAAATTCCTCCACTGTCCTACAATGCTGCTGCACTTGTACTTGTTCAACCTTCTCACAGCCGTTTGAGCTACTTTTTAAAATACTACAGAATTGTAAATTATATTATTTTTTTGTTCTTTTGTTATTCAGTTATTTACCACACTTTTGATAAAGAATTAACATGGAATAATGCAGGGCTGTGCAAATTTTGAGCAAATTTGAAATGAATTAAAATCCAGTTATTTCAAATTACCAGTGATAAATTTGAGCTTACAAATTTCCACTGTTGGTAAAGAATGGAGTGGAGTTATGCCTTTGGAGCAATTAAAAGGATTTTAAATAAAAGTTTGTCTTTCATGCACTAACTGTTGAAAGGTGGTCAGTTTTTCACACATTTCCAAAGTGCTACTGGGACATCCCTGGCCACACCATCTGTACAGGGCGCACAGCTCACTCCCTCTGCACAGCTGCTGTTTATTTGGTCAGAGCAGGTCCTTGCTCTTCTCTCCACTGTCGCTGTGTAGATTTATTTCAAGTGCACTGGAAAAGGAAGTGTCATGTTAGGGCAAAAGTCAGGTGCATCTCAGGATTAGTTTATCAAGTATAGTTCTTAGATTATCATCAGTAATACCATGTTCAGCAGAAAAAAATTGCCACTGTGCTTCAACCTCAGCAAGTCCTGGGTTTGACTCTGAGGAAAAAAATGTGTGGAGTTTCCATGTTATTCAGGTGCTCTAGTTTTACATACCATATCATCCCTGAAAATTAGATTTCTAATGTCAATAAGACTTTCCTCATTAAATAAAAATAAATGCATTTCAAAAGCTACAAATCAGAAATCCTTTCTGTCCATTCAGACATCTAGGAAATGTTGGAATACACACACTGCATCCTAGTTAGTAAAATATGGCTTTTTGGGCTTATAGAATATTAGTGTTCTGACCCAAAAAATAAACTATGGGAAACTTGAAAGAAAAGGTCATTATCAAGATGCCTTCACTGGTAGCAATGCCTGGAGACAAGATATACAGTGTAACCTGTCACCTCTCCCCTTGTTCAGATCTACTCCAGATGTCTATGTAAATCCAAGAAACGTGCACTCGGGCAGTCTGAGGCAGGCAGACTTAGACCTGCCTCAGTAATTACTATATGAACTTATCATTCATTCATTATTCATTATTTTTGGAGCTCAGTATTTATCGTGTGTACATTTTCTTTGTTGTTTTCTTTGTTTTTTGTCATTTTAGTTGTAATATGATAAAATTTGAGCGGTTGTATAAGTAACTTTTACTTATACATATACATTTATATTATCGTGCCTTATTTGACACCAGTCTCTTGCTGTTTTTGCTACTTGAATTTATTATCTCCATTTATATTCTTGCTCTTTGTTATTATAATATATTGTAGGGCTGCAGCTATCGATTATTACAGTAATCGATTATTCTGTTGATTATTTTGTTAGAATAATCGAGTAATCGTTTGTTATTGTTGCGTCTACTTTGCACATGTTAAGTAAACACGTGTATCTGTCAATACACGTGTTTTGGACATGAAAAACTTAATTATCACTAGGCTAAGGTTGACTTACCTCACGGTTTCTTTTCCACTTGATGTAATGTACGGAGCTTTCTGTTTAGATGTAGCATCAGTGTTGAGAAGGTGATTTTTAAAATGTAATCCCCTACAGATTACAGATTACATTCCCCAAAATGTAGTTTGTGACATAATCAATTAAATTACTTAAAGTGAGTAACGTAATCTGAATACTTTGGATTACTTGATATTGTCATGATTTACATAAATGTAGCAACCAACTCCTGCAAATTCTTGTTTAGTTTTAGACCTGGATTAGTTCTGGTTTTAGATCTCTTTTAGTCCTGGTTTTAGATCTGGTTTAGTCCTGGTGTGAGTTCTGGCACGGTCCACGGAGTGTACGTGACAAGACACAATCCACGCGCAGAGTGCGCCGTGTACGGGAGATGCGGAGCGCGCGGCGTACCGAAAATGCGGGGTGCGCGGCAAACCGGACCGTACCCCGCACGAGGAGGTTATGCTCTTATTATACATCCATTATACATCCATGGGCGCCACGCTGTTGTGTGTACAATGAAGTGCAGTGGTCGTGCGGAAACTTTACCTCTACCACAAAAGGTTCCGGCCATCGCCGAGCGTATGAAAATAAAACAAAGCATCGAGGCAAAAAAATAATAATCGATGCATTTTTCTATTTGATTTAATCGATTAACTCGATGAATCATTTCAGCCCTAATATATTGTGAGCTACAATGTCCAAATAATTTCCCTTGTGGATCAGTAAAGTTTGTCTATGTCTCTAGTTTTAGGTCTAATTATTGGTTCATTCTGTTATATGTTGCAACTCAGATCTTTTAATGATACTGTATTTAAATGATTTAAATGAAAATGGTACTAGGATTATTGCTATTGTGTCAGTGGTAGTCATTTCAAAAATGATCGTTTATCAATATATGTCTCTGTAACTCTCTGTAAGGTGGTTATGGTGACAGGCCTGGTGTTGGAGTGGAGAGTCTGATGGTGGGTGCTTGTGCTATGCTTGTGAAATGCTGTTTGATTGATTACACTGTGTGACAGATGGTGCAGGTTCGTCTGTTTGTTTTTGAGAGCCCATCAGGAGCAGTCTGCAAAGGGAGGCACCATGGATGAATGAACTAGTTATGAACTATGCGTCACTAATCCTAGCCTGGAGGAACAGAAATTGTTAGTATGCTGTCTAGGGTGGAGTAGGTTTGTTATCATGTCACCATGCTTACAGTGGTGATTTCATTTATCCAGTCCTTGTTTGCGTTTGAGAAATTCTTTGATTGTCTTGCATTGTATAATATGCATTGCTTTAAATAATGTTTAAAACAATGATTTAATCACCTTCTTGTTTCTATGGATATGTCATTGCTCTGCTTTGAATGTTCCACAATATGACATTAAATAATTGCCTTACATTTATAGGTGCTCAAAAAATGTTACTGCTCAAAAATACAAAGAAAAACAGGAATTCTGACTGTGAGCAGGGTTGTCACTCCATTGATCTGAGTTGTAACTTGGTCTGATTTGGTCTCCATGGAGATAGAAAGGTTTAATACCATACTGTGAAACATTCAAGACAAACCAATAACATCTCCACAGAGAAAAAACTTTTGACGAACCCTCTGTGAGAAAAGTTAGATAATGCACCTTTAAGAAAAGTTGAGGAATTAAAAACACAGGAGTGGGAGCTTCAGGGGATTTTTTTCTTAAAAAGTCCAGAACAGGTGCTCCGTAATGACAAGGCTCAAAAGCTAACAAACAGTAAAGATGACCACGCTACATTGTTTCCCATTAATGAGATTATGGTCCATAAAATAATTTGCCACCATAGTCTTAACAAAATCTATGGGAAACACTGCTTGTAGTATAAACACTACTGTGATAGACTAAAAAAAACAGTCAAAAATCTGGCACCCTGCTGGAATTATTATAAAAAATTGAGAAAATCTTTGATTGTGTAACACTGGGTTGCTGGGTTAAAATGGTATAAAATGGCAAAAATATCAAAAGATTTATTGAAAATGGAAGTTAAAACAAACTTTAAACAAACAAATTCTATTTTGAAATAGCAGTAATGTGATCTCAGGGCAGAGTACTTCACAATGCACCTTTTGTTTTGTTTTAGTGGTGATATGAATAAAGCAGCTTCCCATAACAACACAGTATTTCCAAAGAAAATAAATCACGCTCTAAATAATACATCTTGGCACACCCTTAAATCCCACACACTTTCACTTCTAATTTCCAGTCACTTCTCTCTCATGTGGTCCGAACTAATGACTGTAGAAACTATTTTTTTTTTGCTGTTTTCAATTTTTTCACTGTTCTCATAAAAGAATGTAGGCCGCCACAATAACACATTTTTGAAGCATGATATATTGCTTCAGAGGCATACTGAACTTTCATATACTGAAAAATATGTCAGTATAGTAATTATTGTGATAGCCCTAGATCAGGGGTGTCAAACTCATTTTGGTCCGGGGGCCGTATACAACCAACTTTGACTCATGGCATATATACCCCAAAAATAGCAATGAGTCCAAATATTTGTGCAGAGAAGCGCAAATCTATTACAGAAATCTTTTTTATTTTATTTTATTTTACAAAATATTATAATATTATGCTAGGTTAGGTTGCTTTCACAGCAGCATCACTAGCCTCTTGGCCCCTGGGTGAAAACAGATGGCTGTTTCTTCAGTCCCAGCAATAATTTGTTTATCTTCTGTCTTCTCAATTCTCTGTTCAAGTTATTGTATTTTTCGCAGTATCTTGTAGTGGCGTTTAAGATCATATTCCTTGAGCGCCGCCACTTGTTGCAAACACACCAAGCGTACAGGTTTCCCATTCACCTCCGTGAACAAATAAGAATTAGTCAATTTTTCTTGGAAAATCCTGCACTCAGCTCCACTTTTCTTATTTTTGACATTTTGCTGATGAGGGTGTCACGGTCAACAGTCAAAACAATCGTCCTTTAAGAGCGTTTGGAAAGAGGCAGGTCTTCATTTGTCTGGTGGAGGCGCCACGCACAGAAGTACTGTAGATGCTGCTATGCTAAGCAGAAAATTACCAGAAAAATCTGAAAATTTTAAATATTTTAATAGAAAATCAGCCAAGGGCCAGATTAAAGGTCTTGGAGGGCCGGATCTGGCCCCCGGGCCGCATGTTTGACACCTGTGCCCTAGATAAATCATAACATAATGCCACTTGTTAATATTACAAAATTCCCATATGGTTATTTTGTTGATATTCTCTATTCTTGGCTTGTCGTTGAGTGTGTTCTGTAGTGAAAATGACACTTGTTATCTTTGTCCCAGGGTGGTACAGGATTCCCAGTGATTTTCCAGTGAGCTCAGGCCTCAGAAGTGACCACACATGACATCAGCCTGCTGTGTGTTGTGTTGTCTGTGTGAGCTCGAAGTGCCCCATAAAAACCCTGAGGATGACTAACATGTCTCCAACTCCTTATGTACCATTTATGATGACCAGTGGTGGAACATAAAGTAAATTTAGGTATCTGTACCATTTACTTTTTACTAGCAGGTGTCTGTCTGTATTTTCTATAGTTTGAACAGGACTGAAAAGTATTTTATATTACTGGCTGAGACCTGCTTTAAAAACTGAGCATTTATTTTTAACATGTTCATAGTTTGAGCACATAAAAATATACAAATTAGAAGATAGGAAAAAATCATTCTCATTGTTTCTGTTGAACAAAATTCAGCACAAAACTGCGTGAAATATTTTTACATTTTACTGTTAAAGTAGATTTTTAAATGGGAACATACATTCTTTTAGTAGATTTTTTAGGTGATACTTTTACTTGGCATAATGTAATGATGAGATTGTTTTAAACATATGGTCATATTTGGTTGATGAGTGTCCAGTCATTTGCTATAACCTGAGTCACAGGTTGCCACCATATTTGGCAGTAATGCCCATATGGCTTCACTGATTGAGTCACTGTCACTATGTCAGGAATTTCACTGGCCCACAAAGTTATAGGCTGAGGGCGCTCTGAGGCTGTATGCTGCTGCTTTCTGTGGTTCTGTGGTTGTCTAAAGTGAAAATGTCTAAAGATTTTGTGATCTTTAAGCCAATGCATTGAAAATGTTTTTTTGTTTTTTTTGTGCCCATATGTGGAGTGCACTTAAAGAGCGTATATTATTTTCAGATATGTCATAATGTTGTTTCCCCATCAAGAAATTACCTGGAGTAGTGTTTTGTTTCATTCACATAAACACTGCCTATTTAGGCTGTGTTTTTCTGTCAAACTGTGATGTCAAAACACAACTCCAGGCATGTGTTTGAGGAGGTAACAACGTTCTAACATGGCTTCAAACTCAAAAGAGTCAATTTTGCATAATATAGGACCTTTAAAAAGTAGAGGCTCATAAAGAAATGACAAACAATACTTTAAATACTGTATCGGTGTTGAGATGCTGAAACTAATAATTAACAGTGAAAAGATTTTTTGATGCAGCAGTCAAGTGCTACATCTCAAACCCCAGACAATACAGCTGCAGTCAACAACATTTTCACTTGTCGACTAATTATTATTATCATATTGGGATTACAAAGGATGTACGGACCACAGAAGGCAATGAAGGGTAGCTGGGGTTTTCTGAGTAAATTCAGAGTTTTACAAAAGCACTGTTACTTCTCATTATGCGAAGTTTTTACTCATGTCTTGTAAGTGCATTTTGGGTCATATACAGGGATCAGAACATAGAGATGATTAACAGTTTTAAAATCTCATGCATAGTGTATGTCTTTAACCAAACAAGAATTTCTTTAGACTGTACAGCCCTGTCAGACAGTTAAGTTGCAGTCTAATTGGTTTACTTTTCACTATTTTTTGAACTGAACAAGCAAAAAAAAAACTAAAATAAAAATCTCTAATGTAGAGATAGACAGCGGCTATGAAAAAAAAAACAAAATCTCTATTCTAGTGGTAACATTTAGCCTAGCATTTGACCTAGCTACTGTATATGTGTTTTATGATAGACATGATGCACCCCTCCCCTCTCTCCTTCTCTCTCTTTCCCTCTTGCCCTCTGCCTCTCTCTCTCTTCCTCTCTCCCTGCCCATCATCCTCCACTCACAGCTCAGGATGGGAACATGGAGTACCTTCAGCACATTTTTCACATTCTCCTCTGAGGGTCTCCACCTCAGCCCCCCATTGACACCACCACAACAACGGCTACAAATATGTCCCCAATACCAGCCATGGATCTGCTTTTTTAGCGCCTCTTCCCCGAGCGAGCGAATAGGCCTTTTGTAGTCTGTGGTTTTTAGTCCTAATATGAGTGAACTTTGCATTGTCACCGGGCAAACCTAACCCTCTTTTCTTTCTTTTCTCCTCTGCAGTGGTGGTTTGCGGTGAGCGGCTGTGGCAGAGATGACCGAGTATAAGCTGGTGGTAGTGGGAGCAGGAGGCGTGGGCAAAAGTGCACTCACTATTCAGCTCATCCAGAATCACTTTGTGGACGAATATGATCCAACTATAGAGGTATGATACCAGTTCAATAAAGAATTGAAATCGCAATTTGAATGGATGACAAATGACAAACCCGCCAAAGGTGTAATTTTTTTAAGTACCGTAATTTCCCCCATTTTGACATAGAAACAGCGATCCCTGTTGTTTAGATGTGTAAGATGTGTTCTGAAATGTGATCCATGTGTTATTTTGTTAGTTCATATGTCAGCCTTTTTGGCAATTCCCCTGGATGTGCTTGAAAATGTGAACTTTGAACAGAATCGTTTCAGTTAAGGTGCATTGTGTAACTTTTATTATGGAAGGTCCATCACCTGCCTGTTTCTATTGATACGTTATTGGAATATGGAATATCCACAGTATGACAAACAGCTTGCATTTATTCAATTACAAGTGGTTTTATAGATCATAAATACCTAGACAGGCATTCTGACTGTGTGCTGTTGCCTCTTCATATATCTGACCTGTAACTTGGTCTTCATGAAGATAGAAAGGTTTAATACCATACTTTGAAACATTTCAGACAAAGCAATAACTTCTCCACAGAGAAAAGCATTTGACGGACCCTCCACCAGAAAAGTTAAACAATGTACCTTTAGATATTTTCCCAAATCGTTCAGTTATATTCTACGTGATTACTTTTTCTGAGAAATTGTTTAATTTATTGAAGCTTCATATTAAAAGTGTGCTAAGAATTTTTAAATTGACCATATTTTTTCCTGATCTGTCTACTAGAACTGGCTCTTTCTCACCACGCCTGCCTCTAGCCAGACAATGTCCTTTTTGTGTATTTGCATTCCTGGCCCCTGTGCTCTAACAAACAAAGGGAGAGCACTCCATGTTTTTGGAGCTGTGCACTACAAGACTGAACACTGGGTCTGATACCGTCTGATCTCATGCTCCACTGACCCCACAGGATCAATGACAGCAATGAATTATGATGTCGTATATAAAATAAGGACGCTGTTCTTATCTACCAAGAAACAGCTGTCCCAGGACCATAGATGAAAAATGGTCTTCTCGTGTTATGCTGGCATATTAGCAGAAATGTTAAGTAAAATGCACTATCACATAAATAAATAATTACTATAGGGCTGTTGCCTGTCAAATCCACAGATTGATCAGTCTGGTCTCTGGCCTCTGTTGGGTCAAACGTGATCTTTTAATCAGATTTGTTTATTTCAGTGACTGAAAGTGAGGAACTCACTGGTCACCTACGATTTACAAATGTAATCAAATTTATCTCACCTCCAATTTACAGAATATAGTGCTCCGCTCATTAATTCTACAGAAATCCATGGGATTTCAGCATGTGATATTTTTTTCCCTTTGTTTTTTCCAATACATGCACCTCAACGTGTCTCTGATAGGCTAATTCACCTGTCAGTCACGGCCATTTGAAAGTGTGTGTAGTCTCGATGCCAAGCAAATGGGGCTGCAGAATTATATATATATATAGAGAGAGAGAAAAACAAAACAAAATTTGTATTTATTTTTTGTTTTAAATTTTGGTATTTATATGTTTTTATTATAGCGTAACCCAAAAAACATTTGCAGGGAAATAAATATATTGTTGTATTTTTATTACATCCATCCATCCCTCCATCCATCTTCTCCCGCTTAATCCAGCTGGGTTGCGGGGGCAGCTTGCTGCCCAATACTCATAACACCTGACCCCCCCCTATGAACCCCTCTGCAGGTGGTGAGCCCACAGGAGGGATTTTTGGGAAGAACGTTTTTCAAAAAAATGTTATTACATTATTTTTCAAATTTGGTGCAATAATTGTAATCACAAATCAAATTTGAATTTATTTGTATTTAATTGTATTTGAATGTATTTCTATTTGGAGGGTGGCTCTGAGCCCACTCAGTACTCAGAGCTCACTCAGATGCTCAGTGTTACTGCGGGTTATCGATTTAGTTTAACACACCCTGTCCAGACATGCTAAGCTGAATTGAGGATGACTCTAATTTGTTTGTAGTGATGGAATGGGCAGGCATATAATATACAACTTTGAGTATCGACCCTGTAACCACTAAAATATCCCTTTAACTCTTTCCCCCGTGGACGCCTACTAGGAACAACCCATATATATATCTATATTACTAGGGCTACCCATGGAGCCTAATTGCATAAAAGAAAACAAACTTCCAAAACGAAAAACCAGAACAGTTTCTAATGGTTGTCAAATAACGTCTTTATGGGGGAAACCAGTGAGAGTGATATCCAGTTGTTCATAACTTTGTCTCTTTTCTTGCAGGACTCATACCGAAAGCAGGTGGTGATTGACGGGGAGACATGTCTGCTGGACATCCTGGACACAGCGGGTCAGGAGGAGTACAGCGCCATGAGAGACCAGTACATGAGGACGGGGGAGGGCTTTCTCTGTGTATTTGCCATCAATAACACAAAGTCATTCGAGGACATCCATCAGTACAGGTGTGTGTGCAAACTCACCAACCTAGAGCTTTGTCACAGGAAGCAAATCACGCGACCTTTTATTTCATTGATCATTTAAGCTTGTCACAAAAAAATATTATATCTCCCTATCATTCAGTATATGAAAGATGGGGAGATTTTTGTCATTTTTATGTCATAATGGAAGATTTGAAAGGCTTGTGACAGGCCTATTTCGAGCCTTGTTTTTCAATTCGCTTTTCACATGTTTTGCAGATGCTTCATTTTCCACAAGTCCGCAGTGTCAGTTTGTGTTTTTGGATATTTAACAAAAAAATAGACTGTATTTTTTTTTTTCTTTTAAGGAAACTCCACCTCAAACCACATGCCAGCTGACAGCCTACTAAACATATCATTGATTGATGATTTATTGTACAGCCCTACGCATGCTGTGCAAAATGAGTTGTCAACAAAAGAAAATAAGAGAAATTCGAGAACTGAAAGGGCTAATTATCTTAAAATGAAGCCACTCTTTCATAATATATAAAATGTTCCCTTTATTAATATCCCTTCTTTATTAATAATCTCTTTTATTAATAATTTGACTGAAAATCAAAATGGTCTAGTAAAACATTGAATTTGAACTGAATTTGCTGTTTGTGCACTTGCATTGCTGTGAGGGACTCCCATAGTCTCTGAAGGGAGCTGTGTGTGTATATTTACCTCATGCAAGTGGGTGCCAGCTCCCTGCAGTAGTCAGGTGATGTCATGCTGTAGCGTTTACCGCGGCTAAAGAAAGCTTAGCCCCCAACTGGAGATGCGATGCCAATGAAATCGATCTGACTCAATTAGAAGATTTGGGGGGAGAGGTAGCACCCCCCAGGTCTGACGAGAAGAAACGGGGGAAGAGGTTAGTGGGGGCAGAGTTTTAAGGTCCTATATTATGCTTCATTGACTCTTGTGAGTTTTTAGCCATGTTATAATGGTGTTACCTCCTCAGAAACATACCTGGAGCTGTGTTTTGTTTCATTCACACATGTTTGAGTAACACTGCATTATTAGCTCTGTTCCACCTTGTGATGTCATGAAGAGGTAGTTTTCAAGTTAACCCCTACCTTTTAACTTTTGTTCAGTAGAAATGAGCAATTCCAGGGCTGCAATCAGTAATCCAAATAAGTGAAGGTGTATAGAGTTTTAAAAACACAGTGCAGCACTTTCTGTATTATAAGGTGGAACAGAGAGTGTTCTGCCTGAGAGATGAACATGCCCTAAATTTACCAGGGTCTGTGTGTTCAACATGTGTGAATGAAACAAAACACAACTCCAGGTAAGTTTTTGATGAGGAAACATCGCTAAAACATAGATCAGAAAATGGTTTAATATGGACCTTTAAGATACCTTTGCCTTCTTGATGGCCACTTGCAAGGATCTCACTTCATAAAGCGGCTACATATTACCTTTGTGGCCTATTACACAGCTTTGCAGGGATGTTGTTTTTTTAGCACGCTTTTGTCTGGCCCTCTGTCAGCCTTTTTTATGGAACAGCTTGAACACTGCTGGCAAGGCAGTAAAGAAACAGTTGTGAAAGATTTGAGATTGAATGGAAGAAGTGGAGGCCTGCTTGGTGAGAACATTAGAGTTATTCAAAGATCGCTAAGGAACTCCAAGCTGTTTGTGTTTTTAAAGCAGTACTAGCCATAGTTTATTACAAAACCCATCAATGAGAACATGGAAAGATTCATGTTTATTTTGTTAATGATTGCAGTAAATTAGCACAAAATATGAAGGTTAACTTGAAAACTTACTGAATCTGGGATGGGACAAGGCACAATTTCGTCCAATCTATCATTTAAAATGTGTCCTCCTGTTTTCAGCTTTGGTTTAACATTTTTAACATTTAGTTTAGTCTTTTTGTTGTAATTGTAGACCTACTTTTTGAAACCACAGCTACATATGATATGTACCAGCATCAACGCTTTTTTTTTTTGTCTAATCTAAATGTAAACTAAAAATCTCGCGTGGTAATTTTTCTGCACAATCATTTTTCCGTTTTATCTTATAAGATCTTGTGGAATGTCTCATCGCTATTTAGTACTTTTTTTTAATTTAAATGTTATTTGTTATTCCAGTAAATATCTGTTTTATTTGCTTTTTGGCACGGAAAATCATGTTTTTCTACATGGATGGAAACATAAATTAATCCGATTTAAGCATAGACAAACTTTATTGAACTACAAGGGAGATTATTTGGACACCGTAGCTCACACCTCACAAGATGATATAATAACAAAGATCAACAACATACAAAATAAGTAGCAAAAATAGCAAAAGACTGGTGACATAATTATACAATTGTGTATATATACAAGTAAAATAAAAATTATAGAAGTATAGTAAATACAAAATATATGGGCTGTCTACAGTTAGTGTTGAAATAGACAAAATTCTGTAGTGTTTGTCAAATACCAATTCAGTGTCCTCTGTGCTGTTGTGTGCTGTAAATGCACTGCGTTACCTGCATTACTAGCCCAGCCTGGAGAAGCTACACTGTGCAATGACATCACTTTAGCACAAATGCGCTCATAAACAGTTCTGAGTGGAGCTGGCTGCAGTGGCCAGTGCATCACGCTGCTGTGCTGTGGCTAAAGTAGCTGATAGATTGATTTGACCCTCTCCCCTCGCTGTGCTGTAGTGATGAGGTAATGCTGTTAGCTGCCTGTTGTACTGCACTCCCTCCCTCTGCCTCTCCTCTCTCTCTTCACTTCTTCATCAGTGCACCATCAGGGTCCTAGTAGAGCCTGCTCCTTTGGGTATGGTTCTCTTGTGGTTTCAGTGTTGTTTCTGGATTAAACATGTTCCTAGGAGTATGTATTCTTGGAATGTTCCACAAGCATCTAATGGCAATATTCGTAGAACCAGTAACTAGGATCTCAGTGTCTTTTTGTTAAGATTACACCTGTCTTGATAATTACTATTTAGGGTTATCAAACGTATAGAAAATCAGATACTAGAAATTAAACTAGATACTCTTTTGAGCAGGTATTGATATTCACAGGACAGAAACAAACCTTTCCCGAATAGCTTTAGAATAATCTTGAGCTGTATCAGAACAAGTATAAGAGCACATAGTATACACTCATGGACAACTATGGAACCTGTCTGGATGACTGAGTGATTACAAAGATATAAAACCACATGGTAATATAAAAGAAAGAACTACAATGTTGAATCACATTCACATTCTGTTGTAGTGTTTTTATTATCGTTGTGGTATTGGAATGGGTATGGAGTATCAAGTCTATTCCTTAGTATTGAAATTGAGTTTGGCAAAAACGCTGCAGACCCCAGGGATGCCATCCTCATTTTGAGCCAGAATCCTATTCACTATCATCAGTACCTGTAGAAATACCATCTTATTGTACATAAACAGGCTTTACATGATTGCATACTAGTTTACCATGTTTGTTAAAAGGGTTTTTTGAATTTCATCCATTGATATCAGTGAGCAATGATAGCCATCTTAACAATGACAAACTGTTCTTTTCTTTCAAATTCACAGAGAGCAGATAAAACGAGTAAAGGACTCTGATGACGTTCCCATGGTGCTCGTGGGCAACAAGTGTGATCTCCCGGTGCGCACGGTGGAGACCAGGCAAGCCCAGGAATTAGCCCGCTCCTACGGCATCCCATACATTGAGACTTCAGCAAAGACACGGCAGGTAAACCACCACACATGCTCCCACGGCTTACATTTGTTTGCTTTTTTAAACCCAAGAATGACTTGCCTGATCAGCCAAAACCACACGCAACAAAACTTTACAAACATGAGTGGATATGGAGCTCTATCCTGTCTCTACAATTACAGAGCTGCTTGTTTGCATCAAAAACAAACATGGCTGCTTATACTTTAAAAGGGTGAAAAAATGACATAACAGACTGAGAAACTGTGGATTTTTACAGAATCAACAAAGCACCAAACTATAATTTATTTCAGGTATAAGAAGATATATATTTAGGTCAGTTATGAGAATTTTTGAGAGATGTCTTCCCACCACAGCTTTGTAACACATATTAGAACAGAGTGTCTTCATTCTGTACTGACCGGTACTAGTTCCTCCTAGATTCAAACAGAATGTAGAAGGGACTGACAGGTCAAGCAAATGAATGACCAGAAAAATAAATGCCTTTTCACCTTTGAGTCAAAAAAAACAACATAATTTAACCTAGTTTTATCTGGTGCTGGTTTGTTGGTGTCTGTAAGATTTGATTCAGCAAGATTGGCTTGGCTCACAAACCATTACCAAAGGCCTCATAAGGACGTGTTGCCACTCAGCTCCCACTGTCCCTGAATCACTCTGCACATAATGATGTTGTAACACGAAGGGTTAGCATTTAGCATTTAGCAATCAGAAGTGGAGATTGACATAAGTGATTTTGGTTGCTTGATTAATATTCTGAATTGTTGCCATGGTAATGTCTCCTGTATAAAAACCTTTTCAGAATATGAGGCTATGTTGAGTGTGCTTAATTTGACCTTGGCTGATTCGTGCTTGTATTACAGGGAGTGGAGGACGCTTTCTATACACTGGTTCGGGAGATTAGACAGCACAAGTTGAGGAAGCTGAACCCGCCCGATGAAAGTGGCCAGGACTGTATGAGCTGCCGCTGTGTGGTGTCTTGATACAGGTGGGAAACTCAATGTATATTTATAAATTGTTTTAGGGCCTAGTTTCCTGGATCTTTATGTATTAAGCTGCTGACAATGAAATGGACAGATCTTTTTCTCAAACTGGAACATGTATGCAGTGCTTGTTTTGGACAACTCGATTAAAGCTAACAAGATTTCTGTCTGTGTCCAAATTACTAACCTGGTTAAGTATTTAAAAAGAATTATCATCCTTTTAAAACACAAAGAATGGCCTGTCCATTGTAGTTCGGACAGGAGGGAATTAAATGTGCTGGTTATTTGATTACAAAACCCAGGGGTTGATCACCCTGTACAACTTTTATATTTGGAGACAATGGAGTCTTATATTATCGTACTAACAAAAAAATCTACCTTCATGTAACTAAATGGACTTGTCTCTTTTTTCTCCACAGCCAATGGTGTGCATTAAGCAGACTTGCAACGGCTTTATTGGCAGCATGGACTTGAAGATGAAAGCTATAACAACACAATTGTAACTTTTCAAAATGGAGGACAATGATTGAATGAACTGCCCTGAAGGAAATCACCGGCGCTTTCAGACCTGGGAGGACTTGGACTGTTGCCTGAATGGTTAGGTGAACTGGCCCTCGGCGGGTCTCTATTTTGGTCTGCCCACGACCTCACGAGCAACACCACTAATGACTCTTGTCAACTCCAATGTATTCTCACTAGTGAGTGCCACAAGTTTCCTGCTAACTTGTTGTTTTCAGTCTCAACACTGGTCTTTAAAGGAGGCATCTCTTACTCCACTCCACTTCCCTTCCTGGCTGCCTACTAGAACGAAAAAGGATTTGACTGGAATGGACATTAGGTTGCTCCATAGCCTCCGATGTTGACACACTACCTGTTTTTGTTTTCTCCCCCTGTGTAGTGCCTCCTTCATTCTCGACACAAGGAATGGAAACTTTAATACAAATGACTACTTTGGTTGTTGTTTAAGTTAAGCCTTGTGATTAAAAAAAGATTTTAAAATGGACCAGCCTATTTACAGAACGTCCAAGAGCACTGTGTGAGTAAAAGTAGTTTATTTTTGTTTTGTTTCTTTTGATGGCACCTTGTCTGACCCTTTAATAATCAGTCAGGCATAGGAAGAATTCCTTTGAGGTAAGTTATGTTGATTGGAGATCTGTTTGTTCTCAATCACAAAGCTGCCTTCTTCATGTTGTGGAATTGTAATGGCAAGTGTACATACATAGAATCCGGTGCAATAGATGGAACTCCCTTGCTTTTCAGATCTTAATATAATCTAATATTCTTTGCTACTTGGGTACAGTGGATGAGGCCATAATACGCCTTTGTTTTTAAAAGCCAGTCTTGTTTTGTTTTTTCCTCGTAGCCTTCTTCCTTACAAGATCACCAAAACAAATGATCTGCCTCTGGATTTATTTGCCTATTAAGTTGACATAGTTTTTTCTCATTTATCCAGGCTTGGGACTGATGCAAATAACCGAATGGTGTACCACATGGATTATCTTGCATTGTGTGCTCAGGAATCAGGGCCCAGGAGTGTAGCATTCATACAATTCTGGGTGTATTAGTAAAAGATATACTCTTCTAGTCAGTTCTTTCTCTCTTGCTTTTCAAAGGGAACAATAATCTATGTCACAACACAATCTACTGTGCACATGTTAACAGGTAATGGATGTTCTGGGATCTTTGTTTCTTATATTACTGCCTAGATAGTGCTCTATACTTAATGCCCGAAGACTGTTTACTTTGCCTTATTGGTTGGCTCATTTGTACCTCATGTATGCAGCAGACTCTAACTGTTATGGTCAGATTTTGCTGTCCTTTTTGGTTAATGTTTGTGTGTTACTAAAAATCGCGGAATCATGATGAGATGTGCTCTATGTGGATTTGACAAGAAAACCTCACATTACACTAAAGTGAATTTTAATAATGCTTGTTATTGTTGTATTATATAAAAAAATGTATTTTGACTTGACGATGGGTTTCTGAATATTCATGGAAACTGGTACAAACTAGTATGTCATCATGGCTGAATTTTTATTGTATTTAAAAATACATTTCAAATCAAATTGAATTTTGTGCAAACTAGATATTTGGATTTCCCATATAGCAAACCTTCAGCATTTCATGGCATTAATAATTTGTGTAGTTAATATTGTAACTGGCGAAGATGAGAACTGTGAATGTTTGTAGATATAGTTAAAACTTGCTCCAAAATATTAACATCGTTGCATTTGCTTTTTTTCATTTAAATACTTACTTTTAGAGATGACCTCCTATTCATTTTTATACCATTTGTACTTAATGTACTTAATTTTTTTGTGGAGAAGAAGAAAGGTTTGATTAATGGCCTGGAAGTTCATGATCCTTCTCCAGTCCACCACAAAGCTATGCAGAAGTATACTCTTAGAACAGCAGTGTCGTGTTGCCAGTATCCGCCAACAGACATCAAGTATATGTAAAAAAATAAGAGAGAATATAAATAAAACTGGCACGAATTACAGACTTTTGCACTTTCGTTCTTTTTTTTTTTAAGGATAAATATACATTTTACAACAATCAAGATCAGGATTTATTTAATCATTTAATAAAACCTTTTAATATCGGGTGATGCTTTGGAGCCATCTATTTTAATGTACGTGAATACATATGCAGAGCTGGGATAAATCAGCAGACAGTTGGCACCAAAATAATCTGGCTGCAGACCTGTACCCAGAGGACCCTACCCCTCAGGCTCTTTCAGGAGGCCCCTCAAAAGACTTACCTCCATCCACAGTAAAGAAATGGCAGCCATGAGATTTCCTGACTGCCTTTTTCAACATAACATTATAAAAGTTAACATTGTTTTAACTACTACTGTACAGTGATGGTTAACAGTACTACACATTATAACTGTTATAACAGGTCTCTGGTTGTAGCTATTTAAACATGCACTGTTTAATTTCTGTGTGTGTCCATGGAGATGTTATTGCATTGCATAATGTTCCACAGTATGGCATTAAATGCATGTAATTCAGTGGAGAAGCAAGTGACAATAACTCCACGAGGTCAGATCTGTGGAGAAAGAAAGCATGTTTTTGGATATTAAAAACATGTACAATGAAATAAATGCTACATGCAATAAAAAAAGTCTAAAGTAGAATATTTTGGGCAAAACCAAACATCTCCATGGAGACAAGCAGTTGGGGACCCTCCAACAGAAAACTTACATAGTGCATATTTAATTATTCAAATGGTCAATAGAAGCAGCATGCAAAGCTCAGGCATTTCAGTAAAAAAAAAAATCAAGATGTTAAGAGTCCACTACATTTGTTTTAAAATGCAAACTTTTGGTGCAGTGCTTTACAGGCATTAAAAGTGCCCTGTGTAACTTTTTGGTTGGGGGTCCGTCACCTGCTTGTTTCTATGGATATTTCATTGCTCTGCCTGGAATGTTTCACAGTATGACATTAAACAGCTCTACTTTACATTTATTAAATTATAGGTGGTTTATAGCTCAAAAATACCTAAAAAAAAAATAAAAATAAAAACTGCCATTGGATCGCCTCACCACAAATCTGACCTGTAACTTGGTCTGTTTTGGTCTCCATGATGATAGACAGGTTTAATACCATACTGTGGAACATTCCAGACAACGCAATAATATCTTCATCGAGAAAAGCATTTGACGGACACTCCACCAGAAAAGTTACACAATGCACCTTTAAAGCATTACTATGGCAAAATAAAATATTTTGTTTTGCACAACACTTACCAGTGGAGTAGAGACCTGAACTCTGGGTTCAAGGGCTTGTTGTCCCTTGTTTATTGTGAATGATACAGGTGTGGAAGGATTATGTGAAAAGGTCAACTGTTTTAGCTATTTAAGATGTATATAGGCTACTCTTTACAGATGTGGCAGTAATAAAGATGTCAAGATGAGAATGGCTTTGGTCCTTTCTTTTTTAGCTAATTTCTTTATGTAGTGTATAAACAGAACGTAACGCTTGCCAGAAGATAACTACAAATATTTGCTGCCACCTAGAGGCGGTTCTCATTTTAGAAAGATGTCTGATGAAGTGGTGTATTAATCTTGTTTGACGCAGTAAGACGATGTACTTTTGCAAATGTGGGTTTACTCAGCCTCATTATGCATTTATTATCACTAACCAGAAAACATAACTAACTTATCCTAGCATTTTTTGATTAATTGATTTACAGTTTTAAGTAGTGCCCAATAGCACAGCAATGCTTGAGTTATAATATTGAAGAGGTCTCATTGTCCATCACCAGGATTAAACACAAGATCTGATGAGGCAGGGCCTTTTCTGAACCCATCTCTTTAAAACCACCGTTGAATAACTTTATCTTCTGTTTGTCTGTTTGAATATGAAAAGTGTTACATATAGGCCTGTTATTGTTATCATACCAATCCGAGGGACTATGTGTGGTCCTTTGTACTTGGAAACCTCATGGATCATGTGAAAATATTAATTAATATAACAGTAATCTGCACTTATTTTCAAAGTCAACCATTTTGATAAGAATCTGGACCAGTTTGTAATAAAATAACCCGAAAATTCACTAAGGTTCAATAGAACTTTTATATTAATTCCACTTGGAGTTTTTGGCCTAATTACAAAATGGTCAGTCTGCTGTCTATCAAATCATCCCCAGGGATTCCAGCTATACCTATTGTTATATTTACCCAAAATAATTCAGGCAGAATTTGAAATCTGGCTTTTGTAGAGCCTCTTCCCACTTAAAATGAAAGTCGATCATTATAAAATCATTAAACTATAATTCAAAAACAAACATGATGTGTTTGACCTGTAAACTGCTGATTAAAGCAAGCATGTTACTTACATTCACTAGTTAGAATATATTTACTTGAGTAACTCTTTCAATTCTATACCCACTGAGTAGTTTTAAATATCATACTAGCTGAGTGTATAATCTATTTATCTAGGTTACACTGAGAGGTCTGGAGTTGTTTTTTACTGGCCTACATGTTGCTTTTAGACCAACTGAAAGATACCAAATGCAATGTCCCTTTGGTCATCAACAGTCATAAAACCAGTTAGACATTAAACCAAACCTGCAGACAACACCACAAGTGTCATACTCTCTGATACACACACTGAGAACGCACTGGCTGTTTTGAGCTCTGATCATGTCATCTATAGAGAAGATTAGAAAAATGCTGCCCAAGGTAAGTAACTTAAAAAATAATTTAAGGGTTAGAGTCAGAATGCCTGTTTTTCTATGTAGGTTGAGCCATAAAACCACCTGTAACTGCTTAAATGTAAGGTAGATCTGTTTAATGTCTTATTGTGGAACATTCTAAGCAGACCAATGACATATCCATAGACGCAAGAAGATGATGGACACCCAACCAAAAAGTTACACAGGGCACCTTTAAATAACTCTTTGTATGCTCCCGTGAATAGACTTGTCAACTGAATTTCTTGTTTTGAAGGCCTACCCTCGGAGACTTGTTGCAGAAGACATAGACACGGCACTGAGGCATTTTAAAAACCTTACACCTGCCATGAAAACGTATGGTGAGATATTCAAATCTTCTTGCATATAGGCTTATGCTGATCAGTGTCCCTTTTTGTGACTTATGTTTTTATTATCATTGTATTATGTGCAGTATACAATGATGGAATTACTAAGAATTTAATGTGCCTATCTGGAACTATTTCTACAATATTTAACAGTGAGTATTTTTAAGCAGTAACGTCCATAACATAGCTTCATACCATGTAACAATAGTGTCAATAGATTTTTGTGTGTGTTCAAGGCAAGACTTACAACACCCCAGTGTCTGTGTGGCTCGAGGAAAGCTATCCACAAAGTGCTCCTATTGTGTACGTCCAACCTACTAAAGAAATGATGATTGTTAAAAGAACATTTATTTCCAGTAATGGGGAAGTCACACTGCCATATCTAGAGGAGTGGAAACAGGTAAGAAAGATCAATCATCAGATCAATTGACCTTTTTCAGCATTTTCATAATTATTTGTTTATTTTACTGTACTGTAATAATTCAAATGTGTCTTCCTCTATCTCCACAGGGTGAATGTGATCTGGTCAGTTTAATGCAGGTGACTGCTGCAACATTTGGGGAATATCCACCTGTTTGCATTAAGCCATATCCAGAATCCGACCAAGCACCATGTAGGTAGTCAACTGCAAATAGTGACAAACTTTCACTACAACATATTACTACTATATTCTAGCAGTGTCTATTAACTAAACCAATTACATTTTAGGTTGGCTCCAGTTTCACAGAGAATACAACATTTATTCCAGACCAGACGGAAGTTCATATTTGTCTGTGCCCAAAGAAGATGACCAACCTTTCCACCAAGATTACGAATCCAACTGCTAGCAGTTATTATTATCCGATTCATTTATTCTGTTTCTCTGAACAGCTGGTCTTAGGGGTTCACAATGACTTTTTGGATTTGATGAAATAAATAAAATTTTGAGTCACGGTTTCAATTAACTTGCTGTCTTGATTTGAGCCCTGTGTCTTTCCTCAAGGGAATAGGCTTATTTATGTTAGAGATTTAATAGTGTTAATTGTGGGGCACCAGTCACAAAAACTGTTGTTGTGTCCTTAGGCAAGACACTTCACCCACATTGCCAAGTATGAAAGTGATGTGTGGTGAGTGATGGTGGTGGTCGGAGGGGCCGATGGCGCAGATTGGCAGTATAATTGTTATCCCTGATTAAAAAAAAAAAAAAGGCAATAGAAATAGCAAAAAAAATGTATTTAGAAGTTGTAGCCTATTAAGACTTTCAAGGACTTAAAACTCTAAGCAATGGCCATGATTTGACTCAGACTTGTGTCTTACTTTTGATCTGCAAAATGAGGACTTCTTGTAGAACAAGAAGAATTTCTCTGTATGTATCTAAAAGACTTTATCGGATGTGACGCCACAATCCACCGGAAGTCCTTAAAGGGATTGCCGGAAGCTGCTGTTGTTGACGATCGGACATTTTCTGAGGATCGTGAGCTTGGTCTTTTATTTTAAATACATTTAATACAGCTGTGTATTTGTAGCAAAGTCGGCACAAATTCTAATACAAATCCTTCAGTGTTGTCGAGCCCAAAGCTGGGCTAGCGTACGTTAGCCTAGCAGCAACTATCTTACAGCTAGTTAGCCTTAGCTTGTGTCAGTCAGCTAACTCACCAGCCAACTCAAACCCATCGGGATTTTCTCTCAAATTAAACACAAAGATTTCCAGCCATGGCTGTAGTCAACGAGGGTGCCCTGAAGAAAATGCTAAAGGTAAGTTTTAGGAGTTTTATTGTGAAGGTGTGGGGACAAACTAGCTGAGCTTTCCAATATCATCCGAAAAACATGTCCTCGGCATTTAAACACAAAATAACCAGCAATTTCCTGGAGAATGAGTAATACAACTGGTAAACAGCATTATTTGGTTACTTTATTAATTTAATATGTAACAACTAGTAATAATAACAATGCATTTCTGTTGTAGTTTGAATACATTCATTTGCATTACATTGCATCATGTTTTAGAGTTAGATTAAGTTATCTCATTTCTCTTTTCTAGCAATATAAATACAGAGAATTGACTGTTCGTGAGATTACTAATGTCATCTCCAACTACAAAGACCTAAAGCCAGTCATGGATGCATATGGTAAGTGACATTAATGGCATCACATTTCACAATTTTTTCCCTTGTGTAGATTATAATATTGTACTTATTTCTTTGTTTTACAGTGTTTAACGATGGTTCTTCAAGGGATTTGATGAGTTTGACAGGAACAGTTCCAGTAAGTTACAGAGGTAAGGCAAGTTTCCATTGTTTTTAGTGGCCATTAGGCTAGATAAGAGGCCACTTTATGCCTTTATGGCCTCATTGTGCCATGGGTATTTACAAGATTATATATAACTATGGATGTTTTTTTTTTCAAAATGATTTATTTGGATATAAAAAATGTTAAATGTTGACTATTTAAAAATATCAAATAAAATATATTTTTAAAAATCCTATCCAAATTTGTGTTACCTGCCTAGTTTCCTATTGGCATGTGTTGATTTCAGAGATCATTTTGTGCACTTCTTTAATTTTTTCACACCTTTTCTTGTAGGTAATGTCTACAACATCCCAGTGTGTTTGTGGTTACTGGACACATATCCCTACAACCCACCCATTTGCTTTGTCAAACCTACAAGTGCAATGATGATCAAAACTGGAAAGCATATTGATGCCAATGGCAAGATTTATCTGCCTTATCTTCATGAATGGAAGCATGTAGGTTTCATAAAATTAGTCATATTTTTATGTTTTTTGTCTTGTACTGAGACTGAGTAAATTGACTAGCACTATGTCTCTAGCCTCAGTCAGACCTCTATGGGCTGATCCAGGTGATGATTGTGGTGTTTGGAGAGGAACCCCCAGTGTTTTCACGTCCCACCACACAGGCTCCATACCAGGCCTTTCAAGCAGCTGGGCCTCCTAACCGTGAGTGGAACAAAAGTCAAGTCTATCTCATGTGGCCAGAACAAATATCTGCAATTCAATACAATACAATAATACGGTCTAGCACTTCTTTCATAAAAGTGGTGTTGCAAAACTTTTCTTACGTTGTACAGCATTGTTCAATTCAATTTTGCAATCTAACTCCTCTGACTAAAAGAAAACCTGGCTATAGTTAACATGTTTTTCACTTTAAGGCTTGAATTTGGTTAAATTGTTAAATGTAAGGACACAGTTATCTTACTGCCACATGACATGATATTGCATATCATTCTGGGATGTCAATAGCTGAAATATCAAGAAAATAATTCAGAATTTGACTGGTGAAAATGTATAGGAATAGTATGATGTACATGTCACTACCTCAACACTAGATGGTGCTAACACATCAGTTTATAATCCACAAAGCTATGTAATTCCTGTATGAGGGAAAAACGCTCCTATCTATAGTAGTTTTAATCTAATGGCTCTATTCTCTTGACCTCAGCTTCTTACATGCCTGGAATGCCTGCTGTCTCTCCTTATGGCCAAAATCCCACCCCAGGGTAAGATATTGTGAAAAAGAGTTCCCCAACTAATGGTTTAGCAACATTTATATCCAGTACAGATGATAAAGTTAGAGAATGAATATAAAGTGTTTATTTGCAGAGGCTATCCAGGCTACCAGTATCCAGGAGGAAACTCATACCCCGCCTCTACTGGCCAAGGACATTACCCGACTCAGACCCCAGTCTCAAATGTTGGTATGTATTTAAGTGTTGTGTGAATTTTTACAATAAAGATAAGACCATCTACTCAAATCCAAATCCATATTGCACATAAATGTACAATAGTTTCCAAAGTGTTGCGCAGTAGCTAGCATTGTTAAGATAATAAAAGTTATGTAAGTCACATGATGACACACCTTTCTCAAGTCTGCTGGTCTTTAGATGACCTGTCCCAATGGCTGACCTTTAAGTGAAACATTATTTACCCCTGTATGACTTTGGTGCACTGAGGGGCAAATGAAAGGTCATTGGTGTAATAAGAGTGGGGTGCATAAAGGCCAAAGGGGAGGAGGGCATAGGGCTCACTGTACACCCAGCTCTTCCAAAGTGCACAGTTCTATATTTAGTGTTACAGTCGCACAAAGACCACACATCATGGCATCTGTCGATGACATCCTATTTAAAGCGGAGGTAACTTTGATATTTGAAGGGCTATTTTGATATTTGATGGGCCATTCTTAAAGTAGCATGCAGTAGTTTATTAGTACAGTACAGTTTGTGCTGTTGCAAAACACAAACATGGCATCTCTTTTGAGTGCTATTATTTTTCCCAAAAAAGTTTTATTCAGAATTGTTAATAGTAACATTATATAATCAACTTTAAACCATGAAATAGTCTTGCTTAAAATAGATAGATAATACTTTATTTATCCCGACGGAAATTCATTTTTCAGGCAGCACAATGGTACATTATAACAACATAAGTAAGTAATTCAATAGAGAAATGTCTTTTGTCTTCAGGACCAAACAGAGATGGCACCATTGGGGAGGACACCATTCGTGCATCTCTCATCTCTGCTGTGAGTGACAAACTTCGCTGGAGGATGAAGGAGGAAATGGATAGAGCCCAGGCAGAACTAGATGCTTTGAAGAGAACAGAGGAGGATCTGAAGAAGGGCCATCAAAAACTTGAAGAAATGGTCTCAAGACTTGACCAGGAAGTGGTAAGCATGCTGTCTGAAATATTTTACTTTGTCATTTTGCCTTCCCTCATGTGTTTATTTCTTTAGGCTGAAGTGGACAGAAACATAGAGCTGCTGAAGAGGAAGGATGAGGAGCTGACCGAGGCCTTAGAGAAGATGGAGAATCAGTCAGAAAACAATGACATTGATGACGTCATTGTGCCCACTGCACCACTGTACAAACAGATCCTTAACCTCTACGCTGAAGAAAACGCAATTGAAGACACAATTTTCTACCTGGGAGAGGCTCTGCGCAGGGGCGTCATAGACCTGGAGGTTTTCCTTAAGGTGCATTATCCTTTCTCTTAATTTCGTTCATTTTTTCCCAAAGTTGACTTTGCCTACTTTTTTTTCTTTTCTTGCAGCATGTTCGACTCCTTTCGAGAAAGCAGTTCCAGCTCCGCGCCCTTATGCAGAAAGCGAGAAAGACAGCTGGCCTCAGTGATCTCTACTGACCCCCACTTTTTCCTCTTGTCTTTATCTGTATTTGGGAATTTTCTATACTTCAGCCATCACGATTTAATTTGTCCCTCTTGTAAATCCTAGCTGTTTCATAGTACTGTCTGTTGTTTTTGGCCATTTGACTTTTCTTTGAGTTTGACCCCAAAGCAAAAAAAAAACTATTCAATGATTCATTGTTGGCTGTGGAATCACATTGGAACTATCGAAATATATGATTTGTATTAAGATTTTGCTTTTTAAATCAAATGATTCAAAGATAGTTACAGCAAAGCCTCATAAGCAAATACAGAGTCAGAAAGTTTAGTGGACATGGACAGTATCCAAGGATGTTTTTACATAAGCATATTAACACCCATACAGTGACCAGCTACATTCTACTTTTTACTGGCACCCACTATTATTTTGCAAGATTGCAGAATATGCCAAATTTAGTGTACATTTACAGAATGGATGTGTATTTTCTATACTTCTTTTTATGTTCCATCCTTTTTCCATGTTGTTTGTCTGAACTTCTTGGTAAGACTGGGGTTTGTGCAGGTACAAGTTTTAACTATTGTATTAATCCAGACATTAATTTATGTTTTCAAAAGGACTCTTAATTTAGCCTCTTACTAAATGCACTTTGAACTGTATTATAGAGTATCTGTTTATTACTTTCTGACACCCATACAAAACATAGTTTTTCTAGATTTATGTTCAATAAAATTTCTGTCCTAAATCATTTGTTCCTTTAATTTGAGTTATATAACTAGTAATGCAATCTGGTGAAGTTCAATAGTCTGTAGTATACTATAGTCTGTCCATCACTAGCCACTGGACTGAGGGCCGCTGAATCAGCCATTCCCAAACAAACAAAGGGACAAAAGCAGTTATCCTGTTATCCTGGCAGATTTATTTGATGTCACAGCAAAATAAATCAATGTACAGCTGCCACCACAGGTACAGGAACTGATTAAAATAGAAATCTAATGCAACATTAAAACATAAATAGAGCTCAGTATAAACAAATAAATACCATCACCATTGGCGACGTTTTACCAGAGCTAGAATTGACTAATGGTTCTCTGGAGGGTTTATGGTGCACATAAAACCAACACCTTTTCAGATTAACCATATTATCATCCGAGCAGATTCTTTACTGTTGAATCTCTTTCTTGCTGCATTACACAAAAAATGTTAATTTATTATGTCGTTTATTACGTAGTTCAGCTATATCAGTGCACTTTAGTGAACTATAAGTTATAAGTAGAAGACCTCCCATAGCCATAGAGTGCTTCGGCATCACGAGAACTGGCCCAGTGATATGCTGCAGTTCTCAGGTTGCAGAGGACACCTTTCTCACAGAATGGAATGTCATAATTTTGTGGTAGATAAAAATCAAATGGATTACCATTGGAAATGACCAACTGGTAACAACTACATACACTTAAATACAATCTACAAGCAGGGAGTGGAGCAGTACAGTACAATGACATACAGGACGGTACAAACAGTACAGGAGTAAACTGCCGTGTTTAAGTTATGGTAATTTCAGTCATGGCAGGAAATATGTGCTAATAAGAACATGAAATGTGTAACGTTTATAAATATTAGACAAGTAATGTCGCTCATTCACAAACCCTTGACCTTTTGAGAACTGGTCTAATACATTGTTGCATGTTTAGCACGATTAGTATGTTTAGGAGTGATCTCAGGCCAGTAGGAGGAGCCTGCTCAGAGAGTGAGCTCTTTCTGTACACCCCACAGAGTCTCGGCGCTCTTCCTCAACTGCTCCTCTTCATTGGGCTTCAGGGTCATGTTGATGACGTCAGTAAGACCACTGTTACCCAGAACACAGGGCACGCTCAGGAACACCTCCTCGCTGATTCCATGCATGCCCTGATGCAGAGAGACCGTGTTAGTTTGTAGCATGAGAGATATCATTATGAAGAATAAAAGTAATGAACTGTTTTTACCTGGACCAGGGTGGACACAGGCTGCACTTTGTGCATATTCTTCATGATGCTTTCCACCAGGTCAGCCACAGACAGACCAATGGCCCAGGAGGTGTAGCCCTTCAGCTTGATGACTTCATAGGCTCTGTGGGACAGGCACAAATAGGTCAAGTTACTTATACACATGTAGGCCATGGTCCCATATAATAAAAAACAGACTAATAAAAAATGTGTGGGGAAAAAAATAACACTGAGCTGCCTAGTGTTTAGTGATGGCTGCAGGTAAAAGCAACTGAAGTTGGCAATTTGCCAGCCTTGATTCACAGCCATATCAAATTCCTCACAAGGGTTAGTCTGTTATCAGGTTAAAAAACATTTTTCATGGTTAAATCCTTCACAGAACTAGATATAATTGATAAATGAATCAAAGAAAAAATATATTTTTCATATTTAAGACCAACATTGCACTCACCCAGCAACTACTTGTTTGTGAACTTCTTTCCAGTTCTCACTGTCAGCGTCTCCTCCCATATTTGGGTTCAGTGCCTGCAGTGACACTCCAGCCACATTAACTCCACTCCAGACAGGCACTAAGAACATTAACATATATCATTCACATGTACCCAAGACCTTTATATAACAGCCATGTGCTAGAGGCAGATGCATACCACTGGAGTCTCCATGCTCCCCAACAATCCAGCCATGACAGCTGGAGGGGTGCAGGTGAAGCTTCTCTGCCATCAGATGACGGAAACGAGCAGAGTCCAGGTTTGTCCCAGACCCAATGACGCGATTGCGAGGGAATCCACTCAACTTCCAGGCCACATAAGTCAGGATGTCCACTAATAAACAGGAAACGCTGAATGATTAGCCCATTCTCTGAGATCAGAGGAGAACTGTAACAAAGCCTGAGCTTGTGTGTGTCAAACCTGGGTTGGAGACCACCATGAGGATGCAGTTAGGGCTGTACTTGACAATGTTCGGGATGATGAACTTAAAGATATTGACATTGCGCTGTACCAGATTCAGACGGCTCTCGCCCTCTTGTTGACGGGCTCCAGCGGTCACAACCACCACTTTGGAGTTTGCTGTCACACTGTAGTCTGTTGGGAAAAAAAGTAAGTAAAAAGTTTCCTCATAAACTAAACAACTTGATTTCACCCTATAACCACCTTTGTCCGCCACAATTTTGTGTGTCTTCAGGAAAAGGGAGCCATGCTGCAAGTCCATAACTTCACCCTTGAGTTTGTCCTCCATTACATCAACCAAGGCCAGCTCATCACACAGATCCTAATAAACAAACACAGACATGTAACAAGTAACAATTAGAAGCAGTAACATTTGGTTCTTGAAAACAGTATCAATTAGAAGCAGAATTAACTATTAGAAGCAACAATTAGAGGGTGGAATCTAGCATTTCCTGTACTTAGACAAGAAAGGGCTTGCAAAAATGCTTTGTCATAGTTCCAAAAAATATGAGCATGTTGCTGTTAAGAGTACATATTAACCTTTTTATGGGTATTTCTAACACGTGTGGGATCATTATTTAACTTTTTGTCATTATACAACCAAAATATTGATCTAAAATGGCTTAAATAATAGAATTGGCTCAGTAACTTAAGAACTGCATACTGCCCTTATAAACAGCAAAAGAAAATAATTCATATACAGACACAGATACATACAGATTCATATAACCCTATCTATAGGAATAGAGCCGAAATAAAAGTGTTACACACAAGAGGTGGAGTGAGCAAATAAATGCATTGTAGTTGTGACATGAAATATATTGCACACTGACACAATACTGATAAGAAACACCCTGGTGCTGGTCATATGACACACAACACATGTGCACTATGCTATCAGACAAGAGTTGTTGTAAAACGGTGTGTAGGTCTAATAAAAGCTGTTTTGATGGTTTCATTTGCAGACAGTGTTAGTTTCATCTCACCTTGAGCAGAATGCTGATAGCGGAGGCCATTCCCACCATGCCAACACCCACAACTGTCACTTTGTTCCTGCTGCCAACTGCCTCCTCCTTGGATACATGGCTGATGAGCTTCTCCTTGGTGGACATCTGCATGACAAAGGACAACAGGTGTAAGATAGAAAGAAAGTGTGTAAAAAGTGTGAGAGACACGCTTCTGATACTCTATCTGACTCATTGTAAACCCCCGAATTTCATCATTACCACACAAAAGACATTGACCTTTGTGTAAAACCTCTGCTATATAAAGTTTCCTGTCATGTGATTTCCTTAACCCATTATGGGCACAGTTTGTACTTCCATGGTCCAATACCATTTTGGGTGTGTCCATGGCAACCAAGCACTCCCTAAGAAGTACTGCATCCCTGTATCTAGTCTGTGCATACTGCTATTCTTGTTCCTTGGCACAGCAGACAGGGCAGCAGTCTCACGCTCGCTGCTGTTACATCATCAGTTGCACCGGGCCTTGGCACAGTGATGGGGAGCACAGAATTTCGCTCTCAAGAGGATATTGGCTCAGTACTAGGCCGGTATTTTAACTAGGCCAGTCAAACTCAATATCCTTTCATCCAATTATCTCTCTCCTAAAACCTTACTCTAGACATGCATGACACTTTCCTGAGGTGATCTGCCAAAATGAACCCATTTTTATTTTGCTGTAAGATGTTTAAACAAGACAATGACCAGCAATGCCAACTCAGTGAATAGTTTTTGGTTTTAATCTTGCTTAAAAAAAAAAAAAGACATTGCTACTAACTTTGCCTCTCCACCAGTTGCATTAGGCTGAATGAAATATGATCACACGTTACGGCTACCAGCAGTACCGGACCTTACCAACACGGAGGAGAATGTACCCAATGTGCCCATATCAAATTCTGCCACTGCAGTCTAGCATCACCAAGGCCAATGGAGCAGATAGGCCCGTCCACGACCCTGCACTTGTTACATTATCACATCCAGAAAAAGAGGATATGGCCTCCCAGAAATATTATAAAACATAGAGGTGTAGTGATACATTGATATTACAGCTTCCATTTGATAGGATGTTAGGCCTAATTATCCTATTTCCCCTCAACAGGTTGGCTACCTATAAACATAGATGAGCTTCTTGTTTCCTCAAACCGTTTTCACGCCTCCTCCAATGACTGTGAAAAAGCAAGGGATCAAATTACAAGAACAGTGCCATAACCTGCAGTATGAACGTGAAGCCTTTGACTGTGGAACAAAAAGTACACATATTCCATTGATTCATCTAGACACGCCCCTTTTTAATCCAGAAATGCGCAATACACCGTAGCCGCATTAAAGAGATCAAAAGGATAAAATGTAATAGAATAGTGGCGGTAATAGAAGTAAAATGTCAGAACACAAGTCCCTTACCGTGATCCTGTGGTGGATAGCTTCTTTATAAGAGCTAGTGGAATGTGAGGACCTGTATAGAGCAGCAATTTCCGCAGACTGCAGACGCGCATGGGAAGCGAGGCCGTATTTAAGGCCGCCTGCGTCCGCCCCCACGTCACACACGCGCAATGACGTGACAAGGCGGGTGCATGTTTGGAGTCACGTCCTCCAGCAGCCGCAGCACAGAGAATCCCCCATTCAGACACGCAGCATCATGCCCAACGCCAAAACCTACAGAAAACATTCTAACACGAACAGGAATTAAACGGTATGCCTACAGTATGTGCTCCCTCTGGACCGGCGCGATCCAAACATCCCATTTCTATCCATTTTCATGAGCAAATCATTCTCTCATTTTGGGCCAAATACTACACGTGAAACGCTTCGTGGATATGCGTAAACCTTGAAAAGTCAGGAACTTAAAATATCTTAAATAAACCGGATAATTTTGGTTCGGTTTGGGTGTTGCCAGGCAAAGGTTGGGCTATTTATTCGACAGGAAATGACTGGGCTCATTTTACTACATGCACGACACGTTTGAAGGGATCTTTCCACTCATTGCGGGTTGCTCACTATGAGTAATTGAACAAGAATTGAGACAGTCGGTGCAGTTAATATATAAGAAGGGAAACCCCCCAAGTTGTCGCTAAAATGTGATATTCTCGTTGCAGTAATAAGAGAAATACTTGAATGACATAAATCGGAGCGGTAGAAAGGAGCCATTTTACGCGCGGGGACGAGAGTATTATGTAACGCTCTTATCTAAAGCTTCCTTGTTTCCTTTGGCTCCATCTATTGGTCATTTACAGTTACAACAAGGCCGCACCTACGGTTCTTAATTTGTTTAGATTTTTTGATAACGTGCTAATGATGCACCTCAGCTACACTATGATCTCATAAACAAGTTCAGTAACTTCATGTACTAATAACGTAACCACAACAGATTTTATTTACCTGATGCAACAGAACCACAATCCTTTCACCAGAGCCTACCACAGTCACGTAGTCAATTTAAAGGCGCACTGCCTTCCCCCAAAAACCTTCCCCCAAACTGTGAGTGGGTTTGCTTCTCCACAGATTCAACCTATATCTGGCATAACTTGCTAGTCTCTAATGAGGTTAAATAAATGCCATACTGTGGAACATTACGGTAATAAGATCTCCATGGAGTCAAGCAGATGGTGGACCCTCCATCACAAAAGGTACGTAGTGTGCCTTTATGTTAAGACTAATACTGGCAAAGCACATTCATTTTTCTGTGGAAGTGAAAGTGACCTCACAAAATGGAAAATCTGAAAACACAAACTGACTAGACTTAGACCCATGTGCTCTTGGGAGGAAACCTAGTCAGAAAGAACGGACTAGTTATTTATAATTATAATTATTATAAGTATTATACTTATAATACTTATAATTTACTTAATTATAAAAAGCTAGTCAGAAAGAACGGACTAGTTATTTATAATTATAATTATTATAAGTATTATACTTATAATACTTATAATTTACTTAATTATAAAAAGCTAGTCAGAAAGAACGGACTAGTTATTTATAATTATAATTATTATAAGTATTATACTTATAATACTTATAATTTACTTAATTATAAGTATTACTTATAATTCTAGTCTTTGTCAAGGGTTCAGGCTGAAACACTGCCAAATAAGTTCCTAAGCGTTTTAATAATGTTGTCAAAAACTAAGGCTGTAAATTTCTAATGCAGTTGGGGACCACATAGGCCTACTTTATAGCTATAGAACTTATTTTAATCCTATTCAAAATAATGATTCTAATCACAAATATTACATTATGTGGATATTATTATAGGTCAATAATAAAAACATTAAAAAATGGAAATAACTAAATCACCAAAGCTAGGCCTGTCACATTAAAACTATATAGACTTATTATTCCATATATGAAAGATGGAACAATCATTTTGGGAAATCAGTATTTGTCATGCTACTTTCTTTGTTCTAATAGGGATTTTTTGTTGCCTTTCTGTTTTTAATAAGATTTGATTTGTAAAGGGGTGAATTAATAACTTCTATGACTCATTGTAGATACAAAATTCCCACAAAAGTGTTTAATTCTTTAAAGTAATAGTAGTTTTTAAACAGTTTATAGTTTTAGAATAGTTTTTGTGGTATAATCCTGCTTTTGCCTTATTGTATCAGAAGCATAAATTAATGTCAATATTATCATTTATTGTCTATATTTTCTTCAACAATATATACTACTTCAAAATGTTATGACAGACCGAACCAAAGTAGCATCCTGGAAAAAACAAAGGATACATATGATCCTAATTGGGCATGCATCTCAAAGAACCCTCCCGATAGATCCATACTAAAGCTATTGTGTTTTGTGTTTAACACAGAGAAGGCAGCCCCTCACCCACCACTCCTCCACCACCTCCCCAAAGATCTGTGTTGTTTCTTTCTCTAAACAGACAAAAGGTCAGAACAGGCCCAGCTGCTTTGGCTCTTCTTACTGAATCTGAGTGTGTGACCAGCTGGCTCCATTCAAACACTCCATTGGCAAAATCACTAGACTACGGTAGAATCGTGTAATACTTCTATGTTACGACAAATGCTGTATAGTTTACTGGTCAATTAGTGATAGATGGAATAATTATCTTTGGGGGTTCGTTTTTATCATGCAAACTTTTTGTCAATTTTGTAATATGATACGATCTGAACTGAATACATAATCTTACTCACAGATACAAACCAACTGTTGGAGTTTGATTGTGTTATTTATTGCAGCCATAGATTGTATATAAAAAGTAGACATAGATAACCTACTACCCCCTAGGAAGTAACCATGGCTGTGTTTCAGGTTCCACACTATGGGTGACATTACGCTCCCTTAGTCCACTTCTTTATACAGTTTATGATTGCAGCTCAAGTTATTGCTTGTTTTTTAAAAACGGTTATTTTTTCCAAATGTGTTAGTGTGACATGGCTTACCCTTATCTCCTAAGAATGTTGAGAACGAACATGGGTTGGCACAGTTTTGGTAAATAAAGAATCCTTGGCATGATCACAGGCCGGTGCACCTGTATCTTTTGTTTTGCTTTCACTCCGCATCATGACAAATTTATTTGAAAAGATTACATACTGAATGGAGATTGTAGTTACACAAGCAAAAGCAGCTGAGCCAATCTCTGATGTTTAACCTCACACATCCTTGTGTGATTATCACAACATAAAGTGTGAGCATTTTAAGCACACATGACAATGCATGTTTACCAAACAAGCAGAACAGCAAAGTTAGCTTTAGAGAAAGTGGCTCACCAGAGTGTAGTCTAAGTTTAGCCTTACTACAGAACTGCTGACATGTCCAGAACTTTGTCCAGCAGCAGTGGTGTAAACTATACGACTGAAGTGTCTTAGGCCTATGGACACTTCAGACTGAGTGAATTCTACTACCACTTTCTCATCCAACACACAATCAAAAATATGAGGACACAATGTAAATTCATTAGGGTTCAGTCTGTTTTGCAGCAATCAACCACCTATAGATGAAAGAATGCAGATGGAGAATAAATGTAAAGGGCATCATCACCAGACGTTACCTTTTCTCTGTAGGCTACAGTTTGAGGCATGGGCATTTTTACCTTCCAGGCCATTCTGGATCATCATATCTAAAGCCTATTAATCAAGTCCAACGTGAGCATTTTAGGCCCTCCAGGCTCAAGCTAACACACACATCCCGCTCATTATTAGGCTGTTGCACAATATCAACACGTCTAGATCAATAGTTCTTTTACCTTACGCTAAGGAATAAGAATAAAATAAACCTTTGTCGGACCGTGTGTTCGCTGTCGCCACTTTGGTCTCACGGCATGATCGTGGGGCAGATGGGCTCGGGTGAGAGGTCACACAGGTCAAGTCACGTACAACACATTATAACACGTACAACACAATATAACAGCGCCGCCTGGTGGCAAGACCTGTGCTACACTCAAAACGTGAGTTCATTCAGTTGGTCATTCAAACACCAATTTAGGACCCAGTATAACATTATTTGTTTGGACTAGTTGGCCTGTGTCTTACATTTTAATAGACCTACCGTCAGGATATAGCCAAATGAGGCCTAATGTTGACTATAGGCTTCAGTAAACTAGCCTATATATCAAGATTGAGAGGCAAAAAGTTAAACTGTTAGGCCTATGTGAACTGTGTAACTTTTATTGACTTGATAATTTGGTATAGATCATTTGCGCTAATTTAACCTATATTATAAATTACTAAAATTAGTCAATACCAAAAAGTGATAATACGTCCACAATTCCAATGAACAGGTTCAACAACAGAGCAGTGTGTCACTTATGACCCATGGTGACTCTTAACATAGACGTCACATAACCTTGATTATCTCATACTGAACTCCGTCTAATGTGGAAACTGTAGCCCTTTACTTTTGTCTATGTTATGGGAAAAAAATGATTTAGATCTTGAAGAAAAAAATAATGAATCCATTTGCCAAGCACGATGAGCTTATGGAATACAGACAAAGATTTATTGTTGATACAGCAGATATGTACAGGACCTCAGCCTGTCCTGGCCAGAGACCAACAGCCTCTCCCCCCATTATTTCCTCTAGCATCTCAGCTAACAGCTAAGTCTTCAAAGATTTCCTGACTTGGAGACAGTGTCTGCTGAGCTTTTACACATGTTAATGACTGTTCTGGTCTCAGGCAGGAAATCACATTCATTTACACAAAGAGAGATTGAGATAAATCGTTCCACAATGTAAATTTCCATCACAGTCAACATAATCATACGACGGAGCATTGGGGCCATTCATGCACCGCCTCTTGACTGTTCGAGGAAATAACAGCAGAGGGCGCTACTTCACAAGGAATAGATTACCAGTCTCGTGTATTATAGCTGAACGTAACTTTTTTTTTTTTTTTTTTTACTATTTACAAACCATCTTCTTGCAATTAAATGAGAAACAAATTACAAGAAATATAGGGGGTGCTTTCCCCTGCCCTGATAAAAGTGTCATTCAGAAACAGATCCGGTGGTTGTCAGGTCTTTTTTAGTAATTATTTGAATAGACTATTACTATACTATATTTTAAATGCATCTGGCTTATTTTCACAATTATTTAACTAGTTGGTTTAATTAATTGTAATGGATTTCCGGGCCTTACACAAATTGGCCCATTTACACAGGCAAAAACCATTGGAGATCCATATGTCACTTTGTTATAAAAACAGCATATAGCTTTTATCACTGAACTATGGGATCACAAATTCACTGCCTCCCTGTCATAATGCACTGATGAAGTTTGAGTGCAGTACTTTTCATCTACAACACTGGAACACAACATGCACTTTATTTTTCATCTAAGCCCTTGGATAGAGCCTCCACTTATTGTACTTCCTCATATTTTCTATCACCCACAATGCACTTGGGATGTTCTTTGTTACTCTGGCTGCATTTAACGCATTTACAGAAGACAGATGAAGTTTCATTAGACCACTGCCAGATTTGTTTCGTAATAATGTGCTTGTGTAGCCCCGTGGATGTGCTGTCTCAAACGCTACCAGACTTTAAAGCTGCATTGTGTAACCTTTCTGGTGGAGGGTCCGTAAAAAAATTTTCACCATGGAGATGTTATTGCTTTATCTGGAATGCTTCACAGTATGGCATTAACCTTTCTATCTCCATGGAGACCACCCAGACAAAGCTACAGGTCAGTTCTGGGGAGAGGCGTCCCCGCTCACAGTCAGAATGCCTCTTTTTATTAGTATTCTTGAGCTATAAAACCACCTGTAATGGAATAAATGTAACGTAGAGCTGTTTAATGACATACCGTGGAACATTCTAGGCAGAGGCGAGTCACCTCCATAGAAACAAACAGGTGACGGACCCTCAAACAAAAAGTTACACAGTGCACCTTTAAGTAACCTATGTCCTTGCTGTATTGTCTACTCTTCAGTCCTCTATGTGTCTTCGCCAATTCAGTTAATTTTTCAGCTCTTGTCAAATTTCTCAGTGGAATACAAAAACACCAGTCGGCCATGTTCGCAGCCTATGTCTCTATCATGGGGTCAGCTTCTTGTTATTGCACCGTGCTTTGGGACCATGGAGGTGCTTCATGCTTGCGGTGATACTGTCCCGCACGACCAGCTCAGAAGAGCTGGTAATGGGGTGGGCAATCTAATAAGAGAGACCACAGCTTCCGCCTCTATGCAGCCAGATTAGAAATAGAAACCAGGCCAAGTACCAGCACCACATCAATCACAAAGGGACACTGTAGAGGATGAAACTACTTTGTCACATCATCCAGCTCACAGATGTTTGGACCAGTGTACCTGGGAGAGTGGGTTTTGTCATCCATCTCAATCATTCACTTTGCAGACCTAGAAGAAAAGAGCATATTCAAATCATGCCCAGATTTAAAGGGCCTGTATCCATTTTCTTCATATATTTGAGCAAAGTTTTAGAAATATTGTATGAACAGCACTTGAGGTCAAAATATGTCTTCTTTGTGCATGTGCATTTATAACGTTTTTTATTGGAGGTGTGCATTAGCATTCTAGTTGTTGTCATAGATATTTATGAGTTGTCGTTGGCTTTACTGTCAGAACTAACAGAACTCTACACTAGTGTCTGAGATTTGTGAAACACTTAAGCTCGTGGCAGTGAATACTCATGATGCTCAAAATGCATAAGGTAAGTGAAGAATAACTTTGGACCTGTGCAAAAGAAGACATTAAAAGACATTAAAATCAGGTACAACATTTTTAAGCTCTCACAACAAAAATGCTCCTTTTCACAACAACATCTAAAATCATCAAATAATAACCAGAAATAAAAACTAGCTGAGGAACAAACAACTGTTTTCAGGAGTTGTAAGTTATTCAAGTTTATATATTGACTGAAAACAAAACAAAGTGAACAGATATGACTGAAGTAAAGCAAAAAAAGTGATATGGTTCACAAAACGGTTTTCTAAAATGCTATATAACTATACTATATATATATATATATGCATGCTCTATAACTTCTTATTAAAAGTCTTTATCACATTTTACCATACCTTATCTGATACTATCCCACACCACCATGTTTGTGTATTCCCAGGCCTCTCTCATCTTGTTGCTTGCTTCCACCTCTGCCTCCAGCGTCTGCTCTGGACTGATAGCATCACTTATGAGCCTGTTTTATTAACCACCCACTGGCAGATTAACAACAACAATAATGGACCAATCAGCTGCAATTATGGCATGATAAGGCCAGGTATTACACAGAAACGGATGTGGTGCTAAACTAGATTAGCTTGCGTGTCACTGCATACATTTCCATATTTGTATTCATGTGTTGTGCAATTTATTTCATGCCTTGGGTCCTAATCCCTGTACGGCCAGGTATCATTAACAACAGATGTGAAATCAGGGTTCTTTATCTGATGTTAATTGAAGCCATAATGCACAGCCAAGAAGTACATTTTTACATGCAGCTTATATGACTAGCTTCTCAATCAAATTTGCTGTTATTACTTATCCAAGTGATTTGAAATCGCTGGAGAAATCCCATATCATTAAAGCGCTTGAGTTGGCACCTGTGAATGTTGGACTGCGCACAGCGGCTGATGAGGAAAAACAAGTAGGAGGCCAGAGATGAGCTGAGGCCTGGGGGGACATGTGAATTCTATCTAAGTTTGATTTCCATGACAGCTGTCTGGATTTAACCTCCTCCACATAAAAAATACTAACTAACGACTAATAAACCAACAAATTTTAACAGTCCTATATTATGCAAAGTTGACTCTTGTGAGGTTTAAGACATGTTATTATGCTGCTACTTCCTCAAAAACTTACCCCTGGAGTTGTGTTTTGTTTCATTCACTTCCTGTATTACCACATAACATCACAAGGTGCTTTCTGTTAGACAAAAGAGTACAGCCTAAATATGCAGGATTTGTGCTAAACATGAATGAAACATTTGAGTAAACTCAACTATGGGTATGTTTATAAACATATATATGTTTATATATATATATATATATATAGTTGAGTTATATATATTCATATATATATATATCCTGCATATATAGGCTGCACTCTTTTGTCTAACAGAAAGCACCTTGTGATGTTATGTGGTAATACAGGAAGTATATATATATATATATATATATATATATATATATATATATATATATATATATATATATATATATATATATATATATATATATATATATATATATATATATATATATATATATACTAGTACTATGGGCAAATTTAAGTCTCATGGAAACGGGTCTGTCATTACACTTGCCCGTTTACATGAGGATTTTAAATCCGAATTAATTAATTCCGAATTAAATAGATCAGAATTAAATTGTTCTCCTTAGAGTTTACATGCAATATTAATTCCGAATAAAGGTTTACATGGAAATCATGTTAAATCGGATTTATTTACTTCCACTCATTGTCTGGGGATCGGGGGATTGGACAGGGAGACAAACGGATTTACATCTACCGGAAGAAAACACACACCGGCTGCTACCGGCTTTTCTGTCATCTCGGTTTGTCGTTAGGCCATAGGGTGCGTACCTATGTCCCCCGGTACCGCTATTCCCCAGTTTGTTCGGGTGGGGAACAGACCTCAGAGAGGTCGTTATTCCAGCGGGAGCAGCTCTGGTTCAGGCCAGGCTCAGATGAGATGGAACGGGGAGTGGCTCGGTGCCTCGGCCTGAGAAGCGCTTTCCAAATATATGAGTACGGAGCTCTCAAAAAAAGACATAATGAACCAGATTGGATGTTTTGCACCACCTCAGGACCAGCCGCAGCCCTTGAGAATGGAGGACCGGAGCAGCCCGCCCGGGCCAGGCCCGGCTGTGAGTCCAGAGTCTTTACCACTGTTGCCTGCTGCTGTTCCACAAATTCAGAGCTTCTGCTCCGGGGCTGGTGTGCGGGAGTTTTGTACAAACTTATAGGCTACATGCTGCTGTTTTTTATGAGCTCATGATGAGAACTTGAGATGAGGACGGCTCACTGTGTTTAGGGGCATTGGTGTCTTTCGCATGCGCTAAATGACCGGAATTATTTTAAATGGAATAAACTTTACATGATTGAGGAATAATTTTAATCGGATTTAAGAATGGAATAAACCACCAATTTAATTCGGAACTAAGTTTAAATCCGAATAAACATTCGGAATTAAGTGTGTCTTTTTAATAAATCAGAATTAACTTTAATTCTGAATTTATTTATTTTTTATTGGATATAAAGGTCTCATGTAAACGGGGCAACTGTCAACACTTCCCGAAAACTCTGATCTTACGTTTCGTATTTCCCCCAGTATTTCTTCTTTAAACACGTACAGTTGGTCACTCCTCGGCTGCATTGCTACAGAATTGGCCGCTTCTCTGCCAGCGTTAGCCATTTGCTCCACATTTTGCGATCCAAAGTCTGTTAGTTTATCTTTATTTGTTTTTCCAGCGCCAGGCATATTTGCAAGCTGAAAATAACAGTTCGGAGCTTTCTATACAATTAATGAAGGACAATTCAGGATTTTTTGGAGGAGTGGGCTCAGACGTGGCCTTCTAGCTCCTGGTCATAACAAGTCCCACATATTACTTTGAGTAGATTTAACTTTGCAAGTAAAACTATCTACCAATGGAATAAGTGAGTATTTCATAATTCAAGCTACATTCATTTTTGTTTCTTATTTTAACTGTACCGAGATGTGTTTTTATATTTTAAGAAAAATCTTGTTCCACTGGTAGGTCATTTTACTTGTCAAGTGAAATGTACTCACATTATGAGAAAACCTTGTTAAAGGTGCACTGTGTAACATTTCTAGTGGACGGTCCACCACCTGTTTGTCTCCATGGAAATTTTCTTGCTTAGTCTAGAATGTTCTACAGTATAGATTAAACCTGTCTATCATGAGGGAGACAAGTAGTTTACTGCACTACGCTACATTACAATTCAGATCTGTGGAGAGTCGCCCCATTCACAAGAGGAATTTATGTCTTTTTGAGCAATAGAAACATCTATAATGAATAAATGCTAAATGGATATGTTGAAATCATACCGTGGAACATTCAAAGCAAAACAATAACATCTCCATGGAGACAAGCCTCCACCAGAAAAGTTGAGCAGTTCATTTTTAATTCAAGTAATTTAAACTTTGTTAGATTTTAGTTTTTGCAGCGTGGCCCCACCTTCCTGTTTATACCAGGGGCAAAGCAGCACAGAGCTTCCCAGTCTGTGACCTTAACACTGGCCTGGTAAAGGGAGGTGTGTGTGTCTGTGGTCAGGTTAATTGAAGCTGTTAGAGTGAAAATGATTCCCTTGGGGAGGAGGTCTGAGGGGGCAGAGGTGTGAGCTCAGCAGTGGGTGACAGTAGATAGGGAGGCGGGTGCTGCGCTGGGGGAGAGGGGAGGGGGTCAGAATAAGGGGATTGCTCCTCACCCCGAGAGCAGGAGGCAGTGATACATGAGGACACCAGGATGAAAGCATTCGTCTAAAGGTCACTGCAGAACACGTCCTTTCCACATTGCTTTGGTTGCTCATGCTTCTGGACAATTGTTTTTAGAATTGTAGACACTGCTATCCATTTAGAAAGAAGTACATCCAAAAATGAAATGGAAATATATGTAGTTCTTATTTTATTTTGTTCATTGTTTTATTTCATTACAGATATAGAGACAATACATTACAATTTTAACATAATTATTGCCATTTCTTACATAACTGCACCAGAGTTACCTTTAGCTCCTTGGCAATTTATAGTTAAATTAAAAATCGCAAAGAAAAGAACAGATGACATTCGTTGAGCTCGGTCAAACATACACAGAGACATTCAAAATTTACACAAGATGCCCTTCCAGATCATAGTGTACAAGATCATGTAGAACTTAAAGGTTCACTATGTACCTTTTCTGGTAAAGAGTCCACCACCTGCTTGTCTCATGGTGATGTAATTGCTTTGCCTAGAAAGTACTAGAATATAGAATTAAACTTATGCGTCTTGCATTTATTTAGTTACACGTGTTTCCATTGTCGAAAAATACCTTGAAAACAATGCATTCTTGGTGAGAGCTAGGTTGCCTCCTCACAGATCTGACGTGTAATTTGACTTGTGAAGTTTTAATGCCATACAGTATGACATTCTTGGTAAATAAATGACATCTATGCATAGACAAGTAGGTGGCGGATACATGTACCGGTAGATAGTTTGGGAAAGGTTTGAAATGTAATCAAATATAATGAAGGTTTTCTGTCTGGGAGTATAAACTTGAACTCTTGCCTTGAAATTGACTGTCAAAACACTATTTGTCTCTTATCACAAGTTTTAAAAGCTTCACTGGGTTGAGTAATCTTTCTCTTCAAACAAAAACCACTGCACAGTTGCAGCTGCATTATTGCTGGAGTCATGCCGAGAGTTAAATGCTTTTATTGTATTATTCCAGTAACAACTCAATTACTTCTATGGCAGTTTATGGGGGAAGTAATGAAAGTCAGGCTTGTAAATGTAAATGGAATCTGCATAGTCAATTAAACTAAACACAATGACTGTAGATTTATATAGAGTGCCAGTCACCTCCAAACCAGCCATCTTAAGCTGAAATCTCTCTTATCTGTTGATGAATACCTTTTAGCGATCTCCAAAGCCAGGAGCTGTTTGAACTCCAGTTTGACCCGCGAGCCAGTAAATTCAATACACTGCCCAGGAACATTTATGGCGCAATGGGAATCTCCTAATCACTTTTACTGCAGTGGAAACATGCAATTGGTGTGACCTGGGAATCAACGGCAACCTCCAGGACACAAATAACCATAACAACTGTGGCAATGCGCGACTCAGACACAACAGCAGATTGAAATGACATTTTTCTCAATATTATTTGAATTTTATCATGTGTAATTATTTGCGATTCCTGCCACATACAAGTCTAATTAGCCAGAACTATTGGCCCGTTGATGATATTAGATAATTAGGAAGGAAAAAAACAAACAAAAAAGGACACAGATGGAATTATTATTCATTTCATGTCGCCAATGAAAACAGTATTTATTGGTCATTTACCCTTCTCAGTTTAAGGTTTTCCTAAATATCATTAATGTAGGAGTTCAAAGTGCCTACCTGATTTTTCTTAAAGGTGCACTATCCAACTTTTTCACCTGCTTATTTCCATAGACATTAAACATACAGTATCCATCTAGCATCATAGATGTTCCTATTGCTCAGAATAATTCCTTCTGTCAATAGGAGCGACTCTCCACAGATCTGAATTGTAATGTAGCATAGTGCTTTAACATGTCTCCCTCGTAATAGATCTAATCTATATTGTGGAACATTCTAGATAAAGCAATAACATCTCCATGGAGACAAGTAGGTCGTGGACCCTCACCCAGATAAGCTAAGCAGTGCACCTTTTAAAATGTAAAAAAAAATAAATAAATAGCCAATTAATTCTAAACTTTTTGCAGTGCAGTTTCAATAAGTATTTTTCAAAACGTCCAAAGATCAGCACAGTGACAGTACAGTTAACAACAACTAGCATGCTAATGTGCACTAGCTGATTATTATTATTACATATTATCACAATAAAATGATTTTTACGTAGATGCAGAAGGCACACAACAGGCTTATTTTGACCTCAAGAGCTACTTACAATACAGCATATCTGTACTTAAGACACATTTTGCTCCAATACATGGGAAAAAATGAGAGACAGGCCCTTTAAGAATTAACTTTAGTCCTCATGTTTGGATTCTCAAAAGATACTAACCCGAATAATATTTACTTTAGCTGGGGGACATTCTTAGCGACATTCTTGGTTCAGCATGGGAATTGTATTTTGATGTTTACAAGATACAGGGCCAAAACCCAATGTGAAACGTCCATGTAGTTTTACTTACTTTACTGTCTTATGTCCAAACTATAGTCTCTCATTTCCACTACAGAAGCCTGGAGGACTCCAAAGTGTAATTCTATGATATATGGCCAGTACATGTTCCACCGATGCACATGGCTCATGCAGCACAGTCCAGGCGTCTACAGTGCTCGACTTTGCCAGGAGCACATTTCCAACTGGCTTGAGACTAAAGCTTACCTTCCAATGCCATTTTCAAGGGTACTCAGCCATTGTATGAAAGGGAATACGAGTAAAAGGTCACCCCATAGACGCAGGACCCAGAAGCTACTGTTAAATGGGTATTGGCAAATGGTCAGTGAATGTAAGAATAATGTGCTTTTTGTTGTCAGGCAAAAGTCCAGAGTAAACAACAACTGGATACACTGAATACTGGGGTAATAGTCAGTTTGTATTTTTCATTGCTGGAAAAAAATGACCTTTTGAAATGATCAGTGTATTTAAAGGGCCCATATTACATTATTTTCTGATCTATGTTATAATGTTTCCTCATCACAAACATACTTGGAGTTTTGTTTTGTTTCATTCACACATGTTTAACATGTTTAACAAACAAACCCTGCATATTTACTTCTTCCCTCAAACAAAAAACATTTCTACCTTGTGACGTCATGTGGTAATACAAGTGCTCCACTGTGTTTTTAAACTCCATACACCGTCACTAGTAGGGGTGTGTTCAAAAAATCGATACGGGGATACATCGTCGTGGGCCTCTTGGCGATACACGTATCGATACGGAGGCGTCAGTATCGATATTTTACATGCAACAAACATTATTTATCAAGCTTCAGCAAACTGCATCTGATAAGTGATCCTTGCTTGCAATGCGCATTTCGTATTGTCAAAGGCAGCATTCCTTCTGCACTACAGCCTTGTTAAGGCCATATCTTAAGTTTACTTTCATCAAAGGTAGCTACATGTCAGCATACAGCCTTGTTAAGCCATGTTTACATTAATAAACTTAACACCCACCCGCGCGCCGGCGGGCGATTAAACAACATTAAAAAGTCAAGCCAGATATTCACCGTACTTATTTTTCCAATATTGACATGCTATACATCGTTTGAAAGCTTAATTCCTCAGTAAAACCACCGTATCATTCATTTTATGCCACACAGCGAGCCCAAAGAGCCATAACTTATAATTCCCGAAAATATTCATCGCATTTCTTACCTTTGAGCTGGTTCTGTCGGTCCGAAACGGGTCCAATCCAGGAATAGCTGTGCTCAATTAGTCCGTAACAGTCCACAGAAAAAGAATATCCAGTTGTTATACGCCGTTGTAAGACGGGACGTATTATGCTATGGCGCTGTCCGTCCGTCCGTCCGTCCGTCTGTCTGTCTGTCTGTGGACACTTCAAAGCTTTGAAGTCTTTGAAGCTTTGTCTTCATGAAGAGGCAAAAATGTTCTGCTGCTGAAAGCGAGAACAACCCACATTCTCTGCTTCTTTGAGCTTTGACACATTAAAGCTTTGTAGTGTCTTTAAGTTCTGTTGCTGCAATCTGATTGGTGGAATTCCGATTCTAGAATGTGATGATGTCATACTCATACTCCTACTGCAAGAGCCAGATTTCCCTATTGATTATCCGTCCGTCTGTCCGTCTGTCTGTCCGTCTGTCCGTCTGTCTGTGGACAATTTCTTGTCCGCGCTCTAACTCGACAACCGTCTCACCTAGGAATGTCAAACTTCCAAACTGCACCAACAATTAATTAATTCAAAGTATGGGCGTATTTTGCCCCGCTGATGGAGCTCTTGTTTTTTTCATAAAATCATTCCATGTGGAGAAATAATCCAAAAAGTCCAAGTTTGTATGAATGGATGAGCGACGCATCTCTCTACTACTCTCACTCTTGGTCCTTAGCATAGCTAAACGCTTAGCTCCTGTTAGCGGTGTGGGGTATGTTTGTTTTCTCCACACTCTTAGCTACAAAACAAGCGTATCCAGGCTTCGGTCCGGCTACGGGGCGCCGCGCTACAGCTTGGGGAACAAAACGAGTGCGTCCAGTTAGCGGCGTATTACGCATGACCGAGGGACAGTTCCACGGCAAAACCTCTTCAGTCATTGGTTCTTTCAGGAAATGATTGACAGATCTGTGTAGCCTATGAAAAGACGATTTCAGCGGTGGGCCTCATGTGGGGCAGAGGTGCTGTAGTGATAGGCTAGCTCCATGCGCTCTGTGTATGGAGACTCTCTCTCTCCTCCTTTTACGCACACTCACAGGCGGAGGCACACGAGACATATGGAGTGAAATTTTTTGCCTCGTTTTAGTTATTTATCTTAAGAAAACATGCCTAAATTTCAGAAGATGGTTTATTTATTATACATTACATCTTATTACAGTTTGGAACATCTGGTACATATTTGAACACTTGTGCCAAGTGCGGGTGTTAACAGGTTAATCAAGGGCAGTTTCTGCCTTACAGCCTTCTTCTGTTACATTGTAACTGATGCGCTACACCAAAATAAAAATAACATTTGAGTAAACATCTGTCTTTTTTTAAAATTATAGGTTACGTAATGTAAAATATCAGGATACGTATCGCCTTGAAGACCATGTATCGGCATACCCCTGTATCGCGAATCGTATCGTATCACAAGGTTGTTGGCAATACCCACCCCTAGTCACTAGAATCATTTGGATGATTTTTTGGATGATTTCCCATCTCTACAGGGTAAAAGGTAGGTGTTAAGTTGAAAACTACCACTATGTGACATCACAAGATGGGACAGAGCATTTTGAGCTTTGGAGATGTAGACAGACTAATAATAACACTTTACTTAAACATGTGTGAATGAAACAAAACAGCTCCGGGTATGTTTTTGAGGAAGTAACCACATTACAACATTAAAACTCACAAGAGTCAATTTTGTGTAATATAGTTAAGTTGATTTATTTTGTATTTAATGTTATTATTATTATTATTATTATTATTATTATTATTATTATTATTATTATTATTATTATTATTTTGCACAATGGTCATGGAAGATCACTGAAGCCAAATGCAAGTCAATACATGTATGTGTTTTGCATGCAGATCATACACACATCTCCTCTGCTCTAATTTACTGTGGATGAAATACACAAACCTTGTTAAACAAAGTCCAGCTTGCCAAAATGGTTCGAGTCAATTCTATTATTTGTTATTTCAGACACAATGGTTGTTTGGTCCATAATTGGATGAATAAAATCATGCAAAAACATGCAAAAATACAGGGCAGAAAATGAGTCCATTAAAAGTACAGTGCCACAGTTTCTCCACCAGTGCGTTCTCAGAGCAGAAATGTAATGGCAAAGCTCATCTGAAGGTTGGTCAAGCAGAAAAGAAAAAAAATTGACTATTTTTACTTATTTTACTTCCAATATTATAATGACTGTACCTATTTTGTAAATTGGTGTTAATAGAAGTGACATTTGCTCTGGAGGTTGAATAACCTGGCCATTTAACATGGCTTTGTGTCCTCTCCAACCCATAGTCTGTATATAGAAGTGAACTAAGGTAGTGGGACGTCACCCATGGCTCCAGTCAAATGAAGCTCACGAGGCTAGCAGTTTTGGGGAGAATTTGGAGCCAAGTTCCATATAAGGAACAGGAATTTATTTATGAGCAAAATAGTAAAATAAAAATACAAGGATGTAGAACATTTTAAGACCAAAATGATGAGGCTCACTGCAGCAGTATATATACATGTCAAGTGTATATACAGTCTACAACCTTAGACATAGTATGATTGTATGCTTGGCTTAATAGTGATCTTCTCCATCTAAACACACTCTTTTTTTTTCTTTTTCACACCCAGCACGCCATATGTGCCAACCACAACCTCCTATTGCTATAGCAGTGTGTGGTATGAATGATGAGTGAATTTAAAGCATCTAAATGTAGTTGTTTTAGTCCTGGGCATCCTGCTGTGAGTAAACCTCCCAGTGATTAGTGAGAGTCGTGCTGCCAACCTAATTACCCAAATCCACACCCATGCAATGCATGATTAGTGACTGTTCAATTTTCTTATCCTGCAATTACACTCATTGCAGTTGTGGAAACCTGTGATTAAAGAGAGAACTTGGGCAAAGGGGCTCATTTGTAAATAATCGTGCATGTACTGTGTGTGCACTATTGTTAATTAATGAACATAGTTAAACCCAGTAGTCGTTTCTTATAGATGCTACATTTTATAAGAAGACATATGGGCACTGCAGCAGATTTACAGCATTAAATGAGGTGCACTATGCAACTTTTTGGTTGGGAGTCCATCACCTTCTTGTTTCTGTGGATATGTCATTGCTCTGCCTGGAATATCCCATAGCATGTCAGTAATCAGCTATACCTTACATTTATTAAATTACAGGTGGTTTTATAGCTCAAAAATGCTTGAAAAAACAGACATTCTGACTGTGAGCGGGGTCACCTCTCCACAAATCTGACCTGTAACTTGATTTGGTCTCCATTAGGGGTGTGTTCAAAAAATCGATACGGGGATACATCGTCGTGGGCCTCTTGGCGATACACGTATCGATACGGAGGCGTCAGTATCGATATTTTACATGCAACAAACATTATTTATCAAGCTTCAGCAAACTGCGTCTGATAAGTGATCCTTGCTTGCAATGCGCATTTCGTATTGTCAAAGGCAGCATTCCTTCTGCAGTACAGCCTTGTTAAGGCCATATCTTAAGTTTACTTTCATCAAAGGTAGCTACATGTCAGCATACAGCCTTGTTAAGCCATGTTTACATTAATAAACTTAACATCCACCCGCACGCCGGCGGGCGATTACACAACATTAAAAAGTCAAGCCAGATATTCACCGTACTTATTTTTCCAATATTGACATGCTATACATCGTTTGAAAGCTTAATTCCTCAGTAAAACCACCGTATCATTCATTTTATGCCACACAGCGAGCCCAAAGAGCCATAACTTATAATTCCCGAAAATATTCATCGCATTTCTTACCTTTGAGCCGGTTCTGTCAGTCCGAAACGGGTCCAATCCAGGAATAGCTGTGCTCAATTAGTCCGTAACAGTCCACAGAAAAAGAATATCCAGTTGTTATACGCCGTTGTAAGACGGGACGTATTATGCTATGGCGCTGTCCGTCCGTCCGTCCGTCCGTCCGTCCGTCTGTCTGTCTGTCTGTCTGTGGACACTTCAAAGCTTTGAAGTCTTTGAAGCTTTGTCTTCATGAAGAGGCAAAAATGTTCTGCTGCTGAAAGCGAGAACAACCCACATTCTCTGCTTCTTTGAGCTTTGACACATTAAAGCTTTGTAGTGTCTTTAAGTTCTGTTGCTGCGATCTGATTGGTGGAATTCCGATTCTAGAATGTGATGATGTCATACTCATACTCCTACTGCAAGAGCCAGATTTCCCTATTGATTATCCGTCCGTCTGTCCGTCTGTCTGTCCGTCTGTCCGTCTGTCTGTGGACAATTTCTTGTCCGCGCTCTAACTCGACAACCATCTCACCTAGGAATGTCAAACTTCCAAACTGCACCAACAATTAATTAATTCAAAGTATGGGCGTATTTTGCCCCGCTGATGGAGCTCTTGTTTTTTTCATAAAATCATTCCATGTGGAGAAATAATCCAAAAAGTCCGAGTTTGTCTGAATGGATGAGCGACGCATCTCTCTACTACTCTCGCTCTTGGTCCTTAGCATAGCTAAACGCTTAGCTCCTGTTAGCGGTGTGGGGTATGTTTGTTTCCCCCACACTCTTAGCTACAAAACAAGCGTATCCAGGCTTCGGTCCGGCTACGGGGCGCCGCGCTACAGCTTGGGGAACAAAACGAGTGCGTCCAGTTAGCGGCGTATTACGCATGACCGAGGGACAGTTCCACGGCAAAACCTCTTCAGTCATTGGTTCTTTCAGGAAATGATTGACAGATCTGAGTAGTCTATGAAAAGACGATTTCAGCGGTGGGCCCCATGTGGGGCAGAGGTGCTGTAGTGATAGGCTAGCTCCATGCGCTCTGTGTATGGAGACTCTCTCTCTCCTCCTTTTACGCACACTCACTGGTGGAGGCACACGAGACATATGGAGCGACATTTTTTGGCTTGTTTTAGTTATTTATCTTAAGAAAACATGCCTAAATTTCAGAAGATGGTTTATTTATTATACATTACATCTTATTACAGTTTGGAACATCTGGTACATATTTGAACACTTGTGCCGAGTGCGGGTGTTAACAGGTTAATCAAGGGCAGTTTCTGCCTTACAGCCTTCTTCTGTTACATTGTAACTGATGCGCTACACCAAAATAAAAATAACATTTGAGTAAACATCTGTCTTTTTTTTAAATTATAGGTTACGTAATGTAAAATATCAGGATACGTATTGCCTTGAAGACCATGTATCGGCATACCCCTGTATCGCGAATCGTATCGTATCGAGACCCCTGTATCGCGAATCGTATCGTATCACAAGGTTGTTGGCAATACCCACCCCTAGTCTCCATGAAGATAGAAAAGTTTACTGTGAAACAACTCCACGGAGAAAAACAGTTGACGGACCTTTCATCAGCAAAGTTACACCATGCATCTTTAATCCTACATAAATAAAAAAAAATATGATTAATTGACCTTTCAATAGAAAAGGTGGTCTGATTTCAGTAAATAGGGTTTCACATTTTAGAAACTGCTTTTTTCTTAATATTCACACCAAATGATGCCCATTTAAAATAGATTCATTTGTATAGGTCATATTTTATTTAGCTGATTAAGCCCTGTTGCCCTCTGCTGGCAACAACAAGAAAGGAAGCATGTAAGTTACTTTTGCAGTATGTCTAATCACAACATGATGCATATATGTTGTTATTTTAAAGAAGACTTATTGTGCTTGTGTCTGCATCATAGCTATAATCTATGACACTCGTGGATCATTATGTTATATTTTGCTCATTTTAAAACACAATATTCATCTAATACAATTTAAAAGAAATAAGCGACCTCAGCTGACTTAATGTTTTCAGCTTGTGAAATGAGATCACACAATCATTCATAGATAAAACAAAAAAAACAACTCCTGTGATGTTTATGACTTATATAACAGTAAGAGACCTCCTCATAACCTTTCCTTAATCCATTTCAGTGTATACTTGACATTTACAGAAGGAGACAGTTAGACTGAGCAGGTATAATTAGTCATGGGTAAGATTCTGAGTATAACCTTGTCTAGTAAACATTTACATTTATGCTACTACATAGAATGATGATTGTGATTCATAGTTTATTATTTATACATATATATGTAAGTGAGAGGACGCCGCAGCCACACAGATAGTGATGTATACATAGAACTTGTACCTAATAAAATGGCCACTACTCATTGCTTTGAAACAGCGTGAGCACCGACAGACAAACTGGGTCAAACCAATCATGTGATTTCATGAGTGAAAGGTGGGACAAGCTAAACCTCATCTTTACCCGATTCAACATTAAAATCCCCACTACTACATAATCTGTAAAATCACCTATTGTCACCATAACAAAGGAACAATTGCCTTTTCCCTTATCCTATTATATGAGCATTATACAGTATACTGGTGTGGGGGAGGTTGGAAGATTGTGTCATTTTCTTACCAGCAGGGGGCAGTAGAAACGTGGATGTGCATGAGTGCGTTTGGATTGGTTTGGATGGAGGAAAAAGGGGGTGGTGGTTGAATCTGAACCAAAGGCTCATTCCCTGTTCTCTGGATATTCCACCTATCCTTCTCTCCCTCTCTTTACCTCTCTCTCTCTTTCTTTCTCTCTTTTTCTTTCTGTCCCTCCCTCTCCCTCCCTCTCTATTTCTCTCTCCCCCTCTCTCCCAAGGGCATGTCAGTGTCCCCATAGCAGCTTTAGTGACATTTGAAATCAACAGCCGTCATTGATCACAGAGGATGAACTTGCCGGACACAAGAAGACACAGCTTATGACAGAAAAATGTCAAAGGGGTTTACAAAGGTTGTTTTTGAGTCAATATAAAATAGACCAAGAGCTTAAATAAAACACCAATGGGGAAATACCAATACACTTCCGTGCAAACCACAGAATTGAGTGGATAAACAACCCAGTGCAGGATGTGGGAGCACTTTATCACAACTGCATCAAGTCTGTATATAAATGGACATAGCTAACCCAGTCTTCATGATCCAAATAGTGTTCATGGGGATGCTTCTGGCTCCATCGACTCTGTTTCCACTTGACATTACATTGGAAAATTGTGACCCCTCTCTATGTAACTGCTGCAGAGAGCCTCATCATTTTGGCCTTAAAATGTAAGCCGCATACATGAGCCTGGTGTTTTTATTTAGCTATTTTATTCCTAAATAAATTCTGATTCCTAATATGGAACTGGATCCAAATTTGCTTATACAGTTGTGCTCATAAGTTTACATACCCTGGCAGAATTTATGATTTCTTGGCCATCTGTCAGAGAATATGAATGTTAACACAAAAACTTTTCTTTCACTCATGGTTAGTGCTTGGGTGAAGCCAACAACTGTGTTTACTCTTTTTAAATCATAATGACAACAGAAACTCCATAAATGACCTCCTAAATTCTGCCAGGGTATGTAAACTTATGAGCCCCACTGTAACTGCCTCATGAGCTTCTCAGCCAAATGCTATAGTTAATGTCAAGCTCTCTTAGGCCCCTTGCAGTCTATGGTTCTTACTATAAGCAGGATCACCTCTCCACAGATCTGATATGTAGCTTGGTGTGAAAACATCACCTGCTTCAAATATATAGATCATTTAGACTGAATGTTACTATTGAAGATTCTAGGCAATGCAGAAACTTCTCAATTGAAACAAACAGGCGGCAGACCCTCTGTTAGAAAAGTTACCTTAAGTCCACCTTAAAGGGCGCAGTATTTACTGATCTATGCTGTAATGTTGTTTCATCATCACAAACATACCTCGAGTTGTATTTTGTTTCATTCATTCATGCTTAAAACACAAACTTTGCATATTTAGGAGTTCTTCTCTCAAACAGAAAACACCTTGTTCCACATTGTGATACCATGTGGTAATACAGGAAGTGCTCCACTGTGTTGCTAGACTCATTTGGATCATTTCAGCCAGCCTCTCTCTTGTTAACATGGATACTACCACTTCATGACATCACAAGGTGGAACAGGGCATTTTGAGGTTTGAAGATGTGGACAGACTAATAATGAAGGATTACTTAAACGTGCAAAAGAAACACTACAACTCTAGTATGTTTTTGATGAGATAACAACAGACATTAAAAACATTCAAACATTCACGTATTTTACATTTCCTTGACTTTTGCAAATCTGCTGAAACACAGTGGAAATAATAATAACTATGAGTGTGCTGGGCTGGAGAAAGTGATGCTTTAAAAATCCTCCATGAATGTGTTGATGCTGAGAGGCTGACGTCACGCTGTCTCTGAGTCAGACAGTCAGATGTTGGGCTGTGGGAGACCAAGGACTTGGCAAGAATCTTCTCCCAAACTGTCCCTGTCGGTGTCTGTTATTCTGCTCACTCAGTTAAGATGGGGAATACGGCTAGAGACGTCAATCAACAATGTAATACAGAAGAAGAAGAACGCTGTAATCAAGCTATATTAGATTAGACTACTTGATTTTAGTTTAGTAGTTTTGAATAAGATCATTTGACATTTGACTTTTATTAAGATTTTTGGACTTGTTTCAGTGCATTTGTTCTTATATCATAAATAGATGGAAATAGATATACTTTATCAATCCCAAAAGAATTTCAGTGATAATTCAATTCAAGCGATTATCTGCCAAATGGGAAGAGAAAATGCCCTTATCCAATTGGAGCCAGTTATCTTGAAACCAGTTGAAATGTGTAAAATAATATAATGTATAAAATATAATGTATTATTTTATTATTTCTTGGCATTTTAAACTAGTTCAGTTGTACTGTAATAAAAATAATTATAATCAATTATAATTAATCTATTGTGGCGGGATTCTTCAAAAACACTCAGGCTCAGTCAGGAAATGCGTTTTGGTGATTTTATTGTGAGAGCTCCCACAGTGAAAAAAAAAGGTGCAATATTTCCAGGCAACAAAAAAAAAACAAAAAAAACCAGAATAGACTTCCCCTTTAAGTCTCTCTCTAGTCTTTCTGCACGTTCTCTCGCTCCTGCGCTCTTACTGCATGTTACCGTCACTGTAACCACAACCAGACTGCGAGCTGGGCTGCAGAGCGCACCTATATACCCCCATTTGCCCCTCCCACATTATATAATTCCCACCTGAAACATCTTTTACTCCATTCCTACCACTAAATGGATACTAACTTAGGGGCCCAAAATAGCGCATAGGCAACAGCTCCTATTTAACATAAATACAACACATGAAATCACATTAAATAAAGTGAGAATATAGATAATTGGCCATGTGAATCACTTCTGGCTCCACATGACCCCCGGAACCAGCGCGAGAGGATTTAAACTACAGGTGCGGATGTGTCCGGGTTTGCCAGCCCGCACCACGGAAGGAGGGAGAGACGGCAGCGCGAGGGTGAGTAATTGACCGATTTTAGCAAGGGTTTTAGGACAAAACTGACGCTCTAAGTGTGCACCCCTAGGGCGTGACAGAACCCGCTGGTAAGTTATGGAAAAGTTGGTGTATGCTCGGTAGAAAGGGTTTGGCGCGCGGGGCGCGCCGTGAAAGCAGTGCGCGCGTCTTCCGTGCTCTCCCCCGGGGCAGCGTTCTTTGGGACGGGTCTGCTCCGTCACATCATCCCTCCCCTCTGGAAGGTTGGCACTGTGGGGCAACCTTGAAAGGTAGTCCGCAACAACATTCGCCTTTCCTGCCCGGTGCCGGATGACAAACTTAAATGGCTGGAGAGCGAGATACCCATCAGGTAAGGCGGCTGTTATGGTCCTTCATTGATTCAATCCAAGTGAGAGCCCTGTGATCAGTCTCGAGGTCAAACTCTCGGCCAAGGAGATAATAGCGGAGGCTATCCAGTGCCCATTTGATGGCAAGCCCTTCCTTTTCGATGGCTGAATACCTGGTCTCCCTTTGTTTGCAGTTTCCGGCTGAGGTACAGTATGGGCGTTCCTCTCCAGGTTCTCCTTGAACCAGCACTGCTCCCAGGCCAACCGCGGATGCATCCACCTGCACCAGGAATCTTTCATTGAAATCTGGGCTCTTCAGGACTGGAAAAGAACACAGAATGGTCTTAAGGGTGCTGAAGGCCTGCTCGCATTCCTCTGTCCAGTTCACCGGATTACGCGCTGGTCTTTCATGGTGAGGGCTGTGAGAGGAGGGCAGCAATCGTGGCATACTGGGGCACAAACCGCCGATACCATCCTGTGAGGCCAAGGAAGGAAGCGGACCTCTTTCTTGGTCCGGGGGTCGTGGACAGTTCCTGACGGCCTCAACTTTGTCCACCTGGGGCCGAACTTCTCCTCGTCCCATCTGGTACCCAAGGTATCATGTCTCCTCTCAGGCCCACTCGCATTTGGACGGGTTCAGTGTCAGTCCAGCTTGTGCAATCTTCCCCAGAACCAAGGACAGGTGTTGAAGATGCTCCTCCCAGGTGGAACTGAACACCACGACATCATCGAGGTAGGCTGCACTACACTCCTCCACAACCGGCCAGGACCTTGTCCATCAAGCGCTGGAATGTAGCTGGAGCCCCATGCAGCCCAAATGGCATGACTGTGAACTGGAAAAGCCCTGCTGGTCCGGAAGAGCGGTGTATGGACGGACGTCTCCTGCAGTGGGACCTGCCAGTATCCCTTACAAAGATCCAGCGTAGTGATGTACCGAGCTGCTCCAATCCGTTCCAGTAGGTCATCAATTCTCGGCATGGGGTATGCATCAAATTCAGAGATAGAGTTCAGTTTGCGAAATCAATGCATATCCGTGAGAGCCATCCTTCTTGAAAACAATGACCACTGGACTGCACCATTCCGAATTGGACGGTTCAATCACACCCAACTTCAACATCTCCTGCACCTCCTGGTGCAGCTTCGCCATCTAAGCTGCTGAGGTACCCTGTAGGGCCTCTGTCGGATTGGTTTAGAGTCTTTCAGGCGAATAACATACTCCACCAGGGGTGGTCTTTCCAGGTCTGGGTGCAAAGAGAGAGAGGGAACTTCCTGGAAGACACAGAGAACACTTGCAGCTTGCTCCAGGTGTCAGGTGATGGAGTGATGGTGGGGCATTGCTGGTCAGAGTCTCTAGAGTGGTGTCCCACCTCCTCTTCTTCCTCCTTTCTAAGTCCCCTCTCTGGACAACTAGGGGCGCAGACTGGGATGGACCGTTCTTTCCACAGCTTCAGCAAGTTCACATGGTAAGTCTGCTTTTGTCTTTTCTTTTCAGGATGGAGGATTTCATAAGTGACAGGACCCATCTTGCGGACCACAGTGTAGGGGTCCCTGCCACTTAGCCAGAAGCTTATTGGAGGAGGATGGGAGTAACAGTAGGACTCTCTCACCAGGTTTGAATTCACGGTGCCGGGCCTGCTGGTCGTACCAGGCCTTCTGTGCTTTCTGGGCCTCCAGCAGGTTCAGCTCCGCCTGGTCCAGGTAAGAGTCGCCAGCCGCTCCCGCATCTCTAGAACAAACGGTACAATCCCTTTGTGAGTGTCCGGGGGTGGATGGAGCCCCCAGGTTTTGCGTAGTAAGTCCAGTGGGCCCTGGACATCCCAGCCATATAACAGTTCAAAAGGTGAGAAACCAGTGGATGCTTGTGGCACTTCCCTGTATGCGAATAGGAGGAAAAGGCAGCCAGCGGTCCCAATCTTTCCCAGTGTCATCAACGAACCGCTGCAGCATTGAAACGAGGGTCTGGTTGAAGCGCTCTACGAGACCATCAGTTTGTGGGTGGTAAGGTGTTGTTTTGAGGCTGGAGATGCCAAGCTGGCGGTAGAACAGCTGCGTCAGTCGAGATGTAAAGTTAGTACCTTGGTCTGTTAGGATCTCATCTGGGATGCCGACTCTCGAAAACAGCTGAACTAGAGCTCGTAAAACAGCAGGTGCCGTGATGTTGCGGAGTGGAAACGCTTCTGGGAACCGGGTGGCATAGTCAGAGAGGACCAGGATATATTGGTACCCGCTGCTGCTTTTCACCAGGGGGCCTACAATGTCCATTGCGATTCTGCGGAAAGGGGTAGAGATCACAGGCAGTGGTTGAAGGAGAGCACGATCAGACTTGCGCGGAACGCTCAGTTTTTGACAAGTGGGACAACTAGCACAGTACTGTTGTACATCCTTGTACATTGAGGGCCAATAAAATCGCGAGCCAATGCGCAGGTAAGTTTTGTGCCGACCAAGGTGTCCGGCCCACGGAAGTGAGTGTGCTAGATGTAAAACTACCGGTCGACATTGTAATGGTACAACAAGGCGTTTGCAGTCACCATCAACAGAAAACAAGATACCATCATCAATCACAAACACTTCCTTCCCCACACAGCCCCCCTTAGTACTGGCTCCCACCTTAGCAAACAACCCCTTCAGTGTTTCATCATCTCTCTGCAACACAGTTATGTTCTCAGGCACCTCCCATTCATTCAAAGATGACAATGCACCCATATCAGGATTCTCAGACCACAGTGTTTTCTCAAAGCGTCTCTGACTTCTCGATTTTCTGGGCCCTTTGGTGCCCCCCTCAACCAGACTACTGTCCAAGTCAGGTAGAGGTTCAACACCAACCTTAGCTTGCAGGCACGAGTAACCACAGGACAGGAGACAACAGCAGCACAAGACACTTCCAGCTACATGTTTACCTATCCCCACAGAGTAACAGTCTGTTTCGGGAACATTACCATTTAATAGTTCCACTAGCACTGGTAAATCACACCCCAGGATTGCCTCCACCGGTAGATTGTCCACTACCCCACAGTCAAAAGGTATTGTTGCCCATCAATGTTCACAGTCACCTCAATAGTAGGGTTGGGGTGTGTATCTCCATGAACACAGCGAGACGTCAACAGTTTTGCGGTAATCCAAACTGCCTAGTGGCACTAGTTCACTTTTGATCAGAGAAGTAAAACTCCCGTATCCAACAGAGCAGTCACATTTTGTCCATTAATCCCCACAGTCTTGTAATGCTGTACCACACCCTCAAGATCCCCGGGAACCCCTGTCTCTGAACGGGATGGGTAACACGCACCAGTAACCTTAGATTTCCGCAGTGGGCACACTGAAGCTTTGTGCCCCACCTGCTGGCAATAGAAACAAACCAGTTCCTTACCCGGTCCTCGTAGGTTTGGGGCAGAGGTACCTGGTTGCTCCCGGACCTCTCTCTGTGCTGGCCGTGGTGGGGTGGCTGGACGGGCAGGCGAGGTGTAGTTGAAGCCTGGCGAAGGGGTGGTACTCCTCTGCGGCGTTGACATATTGCAGGGCCAGCCTGGCAGCAGATAGACCATCCCCCGGCTCGTGCTCCTTGACCCACGTCCGAACATCCATTGGTAGGACGCGCAGAAAGCTGCGAGTACGATGGTCTCTCCGATTTCCTCCTTGGTGTGTTCCTCCGGACGCACCCAGCGGCGATAGAGGCCCTTGAGGCGATGGTATGTCTCCGTCGGATTCTCACCAGGGGGCACTATGGCGGAACGAAACTGTTGCCGGTAGGTTTCAGGTGAGATATCAAATTTCAACAGTAACGCCTCCTTTAGATCCCCATAGCAATGGGCCTTTCCTCATCCATGGAGGTGTAAGCATCCAGTGCCTTGCCTGTCAGCAGTGGAACAAGGCGGCAGGCCCACTCATTTCTGGCCACCTCCAGGTTTTGCAATACGTTCAAACCGCAATAAAAAGTTTTCAATGTCCTCCCCCACTTGATATTGGGGTATCTTAGAATCGCTGTAGTTTCTCCACTCTGGCCTTGGTCCAACCTCCGACTCATGGTGGAAGAGAGGCACGTTCTCTGCATCGAACTCCTGGGCTGCAACCTCGTCCTGGAGCCCCAGGGGTTGGCAGACCTAGCCTTGGACTATTTCCTATGTCCGTCGGCGTAGGTGATGCTAGCGGAGGTGCTGAGGACAGGGGGTGCAATGGAGAGGGCACACTAGGAAGAGCTGCTCTCAGTCCTCGAGAAGCTCCGCCATTAAGCCTTCCTCTCTCCGTAGCTGCCCAGCCAGGAAGTCCTTCATTATGGACATAAGCTCCCCCTCTGGAGCTGCAGATCCACTTCTCCGAGCAGTTGAATCCAGCTCCCCTGCTCCATCTGAGTCGACCATTTCCTCCTCACATTTACGCTGTGAACGGAGCCCTTTGCGCTTTCGCCGACTGGCCATCCCACTTCTGACACCAACTGTGGCGGGATTCTTCAAAAACACTCAGGCTCCAGTCAGGAAATGCGTTTTGGTGATTTTATTGTGAGCTCCCACAGTGAAAAAAAAGGTGCAATATTTACAGGCAACAAAAAAAAAAAACAAAAAAAACAGAATAGACTTCCCTTTAAGTCTCTCTCTAGTCTTTCTGCACGTTCTCTCGCTCCTGCGCTCTTACAGGCATGTTACCGTCACTGTAACCACAACCAGACTGCGAGCTGGGCTGCAGAGCGCACCTATATACCCCCATTTGCCCCTCCCACATTACATAATTCCCCACCTGAAACATCTTTTACTCCATTCCTACCACTAAATGGATACTAACTTAGGGGCCCAAAATAGCGCATAGGCAACAGCTCCTATTTAACATAAATACAACACATGAAATCACATTAAATAAAGTGAGAATATAGATAATTGGCCATGTGAATCACTTTCTGGCTCACATGACCCCGGAACCCGCGCAACAGGAGGATTTAAACTACAGGCGCGGATGTGTCCGGGTTTGCCAGCCCGCACCACGGAAGGAGGGAGAAGACGGCAGCGCGAGGGTGAGTAATTGACCGATTTTAGCAAAGGTTTTTAGGACAAAACTGACGCTCTAAGTGTGCACCCTTAGGCGTGACAGAACCTGCTGGTAAGTTATGGAAAAGTTGGTGTATGCTCGGTAAAAAGAGTTTGGCGCGCGGGGCGCCTTGATGAAACAGGTGCGCGCGTCTTCACGTGCTCTCCCCGGGGCAGCGTTCTTAGGGACAGGGTCTGCTCCGTCACATCTATAAACACTAAAATTCAGATAATATTTTTAGTCATTTCACCTCATGCATGTTAGTTTGTTTAGCAGTGAAATAGAAGTGAAAATGCAAATATAGAGTATTAGGCCAATAAACCAATGCTAACAAAACAAAGAGTTAGAGGTCGTATATTAAGCTATTTTCTGATCTATGTTATAACTGAAACGAAACACAATGGCAAGAATGTTAAATCTCACAGGAGTCAATATTGCGTAATATAGAACCTTTAAAAGCTGAGGTCGAGAAGTCCTCATCTTCCATATTTGATGTTTTTAAAATGGCCTTAACCTCTGGATGGAATGGCTTCAATTTTAAATGACTCTGGGTGCAGTCAAATTCAACAAAGGGATTTTAAAATATTTTTCATTCAACATTTGGACTTGGTCTCTCCCTTTCCATTCATGATACACACATTAATCCAATACATACTAGCTTCTCTCCACACCTCCTAACCAGCTCCACTCTCCACCAGCTCTGCCAAGCCTTGTGCACAGGGTTACTGGCAAAAAAGTTGCATTTTGAACACAGTTGGCAGTTGCGTGATTGGCCAACAGGGGGCCTTTGATTAATTACCATGTCATGTGGATGTGAAACAGACGATTAGCACTCATCCCCAATATTTAGACAAGCTGAGAGGAGAGCAACGAGGATGGAAGGCCAAGGTCAATGGAAATCGGATGCTTTGACCCCAACGGACAAGTAAAAAAGCTCAGATTTCACAGAGATTACAAATATTGCAAGTAGAGTTGTTTGTTTCTCACTGTGCTGTTAACCTTTTGTACACAATAAAAGCTTTGTGATGCACCCAAGGGAGGCATGAAGCGTCAGTCATTGCACAAGTCAGACAGACAAGATAAAAGTGTTGTGCCAGATCACTTTACAGCTTGTCGTGAGCATGGCTGTTGGCATGTTAAGTGTAAGTGAATACTAGTACATGCTGAAGCTCCACTCAAAACTGTGCATTATTGATGGAAACTGAAACAAAACCTATGTACCAGTTTGAAGCTGTTGTGAAGATGGGTATAGGCATGTATCTTCAGGAAGAATGGTTTACAGGTTTAAAAGTCCTACACAAAAGACTAATGAGCTTTAAGTCAAGTTTGTTTAATCCCCACGTCTCAGTAAACCTGGTTTATTAGGCTGTCTACATCTCTAATGCTCAAAATGCTTTGTTCCACCTTGTGATGTTATGTAGTTGTAGTTCTCAAGTTAACAGCTACCTTTTAGTTTTGTTCAGTAAATACTGACAATTCCAGGGCTGCAATCATCCAAATGATTCTAGTGAAGGTGGAGTTTAAAACACAGTGGAGCACTTGCAGTGTGTGTGTTTAACATCTGTGAATGAAACAAAACAAAACTCCAGGTGTGTTTGTTATGAGGAAATAAAATTATAGCCTAGACCAGAAAATAGTGTAATACGGTCCCTTTAAGATTGGGGTTTGGCCGAGACAAGCAGAAGAGCAGTTTCTATCATTCAGTTCTATCAACAAAAGTGATGTAAAGTGTCTGAGATAACAGGGTTAGTCAAGTAACCCAGTACCTACAATTTGTGTGAATCATACATTTTCCATCTATGTCATGTCTAGTGTAAATCTAATAATTACACCATCTGTGAAAGTGAAACCCAGACTTTGCCCTTAAACCAAAAAGTAGATAGTAGTTTAGTCAGTTCAAACCTCGTTTCAGTGCTCTTATCTGCTAACTCAGTTGTTGTTATCTTAGCCTGTGTCATCAGAGGTATAATACTCCCTACAACAGAAGGCCAGACTGGACTGCAATAGACTAGAAGGAACAACACAATTGTACTGTCTTGAGGGTTTGTGTTTCAAGGTGCTTGGTCAGTCCTGATGGTCAATAAACTTCTCCTGTGTTAGCTATGGGGGTAGTTTTGTTCCTTTTTTATTCAAACAAAGAAAAAAAAATCCAAACAAAATATACAGCTTTGAAAACAAAAAAAAAACATGTTTACATTTTTAAGCTGGAAAAATATTTGATTGAGTTCTGATTTTCTTTCATTTTAAATGTGAAATCTTTGATTGCGGGCCAAAGTTTTGTTTGCAAGTCGAAAAGTTTTGAACCTCAAAATCTTTTGCAAACCAAGAACGTTTGCTTGCAAGTTCAAATGAACGCGATGGGCGGGATCTTAAAGAGGAGAAAGGGTGGATTTCTATTGGTAGCTTGCCTCTGATTGACAGTTGGGCTGGTGCCTGCCAGGCCCTCCCACCAACTCTTCTACTGCCTATCTACCAAGTTACCCCACCCCCTGAAGACGGTGTGTGAATGGGAAGAAGTCCGTTGGTGGGAAATTGGAAGGTAAGTCGCTATAATGAAATAGTTTAAAATTCTAAACAGCAAGACCATACGTTGTATTGTAAAGATATTTGAATATAAATGTTTCCCTTGTCAGTGATACCTAGAATGCAGTGGTGCACTGTTTTGCGCAAGCAAGACGGTGCACCAATTTACCTCATTTACTGGGCTAATACTAGAGACGTTACCTAGTTAGCTACCTAGAGAACCCCAGCACGGTTAAACTTAGACCTTGTTGTGTAAGAGCTTCAGCTATTTTGATTTGGTACAGAAATGACTAAAACCCGCTCAGTTAAGAGCGAGCTAGGCCTCTTACATGCTACCCAGCTAACACGGTTACGTTGTCACAACATTGCAGATTAGTGAATTCATGACCACACATACGTTGTAGCTACGGTACCTCCTGACGTGGTAGTAACGTTGAAAGCACAACAAGCCTTGTCACTCAGTTTTCGCTTTCCTTTCTGTCTGTGAGGTTAAGATGCAGCAACCAGAGCAGATTCTACCCGTTGAAAGCAATACCCAAAAGCCATGTTTTATAAATCCTAGCATGTAAGAGGCCTAGCTCGCTCTTAACTGAGCAAGTTACGTCAAGGGTACGTATTTACCTCCTTCACTTGCAATGTTACTACCACGTCAGGAGGTACCGTAGCTACAACGTATGTGTGGTCATGAATTCACTAATCTGCAATGTTGTGACAACGTAACCGTGTTAGCTGGGTAGCATGTAAGAGGCCTAGCTCACTCTTAACTGAGCGGGTTTTAGTAATTTCTGTACCAAATCAAAATAGCTGAAGCTCTTACACAACAAGGTCTAAGTTTAACCGTGCTGGGGTTCTCTAGGTAGCTAGCTAGGTAACGTCTCTAGTATTAGCCCAGTAAATGAGGTAAATTGGTGCACCGTCTTGCATGCGCAAAACAGTGCACCACTGCATTCTAGGTATCACTGACAAGGGAAACATTTATATTCAAATATGTTTACAATACAACGTATGGTCTTGCTGTTTAGAATTTTAAACTCATTATAGCGACTTACCTTCCAATTTCCCACCAACGGACTTCTTCCCATTCACACACCGTCTTCAGGGGGCGGGATAACTTGGCAGATAGGCAGTAGAAGAGTTGGTGGGAGGGCCTGGCAGGCACCAGCCCAACTGTCAATCAGAGGCAAGCTACCAATAAAATCCACCCTTTCTCCTCTAAGATCCCGGCCATCGCGTTCATTTGAACTTGCAAGCAAACGTTCTTGGTTTGCAAAAGATTTTGAGGTTCAAAACTTTTCGACTTGCAAACAAAACTTTGGCCCGCAATCAAAGATTTCACATTTAAAATGAAAGAAAATCAAAACTCAATCAAATATTTTTCCATCTTAAAAATGTAAACATTTTTTTTTTTTTTTTTCAAAGCTGTATATTTTGTTTGGATTTTTTTTTCTTTGTTTGAATAAAAAAGGAACAAAACTACCCCCATAGAACTCCAGGTTCATGTCTCCTCTTCAAATCTCAGTTCACTACAGTTTATTCTACACCATATAGTGTCATGAGGGTGATCACCTGTCCTAGTTGTTATGCAAAGTTATTTAGTCAACCTCTCCCACCAATGTAATGCCAAGCTTTTTCACTAATGATATTTACTGAAAAAAGCAAGAATGGTAGCCTATTTTGTGAGTGAATTGTGTAAACGATTTTTGCTTGAAATCTTGTATATATAAGTAGCCAATAGACTCTGCAAGTGAGTTTATTTAATTATAAAACTTCTACTGAGTTTATTCATCCATGTCCAACCACATTGTATAACTCATCCAACTTTCACAAAATTTTTACCAAGTCACCCTAATTGTTATTGTGTTTCTGGGCAATACATTTTACCCACATTGCCAATTCCAGATTGTGGTTGGCCATATCAAACAAAACTACATTAACCTCCTGAGACCCGAGCTTTTGTCTGCTGTGCATTTTTCATTTCTTCTTGCTATTTGGGATAAGTAGGACCTACTAAGTCTTCTGTATGACACCGTTGGTTAAAAAAATGTAAAAACATTCAAATGTATAAATAAATTACAAAAAACAAACAAACAGCAATTAGCTGTTTATTTCAAGCCCTAAACCTGCCAAATGTGACGTAGGTCGACCGTGAGCGGGTTGGGGTTCAGTGAGTGAGGTTAAAAACACACAAAAAGGCCTGAAAATGTGGTCCACAGTTTTAATTTTTCTGGTTTTCAATCGTTACAAAAAAAGTAGAGGTGCAAAAGTGGAGACAGGCAGCAGTTTCCTATAGCAGCAGAAACGTCCAGCAATTTATAACTGTAAACTCATGTAAATATTCCCAAGTTTACCTAACAACATGTACAATCAATAATATAACATAGTCCCAATGTCTTCAAACGAGGACATGACATTTACTGATGCTCTCGTCTGCTGTGGTCAATAAAATGTGTCAAATTTTAATGCCAAATGAAGATACATTAAGATACATGAAGAGACATTATTGTACATAAATACATTGGTTTTATTCATAAATTTTGCATCTAAACTTTACCATGCAGTTTTTTTTTTTTACTTTCGGGAGCTGCTGTAGAGGTTTTTAGTTGATTACAGGTGAAAGTTTAAAATAATTGAAAATCATGGTGCTAAGAGGCAAAAATGTAATGTCCTCGTATGGGGCCACAGGGTCTCAAGAGTTTAAAATTCCCATAACTGCATTACTTTCTAGAAAACCACACTTTTAGGGTCAGCAAAAGTTTCTCTGTCCTGCCATAACTCCAAATACCTCCACTTCCTCCACAGATAAGAAAGTGAAGTGGAATGGTGGGATGAGGAGCTGTGAAGGTGCAGTTGGAATCACCAGGAGCAGGCAGGGAGGTGCAGAGAGGTGGTGATTAAAAACTCATGCTACAGATGTTTCCATAAAACTTCAAAGTGTGCTTGCTCTACCTGTGCTAATACTGGGCACAAATCCATTATGGAGACTCCGCTCATTCCACACACATACACACACACACATCGAAACGCACCCCCACACCCACACACCTGGCTCTGACATCACACGGCATGGTCCTCCTGGCAGAGCTCCACCACCAGGCTCTCACTGGGGTCACTGCTCCCTACACAAACTGGGCCCTGAGCGCTGATGGAGAGAGGCATTATGGGAAATGGCACACATGCTTAGAACACAACTAAAAGGCACCAAACTGAAACATGTCTTTGTACAAGGTTATGGGATGCAGTTACTATGAAGTGACCTACAGATGAACCTTACTGATCCAAAAGGGGGATTACTTGGACGCAGTAGTGCTCAAATTACAAAGAGCAAAGAATATATGTTATATAAAATTCTAAATAATTAAAGTAGCATAAGATTTGTATTAAATAAGGTACCAATTATAGATGGTATATAAAAATTGACTTAGCTGCAAGCCCTAGACCTGTTAGTCACCACTTTCTAAATAGGAAGTGAGCAAGGACATGCTTCCAGCTCCATCGACACCAGTTCCAATTCATTTTGTATTGAGAAAACGTCGCCCCTCTCTCCATAACTAATGCAGTAAGGCTGTTCATTTTGGTCTTAAAATGTTCGTATTAACCCGCTCCACATGATCCTGGTGTTTTAAATCAATTCCTCTTCCTAATATGGAACTGGCATCAAATTTGCTATAACTGCTGGCACCATGCGTTTCATTTTGCCGGAGCCAAATGCTGTGGATTTGTTATGGATTGTTTAAATCCAGGCACAAAACAGTTCTGTTTAGCTGTGCATTTGACTGAAAGGTTTTTGTTCTGCATCTTTTTTATGCATTGCTTTGTTTGTATTGTGGTTTTAATGTATTTGTTATTCTGTAAAGTACTTTGAATTACTTTATGTGTGAATTGCGTTATACATATAAACTTGCCTGACCCATGGATGACGTCACACTCCCTTAGTCCACTTCTTTACACAGTCTATGGTACAAATACAGATTTGCAAATGCAGACGTAAAATAAAATAAAACATTTGCCATAACATAAGGTAGTCCTATGTCATTCACATCAGACTCACACGATTGTATAAAGCCACAGGCTACACCCAAGTAAATGAATGAATGAATGAATGACAATAATAGGCTTAAATATTCAGTAATCATGTTTAAGATTAAGTGTAGGCCTGTATGTCAAAGGTATAATTCCTTTAGATAATGCAAGACCAGTGGGTCTTTCAAAATGACTGTTGGACCTGTAAAGCCTGTCACTTTCTTGTCAATGAATCTTTAAAGTGACTCTGAAGCCATTTAAAGTGATGCATTGTCACTTTGAGGTTTAACTGACTGCTAATGACAAGCTTAATGACATTCTTTTCATATTTGCAAATATTCCTCAATTCACTAGGTGCACTTTCCCTGAAAACCTGTAGTAATATTCCAGTTATAAATTCTGCATTTGAGGAACAGCGAAAAATCTTTGAAATAGGTGGTCATTTTTTACTTTGAAGTATCCAGTCTGTGTTGATGTAATCCCTTCTGTTGAATATTTCAGCAGCACTTTAACCTTGCTCCGAGTTGGGGAAACATTTAGAGGTCAGACAGCAAGTGTTGTGTGTTTTGGTGGGTCCCCTGACAGCTGTAGTACTCTCTGCGGCCCCCGAGAGACACTGACAGGGGCCACGGCGACAGGGGCCACGGCGACAGTCAACGGGCTCAGACCAGTGGTGTGTGAAATGAATCCAGGGCAAAAGCACACATACATACAGAGGCACTCCGGCCATGCACGCAGGTGAGGTGAGAGGAGGGACAGTTAAAGAGGACAAGTGCACACCAGAGGGGAATAGGAAAGCAGAGGAGACACAGGCAGGATGTGTAGTGGCCTCTGCTGCGATGATAGCACTTCTCAGTAAATACAGCCACTATAAATATTTATGAATCCACTGAATGTTTTCTGCGAAATTGTGTTTGTTGGTACAGCTTCGGAGGTTTGGTTTAGTTTAGTAAGGAAACAAGACATCGGGCATTGTTGCTGAAAATAGCCATGGTCCACCAAAACAAACATGTGAAACAAGGATGCTAGAGTGTAATTATAAAAGAGCTTTTCTAAATATAAAACACTTTTGAAAGCAGCAGTATCTCTGTGTCACTTATATTGATTTTGTAAAGGCCTAGGCGAGTTTCTGCTCCAGGCTACATGAACATGCTTACTTATTCTATTAGTTAATTAATTAGTAATTGCTAAATGAAGGATTAATAAGAACTAGTTTTCAAGTATAAAATGCAGAATTCATTGTGAGAAGTAAATGAATTTTTTTGTTGTTGTTTTTATAAATGCACAAAATCAGCTTGAGTCTGCATGAATGAAAGAGTAGGGCTTTGCTCTATTAGCACAAGAATTGAAAAATATCTTTGCAAAAAAGTTTGATGAAAAAGGGTGATTGAAACCCAGTCAATAGACCAATTGCTCCAGTAATGAATAACAAGTCTTGAGACCAAATGTTTACAGACTATGCCTTTGGTTACACAGCCTGCTTTTTTAACTGAAAAGAAAGTGGTTGAATTGAACAAGCAGAATAATACGGAGTGCCATTTGCATCTATAAACTGGTTAATTTACCTCTGTGAGCCAACATCTAACGCAGAGAAATCAGGGCGGTCTCTGTTGAGAACGCCTCTCCTGTCCTGTGATTGGCTGTGGCGCCTGTCCGTCAGCACTTACGCGCCTCAGCAGCATCTCCCACAGACGCAGAGCGGCAGCGCAGCTTTTCCAGCTCCACAATGAGATTCAAGGCACTTGCGGCTCGTCTGCAGCAGCGATAGGCGAAAAGAGGAGAGAAAGAGAGAGCACCTCGCCTCCTCCTCAGCCAGCGAGTGAGGATAGAGAAACACCGAGAGGAAGGAGCCAGAGGAGACCCGTGGAGTAACCTAAAAACAACAAGACTTTGCGGTTCGGACCACCCGCGGAGGAGTGTTTCGTTGAGTGAAGTGACCGATTTTCGTTCGACATGTCATCGTCCGGTAAAGACAACAGCGGTGCCCAACATGCCAATTACGTGGGACCTTACCGTTTGGAGAAGACGCTGGGGAAAGGACAGACAGGTTAGTTTGGCACTATTTCTTTACGCGAGTTCACGCTTGCCCGGTGGCAGGTGCACAATAGTTGACTTTACCTACAGAAACAAGCATCGGTTTCTCCCTGCGTTGACATAAGCATTACCAGCATGGGGGGATTTAGGGAGAGCTGTTGCGGCTTTACGTCGGCTTGTTTTTGCATGTGCTCTGGCGCTCGGAGCAGGTGGGCGTGCGTCTCTTCCCCATTGAGGATGACATTGGAGGGGGGCATGCTGAGGATGGGAACGGTGGAACTTTTTGGAGTGCGTCTCCACGGTCCCGTTCTTGCAATCGTGTGGCTGGGTGTCAGTTGGGATTGGACCACAGCGCAGTTAATCCTTGTTTGCCTGATACATTGATCTATTCTTAGTCTGCAGGCAGGCAAGGCAAAGACAAGCAGACAGGCGTTTCTCCTATAGGCTTGCAGCATTCAGCTACGTACGTGGGTTTTCCTTTGGATCCGGAGCACTGGCTTGACAGAATACATTGAAAAAAGGAGGAGGGGGGATATTGGTGCTACGCGGTCAATTTGCATAATAGAAAGTAGAGCACATCCTTTCTACCAGCAATGACACTGCAGTTTGCTTAAGTTGTATGAAATTGTGATTTTTACTTTTAGTTTATAAGGTTATAGGGGTGTGATTGGAAATGCTTGCACAGTATTGACACTAATGGAAAAAATGCATTAAGAAAGAATCTTCCTCCCATCTGCTCTTCATAGGGGATACAATAGACTCCACTTCTTGCCTCTGTGCCAAGGTCCAGCTGGTCTTGCTGGCTTGAGCCATGTGCCTATATAAATGTTTGTGTGCTTCGATAGACTCTCTCTCTCCATTCATTATCCTACACAAAATCACGTCCTGAACAGCTGAAAGAGCCAAGAGATGTGCTTATTGCTCCATCTTGTGTAATGCTACCCCTCTATACGATGTAAAATATGTTTCAAAGTGAGTGTAGTCTGCTGTATCCTGTTCTTTCACCATAAGAGATTAACCCCAAATGCAATATTAAAACTACTTTGACTCAACTCCACTGCTTATATTCAATAATTTTTGTTCAGTGGTACATTTCTCACTGTAGCAGCCAGGCTCTTTGGCTTTAGCTCCTGGGAATTTCAGATTGCTGTTTATGCTTGTATGGAGTTTGCAGCATGCTCTATTGGGTACCTACTCTTATTTGCTTAATGATAAGTTGTCAGTGAGATGGTTGCTGCTGCTGAAGATGTATTTAAGTCCTGTGAAGTGCTGCTTTTCACAAGTATTTTTCTCTGTACGCCTCTGATGTATCACAGAGAAACCAAGCCAAAGCTACAAGCCAGCGTGGATCATAACTCAACCATGCTTCATTAGCTTCTATGCGTCAGAATGTGTTGACCTTTAATTTCAATTTTTTAAACCATCTTGCACCTTCTATAAATCAACACAGCAACATGTGTCTTCGTAGCCACCTCAATTACACCTCAAAAGGGGTGTTAATAAAGGACCCCGTGACTCCCATGTTTGAAAAATCATTCACTCATTGGCACCCATGTACACCAGTCCTTGCCAGACCTATTCAGATTAATGACGCTGCGTAACATCCCATTTGCACTTTAACCATGCGCTAATCTTTTCACATCTCTTCTCCAGCGGAAAAGGTTGGTCTGGCAACTCTTGAAGGGCCCATATAACACTATTTTATCCATCAAAACAGAGGTGTGTTTTGTTTCATTCACACCCGTTTGACACAAAACCTGCATAGTTTAGAGTTCTTCTCTCCAACAGAAAACACATTGTTCCACCTTGTGATGTCATGTAGTAATACAAGAAGTGCTCCACTGTGTTTTTAAACCCCATACACCTTCAATAGAATCACTTGGATGATTTTAGCCCTGGAACTGCTAAACTCTGCTGGAGAAAGGTAAAAGGTACCACTTCATGACATCACAAGGTTGAACTGAGCATTTTGAGCTTCAGAGATGTAGACAGAATAATAGTAATGGGTTACTCGAACGTGTGTGAATAAAACAAAACTCCTTGTATGTTTTCATGAGGTAACAACATTTTAACATGGCTTAAAAATCACAAGAGTCAATTTGGCATAATAAAGGACCTTTAATGACACTGCATAACATCCAATTCGCCCATTAACAATTGCTAATCTCTCACATCGTTTCCCATGCAAGCCCAGCGGAAAAGGTTGGTCTGGCACCCAATGAGCTTGTCTTGGCTCTGAATGGCATCTGGGTTAGTCCAATAGTCAGTCCCCCGTGAGCGACTGCACTGAGGTTGGCAGGTATTATTAGAAGGGGGAAAGCGGAAGGCCTGTGCTTGATCTGGCTGTCCTGCTCGGAGGAGTGGTGCAGTTCATTAAGTGATTAGGCTGTGTTCTAACACATACACATGGCCACCACGGAGGTTCTGCTCTGGCTTCCTGATCTAATCCTCCATGCAGCCAAAGTCCCCTTGGCGAGCACAAACACACACACACGGATTCACGTGTTCAAGCTACAAACAGAGGAACTTAATGGGTCACAATTGTCACAATGGTCAATGTTATAGTCTCAGCCAAAGTCTCCTCACACTCATCATATCTAAACTTTTAATTTTTGGTTAAAATCTTGACCAATTGACTAATGATTGTTAGAGCCACATTTAGAGCCAAATAATTGTGACTAGTCGACTTTTATAATAATCGTAATTGTCCATCCATCCATCTTCTTCCGCTTATCTGGGGCCGGGTCGTGGGGGCAGCAGTCTAAGCAGGGGCTCCCAAGCTTCCTTTTCCCAGCCACTTCCTCCAGCTCCTCCGGAGGGACCCTGAGGTGTTCCCAGGCCAGCCGAGAGACATAGTCCCTCCAGCTTGTCCTGGGTCTTCCCCGGGGCCTCCTACCGGTAGAATATGCCCAGAACACCTCCCGAGGGAGGCGTCCAGGAGGCATCTGGATCAGATGCCCGAGCCACCTCAGCTGCTCCTCTCGACGTGGAGGAGCAGCGACTCTACTCCGAGCTCCTTTCGTGTGACCAAGCTCCTCATCCTATCTCTAAGGGAGCGCCTGGCCACTATGCAGAGGAAACTCATTTCGGCCGCTTGTATCTGCAATCTCGTCCTTTCTGTCACTAGCCAGAGCTCATGGCCATAGTAATTGTATTTGGATAATCTGTTTCTGGACCGTACAGTCTAAAAAGTCAAAAAAGTCCAAAAACTTTTAACATCAAAGATGGAGGTGTTATCAAATAAAAATTCCTAAACAGATTAGAAAGTTTGTGATTTTTCTTAATAATACACTAAAGACTCTAACTAGAAGTCTTCAGTAGGTGTGAAAGTTGTGTGAGTGAGTGTTGGTGGTGGTCGGAGGGACCGTTGGCGCCGCTTGGCTTGGCAGCCGCGCCTCCGTCAGTCTGTCCCAGGGCAACTGTGGCTATAACAGTAGCTTACCACCACCGGGTATGGAGTGAATGAAGAATGCTCTGTAAAATGCTGTGTAAAGCACTTTGGGGACATGTGTCTGTGTAAAGCGCTATATAAATAAACCTTACCTTACCTTACCTTCAGACATCATATTTCAACTTTTTTTTTTTTTTTTTTTTAAATCTTTGACCATTTGACTAATAATAATTGTTAGTTCATCACAGCTTTTAAGGCAGAGGGTTTCTTGAGTTGTTTGGAAACTTATTGCAATAGACTGCCCTGGCATTGTTCTTTGTTGTATACTCCAGCTTTTCTCCCTCATCCCTGTGTAATTAAAATAAAACTTAGATAAGAAATAGAAACTAAACACAGAAGCTAAACCACTTTTCTTTATATAAACATAATGATTCATTTCTTTTATAGACAATATACAACTATTAGCTTTTTTCTTAGGTACCTTTCTGATTGTGATTGGTTGGATAGAAGAAGTGTTTGTGGAAAAGTAGACATGTGTTTTGAGTATAGAGCTGCATTAAACAAAAGGGCACAATATAACCATCTTTCCAGATTAGCAGTCTCAAGGTCAGGTCAGAACACTAATGGCTTTTATATTGCCGTATTGTCAAATACTGCCCTACTTACCTTCACATTTAAGCTATGGAACGTGCAAGAAATATTGCCAGTAGCTTCATAAATCCTGCTCCCTTTTTGGTCTAGCTCCTCTCACTCTCTTTACCGATCCCATTGGGTTTTCCTGCTGTCTGTGTGTGATATCTTTGTCAGGTGGTCATTGGTCCTTGATGGAATCTTTAGATATGGAGTGTCTGCATGGCTGGTTACTGATTGGTCTGAACCCACAAAAGCATGGAAGCAATTTTGAAGCTATATAGCGTTATTGCATTTTAGTAGCAGGGTTTTTAAATTATGGTTCTTCATTGTTCTTTGTGTGAAACTAGAATTTACATTGTTCTCTGTGGCACAGCATTAGACCTGTGCATGTTTTGTAGCGTTAGTACATATGCTTTGTCATTTTTTTCTAGTATCAAATATCAGTGTGGATCTTGAAAAATTTGTAGCATGGGTATCAGTTCCATGATATCGGTTTAGTCAATATCCTGGTTGGACTCTTTATGAACTAATGTTGGATGTTCAGTTACTTGCAGGATACATAACAGTTACATAACACAATCAGATAAATTTTGTAATAAGTTAACTGTATTTTGAGAAAAAAAGCCATTTTCAGTTCCTACTCTGATGTCAGTTAATATTGATATTGTCTACAGTATCGATATTGGAACAGAAAAGCCTTGTGTCCCTATTTTTTTTCCTTCAGATTTTGTGAGCTTTTATAGTAGTGTTGATTTAGAATCCATTAGTGATGAAAGTTGTATTTGAACAAAGATTTGTGCTTTTGCCAATGGAGATTTGACACTCAAATGCAGCATTGTTTCCCAATACTGGACTTTTCTTGCAACTTTGTTCCAACAGGGGCTGGCGATTAGCTGAAAAAGTGCCCTATTGTGTAAAAAACAGTGGCAGTTAATCCAGTAGAGCTCTTTATTTTTGCATGACTGGGATATTGACATACTAAGAGTTGGGAGGTTGATGTGTTGAGGCTCCTTGATTCTTTGATTGATGTTTTAGAGAGTGGAATCATGTGCGCTTCAGGGCCTTTTATATCGACTGTTCATCTGACAAAAACCCCTATGTAGTCATCTTCACTCCTCTCTGCTTTTTCTAGTGGCTTCACAAGACTTACAAGAAAAGCTAGAGTGTCCAGCTGTTTTCTCTGCCTCCACCATCACAGCCAGACAGTTTTGTACATCACTGGGTTTATATGTTGCAATGTGTAAAGCGCAAATTATTTTGGAAAAAGATATAATTGTGATTTTTCTGATAGGCACTACAATAAAGATTCCATTTGCAATGTATGTTTTAATAAAAGGATTCTGTTCAAAGTTTATATTTTCAACTCATCCAGGAGTTTTTACATTTAAGTAAAGTCTTAAAGCCTCAGTATGTAACTTTTGAGCCCAGGGCTCTACACTAACTTTTTTTTTCAGGAGCACATGTGCCCCTAAGTCAAAAGTTTTAGGAGCACAGAAAAACAAATGGGGGCACAAATAGGTTTTAGTTTTGAACGTTTAGTACAGTGCAGAACTTACAGTGCAGAACAGCTCACACCAACTTATTTGAATGAGTCTTATACAAAAAACACAAAAGAATTATGACTGTACTTTTCCTGCACAATCACTGTGTTTTTAATCAGTCTATCTCCATTTCATCTGATTAATATTCATTTTGACTTAAAATAAGCCAAACAGACTGTACTGCACTGAAACACTGCTCCCCTTTTTGGACCTAAGCTAACATACAAGAACATTCACACAGACAGTGGCTCCCTCTTTTCTGCATCACTCGAAGAAAAACTAAAACTAAAACACAACACTACCCACAGTTTGAGAACCTCTTCTTTAAGAGAACTTCCACTGGCACTTTACACAAAACTGCTTTGATGTGAATAAAGTGGGTAGAATTTTTAAACCTATATTTTCAAATTCCTGGAGTTGTGACAAACAGATTAATTTGGCATTTTCTTTGGCAAACTTCAGCCCACATATCGCCTGCTCTGTGCTGTAGCTCTGCTCTGTGTGGACACTGACATAAAATTAGTTTTTTTCACAGGGCAGATGTTTAACCTGCCCTGTGACGCACGCTGAGGGTGGCGCTGTGGACAAGCCGCGTGCTGGCGGTGCAGTGTCCACAGGCTCCAGCGCACAGGTCCCGCACACTGGTACAAGTTTATTGGCGACAGCAGCATGCGCTCGAGTCCTAGACAAGACCGAGACAAAGCTCTCGCTTTAGAGAGGGAAGTCCAGCGGCACAGGGGAATCTACTGAGTGGTGGGACAGGTGTGGGTCCTGCTGCGGTGCCGCTCCTCGTTTAAGGGGGCATGGGTGTGTTTTGAAGCGGAGTTTGTTCGTATGAGTGATATCGCCGCACACCCGGAGCTCGTATGCTGGGGTTGTGCACGGTCGGAGGTGTCGTGCCCGGGCACGGTTCGGTTGCGCTCGCGCTGGGCGTGTCGCGCTTTAAGGGCGTTCCAGGCTTGGGCACGATTCTGAAGTCATAGGCTGTGTCCCAATTCAGAAGGCTGCAGCCTCCGGAGGCTGGTTTTAAGGCCGCATACGTCACTTCTGGTAAACCAAGGCCTGTCCCATTTCATTTTATTTCGTGCAGCTTTCAAATGCGGCCTTAAAACCGGCCTCGTTTCCATGGTGATCGGGCCGTGAACGAAGGCTACACCAGAGTATCCTTCGTGGCCTCCAATATCCCAGCATGCACCGCGTGCTAGTTATTCGCGCGCTACTTCATTCTCGCGCTACTTCATTCGCACGCTGGTTATTGCAGTGGACAGTGGAGCGGGGTATTCCAAACACCCGGGAGACCACCTGGTATGATGTCCCACATGCCAGCCAGAAGAGGAAGACCAGGACCTCGATCTCAATGCCCCATAATCAATAATTATAATACATGTTAACTATCATAATCAACGATTATAATAAATGTTCATAATAATTTTTTAGTACTACCTACATAAATACAGGTTAATATAATAATGGATGAAGCAAGCGTGTGTGTAGAACTTTATCCTCTAGTGGTACTAAATCATATATAAATTAATAAATGTATGTATATAATCGTCATCACAGACAAGAAAGTAATAAAATTATAATTTTATTGGTTTTATGAAGGTATTTCTTTTAAAAGTTATGTAATTGCCTGCTATCTACAGCAGTAACGAAATGCCGTGATACGTGAATAAGGAAATACGTGTATAATAGGTTAATATTCAAAAGGAAAGATAAATTACTTACAGGCGCCAGAACTGGGCGCCTGTAACGGCGTTGCATTGCCTCTTCCTCCAAAATTAAATTAATTATAAATAAACAAGTCAGAACCTTGGGTTCCATCACTTCTGTGGCTAATATTTCTGCGCAATTTATACACCTGTGCCAGTGTCTAATATTTCTGTACATTTTTATACACCTGTGCCGGTTGCTAGGCGACGACGTGTTAACGTGACATCACAGGCACCTGTTGATGTACGCTCCGTGGGCTAGACCTGTCCCATTTCGCCACGGTCATGCGGTCCGCGGAGGTGTGTTCGAAAGCTACAGCCTATGCGGCTTCCGGAGGCTGCAGCCTCCTGAATTGGGACACGGCTCTAGTGTGAGTGCACCCCAAATGTTTGATACATGTAGAACGTTTAACTCGTCACGTTGCGTCTGTGCGCAGCTCCTTATTGTGCTGCAGAAGCACTCGCACAGGTGCGACTGTTTTATTTTCCTCGTTCGCACGACGAAATATTTGCTGTGTGTGAAATGGGCGCACTGTAGAGCCCTGTTTGAGCCAATAAATAGATTAGACAACCTTACTCTTATTTGGCCTCCTCCTGCTTGTTTCTATGGAAATGTTGTTGCTTTGGCTATAATCTACCACAGTAAGACATAAACATAAAACGTATGTTTCAAAGAATGTTTCAAAGTATGCTATATTCATTTTATATTTCCATGAAATTGTGTAGGTGACATATGCCACCTCCAGAAGGTTACATACTGTACCATTTAAATATATCAACTCAGTAAGTAATATAAGAATCTTGTTCATTTCTGAATATGTTTGCAGAGGTCTAAACTGCAGGGTTAGCCATTTTTGCATAATAAGATTCCTTGTTTAAAAATAATAATAATAATTGCAATCCTTTTGATTTGCCCACTGGAACTATTCAAATTGCTATTTCTCTTCAGTTGCACTCGTCTATATGTTTGGTTGCACCAGTCTATGTCTTGCAGTCATAGCATCCCCCATTCAGCATGGAAAGAAGCGACTAGAGTTTGTTGTTATCATTTATCTCAACACATCAGTCTTATTCTCATCCATTTTGTGGTAATGTAAAACCGCTAATTCGACGTTGACGGATACCTGAAGAGTTGATTGGGATCAATGTGTGCTGGCAGAGATTTCCTGCCAGTTGGAGGAGATCCATATGGTTTCACAGCACATGATATTCCTGATGATGACAAGTGAGGGGAACAGTTCAGTCAATTCCGTCAATGAAAAAGCACTTGGCAAATGCAGACGCTCAGTGCATTTGTCTGTACTAGAGATCGACAGATAGGCATTTCTCCATGGCCCATACCGATATTTTAGAATACAGAGCAATTGATGGGTTTGGCTGATAATTTTGTACCAATATTTTGGAGACCTTTTTTATTATATTCCCAAAATTCTGTAATTTAAAAATGCACTATGTAACTTTTCTTATGGAGGATCTGCCAACTGCTTGTCTCCATGGAGGTGTTATTGCTTTGTCTGGGATGTTCCATGGTAAAGCTTTAAACTTGTCCATGAAGATGAGCAGAAAGTAAAATAGGCTAAGATACTGGTCAGATCTGTGGAGAGTTGTCTCAGTGTATCATAAGAATGCCTGTTTTTCATGGTAAGTTAAGCAATAAAAACACCTGTAATTGAATAAATGAAAAATAGCCAAGGTGAATACAGTACTGTGGAACATTCCAGGCAAAACAATCACATCCCTATGGAGACAAGTGGGGAAATGTACCTCTTTGTCTCTTTGTATTAAAGTGTTAATATAAAGCTTTGTGTGTATTTTTTTAGGCAGCAGGTCAGACCAAAACAAAATATTGTCCTGTATTGGATATTTAAAGGTGCATTGTGCAACCTTTATGATGGAGGGTCCATCACCTGCTTGTTCATATGGAGATGTCATTGCTCTGCCTGGAATGTTCCACAGTATGACATTAAACAGCTCTAACTTACATTTATTTAATCACAGGTGTTTTTACTGCTCAAAAAGATCTAGAAAAACAGGTATTCTGACTGCGAGCAGGAGTGCCTCTTCACAGATCTGATTTGTAACTTGGCCTGGTTTGGTCTCCATGAAGATAAAAGGTTTGATACCATACTGTGAAACATTCCACACAAAGCAATAACATCTCCACTGACAGACCCTCCAAGAGAAAAGTTACACAATGCACCTTTAAGGCCGATAGCCGATATGTTATAAAGTCCAAATACTGGTCCAGTGCATCAGCCAAACACTATAATAAGTCTGTCTCTAGTCTGTACATTGCCTGTGAACCATGCAGATGCTGTAACTCTTCGCGACCTTTAACCCACGTCATCGAAATTATCTCCATATTCAAACTAGCTAAAACACCAGCTGCCTATCTCACCTGAGTTCACAAGATTGCCTTGAAAAGTTGCCAAGCTGGTGGAAAAACGTCCAAGGGAGTAAATGAAAGCGACCAGTGAAATAGCCATGTTCCAGCGGGGGGGCTGTACCGAAATTCAGGTCAGAGAACTTTTGACCCCCCGGCTGCTGTTCGTTGTTCCCAGTCCCAGCTGAGGAGTGGAGAGTGTGAGTGTTCTGGATCAGAGCAGTGGAGCTACAAGCCAGCCCACACGGCCTCAGCTGTTGCACTGTCTGTCCCGCTCCTTCAGCCCTGAAATGGATCCTAATGGAGGGAGTCTGGTCCTGGTCCGTATGTGTGGGGCTCACAGCTGATGCCTGCAGAATGCCTTGTGTCAGTTAGAGCGCATGAATGTGCAGCATATGTGAGCATGTAGCCAGGATGCATAAGCCCTCTTGAATCAGTATGGTTTGTCAATGGGCCTGGGACAAGAACACATATTTACACATATTTACACACATTAACTGAGTAAAATCGGCTTTTATTGTACAGAAATAAGAGCTAATGGAGATAATGGAGCCTGTGTTTGTAATGGGATTTTCTGACCTTAAATTACTTTAAAGGCACACTATGTAACTTGGTGGAGGAGCCATCACTTGCTTGTTTCCTTGGAGATGTCACTACTGTGGCTGGAATACACCACAGTATGACGTTAAACAGGCAGGTGATGCCACTAGGCCAAGTTATAAGTGACATCTGTGAAACGGTGACCCCACTGACAGTAAATTCTTTCTCAGCAATAAATACACCTATAATTGATTAAATGCACAATGGTCACATTTAATGCCGTAGTGAGGAACATTCCAGGCAAAGCAGTAACATCTCATATCTCACATAGTGAACCTTGAAGTGTTTCTTGACCTTTTACGGTATTCTGCTTTTGTGTCTGCTCTGTAAAATGTCTAAATTCCGTTTTAATAATCAGAAGGCATAAGTCTTAGAGAGCACTTTTCCCAGTGTCTTGTCGAAATGAGCTACCAGCAGCCTAAATGGACAGTGCCGTCTATCGATTCATGCTACCCTGCCGAACTAAGCCTCCTTACGTTTTATGGTTACAGTTGTATAGATCTAATAAAGCTAAGCTCCCCAGTTTTACAACATATTTCTTTGGATTAGAAACAATAACTTTGATGCTGTTTGCACAAGGTGATCATATTTTATACCTTAGTTGTAAAATTTCAACTCATATATATGAATATGCGTAGTTCATTTGGACAGTCATAATATGCTATCAAATAGGGCTCTGACTAAAGGTAGCACATATCGACAGGCCATCGAATACTGTGCTCATTGTATAATCACTTTTATTCACTCATTTATATGAATTTGGGTAGCGGTATCTCTTTTTGAAAGGCTTATATCTTCTATCATATAAGGCTCCCACTATATAAGAGAAAGAAATTACTGGAAACACTGAAATCTTTTTGTTTATTTATTTGAGCATAAATAGAGCTTTTTATAGAAAAAAAGCAGTTGCTTGGTAACATTGTTAACATAATCAGAAAATTTTAAAAAAAGCACTGTCATGTGAACAACAAAATAAGAGTCCATGATGAATCTTTATATTAAATATATATTTAATGGAAATACCATAGGCTACAGTGTGAATTTCCTATTATAATCTAGTGAAATTTTATTTGTACAATTCCTTTCTAAATAAAGTTAAATAAACATTTTCTAAACATGGAAACAAAATAAAATACAATGTCATGGAAATGATAACTATAAAATCAAATATTATATCCATTCAATCATCTAACATAGGTATTCTGCCACAAATCATAAACATACAAAACATACAATAAAACCAGCACACTTAAAATGTTACTTGTTACTCCACTTCTGCCTTGGGTAGCTCAAATCAATGGGCATTTGAACCGTAACAGTGCTTGGGAGTCGTGCTCTTGCGCAGTAGCTCTTGGTAGCTCAAATCAACGGCTAGCTCAAATCAACAGGGCACCAGCATTACAGTGACTTTAAAATGTGAGCTCTTATTCATTCAGTCCCGCCCTGTATGATGGTGACTTCTGTAGTCACAGCTACCCTGCCATTGACTGAGAGAAGCGCTGGAGTCAATTTGCACTTATCACTAATCACTCACACACACACAAACATCTGTGGGGTTTCTGTGCTTCTTAGGGACATTACGTTGACTTACATGATTTTCCTAAAGACTCCTAACCTAAACCCTAACCGTATCCTAACTGTAAATCATGTTTGCATCATAAGGACCTGTTTCTTGTCCCCATAAAGGTGGCAGGTGTACAGATTTTAGTCCCCATAGTGTGATAAATACCCACCTACACACATCATCTTAAAGCAGGCATGTCCAAACTACGGCCCAGGGGCCAAATGCGGCCCTCAGACCAACTGTTTTGGCCCTCAGGCTTTCAGGTGAATTGGCCCATACTGCTGCAAGTAGTACTTTTTACTGCATGTTTTTGAAATCTACCTTGATCAAGCAAGTTTAGTGTGTCCTTTTGAGGGTCTAAGCCTGAACAAAGGTCTGGAGGGTCATTCAAACCTGTCAGTCTATGACCCTCGATCGGTCCTCATGCTGGTCTGTGTTTTAATATGTGGCGCTTGATGAAAAAAGCTTGGACACCCCGTCTTAAAGCATTGCGAAGTTGGGTTAAGTGTTTTGCCCGAGGAGAGTACTATGCCCAGAAACCATCGACCACTGATCCACACCCCCTCATTTCTCCTTTCCTTTTAGCTCTTCCGTTCTTTATATCGTAACATAGTAAATAAAGTTATGTTAGCTCTGTATTGACTTGCCAAATGAGAGATCCCAAATATCTCCCTGAACTTATTTTACCGGTGACTTTGACGTTGCGCTGCAGTGATGCTCCTGTCACTTCGTTTGTCTCCTCTTTTATCAGCTCCATCGCTCCCTCTCTACCTCCCCGTGAGTCCCCTTCTCCCCAGGCCAGCCAATATTCATATGGGGATCCAGCCATGTGGTAAATCAGACAAGACCTCGGTGGAATTGCATCGATTTGGAGGAATGCATGTAGCCAACGATTTTCAGAGATTAATGATGAGGAGAGAGGTGCAAACCGATGGGGGAGGGGCAAAGGCAAAACCAAAAGAAGGAATTGCAGTTCATGAATGTTTGGGTTGCCGTGGAGATTATTAATTAAGGCGAAGTATTGATCAAATTCTCATTATGTACTCCTCCCCTCTACAGCATTTCCATGTCTCTATCACTGACACCCAGACGATAAACTGATCTTTAAAGGGCCCATGTTACGCTGTTTTCTGATATCTATGGTATGATGTCGTCTCCTCATCACAAACATACCTGGAATTTTGTTTTCTTTCATTCACACACATCTAACACACAAACCCTGCATATTTAAGGTCTTCTCTCAAACAGAAAACACTCTGTTCCACCTTATACTGGCATGTTTTGCTCCACGGTGTTTTTAAACTCAATACACCTTCAGTAAAATGTAGGTGTTAACTTGGAAACTACCTCTACATTACATCTCAAGGTGGATCAGAGCATTTCGAGTTAGGAAATGTAGACAGACTACATGAAACAAAACACAATTCTGGTATGATTTATATATTATAACATGGCTTCAAGCTCTCAAGAATCCATTTAGTGTAATATAAGGCCTTTAAATGGGAGGACACTGAATAAGTGAGCCTTTCCCAGTGAACTTGTACTTTTGTCAACTTATTCTATTTGCTTGTCACACCACATATCTAAAATCACACTGTTAGCTAGTGCGGAAAATCATGTTGGCCTGACACAAGCGCTATGGTCCATTTTCATCACTTACACCACATGCGCACAAATTTCTCTCAAGCTGTCCTATCATATTTTTCCATCACAGAGTTACGCCGTTCCACTGTTGTGCTGCTGTTTTTTTGGGGGTAATGTATTGCTTCATGATATTTACAATTCATACCTGCCCAGATACTATTTTTCTCTTCACTGCCATTTCAAGGTGTTACATTTATATAGCACTGCCTCTTCAATAAAATATGGCTGTGGTTTTGGATTAAGATCCTGCTACTATAGTAATCTTTTTCGACTTTGAGTGTTTGGAGATTTGCTTTCAAATGTATTTTTATCAACATATTTTCCACTTGCAGTTAGTAAATATACACATTAAGCGAAAATATTGAAACAAATTTATGCCACTGAAACAATAACTCAAGAGCAGCGTTAAACCACAAAAAATGTTTTAAATCTACAATATTGTTAAAAAAATCCTGAGCTGCAATAAACGGCAACAGCAGAATGAAACACTATAATTTGCATCTGTAATAAGTCATAGAAATTAATAAAAAACTTAAAAAACAAAAAAATAACCAACAGTTTTGCAAAGAAACTGCACATACGATAAACATGGACCCTCAAAATATATTGTTCCGACTTTCATGTATTGAATGAAAAGTCAATATAGTAATTATAGTGACAGACCTACATACACTAGGTTAGATTAGGAGCACAACAGTTGTTTCCTTTTCTCTTTTCACAGCGCAGATTAACCCTTGCCAACCAACAGTCTGCCTTTGGGAGTTGGAACGCTGTATTGGTTGCCAGGGTTGGTTGTCTGGTTGTCATGGTTTCCCTGCCTCTTGCTGGTTCTCAGTCTGCCCTCGGAAGAAACAAAGTCACTCTTCCTCTACAGACTGGCTCCCCTCGCCCTCCCTCCACCGAGTCTTGTTTATCCTCCTCCTCCTCTATGGTTGACTCCCTCTTGCCCTCCCTTCACTGACTCCCCTCACCCTCCCTCTACTGACTGACTCTCCCTCCTCTTCCTCCACTGACTGACTCTTCTTCCTCGTCCTCCTCCTCCACTGACTGACTCCCCTCACCCTCCCGCCGCCCACCCTGTTGCTCTGGTTTCTTTTTCTCATGCTCTTTAGCCCTGAATGTGCTGCAATCTCAAGTCAGTCGACTCCTTTACCCTCCTTGGGCATATCTTTCTTTATCTGTATTGAAAAACACACAATGAGTGAATGATTTTTGCATACACTTTATAGATTACTGTCTAAATTACTTACTAATCTACTTATTGCTCAATACAAAATAGATTTTTTTTTGTGGATTTTGTGGCTAAAAACCTGTTTCGCCTATAGATAAAAACACTTGTATAAGAACAGTTTATCACACATAAGACTTTATTATAGTGATAAACCTATACAATGTATTTAGACTTGCAGTCCAGGATCAGACAGGCTTGCCCTGCTCTGTGCTCGGTGCTGTGCTCCCATTTAAATCTGAGAGATTAGCACATGTGGGGAGCGGGGGCTTTAGCTGCTGTCAGCTCAGCGAGCCTTGGCCGGCTGTCCTCAGATCAGTGGGGAGCTCCGGACTCATCCCCCATCATGTCTGTGCTGCTCCACTTTATCCACTAACAAATAGAGGGAGGCCCGTGACCTTGACTATGGGATGGTTTCTAAGCAGCACACTTGATAGATGTCAGTGGAACATGTGCCTACACTAATGTTCACAACTAATTTATTATTTATTGCCCTTACCTCAAATTGATGTAGCATCAACAGTGTGACCATTCTCTACATTATTTACATAATACAATGTAAAACAGTGTATTGTACAAAGTTGAGGCTCACATCTCTCTTTGGGGTCTATTACAGACTCTATCTATGAATGGAACATGCATTAATGTGGTGACTCCCAGATGGCAGGCTCAGGCTAATTGTGATTCGTTCCTATTTTTGCTGCTCCACAGCTATTTATATTGAGGCACATGGCATTTAGAGTTTAAACATTTGAAATGCAGAATCGCAGAAAGTGCCTGTGCTGCCACTTGTCAGAATTCTGAAAATGCTGATCACAAGCCCATTTCACCTCCAAACATCAGTAGTGTTTGGTGAGTTTGCTGTTCAGATGATGTTTACAAAAAGCACCTGGTGGCAGGTGTGCTGTGCTGCATTTTCAGCCAAGACTTTTTGTCTCATCACATCCTCACAAAATGCTGAGTGCTTTTTACTCGGCTTCTAGGTCAAAACCAGGTCAGGTTATAGGCACTCCATGGAGATGTTATTACTTTGTGTAAAGTGTTCCACAGTATGGCATTCAATTTATATACACCCTAAGACTAAGTTACAGGTCAGATCTGTGGAGAGGCAAGCCCGCTCACATTAAGAATTTTTTCAAGGTATTTTTGATGGTTAAAACAACTGTATGTTTTTTATTTTTTTATTTTACACTATTTGAAAATGTTTTATTGAGAGGAACATCAGAGTAGTATGTCTTCTGTGCAGGTCAGAGCCTCTATTATCATTCAAATCCACAGGCATTTTGCACACTGGGAAGGATGTGGCCTTATACATGTGAGATGGGAGAGAGATGGGAGAGAGATGGAAGAGAGATGGGAAAGAAGTGGGAGTATTCTTCTGCAGGAATCCCATGCAGTTCCCTCCTGACTGCAGCAAGCCTTTGACGTCAACATTGGGAGGAAATGCAACGGCAGCAGGAAGCAGTGCTCTATATGCGGGGCCCGAGGACACACATCCAAACGAACACACAATCCCTCAAGACAAACGCACACACAATCCACCAAGACTCAGAACATCTCCAAAGCATCCTTCTCCTCCTCTGTTTTCATCTGTCCTCTGCATAACCTCACAATAGCTGATATATCTTCATCATATGGTAACTGGTAACTTGTTAAAGGCCCTATATAATGCACTGTTCAAGCTTTTTCAACTACGATTTGTGCCCATTGGTGTTTTATATTTTCCTGCCGGGTACCCAAATATCTGGGCATAAATGTTATAATAAGCCGATGAGGGCACAAGAAGTTTTGTTGGTGGTGAAGCAGTTTAAACAAGTCCTGAAATCATCAGATTAGGTCTAGTGGTCTATGGTTTTATGTCTATGGACTGTTAAATCATGGAGGACCACAGGGAACACTTAATGACATGACAAGATGGGATAATGTGCTTTTCAGCTCTTAGTGACAACATGCTTGAATGAAACAGAATATATTTGAGGAGGAAAAAACATTACGAACATTATAAAGCTAGATGTTTTGCCTGGAATGTTTGGAAAGTGGGTAATGTCCATGGAGACGACGAGCAGGTGACTTCACCATATGCACTTTTTGGAAATAAAAAAGGCTGAAATTGGAAACATGGCAGATAGATAAGTTTACCCCATGTGCAACATTTCTGGCAAAGGAGTTACATCTCCACAGAGACCAGCAGGTGACAGACCCTTTAAAACTTGCATAGTGCTTTTATTAAAGGTGGTCATGAAAAGCCTGTCACCATAGCAACACCCAATACATTCTCATGTACTTTTTCTTTTGTCCAATGTGGGCACACCAGTGGAGTAATAGTAGTTTTGGCCGGTCAGCTCTGCTCGCTGTCTGCGGTGCTATTGTGATGTATTATGGCTAGTATAATGAGACCGTGGGTATTCACTTTCATTTGTATGTGTCAGAACTTGTGCGTACATTTACCACAAGCTGCTTATAAAAACTCCTGACTGCACATTTGAGTCCCCTGTGCTGCCCAATGACTCACACAAGTATATAGTAATGGAGATTAGGTCTAGTGTGGTTGAAATTGCCGGGAGGTAGGCTACTCTTAGTGGTACTGCATTTTGGTTCTCCTTTCACCAAACTGTGCTGCTATTATTTTAGTTTGGCCAGCCATACCTATTCATCATGATGCTATGCTAAGGTGCACATAAGTGGGATGCGTTAATCTTTACTCTTATACAGGCAATCTATCACTTCTTTGTTTTTCCGTACTTCATTTAAAATCGTGCTTGGATTTTATGGGCTGGTTACTTTTATGTTTATATGATGAATGATTGGGAGTGCAATTGGTTTCTATGCGCCATGCCCTGTAATAAGCTATTGCCCAGTTTGTAATCTGCCTCAGGCTAAGCTATGAATATAAGCTTATGAGTATGCCTGTCACAGTAAATACTATATATAACTATTATCCTTCAATACATGACAAATGGGACAATAGTTTTTGGGGGTAAGTATTTATCCATCCATCCATCCATCTTCTCCCGCTTAATCCGGCTGGGTCGCGGGGGCAGCGTGCTGCCCAATACTCATAGCACCTGAAATTTATCATGGGTACATTTTATTAGTACAAAAAAAATCTAACATTTTCACACTGGTACAATGATGACATTTGAGGTAAAAAATGTTGAATTATTATTTCTATGACTCATTATAGATACAAACTTACTACTAAGTGTTGCATTCTCTTATTTCTTTATTTCAGTTTATTGCTTTTTAACAATATTGTACATTAAAGGTGCATTGTGTCACTTTTTGGTCGAGGGTCCATCACCTGCTGGTTTCTATGAATATGCCGTCGCTCTGCCTGGAATGTTCCACAGTATTAAGCAGATCTTATTTACATTGATTCAATTACAGGTGGTTTTATAGCAAAAAATACCTAGAACAACAGGCGTTCTGACAGTGAGAGTCGCCTCTCCACAGATCTGATGTATAACTTGGTCTGGTTTGGTCTCCATAATGACAAAAAGGCTTAATACCATACTGTGAAACATTCCAGACAAAGTGATAACATCTCCATGAAGAAAAGCAGCCTCTTCACCAGAAAAGTTATACACCTTTAAGAATACTTTTTGTGAATAATCCTGCTTTATGGTTTGGCTTCCATGTTATCATTTATCTTTATATTTACTTCACGGATACGTCACACTTCAAAATCTGTTATCATCACAGACCTGCTTATGATTTAGGCTATAGTGCAATAACTCAAAACTGTTAGCGTTTATCCATTTTCCATATTCACTTTTTGTAATGTTACTTTGGAAATCTTATTTAGATGTTCATTTAGTATAAAGACAGCTTGAATCTTCTAGTTACCTTTGTGTATTTTAGTGCATGACAGAGAATGCAGTGGTGAGTTGCTCAGAGCAGAAATAGAAACCTGGGCAGTGGGCGAGGTACATGACATTTCACTGACTTTGCGCACTTCTTGTTTGAGACTCACAATTCTATTCTAGCCTTTGCAGTATTCCCAACATTATCACATTTTATTGCTTCTATAACTCCTCATTTCTCTGCTTATTAAGTATATTTGAAAGTACACATTGTCATATCTGTATCATATATTTATTTTCTAGATGTCTCTGACCCATCCCATTTTCTCACCTCCTCTCTTGACTTAACAGGCTTAATGGAGGTATTTCCCTGCAGTCATGACTATTCTGCTCAGGTTGGGCTCAATTCATGCAGTATAATTAGATCTCTCTCTGGTTACAACTCGGCGCTAGATAAGTCCCAGCATTGTGGATCAGAACACAATAGCAAAAGGAATTCAATTAAATCTTTACATACAGTGTACCCGCATGCAGTATGTGCCACTGTGCCAATACATGTGGAAGAGGCCATGACTTACACTGTACCTGCTCCTCCTCGCTAGGGATGCACCGATCCAATACTGAAAAATTTGCTGGACTGGATATCAGCGTCCAAATATTGTTTTAGCTGATACAGTGTTTGGACATATACAGTCCAACTGTATAGTTTGGACATATACAGTACCCTGTTTGGACATATACAGTCCAAGTTTTGTAATGAGAAGATTACTTTTTGGCCTTAGTTGTTGACGGAGAAAACGCAAACGTGTTTAAATTTCTGTTTCTACAAAGCTGTTCTGTAGTTATATATATAACAACTCCATAACACGTTTGGATCATTTTAGTCTTTTTTTATTTTTGTTTTAAGGGAATAAGGGAATAAATGCACTTTTTTCACTGCACTGGTACTGGTTGATATCAGATATTACAGTACAGTACTTGAACATCCTTGTCCCAAGGCAAATTTTCAGAAATCTGCAGCACTCTATAGAGCCATATTTCATTGGGATCAGTTTCTCTGCTCTGCACACACAAATAAAATTAAATATACTAAAGACATTAACAATGCAATTGCTGCAGATGACCATGTGAAAATGTTTTAAAGCTAGACAATATTGTAAATGTAATAAATTTTATTGTGTAATGATTATTTTTGCGTGGACGCCAGAAAGAATAGCAGCCGTCATTGGATTGGATATCGGCATCCAAATGGGGATCCTAATAAAACAATAAACTTAAATCCATAGTATTAGAATGGGTATCTGAACTGAAAAAACTGGACTGTTACATCCGTTACAGTCCAGTTACATCCATTGTAATTTTCACAGTTACCATCACGTACGGTATACAGAACAGAATAGATATTTCAACATGTTTTGCAGATTACAGCTCTCTCCTTGTCTGCAGTACATTGAGTTTTAATAGCACAGCCATAACAGTCCTTGCAGAGTGCATGCACTGCTACGCACCTCCCCCATCGCCTGGGTTCACACATGTCTTGTGTATTTTTCAGCAGCAGAGAGAAGGAGTCAAAACATCAAATGAAAAATGCCGTGATATCAGCAGCCTTCTCTGTGTATCTAGAGTGGGTAATTAATGAAGACAACTATAACAACATGCATCCATTTTTCTTGACTGCTCTAACTGCTGACAGTAGATTAAAGAATTAGCATTGAAAGCGGTACAAAATGTGCTTTACACTAATACATTTCATTGCCAAAAACAATACCCAAATACTAATAGATACTAAAAATGTGTAGTATCAAAACTAGATAAAGTATTACTTTAATATAACAAAATGTGAAATGTATGTCTAAAAATGGTCTTGCTCTGTATCAGAACTAGTGTGGCAGCATGTTAGCATTAAAGCCATGACTATTATTTCTGTTGATTTATTTGTTGTTTAATTGTTTTAATAATATCATTGTGGTATGAACAAATTTGTATCCAAAGTGATTTAGAAATGTAAGTATTATTACAACACAAATAAAAGACATCACTTCTGACACTACTGATTTAATTAAGTTCATAAAGGAGAAACATAGGAAACTGGAAAACATGCAAACGTCCCACCTAAAACCCCACCTGGTCTGGGAATTGAACTCAAGACCTTTGTGCGGTGAGGCCAACCCCTTTGCGAACATGTGCTTTCTTTTTTCTTTTCCTACAAGTCCAACATGTCTGACTTTTGACCCAGATTTTACTACTGCTTCCTCACCTGGTGTCATTATCCTCCCTCCTCTCCTGCTCGCTCCTTAATGAGGCTTTATGAAATATTCAGACCTTTACCTTGTGGAGTCTTCCGTGTGTGCATCTCCCCTCTGCACGGTTCTCCCTCAGTTATCAGCGCTTTTTGATTCCTCTTAACCTTGACACATTTGACTAGACACGAGGCAGACACTAGAAAACATGTAGTCCCTGCACACTGCAAGAGGCATAATTTGGTTTGATTTTAGTGCAGTGTAGTGATAGGGACTACATGCAACATCTACAACATCATTAGTGACCAGCAATGTTGGCTGGGAGAGGTGGACCCTAACCTCAAGCTCGCCCCTTCCCTGTTTCATTCTTTACTCCCTGTCCAAAGCACTAAATAAGACAGCCATTTTAATTAAAGGACACATTTTTCCACTGTTGGCACAATGTATGCAGGCTCTTGGATACTAGATATGTGTTGTGTAATGTAAAAATCTATGGAATGTTACTTTGCAGCGGGATCAGTTACAGGTGTTTTTATTAAGCGATGCATATTTGCTTCCTTGGAGACAGATACGTTTCATGCCGTACTGTGGAATATTCCAGGCAAAGCAATAACATCCCAATGTCAAACAGAAGACAGATCCTTCACCAGAAAAGATTTGAATGTAAATGATTGAACAAAAACTGATTTACTCCAGTTTTCTGTGGTAGACTATTTTTTTGTTTTTACCAAGTTTTATATATATGGTATTATAATGGCATCAAATATCGACACTGGTGTTGCAAAATTTGATGGATTGGCTATCGGTAAGATATTGATATCCCATTTTGGTCTATAAACTGGTGTAATAAGACGATTTACTTACCAAAATCAGCCCAAACACATTGTATTAGTGAACTTGTATTTTTTCAAGCCTGTCCTGTATTTACTTAATATGATAAATAAGTTACAAAACAAAATAAAGTCTATTTTCAGCCTCTGCATAGTATTGGTTGATATTGGGTATTGGCAGATATTTAAAACAAAAGTATCGACATCTGTATCAAAACATAAAAAGCTGGATAGGTGCAACCCTTAGATATGACACAAGATGATTTGCATAAAATGTGCTAAATAATCTTGAGTTTATTGTTAATGGAATTTTGTAACCCTATATTTTTTTAGATAAATTCTGTGCTATTGTCATCTTGCCAAAACCCCTCCAGCGTACAGTAGGATACACAAGAGCTGTCTGCACGCCCATAAATCTTACGCTTGTCTCGGCGAGGTACTTAATATACCCCCCGCCCCCCTTCTTGTTTGCCTTCTGCCCCACTACCCTTTAAAGATCCCTTTAATGAAGTGCTCTTGTTGGCCGCACGTGGAGCTGATTGGGTGTCATGTCGTCAGTGCGCTGCGTATCAGGCCAAACAGGTAGGAGATGAGTATGTGTGTGTCCAGACTATAGAACCATTCATTAGGCAGGTCCCAGGGCTCGTATCTTGGCTTTTTGTGCCAACGCCTGGAGCACTTCTTGACTTTTTGCATGCATCTCACACTCGCGGTGGTTTCTGAAGTCCCCCGGAGTGGTTGGACTGACTATCTTGTGGAGGGGCTCGAGAGTGTCCTCCATGCATCTTTGTGTATGTAAGCAATCCTGGATCTAGTGATTACTGCATCCCTGTGGGCGCTTTCACAGTGTAATGGCTGTGAAAATAAATAGTGCAAATGTGGTCCAGAGAAGTCCGGTTTCTAAGCAGTACTTGTTGGTGTGTTTCTATATCTCTGTTTCTACACTGTGAAAATGGGTGAGAGTGGGTGTCCAAATTTGGGACTCTCTAAACTAGAGCGCTAGAGCAAAAACGTTATTTTTATTATTGACTGCCACTTGTCTTATGCAGTGTTACACTTAACTTCTTGCATTTGGGGCTTAACACAGTGACACAGTGGAAATTGAATCCCAGGTATGAAAATGCACCTTGCTGATGTGTCTTTAAAGGTGCACTCCACAATTTTTCAGGTGCAGGCTCCGCTACCTGCTCATCTCCACGGAGATGTTATCGCTTTGGAATGTTCCATGGTTTGACCTTAAACATAAAACACCATTTAAACATTTCATTATTCACTACGGGTGTTTCTATTGCTAAAAAATACAGTCATTTCTTCTCTAAATAGGAACGACTCTCCACAGATCTGTATCGTAATGTAGCGTAGTGCTGGAAACTGCTTGTCTCCCTTGTGATAAACAGGTTTAATCTATACTGTGGAACATTCTAGACAAAGCAATAACATTTCCATGGAGACAAGCACTCCACTATAAATATTACGCAGTGCACCTTTGAGCAAGACTCTTCACCCATTTTCTTGTACTTGTGTTTCTGTTTGTCGAATCCACAAGTTACAAGTTACATCAAATCTTACCCAACACACCGTGAAAACATCCATCATCACCTTATTTGGCTAGTTGTTATTGTGCACTCTTTGGCTTCTGAAAATTGCATAATAGATCACACTACTTGATTTCTCAACTGTAAAATTGCATTGAAAATTAGTTTGTGGCGTTCATTAAACTCTAATGTGCATTTTAACTAACGCATATCTAATTTGTATGGCAGTGCTGTAAATGTAAATGCAAATGCGTCCTCTGTGTTACCTTATGTTAGCATACGAAGCTGCATCCGGGGCAGGTTCATGCACTACTGGAGTTCTGATAAACAACACTATCTATTCTAGGCTGTGATCTCTTGTTTACTAATTGCCTTCACAGTAAACACACAACTTTCAACTTGGCTTTTTCTCATATATTCCCCAGTGGTGGAAGAAGTACTCAATGTTGTTACTTAAGTAAAAGTACAGATACTGAATAAAAAAACAAAAAAAACAAAGCTCAATTTAAAGTAAAAGTATCACCTGTAAATGTCACCTGTAAAAGAAAAAGCGCTGAAGAAGTAATTTAAAGTAAGTATTTCACATAGATTTTGAGGTCGAATAAAGCTTCAAGTTTAGTGAGTTTGATAAAGATTTGAGCAACATTTTGTTCAGCAGAAACAATGGAATCGATCTTTTTTAGTCTAGCTGTATTTATTTGTTTAGTTGTTATATTTTTGTTTACTCAAATTATGAATGTGATAAAAAAATAAAACCTTAGTCTTTTTTGCTGTGATGTAATCAATTAAAACATTTGTATTTATTTATTTCAGCATCACTTTCCGTGCATTACAGTAAGTGCATTATTATTTACGTACATACCTGAGGTGCTTAAAAGGTGTAGAGAGTAGTACAATACTACAAATACATTTTACTTAAGTACAGTGCTTCATGACTTTTGCTTCGTTACATTCCGCCACTGTATATTCCACACATGAATTACCTTTTATCTGTTGTTGAGTGCACCTTGATCTGGTTTTAGTTAGTAGGCAGATAGTACTTAACCTTGTTCACACTTCTTCACCATACTGCCTCTCTGCATCAGGAACCTTATCAGTCATGTGGATACATGCCACATCACAGGCTCCTCCCATCTCCATTGTGGACCGTGTAATATAGGCTCATGTCTGTTTAATCTTAGACACGGCTGAGTGACTTCTTACGCTGTTCTCTTATTGTCTTTTACAGAATGCAACTCTGCTAACTGCTCATGCTAACTCTAACCTTTCCCATGCTCTTGGTTAGATTTTATAGATTAGTCTGTCAAATGCGACCTTACATAATGGCACCTTAGAAAGGATATTTTCACTTTCGCTTGCACTGTCAGTGGTTTTCACTATGTAATAGACTCTATTAGCACATGCGTTAGATGATGGACTGCCACATTTGGGTGTGGAGTATTTAGTCACTGTATGAAACAACGTCTGTTAATTTAAAGATGCATTGTGTAACTTTTCTGGTGAAAGGTTCATCAAATGCCTTTCTCCATGGAGATGTTATTGCTTCATCTGAAATATTTCACAGTAACTTTGCAGTTAAACCTTTCTATCATCATGGAGACCAAACCAGGCCAAGTTACAGGTCAGATCTGTGGAGAGACAGAGACACAGTCAGAATGGCTTTTTTCAAGTTATTTTTGAGCAATAAAACCACCTGTAGTTGAATAAATGTAAGGTAGATCTGTTTAATGTAATTGTGGAACAATTACCTGTTCATAGAAGCAAGAATGCAATGGACCCTCAACCGAAAAGTTACACAGTGCACTTTTAAAGGAACTCTACCTGATTTTTTTTCATATAATAAAGTAAAATGTATTTTGCCTCAGTACAGATATGTAAAAGCAGCTCTTAGGGTCAAAATATGACTATGTCCTGTCTGCATTTAATTATACAGTGTTTGTCAGTCAGCCAAGAACCAGGAAGTAAGGCTGGTGCACTGTTAGCATGCTAGTTGTTGTTCTTGTTGGCAAGGGAAATGAGGACTAAGTAAACAGTTTTAAATGAACTCGTTCTGTTTTTCATATTTTTTATACTGGGCCTACGTCGCCTTATACACTTTCTTTAATTTAGCTTTCACCGTCCCCACCAAATAGGAAACACTAGCTGTTTAAATGAAGTAAATGTAGTTTTAGAATGGGGACACAAGAGCCAAAGCATAGGCCCTATATGCCCTGTGGACTCATTTGTCCTTTATTTTACTTTTACAAGTATGTTTCAATATGTAAGAAGTTATTTAGCTCAAGACTTAATTTCACCCTGAAATGTCCGTGTGAGTGATCATTGCAGTTTTAATTACACAAATAAAGGCCTGCATTTGGATTACTTCAGCCAATTAGCAAAAACAAGTTAATTAAACTATGGCACATTAGGATTAGAAAAAATGTCATATTTGTGCACGTAATGACTTTTACATTGCTTGACTGCTCACATATTTCCAATCAGAAGTGAAATTCAGATAACTTAGCTCGGTCCCGTTCCCAAAGCCAGTATGGAAGAGTTGCTATGGTGATATTTATGGTGATTTTATACATTTTCTACCAGTTCATGTCCATCACTATTTCATCTTTGCACTTTCTCCTTATGACCTCTTGTATATAGCTGAGAGATACAGTATATTTCTATATTTTTCTGTATATTTATTTTGACTTATAGTATTTTACTAGTACATATACACTTATATAATTCTATTTGACACCAGTCTCTTGTTATTTTTGCTACTTACTTTGTATTTATAATTAGCATTTATATTGTTGCTCTTTGTTATTGTAATGATGTGTGAGTTACTGTGTCCAATAATTTCCCGTGTGGATCAATAAAGTCTGTGTAAGTGTAAGTCTTTTCTAGCCTGTAACCCCCATCAGTGCACTGTCCCTTTAAAGTGCAGTCTGGTATTTTCATTGTATATTAGCCCCTTTTGTGGGTAATGGGATCAGCAGTGGACAGTGGACTTGGTCTCCTTCCTCTATCGCCATACTCTTAAACTTACTGCTGTGAAGTTAATGAAATGGAATACTGAAATAACCCACTGTGCTACCTTTTCCCAGAATCCCTTTGGCTAAAAAGCTTCATTCTCATGTTGTTTTGTTGTACTGAATTTGAGCATAATGCATATTTTATCTTTTGTTTTTGTGCAATCAATAAAACAAGTCTTTCTCCCATCAGGGCCGTTTGTTACCTGTTTAATTTCCTTTTTTCCCCTAAATATATAACTGAATATTGTAATGTCTTTGTGCCTTGTGGTCTTTTTCACTGTATTCTTCATTTTTGTTCAGTTAAAATTGGCTCGACCCCTGACCTGCAGTCTTTGCCTGTAGGATGTAATGTATAGGTTGAGACATTATACCAAATGTCTGTGAACGCACCACTGCTTTCATCTCGAACGCCTGCCGCACCTGTCAGAAATGTCACACCTGCCGTTCCTACGCAGATGGCTTTGTTGGTGGGCTGTGTCTGCGTGAGGCTGTCACCATGAGTTTCTCTGGATCCACTTTTCATCTTACAAATAGATTCTATATTAAAGCTAGTCCAAGGATTTAGCTTTGTGACTCCCCTTGTCAGTGTTGTTTAAGACAGAAATGATTAGAGTTGAAAATCTGTGTTTTAGTACAACAAATTTATTGTGACATTTTGCAAAGAAAATAAAAAATGCAAGAAGGAACAAAGCGTGACATCAGAGAATGGGTTTCTAATGGATTTGGCAAACGTCTGAGGAAAAGAGATAGTCACTATTAAATTTTGTGTGGACAGAAAGTTACTTGAAATTTTCCACTGATCATGCTGCTTTCTTTTTCATTTTCTTTCTAACACATTTTGTTGTACTTGATACTTCATACGGACCAGATGTATGTCTCTCTATCTAAAAAAACTAAACCTGACTGATGCTTGTTCAGATTTGTTTGTTTCTTGGTTGCTCTAAAGTAAAACGAACAAAAATACTCTGTGAAGCATTTAAAGGTCATGTTTTAATGCGGTTACCTCCTCAAAAACCTGGAGTTGTGCTTTGTCTCATTCACACATGTTTGAGTAACCCTTTATTATTAGTCTGTCTACATCTCCAAAGCTCAAAATACTTTTTTCCACCTTGTGATGTCATGTAGTCATAATTTTCAAGTTCTTTAAGAGTTTGAAGACGGGAAATATAAACTATTCTAGTGAAGGTGTATGGAGAATAAAAACACAGTGGAGCACTTCCTGTATCGCCACATGACATCAGTGTTTTCTGTTTGGGAGAAGAACTCAGCCTAAATATGCTTGGTCAGTATTTGTGTGTTAAACATGTGTGAAAATAAAACAAAACACAGCTCCAGATATGTTTTTGATGAGGATGAAAAATAGTGCAATATAGTAAAATCTAGTTTAATAAAAACACCCTTTTGTGGTAAAAAAAAAAAAAAAATCTAATTCAAACCAAACTGACACTGTGAAAATCCTATACCACATGCACATTTAACGCTCAGTGCAATTATTATTATTTTCTTTCCTTGTAATTATGCTTTTTTCTGTTTACACTTTATTCTACACCCAGACTCAGCCCGTCAGTGCTTTCAAGCTCACCATGTATTGCCTCCCCTATTGAGTTTAGAGCATGTCCACATCTCGCATCTCACATCTCTCGAGTGTTTACAATCAAGGCCGTAATGGTAAAGTCAGACCCCCCTCTGCGTATGTGCTCTCCTACACAAGCACCCACCCTCCTTCCCTGCTTCCACTGCACTATCTACTCTTCAGATTCCCTTGTCAAGAAAATACTGTTTTCTGAGGTGTGGTTCCCTGCAAAGGAAGGGTGAATGCTATTATACATGCTGTTGCCGCACCTGCTTACTTCACATAATACCTGGTTGCCCTTAAAATGTGGATATCATCATTGTAAGGGTTGTGGTCGCCATGGGAACTGCAGTATTCAATGTCTATATATATGACTGGAGAAGTGGCTGTAATTTCAAGTAATGGCAAAAAAATGTGTCACAGGTGCTTCAACATGTGTGACTAGTAAAGAAAATAATTAAAAAAATATCCATTGTTGGTGCAGGTTAGTCTGTGCTTTTGTCGCATTTTGTTTTGTAGTTTTCGTCAGATGTAATGTTGTGAACCTTCAAAATGTAAAGTAAGTGATTTTTATTTCCTGCTGGAAAGTGAATAAAAATATAAAAAAATACACTTCTTTTGTACTGTTGAAATAATGTAGCTCCTAAATGTTTTAATGGTATCCAAGAAAAAAGAAAACTGAGTAGCTTGATTTTCAATTCATTATCAGTCTTTCTCCAGTGCTGTATGTTTAATTTGTCACTTTTATCAATTTAGACTTCATTAAAAATACAAATTTAGAAAGAGCTGCAGAGTTCAGTGTTTCAATGTCAGATTTAATCAGAACCACTTTATATTTGAATAATTTCTAGTAGTTCTGCAAATCATTTTGATGGCAGGTCATTTCAAAGAACTCTTGCCCAGATTTTGAGCGAGAACCTTGGTCATGGGTTGATTTCAAGTAGAAGCTGGAGTATTCGCCTGCTGCAAATGATGTAAACCAGGGTACCATGGCAACAACTTACTCACAGAGAAAGTACTCGCATTATGGCATTAGATTAATCACATATTGTATTGAATGTTGCAAAATCTCTATTACCAATGTAATAATTTTTTTTAATTTTTATTTTTACCTTTATTTACCCAGGAAAGTCCCATTGAGATTACTAATCTCTTTTTCAAGGGAGTCCTACCATGCACACACCACTTTCATACTAGGCACTGTGTCTGAAGTGTCTTGCCTGAGGACACAACGACAGCTTTTGCCACTGGCGCCCCACTGTGGCACCTGAAATTCCCAGTGGTCTCCCATTCAGGCCCTGCCCTGCTTAGTTTCTGAGATCTGACGGGATCAGGCTTTGACAAGCCGGTATGGCTTGTTTTAAGAACAATACATGTGTTGTAACAATATATGAGATCAAGATGTGGTGTTTTGGTGTCAGTGATCAGCTTGGGTCATTATAAGTAGTAAAAGCCTGTGGTCTGGAGCGGAGTTCAGACTGCAGGAAGAAGATATACCTATTTTTTAAAGTAAATGATTAAAAAGTATTTTCTTATTTATGTTGAGGAAATTAATATTGAAAGCCATTTTTATTGGTTCTATTAAATTTGCATTTGCAGGAAATAGAGTTCAAATGGCTAAGAGAGGTTTTCCTGTGTACATGACAGTGCTGAATAGATGGATGACTTCTGAGATGCAGTGAGATCGAAGCGAGTGTTGAGGATTAAATCTCACTGTGGCCGGCCTGAGAGACATGAAAACTCAGGCAGATTAGGCACACATGTACCCCACCCACACATACACACACACCCACCATACACACACACACACACACACACACACACACACACACACACACACACACACACACACACACACACACCCACCATACACACACACACACACACACACACACACACACACACACACACACACACACACACACAGTTGTGGATTAAAGCCCACTGCTAACCCTAGTCCTGGACTACACAGATGGCCAACCTTTGTGCTCTTATATAACTCAAATGGGAAGGATTCTACATGTGAACACTGATCACACTTTTAAGTATAATTACGTTTTTATAATAGAATTCCTCTTCTCAAGGTCTTGTTTGTTTATTGTGAGTGAATGAGAAGTCACTTATATTCATTAAATTATTGCTCTTCAGTATTAATGTATTGGTGTTGGTCCTGAATCTAATCTTTTGTTCAAAGTTATGTTACATTTCCAAGACAGGGTTTACAACTGTATGTGTTAATGCTTGAAGACTTTTGGTGGTCCAACCATATCGTGATTTATTGCTTCTTAGCCCACACAGTCTTGGCTCTGGTCAGAAATTGTGGTGAGGAGATGAAATGGCCAAAGATGGCAGACTCACAGACTGGAAGGAACCGGCACAGTGCCAGGAGATTTGGAGAAGCGCCAGAGAAGCACACATCCACACTCCAGACCAGCTCCAAACAGCTCCAAATGCTCCCGCTGGTGCCGGGGGCGGGCCAAGGTGACCCAACGAGGTGAAAGGGGGGTCACCATGCCAACGGGAGATGGGGCGATGTCACTGTGGTGGACTGTGTCACATGGGGCAGACGTGGGATTGAAAACCTGCCGGCGAGTGGGTGAGTGGTGGGACCTTTGTGCACTCAGGAGTCAGGCCTGAGGAGTACTTAGTGACAGGTTGACATTGAGAGAGTGTGTGTGCTACAGCAGCAGGCTGGTGTAGGGCAAAGATGTGCGCTGCTCTACAGGGAAGAATCCATCTGGACATATTAGCTGCTAATAATAATTAAATGTTCTAACATGGCACCGGAGAATCTAGAGCGCAGTGCCTGAGCCAGTTGGAAGAGTGATATACCGTATTTTCTGGACTATAAGCCGCTACTTTTTTCCCAAGCTTTGAACCATGCGGCTTTTACAAAGGTGCAGCTATTCTGTGGATTTTTCTTCCACCGCTAGGGGCGCTCTAACCGGAATTTCAAAAACAAGATAGACGGAAAATTTATGCAAAGAAGAATACGCTACTTTTTATTTAGCAGATATAACACGCACGACAAATTACTAACTGGTAATTATTTTCACATTCTCACCCCTTCATCATGAAAAGCACACAAAGGAGTTTGTATGATGCAAGTTTTAAGTTGAAGGCATCGATCTTGCTCCAGGAAGGAAACCGTGCTGTAGAGCCCTGCACCCGCAGGACCCAACACAAAACAGTGCAGCGCAGGACACATTCTGAAAGCTTATTGCGGGCACGGGTGGGAATGCGACCGCACGACGCGGGAGTGCGCGGGGGCGGGACTGAAGAATGCGGGAGCGGGCAGGAGCAGGACTGAAAATTCTGTCCTGCGCAGAAGCTTGGCGTCAAAGTGACTTGTGGTTTCACTCCACAGGAGAAATGAAGGTAATCAGTTACTGGTTCTTTTCTGTTTTTGACCTTGTTTTAATCAGCACAGTTGCTGCCGTGTTAAAAGGCACTGTTCGGAAAGAATCTGTTCAGGTACATAAATGTACATCTACAGTTCAAAATCGTTCTGTATATGCAGTAAATATCTCATTTTTCGACATGGATATCAGTGGCTTATAGCCCGGTTGCGGCTTGTATATACTTAAATTTTTTAATTATTTTTTTTAAATAGAGTGGATGCGGCTTATATATAGAGGTGCGCTCTATAGTCCGGAAAATACGGTACATATATATAGAGTATATACAAATGTTTCAGTCAAATTCTTTGTCATGTTTTCTGCATGTGCTCCATGTATGGGCTAACGATATTAACAAAAAAAGAGTATCTTGATGTTTGTTATCCTGATGATGATATTAAGACAATATTTTTGTTTTAAAATGTATTAGTTGAGGTTAAAGTATCAGATGAATATGAAATGACTGTAAAATTACTGCAAATGTCCAGAAACATCACATTATGCCCAGAAGTTATGCACCTAGACCCTGCTTTATCTTACTATACCTTACACAGGTACAGAAGCATTGAATTTTGAGAGCAAAGGCTGATGCACTCTGCAAATGAGTAGCACATTTCATTTAAGCACACAATAGTGAGAAATGTTTGCTTTGATGAAATCTGGAAGTAATTTTCTCTCCTAAAGAAGGTGGTTATTCCAAGCTGTGAAGTGACTTGTCACAGCACAAGATGCTGTGAGAGAGTCTGTTTCTGAATGCACTTTCTGCATGTAAACTGGTGTGAATCAGAACAGCATTGATTTGGATCCAAATTAAAATTCAAGTACAGCCTCTGGCTGTTATGTGGCATTAGTAGCTTAAGCCTCTTCCATAATTATTTTTGTGTCATTTTCTTGTGGGGATTGTCGAGGCCCAGTTAAAATTGTCCTTTACTATTAAATAGATGTGAATATTTTCTGTTGTTGTATAGCTTCAAATCTTAACTCAGCAGTTAAACAAGCTAATTGCAAATAGACATTTTAATTGGCTAACCAGGCTCTGATAGTTTCATGTGGCTAAATATCTGCCTGCTTGTTCCTTTATGCTTTTACACTAATGTCCAGTAGTAATGTATAAGGGTTCATTTAAGGGTTCATTCAGTCGGTCACAGTGCAGGTCTCTGGCTATTTTCTCATCTTTTTATTTTTACCAAGTGATTTCATTATTCTTCCCCAAAGAAATATCATTACCCCTATGATTCACAGACTTTAATTACTCATGGCACAGACACATGGGTGATCTTTGTCCCAATGGGTCGCCATGATGGCACACTCATTTGTATTTTCAGACAGAGTCACAGGAGACCAGGCTAACATGCTGTCAGCAGCACGTCACCTCCTCACTTCTGCATATCTAGTTGGTCCTTATTACTCCTCTGTACTATTTTTACTCCTCTGTACTATTATTTAAGTATACCATTTCAGCAAGTGGGGTTAATATTATTTTATGAAAGGAAATTATAAGCTGTGTGTAGTAGTACAAAGAGCCAATCATTTCTGGATTTGAGCAAATATTGAAGAAATATGCCACTTTTTCATTTGTTTATTTAAAGGTGGTAATATAAAATCAGTTCATGCCCTCCCACTGAATAAAAAGATACATGAGAAAAATCAGAATAAGTATGAGATACAAAATATAATGTCATCTATTTAAGAGCTCTACATCTCATTGTTGCTTAAAGCGGCACTATGTAACATTTTAATGGGTTGTCGGCCACATGCTTGTCTCTAGGGAGATGTTCTTTATTTGTCCAGAATGTTCACAATATGGCATTAAACTATCTCTGCGGAAACAAACAGGGGCGGACTTTCTACCAGAAAAGTTACGTAGTGCACCTTTAACTAGTAATTTTTACAAACTGGTGCTATGTTTGCTTTATTATGGAAAGTTTATTTCATTTTTACTGTGTGATCCACCATTATTAACTACTACTATTAATCTATAGGTTTTCAAGAGAGAGCCACTGTGACGCTCTGTGGGATCTTCAGTAAAAACTGACATGATTGGGTGGGATAAAGAAGGCTTAGGCAGACTTACTGTCAGAATAAACTAGGAAACGCACCGTGAATGTGACCCACAAGTTTGAAGCCTGCTATTGATTTTTTGCGCGCTACTGGAAGAGCTCCTTTAATTGCCGTGTTTTTGGGGTTTTTTAGCACGAGCACTGATGATAGCTTGTTTTGGTTAATTGAGGGTATTGCTTCTGTCTGCTCCAATGATTAAACTTGTGGCATATTAAAGAAGCATCACAATTTAATGATTCAAGATTTTTGGAGCTAAGGCTCAACGAACCCACTGGGATTTGAGCTTTTGAGCTTTAAGTCCCTCAAATTAATACAAAATTGTTTGTAGTATCTCTTAAAGTCCTTGTTTGTGATGTTGGATACAGTGGAATTTATTTTCGCCAGATCTAGAAAGAAACACATATTAAAACAGCGTTGATCTCTGTAAATCTTGTTGTGTTTTTAAGATTTCAGATATGCTACGTCAAGAGTTGTGTTAGTAGTGTAGTGCATTCTTGCATGAGTAATTCTATATTCTCTGCAGCTTAAAGGGTGCATTTTACGCTATTTTCTGATCCATGTCATAATGCTGTTTCCACCTCACCAGCATACCTGGAGTTTTATTTCATTCACACATGTTTAACACACAATCTCTGCATATTTAGGCTGAGTTCTTCTCTCAAACATTAAACACAGTTCCACCTTGTGATATCATGTAATACACCTTCACTAGAATCACTTGGACGATCAGCTCTGGGTTTGTCCTTCTCTGCATCTCCAAAGCTCTTGCCTTTTGTTCAGTAGACAGACTAATAATAAAGGACTCAACTCCGGGTATGTTTTTGAGGAGGTAACAACATTATAACATGACTTAAAGCTCACATGAACCAATTTTGTGTAATATAGTACCTGTAAGGAGCCACTGAGAAGAGTCAGTTTTGTCATATACGTCACACATCACTAGTCACTGTACTGTGGCCAGTCTAAGCAGGTTTTATCACCTCATCAAGACCAGTGTATACAAATGTATTCTTAGAGACACATATCTGCTCATGTGCAGAGCCTGTAAATCTCCTCTGCAGACAGTGACAATAATAGAGTAGCATTCGTTCACTTTTTTCCTTTTCTTTTCTTTTTTTGGTGAGCATTCATTACTGTCATCACTGCTCCTCTCTGAATCACTTACCAGCACACAGACACATGCACCAGCACACACACACACGCACACACACACATGAATTCAAATCATCCCCCTTCTCAACCTCTGCATTTCTATTTTTTCTCTCTGCTACTGGAGAATTCCTGACATGACACCCTCACCTCTCATTTTGAACACCCCCTCTCCCTTTCCCCCTGCCACCCTTTGGAGCCTGTCACCCAGTAGACAATGGGGACCAGGGTGGATATTGCATTTTTAAAGCAGTGCTACTTTTACCCCCCAGCCCGTCCCTTCGCTCGCCTTCTTTCTCCCCGTAGTTGGCTGTCAACGGAGATAACTCATTAATATGTCACAGAGCTATGAGAGGGCTCGTGCAAGGCTGGTACAGGAAACCAAATCAGTGTAGGAGAAGCACGGAGCCATGTGATTGGGTTAAGTAGCAGTCACATGACCCAGAGTAAAGGTCACGCTGGCTCAGCACGGTGTTCATGTCAGGTGAGGAATTGTGTACATTCAGGAGGGAGATGGGTGGGGTTCCTCTGGGTCGATGCCCCAGTTAGATACTCCTGACTGAAGACTTGGGTTTCATAATCTGGAGATCAGTAGCTTTGCAGAATTTGTCATGGAAAAATCAAAGTACATTAGTTTGCCTAAAATTATAAAGAAAGACAATAGGCTGTGTTCACGTGCTCCAGAATGATTATTGTTTAAAACTGAGGTATTGACCTTATTCGCCCCGCCCACTTTTGCAGTAAATGCAACTAAACCGCGCTTTCTTTGTGGTGGCACTTCAAAGGAGAACTTGGCAAGTATGAAATAAAATAGGTTTATTTGTGTAAAATGTTCAATGTTCATGTACACCACCAAGTCAACACTGAGGTTTTTAAATGGTTTTGTTAGTCAAATAGAACTTATTTACTGTGTGGCCCCATGCAGAATAATACAGCCTCAATGACAATGGCAGTGCCCAAGGCAACTTTCGGAATAAGGCGAAAAGGGCAGGTGTCAATTTGTGAAAATGCAACTGGTGAACAAGCAAGGATCAGCACTGGATACCTGTTCTACAGCAATAAAGGGCCTGTATTACTCTATTTTCTAATCTATGTTATAATATTGTTTCCTCATCGAAAACATACCTGGAGTTACGTTTTGTTTGATTAACATACAAACCCTGTATATTAGAGTTATTTTCTCAAATGGAAAACACTCTCTTCCACTCTATGATGTGGTAATACAGGAAGTGCTCCACTGTGCATACATCCATACACCTTCACTAGAATCATTTGGATAATTTCAGTTTTGCATATCTTTAATGAATTGAGAATCTCTACTGAACTAAAGGTAACCACATTCTAATATTGCTTAAAGCTCACAAAAATCCATTTTGTGATATAGAATGCAACCGATTACAACAAATACAATACGTTATGACATTTTGACTGAGAAATACCTTGCTTATTCTAGTCCAAATAGTGTTACTATCTGATAGAACTGAATGGACGCCTAGACATAAAGGTTAAAACAGACACAGAGTTGCATCAAGACGCTCTTTGAGAATCCCTGCCCCACTCCCCAGAGAGACTAGACTTATGTTTAAATCATCCATGCGCCTCACCCCCGGTTCAGCCCCAGTTAAACGCTTTGATCACCGACTTCTTTTCTGCGCCTGCTGTCTGACCCACGCACGTGTTAACCCCCAGGTTCTGGGGGTCTGGGTGGGGTGTGAGCTGTGAAGAAGGGGACGTAGCAGTGGTTCCGGCCCCAGCTCAGGAGTGGAGGCCCCGGGGCACTTCTTTCTGAGTGGTCCCTGGGTAGTTCTCAACCTAACACAATGGCTGGCTCAGATGTTCTGTACAGTGTATATAGCCGAGATATATTTTGTATTCATATATTTTTATTTTACTTTTAAATATATATCTAATTATACTCATTTGACCAGTCTCTTCCTATTTTTTACTATTTTTTTCCTACTTTTTTGCAACTTATTTATTTTTTATGTTTAAATCCAGGATAGAAATTGTTCTCTTTAACTGTGCATATGACTGAAAGGTTTTTATTCCACAGTTTTCTCTTTTCTCTTTTGTGGTTTTTCTTATTCTCTAAAGAACTTTGAATTACTTTGTGTATGAATTGTGCTATACATTTAAACTTGCCTTGCTTTTGCTCTTTGTTATTTTTAATATGTTTATTTTATGATGTGTGAGCTACTGTGTCAATCAATGAAGTTTGGCTAAGTCTAAGATGTAGCTTTAACACCAGTAATGCCAGCAGAGGAAGTGCACAGACAGACAGTAATGTAGTAGAGGAGGGCCCCTGGCAGCTTGGATCAACCAGGTGCTTAAGAGGCTGAGATACAGACCCAAACAAGGCCAAGACAACTGAGCGCTGTAGGCTAGCATCGCAGGTCAAAGCCCCTTAACACCACGCTTTTGCCATGGAGGATTATGAATATACTACTGTACCACTGTACTACTATACTGCATGCCTTTGTACTACTATATTTATTGTAACCATGAATAGAGAGGCACCATAGCTCACGCATCACAATATATTATAATAACAAATAGTAAAAATATAAATTGCAATAATACATTCTAAATAAGCAGCAAACATAGCAAGAGACTGGTGTCAAATGCATATATACATATGCATAAATGCATATGTACAAGTAAACATAAAATGTAGAAGTAGAAATAGAAATCGGTGGCAATACTGAAAAATTTGCTGGGTTGAATATTGGCATCCCAATATTGGTTCAGTTGATATCCATTTTGGACATATAGATTAATGCAATGGGACTATTTACTGGTCATAGTTGGCCCAGAAAGTCTCATAATGTTTGAACTTTTATTTACACAAAGCTGTTCTGAAGCTAGTTACTTTATAAAAGCTACATATGCACATACAATTGGAGCTATTTTGTCTTATTTTCTTTTTGTTTAAAGGAAATTAATGCTGTTATCAGTCTTTGCTCTGGTATTGATTGATATCGGCAAGTACTTAAAGCTATAGTATCGAAATCAGTATCGAAACTGGATCAGTACATCCCTACACACGAATGAGATTGGTGCTGAGTTGTGTAAACTGACATGGGACTAAATGCATACTTGATAAAAATTTGGGATTATGTTGGCTCATTCATTTTGTAAAGTAAAATATTGCACATTTTAGATCATTTAGCAAATATTTAGGGATGTGACTTGTCAAGTGTGAACGCAAAATAATCATCTCTTCCAAAGTTACAGTTAATTTGCACATTAGCACTCGTACAGCCCAAAACTGAAGGTAACACAGACTTGTGTTAAGACATTGTGACAGAAACTGGTTTATTCCATTTTAAAAGCTGGTGAAATGAAAGCGCTTTGGGGGTAGTGATTTCCCTTCTGAATCTCATGGTTACTGATTGGTATTTCATCCTTATAATGAGTTTAACCACATTGATAGTCTTGCATCATTAGACTGGGCTTTGATGAGTTCAGGCCTCTTGTTGCAGATTGGCCTATCACGATAACACATTTTGGAGTACGATATAATGTTGAAGGAAGTATAGATGATAACCAATAATGCACCATAGTACTGGTAAGTGTGTGTGTGTGTATGTGTGTATGTGTATGTGTGTATATGTATGTGCGTGTGTAAGTATGTGTGTGCATCCTATCCCACTGCAGAGCTCCAGTGAAGTTGATTCCTGTCAAGTGTGCGCTCACAGACAGGGCTTGACCATGCGTTTAAAGAGTGCTGGAGGATTTCTCGCTTCTGTGGGCTGAGTGGAAGTGTCACTCAGGGAGATGCGTGCTTATGTGTGTTTGGGTATGGCCACAGTGAGGGGCTGTTGGCGTACGCGGAGGTCAGAGAGGTTCGAAGAGCTGTCCACACTACAAGACAAACAGACAGAAGGCTTGCATTTGATTAGAGCGTCATGTAGTGAAATGTGTAACTGTGGTAGGACAAGCAAATGTTTTTATGAGATCAGCTGCCAAAAATATTGAGGGTTTTTTTGGCTCTTAAACAAAAGTTTTACTCAGCTCAAGTTTTTGATTTTGATTTTGGAATTACTATTAAGTTGGTTTCAACCACAAATCACAGTGGCAAATTCTTCATTCATGGGAAAGGGATCTGACAAATGACACACATGCACTTTACCAGTAGTAGGATTTGAATTGTAAGCCTTAATTTAATTAGAAAACATTTTTTAAAGCAGACCTATTATGCAAACCATCACCATTTACTCACCCAAAATTGTATTTGCAGTCATTTGTGCATGCTTGAGCATCTTTCCAATACTGCGGCCCTCGTCTATGGAGCAGCCTGCTGGAGGACCTCAGGGTTTGGGTTGTTTGGTTGTGTAGGGTTGGGCAGCTGTGGGGGTTGGGTTGGTGGAAGGACATGTGGGATTGTTTTTAATCACTGTAAAGCACTTTGTCTTACATTTTTTGTATGAAAAGCGCTTTATAAATAAACTTTGATTTGATTTTCTTAGATATTTTCAAGACTCCATTTTGCTGCTCTTTGCGCTGGCAACTTTATTCTCTAATTTTATTATACTTTTATTATACAACTATTATTAGTAATTTACTCTGCGATGCACTTAGGATTTAGCAGCATAGTCAGTCATTTTGGTACTAATGAAAAAACATTTGTGGCTCACTCGTGACATGAAGCTATCCATAAGAGGGGCTGACAACTTCATGGGTCTTTGTTGTGATGGGAGCGACAGTGACATCAGCTTCTATTGGGCACAGCAGTTTTCTAACACAGAAGTCAGCTGTCTTAGATAAGTATACGGCAGACACAAGCACTGCAAGTCTTCTTTGAACCACTGCATAAAGTATCTGTTACAGTAAGAGAAGCAAGAAGACAGAGAATGTTTTGAAAATGTTTCAGCAGGTATAAGTGGACAACTCTTTCATACTTACCCAGGGGAGTTTTTGGCCTAATTTCACAAACTGCTCACCCACATGCTGTACATATGTTCTGCCACGTTCACACATATGGCCATCCTAATGTGATCCTTGTACCCACCTCTGAGCAAACCACCCGAGAGGAAAGAGCAAAGTTATACCAGTCCTAAGGGAATCTGCTGTACGACTGAACCAGCCAGCCAAATGATAGTGAGATGATGTGTACTTTTGGGCAGAGGAGATGAAGCATAAGAACCAAGATGGTAGCTAAGATGTGTGTAAGGTCAGTGTGATCCTTGCAGATAACCAATTTACTGGTTTGCAGCATGGAGATTTGCTTGGCTTCAGTGTGACCAATTCTTGATTTTTTGAGCAAGCAAAATGTTACCATTACTCACTGAGGACAGATGCTGATAAAATAAGTCAAAAAGTTATGGGCCGCTTTGTTGTAGTTTAGCAACGCAGTGAGCGAAGGAAATTTGACCACTGAAATGGCCAGAGTAAGCCCTATATACACAGGTATGGACTTTAAACTGATGAGTTCGTTACCACCCAATGACATCATGCAGTAGAGCATGATTAATTTGTGCATTCATGGTCCTGTTTAGGAGTTTAATTTTCAACACAAAGGTCACAGTAAGTAACTCAAAAACTGTTGGCTAATGCTATCTAGCTTCTGGCTGCAAAGTTATTTGAAAGGGACTTGTTTAACAATTAAAAAAAATTGTTCTTTGTGGTCAGAATGTGTTGAAAGGAAGCTCAGACTATAGCCTAACAAAGCCTCAGACAGAGCATATCTACAGGTAGCATCACACCCCCAGAGAGGATATTTCAACCAGGCCCTAAAAACATGATCAAAACATGCTGAAAAGTTCAAAAGTAGCTGTTTAGCATAATAAATAACCCTTTGCAGCGACATAGTGCTGGTTGCCAGGGTAAGCTGTGAGACATGGCCTTGAAGGGAAAGCCAAAGTCCTGGGAAGATGGAGCAACAAAAGAGCAGTTTGGTTGTGCGCTCCACTGTGGCAAAACTGATGAAAGTGGCATTGGGCGAGGGTGTATTTGTTTAGCATGCATGTGTGGGCCTCTAATGTGACTTTTGAGGAGGAAAAAAAAATCAGCCGTGGTGGCAAGATTTAAATGATAATGGCTCTATTGACCCTGAGAAATGCATGCGTTTGCAAGTGGGCAGTTCTGGAGAGAGGAGGGGTAGGTACGAAAGAGTAGCTGGTGATAGGAGTGGCTTTTTGTTGTGTTGCCAATTTGATCCTATGAAAGAGAAGTGTTTACACAGACTTTCTTACCATTATGAGAACCGAGAAAGTGCACAGTGCAGCAGCGGCCCTTTTGACAGCTACAATAACATTAATTAAACAGTCATCTATCCAAACAAATTAGCTATTTAATTTTGTTTTGCTGTTTTATAATGTATTTCTCCTGTCTTTTTAAGTACTATGCGATTTGCTCATCTGCCATCCTTAATGCTACAAATATCAGTTCTTAGGTTTAATACAGGGTTTGTTATTTCTCAAAACTATCAAGACAATGATGTATTACATTTAAAACATGTGTGGTCCTTTTGTGAGTTGTCTGTAGCATAACCAGTAGTGACTGTGAGTGATTGGTTTTATTAATGTGCTTTTCTTTCATGAGGCTCGTCCAGCTGTCTGGGCCTCAGGAAAGGGTTTATTCTGAAATTTGTCATGGTCAATTATGGGAACTGATGAGACTAGAGTTTGGGAACATTGGTTGTAATATGGTGACACTGAATCTAAAACCAATATCATTTAATAAAAGTATGTGTTTTATGTGAGAGACTGGAACAAAGAGAAGAAAATAAACCATTTTGGGGGGTTACTTTGGAAGTTATGTAAATGCAATAGGCCACAATGCATTGTTTTATCTGGTTTTATCGAAAATGTTTTCAGTAGGGTCATCTGATCAGGAACTGCCAACATTGTGCTTATACAGTAAAGGTCATACACTCTTAATGTAAAAAAAAAAAAAAAAAACAGAAAAATCTCTTCTGCAATTGCGTACTTGCCTTATTATGTAAAATGGTTACTTCTAGCCCTCTCCTATACTGGCCTCTACTGTATTGTCCTGAATAATCTGACTGCCCTGCTTTGTGCCTGTGCCCTTGTGTCAAAATGATACATTAATCCAGGTTAGCCATTGTTTATTCAGTGCATCCTACCACGCAATCCCTCTCCTTTGCACTATAAAGACTATATCCGTTGTGCTTTCCAATCACGTAACTCCAATGTATGAAACGCCGACAATAGCTGGACATGCCTGCAATCTTGGAAGTGTCACTCACAATAAATGAAGCTATCCTTACTATTCACGGACCATTTGAATCACTTTGATGAATTCATGTGCTGTTTTATTTCAGTCGCCATGACTCTATACAGACCCTTTAAAAATGTGTAAACAAAAACATCCAAAACTCTGGAATGGAGGAAAGTGCAGTGTAATATAATGGGATTTCACTGGGAAAACTTGTATTAACATCAGAATATCACAAAATATGAAAAATCCAGGGAAATTTGACAAATGAAAACTTCTCAGACACATGGGAGTGATATCATAGCCTGGCTTAAAAACATTTATACTTGTGTTTTACATTATTTGTTATAAGAAGAGATTATGGTACACACTAAACAGTTTTGAAGAAGGAAAGGAAAGAATCCTGATTTTTAGGTTTTACTGGACAAATCCTGACAGAAAAGGAGAGCGCACTACAGTTTTTCACTTCATCTACAAATGTATTAGACACTTCATCAAAAAATATACTTTTTTCTAAAGCTTTTTTGTGAAGCTCAAATATAAAATATGTGTCATGGAAATTCAAAATGGTTGTACATTTTTTGTTATAATGTCCAAACCATTAAAATGTATATATGTTGATTAGTTAATCATTGAAAATATAATATGACTGCTTCATTTTGTTTCCAGTTGCCTCCATTCGAGAATTTTCTGATGACATAGCATTTTGCTGTGGAGATGGTGCTTTGTCTGTAATGTCCCAGTTTGGCATTAAACATATCCGTCTTGCATTTACTCAGTAACATGGGTTTTTATTGGCTTAAAAACTTTTTAAGCATCTTTACTGTTAGTGGACTCGCCTCTCCAGGGATCTGACACTAACTTGACACTATAGCGTCACCTGCTGTCTCCGTAGAGATGAATAAGTGTAATGACATACTGTAGAACAGGGGTGTCAAACTCATTTTGGTCCGGGGGCCGTATACAACCAACTTTGACTCCAAAGTGGGGTCAGAAAACTCATGGCATATATACCCCAAAAATAGCAATGAGTCCAAATATTTGTGCAGAGAAACGCAAATCTATTATAGAAATCTTTTTTTTTTTATTTTATTTTACAAAATATTATAATATTATGCTAGGTTAGGTTGCTTTCACAGCAGCATCACTAGCCTCTTGGCCCCTGGATGAAAACAGACGGCTGTTTCTTCAGTCCCAGCAATAATTTGTTTATCTTCTGTCTTCTCAATTCTCTGTTCAAGTTATTGTATTTTTCGCAGTGTCTCGTAGTGGCGTTTAAGATCATATTCCTTGAGCGCCGCCACTTGTTGCAAACACACCAAGCGTACAGGTTTCCCATTCACCTCCGTGAACAAATAAGAATTAGTCAATTTTTCTTGGAAAATCCTGCACTCAGCTCCACTTTTCTTATTTTTGACATTTTGCTGATGAGGGTGTCATGGTCAACAGTCAAAACAATCGTCCTTTAAGAGCATTTGGAAAGAGGCAGGTCTTCATTTGTCTGGTGGAGGCGCCACGCACAGAAGTACTGGAGATGCTGCTATGCTAAGCAGAAAATTACCAGAAAAATCTGAAAATTTTAAATATTTTAATAGAAAATCAGCCGAGGGCCAGATTAAAGGTCTTGGAGGGCCGGATCTGGCCCCCGGGCCGCATGTTTGACACCTGTGCTGTAGAACATAATATACAAGGAGAGAAGCTGGTAATGGACCGTCCACCAAAAAAGTTACATAATGCACCCTCAGTTGTGTTCTGTCTATTTATTTTTGCTGTTATGATAAACACAGAGGGAAGTTGTATACGTTAGACACACCGGGGAATCCCTTTTGATCAATGCCATATGGTTCCCTCTTGAATAGTCTTATTTGGCCCCTGGAATATTGCGAAATGTATTCAATGTGCATTAGTGACAGCATGATTAATTTTCCTAGGAGGTAGATGTGAGACGCTATTGAGATGTGTCCTTGAACAGGATTACAGCCTCAGTCTAATAATGTGCTCTGCCCTCTTGGAAATGAAAAAAAAAAAAATTAAATGACTTATTTCTTTGCCATTTTCCAATATTTTCCTTGCAAAAGAGGGTACTGAAATGGACTAGTTAAAAAGGTTTATTGGGACATGGAAAGCTGAGTAGAAGAGTTGGAGCTTCCAGGGGTAACATTCAGGAGTAAAATTGAGTTTTGGCATCATCAGTGGATTTGAGGATATGAAACATTTATTTTCGGTTTGGAATATTGTGAGATGAAATTCAGCAGAGCCTGTTTACATTTTGACATTCAGGACTTCGACATAGATAAACATTTTTAAATATGACTAATCAGAATGCTAAAACTTGCTTGTATTTCACTTTGGCAAGGCACTTCATCTATCTATACTGTATATATCTGTTTAGTTTGGTGTTGGAATCAAAACGGCAGTCATATCTCTGTAAACAGCCTCAGGAAAGCCAACTGTTGGCTTAAAGGTGCACTGTGTAACTTTTTTGGTGGAGAGTTCCTTTTGTTCAGTAGAGATAGTCAATTCCAGGCCAGAAATCATCTAACTTATTCTAATGAAGGTGTATGGAGCATAAAAACCCAGTGATGCACTTCCTATATTGTCCCGTAATATCACACAGTATTTTCTGCTTGAAAGAAGGACGTGTGAATGAAACAAAACATAACTCCAAGTATGTTTGTGATGAGGAAACAACATTATCACACAGAACAGAAAATGGAATAATATGGGCCCTTTAAAACTGCTGTTCTTTCTGACTTGGGCACCTGCCACATCTGTAAAACGAGACCCATCCAAGCAAATTCAATTTCATCCACTATTAGCCCTTCTCCCAGTCTCCAAATTATGCTAATATTAAAATGGCACAGTTCTGCTGTACTGATCTACTTTCATCGCTTGATTTCTTATGCCTTTTCTTCATGTTCCTCCATCTGCTTTTATTTTTACCCATTTTGCCTTCCTACCGGGGCCACAGCAGCAGCCAGAGGGTGGAGATAGTGCGTACGCTGTCACATCTTCTCTATTGCACATATACGAACAAGAAAGCGCGCTGACGCACTCAGTACCTCTGGGCCTCAGTGTGCTTTAGCTGCAGGTCAATCTCTTACGAAATGCGCCGAAATTATTTCCCAATCTCACCTCTGTTTTATAATCTGTGCTTGGCTTTAAAACTAGTGCAACCTCAGAATTGTGGGGAGCTTTTTAACCTTGATTTGGACAGGCTTCTTCTGAAATATAAAATGAAATAGCCTTTGTTGAACTCAGTGGAAAACTAAAATAAAATGAATGGAAAACAGCATATATAACTAGCATATACAATTTATATACACTACTAATGCAGTTGTTGATTCACTTCTTAGTCACAATGTATCTGACTCATTCAGTCAATGTGAGTGAAAAGTTTTGCTCAATAACACGGTGGCGATAGCTGGGATTGAACTACCAACCTGTGGGTTTGTTATATTGTCAAAAAATCTATACTCAGATTCTAATCAATTACTAGTAGTGAAACAAGATACTCATTTGAACAAGTATTGATAAGATAAATAAGACGCTGCACATTTCCTGAATGGTTTTAGTCTTTATCAGAACTAAATGGTCAAAGCGCTTTTCCACTTTCAAGACACTCAAAGCACACATCAAAGAACCAGTCACCCAGTTACACACACATTCATACACCAATGTACGCAGACTGAAGGGGGGGTTAAGTGTCTTGCCCAAGGACACAACAACAGCCAATGATGTTTATGTCGAGATCGGGATTCAAACCGTCAACCTTTGGATCAGTGGACACAAACTACCAACTGTGGTACCCAGAACTAGTATGAAGCTATGTAGCTTTTGTCATTAAGTGAGTTTCAAGCCCTTTCTTTATCAAAACTAAGTCAAATTCTAGTATCATGACAACAGTAGTTTGTCAGACAACATATTTACTAACAGAGCCTGCTGCTACCGTATATAACTTCCTAAATCCACTTTCCATTCCAGCAAGCAGCCATAGCAAACCGAGAGTGCGTGTCTAATTCACTATGTTCCAACATTTTATCAGTTTGTGGTTGCCAGCGCCGATTCTTTCTCCCTTATCTTCGTTCCAATGCGATCTGTCCCTTGATTTCATAGCCCTGTATTATTTCATGGTTGAGCTTTCTGCCCCGTGGATGAAACATTATTGAAAAATCTTCCACTACATCTATTTGCGCATTGCTGTCCACTCCAATCTCAACTCCTTTTTATTTTTTTATCGTCTTGGTCTTTACCTTTTGCTGATTTTTATCTACAGACCTGCCTACCTTAACAACTTCTCCACTTCATTAGCTGCTGCACACATTGAAAAAAGACATCATGACCCGAGTATGTGCCTCCTTTATATTGTTTTTTATGAGATAATTCAAGCTCGGCCAGAAACGGGGTTACCTTGTGGAAGAAGGGTTTTCCACAAGGTAACTGTACAATTGTAGTTTGTTTTATTCTGGCTTTAGTTCTGCTTAATTTCACCAGTATTGTTAGAGAGTAGTCACTAGGAGTAGTCAAAAGTATCAAAAATCAGATACCAATCAATACTAAAACTTGTATCGAAACTAGATCAACAGTGATACAGAAATGAACTTTTCCTGAATGATCTTGAGCTGTATCAGAAAAAGTATAAGATCACATAGAATAGGAAACGCCCTTGGACCACTGGAACCTTCCTGGACCACTGAGGGATTACACACATACTGTATAAGACCACATGGTAATATAAAAGAAACTATTATATAATGCTGACAATTAAATTAGCTCTAAAGAAATCCTTTTTTTTTAGTTGTCATATCATAATCGGCATTCGGTATCAAGTCTTTTCCTTAATAATATCGACATGGAGTTTGTCACTAGTCAGAAAAAAGGGTTACCTTGTGGAAAAAGAAAAAAACGTTCTGCCTTTTGTTCTGCTTAAATGCTTTTCTCCATAGAGATGTTGTTTTTTTGTCTGGAATGTAAACCTTTCTATCTTCAAGCCAAACGAAGACCAAGTTACAAGTCAGTTCTGTGGAGAGGCAACCCCACTCACAGTGAGAATGTCTGTTCTAGGCATTTTTAAGCTATAAAACCACCTGTAATGGAATAAATGTAAAGCACAGCTGTTTAATGTCACACTGTGGAACATTCCAGGCAGAGCAATGACATCTCCATAGAAACAGCAGATAACGGGCCCAAAGCACAAACTGACTTAGTGCACCTTTAATTTCTCCTCTATTGTTACTGAGTACCCACTAGGAGTGAGACATTGCTCTTGCGTCATACTTCAGCTTGAAAAAATCTCAATAGGAATATACCTTTTCTGGCCGTGAGTAACCCGCGGTAACCAAAAGCAGTCTTATCTTGCGCTCCCAGCTGCTCTTACAGGATTGGCATGAGAGCCGTGGAGAGCCGGATGAAATATGTTTAAGATTCGGGCCCATGTGCGCTTTGGAGAGGAGTGGAGCGTATGTTTTTTTTATACCGGCTGTATATCTGTGCATGTTTACAGTACGCCATTAACATGTCTCTGGCTCTAAAATGTTAAAGATGTGATTATCGCCACAGCTGTCTTCAAAGGAAAGGTGCTAGGTTGGGATGAATTTGTGGTTTATGAACAAAGAAGGAAAGCATAATTTGTCACACTGATTGAAAGTGTTTCGTCTTCAAAGATTTGGCAATGTATTTGGGAAATTTGTTTTACAGAAGCAGCCCTTTCTGGATCATTTTATTATGTGGTCACTATGTTTTGAACACACTGCACTCAAAATATATCTGGTTCCATGGGTTTTGGACTAGTTTTAAAGGTGCACTATGTAAGATTTTGGTTGATTTCTTGTTACAATGGAGATATAATTGTTCTACCTTACATTTATTACATTTTCAGGTGGTTTTATTGCTCAAAAATACCAAGAAAGCCATGTATTCTGACTGTGAGCTTGGTCGCCTCTCCACAAATCTGACCTGTAACATGGTCTGGTTTGGTCTCCATGACGATAGAAAGGTTTTACAGTATACCATACTGTGAAAGATTGCAGACAAAGCAATAACATTTTCATGGAGAAAATCTTTTGACAGACCCTCCACCAGAAAATTTACACAATGCACCTTTAAATTATTATGAGCTCTAGAAGAATGTTTAACCACTGTAGTATTTTGTACGTATGACAAATAATTCTTGGTACATAATCATAATTTGAAATAGGAACAAATGATTTTGAAACCAGCTTGATATGAAATTGAAATAAATTCACTAATCAAGATAATTCATTCATTTTAGTTTTTCAGTCACCACACTATTTCTCCTCCAAAACAAGGTGTGACTAAAATAATTATTTCAAGAAAAATTACCTGCCAGTTAACAAGAACAGGGTGGTCATATTTTCTTTTAATATTAAAAATAGTATATTTTTAAAGGTGCATTGCAGAACTTTTCAGATGGAGGTCCTTCTGCCTATTTGTTTCCATGGAGATGTTATTGCTTTGCCTGGAATGTTCCATGGTATGATATTAAACCTATCTACATAGCATTTATTCTAGGGGTGGGACTTGATTAACAGTTTCTGTGCTGCTGTGACATGTTTTGCATTAAAATGGTGTCCAGGGTTGAGGTGCTTCTGTGATATACAAACTCTTTTCTGCACTGTTTGCAATAAACAAACCCTTTGTCATTTATTCCATTGGGTTGTTTTTTGAATAGAAACTTACTGTCCGGCCGACCCAGAGCGCTTTCATGCGCTTTTGTTGTTGTAGTCGAAACTCTGTGTGTGTCAATATAATTGGCGTAACACAACATGGTGCACTGACAAACGTTTAGGGCTGCAGCTATCGATTATTACAGTAATCGATTATTCTGTCGATTATTTTATTCGACTAATCGAGTAATCGTTTGTTATTGTCGCATCTACTTTGCACATGTTAAGTACACACCATGTGCATTGACAGATACACATGTTTTGGACATGAAAAACTTAATTATCGCTAGGCTAAGGTTGACTTACCTCGCGGTTTCTTTTCCACTTGATGTAATGTATGGGTGCTTTCTGTTTAGATGTTGTAGCATCAGTGTTGAGAAGGTGATTTTTATAATGTAATCCCCTCCAGATTACAGATTACATTCCCCAAAATGTAGTTTGTGACATAATCAGTTAAATTACTTAAAGTGAATAACGTAATCTGAATACTTTGGATTACTTGATATTGTCATGATTTTTAAAACTACATAAATGTAGCAACCAACTCCTGCAAATTCTTGTTTAGTTTTAGACCTGGATTAGTTTTGGTTTTAGATCTGTTTTAGTCCTGGTTTTAGATCTGGTTTAGATCTGGTTTAGACCTGGTTTAGTCCTGGTGTGAGTTCTGGCGCGGTCCACGGAGTGTACGCGACAAGACACAATCCACTCGCAGAGTGCGCCGCGTACGGGAGATGCGGAGCGCGCGCCGTACCGGAAATGCGGGGTGCGCGGCGTACCGGAGCGTACCGCGCACGAGGAGGTTATGCTCTTAATATACATCCATTATACATCCATTATACATCCATGGGCACCGCGCTGTTGTGTGTACAGTGAAGTGCAGTGATCGTGCGGAAACTTTACTTCTACCACAAAAGGTTCTGGCCATCACCGAGCGTATGAAAATAAAACGAAGCACGAGGCAAAAAAAAAATCAATGCATTTAATCGATTAACTCGATGAATCGTTTCAGCCCTACAAACGTTCCATGTTGTTTGGCAAGTTGCAATAAAATATTTTCTTTGTAATTAATTAATCATAATTAACACGTTAATGTCCAACCCCTAATTTATTCATGGCTCAAAAACAATACAATAAAATACAATCATTCCTTCTGTGAATGGGGTGACTCTTCACAGATCTGACTGATAAAGTAGCACAGTGCTGTAACCTGCTAGTCTCCCTTGTGATAGATAGGTTTAAAATACTGTGGAACATTCTAGACAAAGCAATAACATTTCCATGGAGACAAGCAGGTAGCAGACCCTCCTCTAGAAAAGTTCCATAGTGAACCTTTACCCAAGAATAATCTGCTCACCAAGGATAATACATTCATAAAAGACAAGTTAAGATTATTGCACAATTCACATATCCTGTTTGAAGTCCCCATTAAAGTGTTGGAAAATGGAACTGAAGTAGCATAAAAATTTCCTGTGGGGAGCTCTACATCCCACATCAGCTGGGTTCTTTCCACACAGCTAAACAGCCCAAATCGGAAATGACTACAGAAGACTCCAGAAAGCCAATCCTTTGGAGGGTGAAGCATTTCTTTGATCATTACTTAAGAAGGCTAAAAGAAGATCCTTTTCTGTATTAATTTTTTGCCCTTCTTCCCTGGGACCTGGGGCTCTAGTGCACCGGCAGGTAAATGGCAACACCAGAACCTGGCACACTTTGAAGTTTATTGAAATGAGGAGAGGTAACTTCTTATGCGTCAAATAAGGTTCACTTCAACTGGTACACGTTGGCACCGAAGTTGAAAATAATTGAAATATGTTAGCCTTAAAGGTGCTCTATGTAACTTTTTTCTGTCTTGCATTTATTTGACTACATGTGTTTTTTGTTGCTCAAAAATATTTTAAAAACAACAAAAAAACATCCATTCTTACTGTGATTGAGGTTGCCTCCCTCCAGATCTAACCTGGAATTTGTCTTGCAAGTCTCTAAGAAGATTTATAAGTTTATGGCCATACTGTGGAACATTCTAGGTGCAAGTGAAAAAGTCTACATGGCCAGGTATGGCATATTAACAGACCAGAAGCTTTCAGAATGCATCGATTTTTTTAAACAAAGAATTCGCATATGAGTTGTATAGCTCTAGATGGTGCATTACTGGGGGGTACGCAGACCCTTAACCTTTGTGAGAATGGTATGGCAGCCTGATAGGATCAAAAACATGTAATTTACAAAACTGTGAACAACTGACACTGGTGTTGACAGAGGAGGAAGGCAGTGTGTGATCAGAGTTTCAAAGTAAAGTCAGTTCAGGTATCTTTAAGGAGATAAAGGTCAAGAATTGAATGGACATCCATACATGCTCATTTAATTTCTATCTTTAACCCATCTTTCAACCCGTATGAGCAGCTTGTCAGTGGTCTTGGTCTGGAGCACCTGTAGGACTCGCCTATACTGCGCACGTTTAAGGTTAATAGAGTGAGAAATGAGAGAACATGCAAACCGTACGCAAGAAGGTCATTTGTAACCTGGCCCATCAAACACAACTTTCTTGCTGTGAGACAAGACTGTTAAAGGTGCACTGGAGATAGAGATGTCTTTGCTTTCCCTGGAATGTTCCATAATATGACTTTAAATGGTTACATCTAGCATTCATTTTTTTTTTTTTTTCCTACTTTATTTTATTCTATTATTTGTTGCATGTCAGTGTTTGTCTACATCCTGCTCCAAGTACCGCAGCAATTTCCTAATGTTGTGAACCTGTTCACTCATATGGCAATAAAAAACATTCTGATTCTGATTCTGATTCTGATTCTGATTCACTCATTACAGGTGTTTCTGTTGCTCAAAAATACAATAATTCCTTTGGTGAACACATAATTCTACTTATTTTTCCAAACCCTTTTTTGACAGAATTGGCTGTAGACCTCTCCATTCAAAAGACCCAGGTATATGACTGACAATTAATTGCACAGCCCTAGTGCTAACCACCCCATCACTATTACATGTGATAAGATAACCTGTGATGGTGACCTCAACTTGGGCATATATAAAAATGACCCACATAAGTAGGGCCCCACCATAAATGACCTCTATCTGTCCAGTAAAGCAGAAAGCGCTTTGTCTTCCAGAGCTGTTGGCATTTCCTTATGCATATAGATTAGACTGGAGATGAACCTGGCCTTTTTACAGAGATGTGAAGATGGTGGTGCACAGGTGGCACACATTGGAGAGAAGGTATGTCTTTTGTATGCTGAAAGACCTCATGCAATTTTCAGACTCAAACATGCATGCAAAATGGAATAGCAAAATCCAAAACCATTCTCTTCTACTTTCATCTCGGAAATGGCACCTTATCCTTCCGGAAGGAGTTGAATCTGGCATATGTCACTAGTTTTGTCAGATACTGATCGAAAAGGGCAACTTGAAAAAAACGTAGTAGTACAGGCAAATTGTGTGTTGAGTGGTTTACAAAAAAGCAAAAGCGAAATGCCAGGATTTGAATATCGTATGCACAAGTCAAGGAAGGTCAACCAAAAAAGTCATCGTAGAGAGCGGCCATCTTGTTGGTATTTCCGCCGATAGAGCATTGATTATCCTTGTCAGTACAATCATTTATTAAGTGACATTTTCCTTTAAACCAATCAGTTAGGAATATTTTATCTTTAGAGAATTTTGGCATCTTAACAAGGTTGTGAAAATGTTGTTGATGTTTTGGTTAAAAATATGTGTGTGAAAAAAGTTTGGTTTGAAGTCTAAGGTTCAAGTGTCTGACAATCTGTGCTTCTAATGTAATATCTAGATTTAAGATTTATGGACTTATTTCCATTGGCACCACACACATTTGATTATCTCCACAAATTTAAAGGTACAGTATGCAACTTTTTGAAGGTCAAGCCAAGTCGCCCGCAATATTTCATGGAAAGAGACAAGAAAAATCAGAGAGACAGGTAAGTTTTATGCCATACTGTGGAATGTTACAACCAAAGGAACTACATTCCCATACAAACAAGGAGGAGGCCATATACTCCAGGCCAAATAAGAGTCATGTTTGTGGAGATGCAAGCCCGCTCACAAGAGATGATCCAGTATATTGTTTTTTTAGTGTAATGGCTACTGGCCTTAAATCTCCAACATATTTTCAATAATATTTTGTTTTGGTGAATCTGCTGCATAAAGAATACACACAAAGTTTTATATTAACACTTTGATACAAAGACATAACTGCACAAAATCTGACTAAACAGCCCTCCTATAGGTTTGTTGTAAATAATGATGAATAATGAATTTAAATTACATTATTTGGGGAAAATCATATATCGGCCCAAAATTATCGGCAGAGCTTATCAACCATCAGTTGCTCTTTATTCTAAACAATTGCTATTGGCCATGAAAGAAACTCATATTGGTCAATCACTATTAAGGACCATGTTGTTCAATGCAACAAAAACCAAACATGCCTTTATTTTTGTCAATTTTATCTGTGGTTTTAATGCATATGGAATTATCTGAGGAGAGCTCTGTGACAGTCGCCTATAGAATATTAAGTTACATTTTGTTTGTAATTCAGCGGTGCACTGACGGTTGCAAATGTGTTCATTGAAATAAGTTGATTCCCAATTTACATGGTTAATAAGGTCTTCTATTGTGCAGGGCCTCTGTAATTGCATGAGTATATAAAAGCTTTATCGCTCCTCAGTGTTAATTTGTCTTGATATATTTTCCATTTGTTCAATATTACCTTATTCAGAAACCTTTGGCAGTACTCGTCTGTCATTTTTGGAGTAGCTCTTGTTTCTGTAATGCTAGCTTTGACAAGTGAACAGTTTGGTTTTAGGATAAGATATTTGAAATTAACCATATGTAATCTGCTCATCAAGAAGCAGGATGAAATGAAATGTTTCGTATTTGCTGTCACAATGTTAGCTGGTCTCTTGTGATAGGATTCAATTAAGGAAGACATTGTTTTCACTGCATAACTGATATTAGTGGTGCTTTTAAAAGGATGAGTGGTTTTGTTTATAAATGTCAAAAGAAATATTAATGATTAAAGTGGATTTGAGGTGTAATATTTTCTAATTCAAATTTAGTCTTAACCACCACTAACATGCAGGCAATGTGGGTAAGGACACAACAACCAGATGCTATTCAGAAGGTAAATTCATCACAAATTTAGCCATTTAAAGGTGCACTATGTAACTTTTTATTTGGAAGTCTTTTACCTTCTTATTTCTATGGATATGTCGTTGCTCTGCCTGGGATATACTACAGTATGACATTAAACCGCTCTATTTTACATTTATTCAATTACAGGTGGTCTTATAGCTCAGAAACACCTAGAAATACAGGCATTCTGACTGTAAGTGGGGTCGCCTCTCCACAGAACTGACCTGTAACTTGGTTTGGTTTAGTCTTTATAAAAATAGAATAGCCTAATGCAAACTGTGAAACATTCCAGACAAAGCAATAATTTCTTCATAAAGAAAAACATTTGACGGACCCTCCATCACAAAAGCTACACAACACACCTTTAAATAATTGTTTGTTGCCTATTTTTTAGTAACTAACTTCTTTTTTGATCACTACACCAATATTTATACAGCAAACACATTTATACAGTTAGCATTCATCAATAATGTGTTACAGTTGTCTATTGTTAGTCTCTCCTGTACTTCTCTTCATCTTCATTGACAAAGTAGGTCAATGCCAGCTTATATAGTCCACATAATGGTCTGGTCCATACACAGGCCTGGTGCTGTCCTAGACCTTCTCAAGGTCATGGTGGTTCCATCCTCCACCGTGTCCCCATTTATCCCCCCAGATCTGGCAACTACAGACTATTTCAGGACACACACTCCAGGCTCCTATTCACTTGGGCTTTGGAAGGCACATTGACAGTATATGATAAAAAATATGTGTCGTATATATATTTTTTTCATCCATCAAACTCTGCACCTTGATTTAAATTTTCTTGTTCTCTCTTTTTTTTTTTGAGAAAATTAGCATAACCATTGACATTTTTGTTATTGTTGTATTGTTGTTGCAGGTAGATTTGCAATTTATGATTTAAAGGTGCACTATGTAACTTTTCTAGTGGAGGGTCTGCTACCTGCTTGTCTCCTTGGAGATGTTACTGCTGTGCCTAGATTATTTCGCAGTATGTAAATAAAATTATCACAATGGAGACAGGTTAATGATTAGATTTGGAGAAGCAAGCACATAGCAAGGCAGAAATGTTTAATGCCATACTGTGGAACACTCCATGCAAAGAAATAATGTCACCATAGAGGAAAGCAAGTAGTCAACCATCCACCGTACAAGTTACATAATGCACCTTTAAATTCAGAATCTGTTTACAATGATAATACAAGACTGAAAATGTGCTTCCTGTACCATATTTAGCAGGTTTCTTACACAGAGACCTTGTGGAAATATTTAGACTCTAGGTAAATAGGTAGCATACCCAGAGTCAGTAGAAAAAGGTCAGTTGTATTCGGCTGTGTTTAGGGTGCATCTCTCCCTGTGCTGTTCTTTATTAGCAGTGGGCTGTATTAGCACTGCCCCATGGGAATAACAAAATTAAAGAATGGAAAGGGCCCATGAACCTGACTGATACACTTATATGGTTTTCGTTGGAGGACAGAATGCTCTATGTGTGTGTGTTTGGGCAAATATAGGGTTAACGATTGCTATTGCCTGGGGTCTCCACAGTGGTAACCCTGTCAGTTAGCCAGCCCAGATAATTGCCTCAGAATGACAGCTCTGTAGGGCCTTGTGGCTATGAGCATCCCATATGCTTGGCTGTACTGTAGACTGCAGAGATGTGCACACAGCAGCTTTATAATTGGAAGTGTTCACCTAATGAAGATGCAGGTGATGCATTGTGTAGTATTTTGTTGTTTTTCACCAAAGAGGAGGGGGTTGGGAGAGAGTTGGGAGACTGATGGGTCGAGGCAGCATTTCTTATCCAATTCAATTCAATTAGACTGCATATATTGATGTGGGCAGGGGACCACCTGCTTGCGTATGCAGAGCACACAGCGAGGGGCTCGACTTGACAGCCCCACCCCTCTCCACTGCACATATTGTTAGTGGGAAGACATTTTACACCAAACACAAAATCAATTTGTTCTTCTTAAATACACAGAATGGATAGAAACACATTATCCAGGGAACACCTCCCTCATTAGTGCAATGCTTCTGTTTTAATATAAAAAGAGGTTTGCAAATATGCTGAAAACTATGTATTTTTTATGTCAAGTTCAGTTAGGCAGAAAATGGCCAAAAGGGACAAAAAGAGACAAAAGATGTAACCACTTTTAATACAGATGCATTCTTTCTTCAAAGCATATAGACTTTCTAATAATGCGTCAAATATGCACACAATTTTGCATTTTTTTATGCATCCCAAATGTTTGTGTTTGTTTTGGCTTTTTGTTAACTAAACCGATAATGATAATGTGATCTAATTGCTGGTGTAGTGATTGAAAGCTGTGAGCAGGCCGACTGACTCAAAGTGGTGGAAGACAGAGCTGTGCTGCCATGCCCTGTGTTAATGATCTCATTCACAACCTCCTCTCTCTAGACTGCCTATTATTTCTGCAGGCTACAATCAGCCTTATCCTATGGGAGGTTTACCAGGCTGACCATACAACCTTAAAGAACCTCTATGATGCTGAGCTAACTCTTTAGAGCTTTTGCTGTTGAAATGTTGTACCCCAGTCAGTACCCGCAGCAGTGTTTTTTATGGAAGAAAAATACAAACCCACAGGCAATGACTTCTGAATTGGAATACTTACATAAGTGTATGTACATAAGTGTAGGACATAAATACTATGTCAAAATACAGAAACAAATTACACAGAAGGAAGGCATTTTTCGCTTCACAAACTCACGAGAATCAGTTGCTTTCAACAAGAGCAGATTGATAACGTGAGAAACTCTATTCAGATTGACACACATATTCTGCCATGAGTCAGGTTAGTTGTTTTGGCCATAACGCTGTACGTATGTCATATCTGCTACCTATATCCAACCAGGAAGTCACATGATCAAATTCACCAAATCTTAAAAAAAAAGAAGACAGTATAATAAAATATGATTATGTTAACAATGCTGTTAACACAATATTGAAATGAGTGATTCAACCTGTCTACCTGCACTTAAAGTAATTTCTCTGTACTTTCACCAAATTTGTAGCAGGCGAAGAACCCCTGAGTAGCTCATGTTTCAGTGAATATGTGTCCTTTACTGCAGCTTGACGGATCACCTGTCATATAGTTTTTAATTTATCACTAATCTACTGTAGCATGTAATTGTATGCCATAGCGTTTATTTTGACTGGTTCTTGACACCTGCTCTGTTTGAGCTGGCATCCTGAAGAGACTACAACTTTGCAATTTTCCTGCTCAACTGACCAGTGTTTTAAATGGCAGTTATAATGTTACCCATGGCTGAGCAGGTTGATTCATGGTTTATTCGCCTCAAAACCACACTGTAAGCAGTTCTTTGTTTCGGGCCACTTAAAAAAAATTGACAGGCTGGATTGATTTTTTTTCTGCAAGTTCTGCAGACCTTGGTACGTGCATTCCTGAGTGGTATCTTGCAAACATACAAAAACAATATTGGGGCCAATTTATGAGAGACATTCACTTGGCTGTATCAAAGGTCCTATATTACTCCAAATTGCCTCCTGTGAGCTTTAAGCCATGTTTGAATGTTTTTACCTCATCAGAAACATACCTGGAGTGTTTTGTTCCACTCACACGTTTGAGTACGACTTTATTATTCATCTGTCTACATCTCTGAAGCTCAAAATGGTCTTTTTTATCAAACGATAAAAAATTGGGAATGACAGTTCTGAAATCATCCAACTGATTCTAGTGAAGTTGTTTGGAGTTGAAGCACTTCCTGTATTACCAAATGATATCACAAGGTGGAACAGAGTTTTCAGTTGATGAGAAGAACCCAGCCTATATATACAGGATTTGTGTTAAACATCTGTGACACAAAACACAAGTCCAGGAGAGGAAACAACATTATAACATAGATCTGAAAATAGCGTAATAGGCCCTTACTTTTACCTTACTAAACTTACTTTTATATGAATAAAACTGTGATATAAAACACGAAGAAATAGTACATGAGATGTCAAGTTAAGAAATATGGTAGACACAATGGTCATTAAAATACATGAGAATGTAATGATCTGATCTTATTTCTACCATATACCATCTTGGATACATGTAGTGCACATTACGAATCGACCCCTGTGGTTTTAAATTCAGTGTTTTTTATTGCTTCTATCTCATCTTCTCATATGGCACAGTGTTATGGGCTGGATATTGCTCTACTGTCCTTCTTTCTTCTGGAGAGGGATGGCTGGTCCTTCTTGGCCTCAGCTTCCTCTGGTACTGCCCCCTCCCCCAAACCCCTCTGCTTCTTTTCTGCCGCTTGACTTCTGGAGAAGGCGATGGCTCTTGACCACACTTTAATCTCATTCATGGCCCTTTTTTCGCTCAACTTTGCTCGAACTAGTGGTTTGGAAATGTGCAGTATTTTGTCCATTCCTCCAGGGCAGGAACGTCTTGGAGCTGTGGTGTTTAGCTCACTACAAGAGAAGCCAACAGAAAGGGATTCCTGTGTAATCTTTTAAGCTACACCTCAACTCCATAATGCCTCTCCTATGATAACTCACAGGGTTATTTTAAGGCTCTTGTGACAGGAACGTTAAGGTTTCATAATCGCTCAATGATCTGATTTAAGAAACCTGTCTGCTGTCACAAAATGGTGCTTTAGTATGAACTTAAAGGTGCTTTGTGTTTTAGGTCAGATCTGTGGAGAGGCCACCACTCTCACAGTCAGAATGCATGTTTTCTAGGTATTTTTTTACCACCTGTAATTGAATAAATGTAAGGTTGAGCTCTTCAAAGTTTACTGTGGAACATTCCAGGCAGAACAATGACATATCCAGAGAAACCATCAAAAAAGCTGTTTTGTTGGTCGGCATTTCCTTTGATTTTGCTTACTTCTATATGCCACATTGTTAAAATTTAGACATTAATTACACTGATTAAAGTCATTGTTATGTTTGCCAATTACACTAAATTAGCCTTTTCAGCAAGGCAAAATATGTGATGCTATGGTCTTATATGATCTCCTTGTGTTTGGGTGGCTTCCTCAGGTAGTGGTAATTGGAGGTATTCAGGTCAAATTATGATATTGGCAATTTTAGAAGCAATATTTTGTAATTTCAATAGAACTGAAACTATAAATAGATAAATATAATGTAAAGCGCTTTTATTATTTGTTTACACCACACTGGAAAGTATGATTTCATAAAAGTGGTTGCATACTGGGCAGGATGTCACTGATTGGATGTTAAAAAGTGCACAAATAAAACTCATACTTTAGCAGAGGATACTTCTGTCTTTAGAAAGAGAAATGTTTGCCTCAATGCTAAAGCTAATGCTAATTTTGAAGCACAATACATATTACAACAACGCCACAAACTGAAGTATTCTACTTATAAAAATAAATGGGTCTGGTCCAAATTCCTCGTGTCCTTATGAATGGGTCAGACATAGAGGACCTGTTTCCTTATGGGGTCAGTAAAGTGCACCTTAAACCTGTATCACGTGAATGCACCATGTCCATGTTGCATTTGAATTACACTTGAAACCAGTTCTCTCCACAAAGAGCCACATATTTCTGGAGTCACCGTGGGGCAGAGGCTGCGGCAGAGCAAGAAATGAAGAGGGGCTGTTATTGCGCTGGGGCTTTAATCCGGGGCTCCTCTCCCTCTGCTCACTCTCATTCTGACTTCCTCCGACAGATTAGGAGGCTTTGAAGGAACCCTCTGTAGTCTGTGCCGTTTTTTTTTTAGAATGGGGGCAGAAGAAGTGGGGGTTGGGTGTATGATATGACTCTTAGTGAGATTAATAATGCTCCAGACTGGGTGTGGTAAAGGAAACTGACACAAAGACTGACACATCTGGGGCGGTTTAAGGATGAGAAAATAAAAAAAGATAATAAATAAATTTAAAAAGATAAAATATGTTAACAGTATATTCAAAAGTTTTTTTTTCTTTCAAGCATTATTCTGTATTATGCAAAATTAACTCATAGTTTGTATCTATGAGTCATTAAGTCATTATTAATTGAACTTTCTATGACTCAAATCTAATTATATAATAAATAAAAGCATGACATTTTCCATTAGTTCAAATTGAACAGTAAGTTGATATAGTAATTATTATGACAGGTTTTGGTTGTAATTTTATATTGCACTATATTCACTTTGCCCTAACCCTCATGTATTATTATTAATATATTACTTCTATATTTTTATTTCTAGATGCACATTTGTATAATTGTACCATATTTGACTCTCAGTCTCTTACCATTTTTGCTACTTATTTTGAATGTATTATTACCATTTATATTGTTGCTCTTTGTTATTATATTTATTGTGACACGTGAGCTGTGTCCAAATAATATCACTTGTGGATCAGTAAAGTTTGTCTAAATCTAAATCTGTTCTGACTACAGCAATTTGGATAACGACAACATCTACTGTGTTAACCATAAAATTCACACGTTCATTTCCTCACATCCCCTCACTCCCTTACTTCCTTTGCGTCCTTCCTTTTCAGCTCATGCACCTTTTTCCCCAGTGAGTGCCCCTTAATCATTCAGACATGTTGTGATGTTGCATTTTGCTGCTTCCTCCAGAGAGAAAGAAGGAGGCCACTTTTGCGAGGGCCATTATATGAATAGGTATAGTTATCGGTTTCAGGGTAAATGTTGTAATTTTCCCATTTATTATTTGTATAGAAAATAATGATGTATGTATGTTTATAGATTAAGTAGAACTGTATTTGTGATCATTGCCTCAGGATGTTTCTTCACCTTTCTCCTTTTGGCTGCATGTAGCTTTAAAACACTGAATATGAACGTCACATTTATTGAGCCATCATTCTTCTGACGTCAGACTCTAAAAAAAAATCTGTGTGTGAATGTGTAAAGATTCTGTACATTCATTAAAAAATAATTTCACATGAATGTGTGTGTGTGTGTGTGTGTGTGAGGCAGAGCTCTTGTTCACTGTCGGGTAAAGCGTCTCTCTCTCCTCTTCTGTCTTCTTTTTCTATATTTTTCTTGCGTCTCTCTTTGTATCTCCACTTTCTCTTTTCATCTCTCTCCATCTCACCCTTCTGTCTCACTCTGCCCCTTTCTCTCTTTCTCCTCTATCCTCTGCCCCTCTCTATTCCTTTTTCTCCCTCTCTCCTCTCCCCTTTGTCTCTCTGCCCCCCAATTTTTTCTTTCTCTCCCTCCTCTGTCTCTCTCTTTATTCCTCTGTTTCTCTTTCTCTCCCTCTCTCCTGCTCCCCCCGTCTCTCTCTTTACTCCTCTCTCTCTCTGCTCCTTTTCCCCTCTCTCCTCTCCCCTATGTCTCTCTGCTTCTCTCTTTCTTTCCCTCCCTTTTCTCTCTGTCTCTCTCTTTACTTCTCTCTCTCTCTTTCACTCCCTCTCTCCCTCCCCTTCCCCGCTGTCTCTCTCTCTTTACTCCTCTGTCTCTGCCCCTCTCTTTCCCTCTCTCTGCTCCTTTTTCTCCCTCTCTCCTCTTCCCTCTGTCTCTGCCCCTCTCCTTCTCTCTCCCTCTCCTTTTACTCCTGCTGTCCTCTCTCCTCTGTCTCTCTGCCCCGCTCTTTCTCTCGCTCCCTCCCCCTCCTTTCTCTCTGCTTCTTTTTCTCCCTCTCTCCTCTGTCTCTCTGCTCCTCTCTGTCTCTCTCTCCCTCCCCTTCCCCGCTGTCTCTCTCTCTTTACTCCTCTCTCTCTCTGCTCCTTTTTCTCCCTCTCTCCTCTGTCTCTGCCCCTCTCTTTCCCTCTCTCTGCTCCTTTTTCTCCCTCTCTCCTCTTCCCTCTTTCTCTGCCCCTCTCCTTCTCTCTCCCTCTCCTTTTACTCCTGCTGTCCTCTCTCCTCTGTCTCTCTGCCCCGCTCTTTCTCTCGCTCCCTCCCCCTCCTTTCTCTCTGCTTCTTTTTCTCCCTCTCTCCTCTGTCTCTCTGCTCCTCTCTGTCTCTCTCTCCCTCCCCTCTGTCTCTCTCTTTTTACTCCCCTCTCTCCTCTCTCTATCTCTTTTTGCTTTTCCCTCTCTCTTTCTCTCTCTCCCCCCTCTCCCCCCTGCACCTCTCAGCTCTCTTTCTGTGGGGCGTTTGATCTCAGGATGAGTCCTGACCATGTTGGCTGCTGTTTGTTTGACTGTTAAATCTATAAGTATTGCCCGGGCACTGCCAGGAGCCCTCATTCTGTTACCACAGCACAGCATAACACAGCACAACATAGCATAGCATAGCACAGCACATCATAGCACAGCATAGCACAGCACAGCACATCATAGCACAGCATAGCACAGCACAGCATAGCACAGCACAGCACAGCATAGCACAGCACAGCATACCACAGCACAGCATACCACAGCACATCATACCACAGCACAGCATACCACAGCACAGCATAGCACAGCACAACATAGCACAACATAGCACACCACAGCAAAGCACATCACAGCACAGCACACTACAGCACTGCACAGCACAGCACAGCATAGCACCCTACAGCACCGCACAGCACAGCACAGCATAGCACCCTACAGCACCGCACAGCATACCACAGCACAGCATAGCACAACATAGCACACCACAGCACAGCACATCACAGCACACTACAGCACCGCACAGCATAGCACAGCACAGCATAGCACGGCACAGCATAGCACAGCACAGCATAGCACAACATAGCACAGCATAGCACACCACAGGACAGCTCTCCATCATTGTTACTTAAAAACCATAGATCTGGTACTTTTGATGCAAACTATACACTGGCATTTACATTATGCAATAGGCTTAAAATTCTACTACTACTACGGCTGCTAATATTGCTACTATTACTACTACTACTAGTACTTGCTCTTATATCTACTTCTTATACCAGGTCTATTTGCGCTATTTTTTATAATCATTGCCATGTCAATTACTGTTACTATATTTTTAACTACTAGTACTACTGCTGCCTGTGATGCTACTACCAACACTATGGGTTAAATACTTTCACAGTTACTAGAAGTTTTAAAAAGTTGGAAATGTTTGTGTTAGCTTTGATGACATGGATTATTATTGTTTGTTTACAGCGTTTTTTCTCCTGTAATCCACAACACAAATACGGTCATAAATATGGCTACTTGAGACTTTTTTTGCTATCTCTTCTGCACTACCCACCACCGGATTAACTCATACATCCCTTCTCTTCACTGCTATTTTGAGTCCTATTCTATCCGGGTATCCGTCTGGCATACCCGGCTCCGCTGTACCTCCCACAATGCAACGCTCCCTAATCCCTGTCAAAAAAATGCATGCTGTGTGCGTCATCACTTTTAGGCATGGGGACTAAACTCTTAAACTGCACTTACATTTGAGAACTATTTTGGTACTTGCACTTGAAGGGGGAGTATCTGCTGATAACCCAGAGCCTTCATGCTGGTTAAATTAGTGAGGCTTACAGGCAAATTTCCTGTTAATTCTCCTCAATACTCTTCTAATCTGCTGTGAATCCGTGGTCTTAGCTCTCCAGAATACTGCTCTGTTTTACACTCTGATGTACAAGTACTCAAAGTTTGTACATTACATTAAAGCAAATTCTAAATTGTATGTCAAGTAGTGATAATTTATAAGAAAAACCCTTAGCTGTTTAAAAGCTGTTTTAAATTTATATGACAGATATTGCTTCTCCTCCTGTGGGCTCACCACCCGCAGAGGGGTTCATAGGGGGGTCAGGTCAGGGCTCTACAGTGCGCCCATTTCACTCGCATTTGCGAGTAAATATTTCGTCGTGCGAACGAGGAAAATAAAACAGTCGCACCAGTGCGAGTGCTTCTGCAGCCACAGTAAGGAGAAATGCGCACAGACGTAACGTGACAAGTTAAACGTTCTAAATGTATCAAACATTAGGGGCGCACACACACTAGGACTTCAGAATCGTGCCCAAGCCTGGATCACCCCTAAAGCGCCGCACGCTTTCCCAGCGCGAGTGCTGACCCCAGCGAACGAGCCGCATGTGGCTGATATCACTCATACGAACAAAGTCCGCTTCAAAACACACCCACGCCCCCTTCAACGAGGAGCGCCCCGCAGCAGGACCCACACCTGTTCCACCACTCAGTAAACACCCCCACGCCGCTGGACTTCCTTCTCAGCTAAAGCGAGAGCTTTGTCTTGGTCTTGTCTCGAGTGCATTTGGACTCGGTCTTATCACGGACTCAAGGTCTGAATACTGAGTGTGATCATATTTCATTACGGCCGCTGCAATAAACTTGTACCGTGTGCGTGACCACGCGGGACGTCTCTCTGCGGCCTGTGCACTGGAGCCCGCAGACACTGTGCGGCCCGTCAGCACAGACTCCGCAGCGCGCGGCTTGTCCACAGCGCGCACCCTTGTGTACCAACGTGCGTCACAGGGCAGGTATCCCACCTATCCTTCCGCCTCACGTCAAATACGCCAATACTAATTTTCTGTCAGTGTCCGCACAGAGCAGACCCACAGCACAGAGCAGGCGATACGTGGGCTGAAGTTTGCCTAAGAAAATGCCAAATAAATCTGTCACAATGTGCGTTTAGTTTGGTAAATGTGCAGAGGCTAAAAACCACTGTAAAACCAGGAAGAGAATGTAAAATACAGGTTTAAAAATCTTACCTATGTTTTTCACTTTGAAGCAGTTTTGTGTAAAGTGCCAGTGGAAGTTCTCTTAAAGAAGAGGTTCTTAAACTGTGGGTGAAGGTCCAAAAAGGGCCACAGAGTGTTTCAGTGCAGTACAGTTTGTTTGGCTTATTTTAAGTCTAAATATTAATCAGATAAAATGAAGATCTATTTATAAAAACACTGCGATCATGCAGGAAAAGTACAGTCATAATAATTCTTTTGTTTTTTGTATAAAATTAATTCAAATAAGTTGGTATGCGCAAGTTCTGCACTGTAATAATCGTTCAAAACAAAAACCTACTTGTGCCCCCATTTTTTTCTGTGCTCCTAAAATTTTTAACTTAGGGGCACATGTGCTCCTGAAAAAAAAGTTAGCGTAGAGCCCTGGGTCAGGTGCTGTGAGGATTGGGCAGCAAACTGCCCCCGCGACCCAGCCGGATTAAGCGGGAGAAGATGGATGGATGGATGGATGGATATTGCTTAAATATATATGATAAATATGGCCTTGGCTACTACCAACTACTAATACTAGTGCCTACTACTCCTTCTACTACTACTATTAATTGTACTTCCTTTTCTTTGCTTCTCATTATTAATTCTACTACTGCTCACTGAAAGCTTATTTAATTAAGGGCATACCAGGACAAATACACACAGACAAGGAGAATGGTTATTTCATTGACAGCTGCATGATTGTAGTCTTCCATTTAATTAATACAAGTATACAATTAACCCACAAGTAGCCTTAATTTTGTGCGAGCTATGTTAATGATAGAATATAAGTACAGCAGGAGTAATCCATGTTAAGAACACTTCCTGGGGTTATGGGAGATGAGGGGTTACGGAGGAAAACAGGGGAAGTTGGGGTTTGGAGATTAATTTCCGCTTGGCTCGGTGAGATAAGTCAGGCTTAATGAGTTGACAGAGAAACACGGAGGGAGCGGAGAATGAGGAGAGAGGAGAGGGGGATTGTGGGAAATGGAAATACCAACCAGGTGCTAATAGGCAAGCATTCATGGATTTTAGTTGTTTATAGCTGCCATTTTGAATACTTTTCACTTCAAAAGATCTGGTGTATTGCTTGGAATTTTTATTTGCTGTAACTTGGTGTTGCCTCCATGGAGATAAATAAATTGGGCTAGTAGGTGGCACACCTTCCGTTAAAAAAGTTACACAATGCTCTGAAATAATAACTAGGTATTATTAGGGGCAGCACGGTGGCTGAGTGGCAACACTCAGGCCTCACAGCCCGGGCCTTTCTGTGTGGAGTTTGCATGTTCCTCCCCGTGTCTGGATGGGTTTCCTCCAGGCACTCCGGTTTCCCCCATCAACCTAAAACATGCCCACACCCCTATGAACTAACATCAAGGACCATGACGTCCACCCTCCTGTGGGCTCACCACCTGCAGAGGGGTTCATGGGGGGGTCAGGTGCTATGAGTATTGGGCAGCAAGCTGCCCCCGTGACCCAGCTGGATTAAGTGGGAGAAGATGGATGGATGGATGGATGGATAGATGGTATTATTAGGTATTTATTCTTCAAGGGTCTAGATTTTTGGCAAAATAAAGTTTATCATCTAATTTTCTGATATCCGATAACAACTTAAGACTGAAACTTTCTGACTGAGACTGAAAATTTCCTATAAACAAAAATAAAATAAGACAAAACTGATCCAAATGTTATTTGTTATTGCTGTTATTTATCCCACAAGTAATTACTGAACAGCTTTGTGTATGTAAAACTTCAAACATTATGAGACTTCCTGGACCATCTACGACCAGCAAATAGTTTGTTAGGTACATTTTTAGGCCCAATATCTGCTGAACCGATATTTGGAAGCCGATATCCGATCCAGCAACTTTTTTTTCAGTATCAGAGTAGATTTCCAATACCAGTATTAGATCAGTGCATCCCTAATACAACTGCGCAAGCATTTTAACCCCTGAACTAAAACTCATTACCATAGTGTTGAGTATTGAGTTAAGTATGCTTTAGGAAACTGGTGTGAAATATATACAGTATACGCATTACCTGTGTTTACACCTCCCACTGAAACATAGAAGAGAACGCACTGTGTCTGTCTTCTCTCCTGTTGTATTTAGTACAGAAAATCTCCAATGAACCCAATTCCCAAAGTCTGAGTTTCAATCATTGTACCTTCATATAATATTAATGAAAGTCAAATGTTATTCGGTTGAAAATATGAAGTGTAAATGAGGCCAACAGCTGACTTGGGACACTCCTCTTTTAGAAAGTTTTCCCTGCCCGTTTCTCGCCTGTTTTTGTTTATATCATTGTTTTTGTATATTGTCAATTTGGATAGGGGTTAATTCTTGTTAAAACTATATTGACATAGCACTTGTGAACAATCAACTGGAGAAAAGTCTGTATTCATGTGTACTCAACAGGGAATTTGAATATGCAAAAAGGTAAAAAGCACTAGAGATAAACCAACATATTGATATTTGCACTTTTTTAGCGTATCACCTATTGGTATCGGCCATAAATCTCCAGCAGATGATATTTAATTTGACCTAACCAGCATTTTAAATACGTCGGGAAAATGTATGCATACGATTTATTTGAACACTTTAGTCCAAAGAAAGTAGTGTAAAAATATTCAATTTGTAGTAAAAGAAGGACATGGATGAGTATGTACTAAATTTTTATTCTGTCATTTGGGGAAAATTACCTACCGTCCATATCGGTCCAATAATATCGGCAGAGGTCATCGGCTATTGCTCCCTCTGGATTCTAAATAAGTGGTATTGGCATCGTACATGAAAAAAATGCATATAAGTTGATCTTTAAGAAACACACACCATCGTTGGTTTTCCTTGCATTACATTGAGTTATATTGAAATAACCTAAACCTTAACTATAACTTAATTTAACTGATATCTGAACCATATTGTTGATGCAATTATAAAGAGTTTACATCATGGAGATCTGATTTGTGATCCTTTAAGGAAGGCAGAACTCCATGATATCAATGTATGTCCATATTTTAGTCTATGTGATAAATACAACTTCCACAAATGTATTTCCTTTTCACACACATGTAGAAATCAGAAATCTCAGTCTAGCCTACACCACTTCAAACACGTATTACTGACTATACCTCTTAGATCCTACTGCGAGCCCACACCGCATTTAGACTTCATTTTGGGACCCCTGTAGGAGCTGTCCTGGAGCTGATTGGCGGTACACACTCCCGGAGCTCTCCATGGTGCTGAAAACCAAGAGCACTCTCCGGTACTTTCCTCCTGCTTGAAGACAACTCAGGAGCTTTATTGACAGCGCTTCACATTATTGCCCTATGCCAATAAATCCTCCCTTTATTAGACCCTGCATATTGATCTGGTCTCTCTCCGCATCTCTAACTCCGGACAGTTAATCCCATGTATTTTTTTTTCTCTATTTCTCCTCCTCCTTCATTCTGAGTCAAAATGGCACGCTCCATCTCTGTCGGAAGTAGGGCTTAACATATTATGTTTTTTTTTTTTTTTTTTTCACAAGCATTACAATAAGAGTTCTAATTTATATTTTAATAATAGGATAAGTTCACATTTCACAATTGCCAAAAAGAAATATGAGCTGGCAAACAGTTACAAGAGTCACATGTATTTCAAAACATGTTTGAACTACCAGGTTACCAGTTTTTATGCAGAAGAAACAATATATTTTGTTGTGTGAAGGGAAATTATGGTACTTCAAAACTGCTATACTTGTGATTTGCTAATTAGTTCCATTTAAATTATGATTTAATTTAAATTAATTTTGAAGCCCTAGTCAGAAGTTCCCTTTTGACTTCTATTACAAGTCATGGACATGGTATCCCTGTTTCTCCAAGTTTTGAATGTGAAGATTAATGTAGCTTTGATGCTACTTAGATAAGATTGTAGGAAATCCGAATAATATTTACATTTTTAACTCCCTGTGCCTCTCGCTGGTCAGATAACGGCAAGGCTAATTATTGCCCTTTGAGTGATTTGCCTTTGTGTTGCTAGCTGCTGATATTGCGCGCTGAAAATGCAAAACAGGTGGCAGATAAGCTCCAATGATTCGGCGGGTGCGCGTCGTCGTGTGCGCACCTGTGATAATGGTCCCCTGAGATGAGCCTGGCGATGTGAGATGGCTGATAGATTTTCTGTAGATGTGTGCGCGCCCGGAGGAAAGAAAGGCAGAAAAGTGTTGGGGTGATGTTAATCAGGCTGTCAGGTGCAGACAGGTCCTGCAGAGAAAAGCCTGTTTGCAGCAGAGTCCTCCGTGGGATGTCCCAGTGGAGGCGCACATACATGCATAAAGTCTATCACCCGCCCCTCCCCTCCTCTTCTGATCTGATGAGTGAAGGGGGATGTTTATACAGAGGGGTGACAGATCTAAAGGCTGCAGCTTGAAAATGTCAGGCCTTTTGAATAAGTAGCTCGGAGCTCTTTTATGTATTTATGCTTAGAGGACAGTGGTTGAATATAGAGATAGCCTTAGAGATCGGCCTTAAATCTTAGACAGAATCACAGACCGATATTTTGTTTTGGCCGACCTGCTGCATATAGAGTACACACAAAACTTTATATCAACACTTAAATGCAAATAAATAACTGCTCGAAACATGACTATACAGCTCTTTTTCAGGTTTGTGGTAAAAAGGGACTGTAGGTGAGTGTCGTAAATTAAAATAATTTGACAATAATACTCAATTTGAGTCTAGATCAAAAATATATTGGTTGATTTTTAAACAATAAACATCAGCATCAGCCATCAGCGAAAATGTTCTCTTATCCAGTTTGTAGTAAAACAAGGTTGAGTTTGTACTGAATTCAAATGAGATAATTTGGAGAAAGTAACCAAAGTCTGCCCTACAGATTGTCCAAAAAATATCAGGCAAAGCTGGTCGGCCATTTCTCTGGATTCTAAACCGTCCGTATCGGATGTGAAAAAAACTGTCAATTTCTAGTTGGAAATGTTTAATCGTGTGGAGAAAAAAAATCACCTCCTTTCCGAGTTTTATATTTCCTTCTTTATTGTTTGAACAAAGAGATATACAATGATGAAACTGGATTCATTTTAAAACCGTTCACAGATATTGTCTCTAAGTAAGCTGACCTTTCCCATTTGTGAGCTTTGATGTTATATAAGGACAAATTTATCTTCATCTAAACTGATTTTTTAAAGCTTATATAGTTTATTTATGTATTAGTTGACTGCCACAAAAATATACTGGATATATCACTGTCAGTAGCGTTTTATAATTAACATGGTTCTTCTTTACATAGTGGGGCTGCAAGATTAATTGCAATTTGAATGGACATAATCAGCAAAACACAAAGGCTGTGGAGGAAATTATGGTACTTCAAAAACTGCAAACAACAAAATTTCATTCTGCACACAAAATCTGCCAAGCCTGTAGTTTATGTCAGTACAAACATGCTCTGAAATGTGATTCTTGTATTAGTTAATTTCCTCTGTATAAAATATTAACTTTGAGCAGACTCCTATTATTAAAACATAAATTGCAATCCCAGTTGTAATGCTTCTTTCCAAATCATTCAGCTGTTTTACATAGTTTTAAGTATAATTTCTGTTTTTAATTAAAATTTGATGAAATGTAACATGCTCTATAATTTTTGAACACCCCTGTGTTAATGATGAACCAGCTAAACACTTAGGGAATATTTTGTTGAAAACATGAAGTGGCAAACTGTGCTTTGTAATAATCACCGTCTTTCACAGCTGTCTGTGCCTTCACACTGGGCACATCTGGGTTCTCACACGTTCATATTTAACAGCACACCCTCCCAGAAGGACCACTCTCACATCGGCACCTCCCTGTTCACATGTTCAGACTGGTAAAGTGGTCCTGACACTACAGCCCCTCCTCACACCTCTGGATTACTCATTCACACCACTACCAAACAGGGCTGTAAAACGTATAGAAAATCAGATACTAGTACCGAAACTACATACTCATTTGAGCGGGTATCCATACTGTAAAAAGTCACTTTCACAGGACAGAAATGAGGCTTTTCTGAACAGCTTTAGAATGATCGTGAGCTGTATCAGAACAAGAATAAAACCACGTAGACTAGTATACACTTATGGACCACTATGGACCCTAATGATAATATAAGAAAGTACTATGATTTAATGTTGAAAATCACATTCTATTGTCTGAAGAAAGTGTGTTTTTCATTATCCTTATGTATCAGAATCTGTATTGAGTATTGTATCAATTCCTTAGTATCATGACAACACTACTACCAATTCTACTACCAAATGTGTTGACATGCAACAATAATTTTTTGGGGTCAGTATATTTATCATGGGTACTTGTTCAGTGTATTAGTTGGGAATTTAAAAAAAAAAAATTATTTAACCTTTATTTAACCAGGAAAAAGTCTCATTGAGATTAAAAATCTCTTTTTGAAGAGCGTCCTGGCCAAGAGGCCACAAAAATTACGGTTTCAAACAGATAAAAACATACATACACATTCAGTATGACAGAATAATCAACACAATTCAAAGATAGTTAAAACAATTACACCCTGTGGATTCCAGATCTCTGTTTTTTAAAATCTGTTTAAAAGATTCTAAGGAGACCAGCTCCTTTAGCTTCAAGTCATTTTGTAAAAAATTCCATGCCGAAGGAGCATAAAACTGAAACGCTTTCAATGAAATGAAAGCTTTCAATGAAATGAAATCTTTGTTATATTTCTGTATCATGGTGAGACTTGAGCTGAAGTGGGTTGAATTGAAGTGGATTCTTTGACTCATTATAGATACAAACTAAATTGTTGCATTAAAATGATAATGATAATAAATAAATGACATAAATATACTGTACATTTTGAAAAAAGTTTTGGTATAAATAGTGAATTTCAATATTATCGTTTATCATATATCACACTACATAATTTGTTATTGTGGCCCCTATCCACCCTTGTGGCACAAACAGGAAAGGCAGTAGAGACTTCACTGTCAGTAAGTAATGTTAGTGGTGTTTTCCGGGTGCGGCTCATGTTGTAGAGAGCTGTAACAGACAGGCTGGCCCAGGGCTAGAAAGGTCACTGAACTCTTGATATTTGCATTATGGGATGTCTGGTTGTGTCTGCTCTACACATGTCAGGGAGAGGCTGTGGAGGCCTGGCGCTGGCATTTCTGTCTAACCACTTAGCCCCAACCCCCTGCCCAACCCTCTGAGTGGCCACACAAGCTGACAGTGCCCATTTCCTTCTCTGGAGTTTGCCTTTGGTGAAACAAAATGTACTGAGTGCTTTTGGATCATCCGGTCGTCTTATGTCGCACATCTTTTCACACTCAAATTGCGTTACATTACATTGTTCATTCATTCTCTGCTAAGGTTGTAGTTGACTAAAGAAATTTTTGGTCAACTACAGACTTGTTCTGCCGATTGATAAGTCGACTAAAAAGGAGGTGTGGCAAAATAAACTGTATCTCTGTATCTGATCCAAGACTACCACTACAGGAGTTCATGCTAAAAACAGCTATGTATGTGGGAAAAAAATACTAGGAACCAATGTATTTATATAAAGCCAGATTCAATTTGTAAATCATAATTTGCCTTTTTTAAATATACGTATCAAAAATATAGATGCCAACACACTCGCTTGTATATAAAGCCTTATGATCTAAAAAATGCTTAGTTGACTATTCTAACTGAACTAATTTTGGTCACCTAAGACACCATAGATTGATTCAGGACTAAACTTCCTACTCTTCACATTCTGTATTCTCAGCTGCCTTGGGGCTACCTGACAGAGCAGTGACTGCCAAACTATGCTAAACCCAAGCCTCTATAAAGACTAAAATGTGTGTTAAATTATAACATTATCTTTTGATAAAGCTGTTCTGACATCAAGGCAGATTTCCTCTCTGCAGCTCAGCCAGGGTTCCAGAAGGTCATTGTGCTCTGAGCTGAGAATACTTCATTTCCCAGAGTGCATCTTGACTGACTGCCTCGGTGTGCATGTCCTAAAGAAGGAGTGAATGATGTCGGGACCCTTAGCGGACAGGCTTTTTTCAGCTGTCATTAATCATACAGCTCTGTACTGGACGTGGGCTGCCCCCTCCTCCTCAGCCCCAGCCTCAGTGCCCACTGCCCTGACTAGTTCAGGGCTTGTTCCATGAATGCGTCACACTCTCCCTCCAGTAGAGTGGGACTGACCGAGCCCCTCTGGGCTGGCCTACTCCTGCACCTCCCTCCTGGAGCACCCAACCTTGAAGCTATTCCAGCTCATCCTTGTAACTTCAAGAAGAGCTGCATATTTAAAGGCAGTGATTAGCATATGACAGGGTTGCAAATTAGTTACAGTATTTGGAACATAAATACAGATGTTGACTTCCTTATTTAGAAAAGTTAGTACCAATAAGTAGAAAAGGTACTACCAATAAGTAGTGATTATAATGCATATTAAAGGGCACATATTATGCTATTTTCTGATCCATTATAATATTTTGTTCTCTTCATGTGTTTTGTTTCATTCACATGTTTAACATCTAAACTCTGCATATTTAGGTTGAGTTCATGGTGTAACCTACCTCAGGCTGAAATTAGCCACTATGAAATGATGTTTGAAGTGATTTAAAATGCCATCTGTTAACGTTTTGGTATGCCATCAAACCCATAACCAATCTAGATGCTATGAGCTTAAACCCTTATATAATGAGCTGTAATAATATGAGATAAAAGAATAAATAAGTAATATTGGTTGATGAGATTAATAAAATTCACTGTGAAGAAATGGGACACGTTTGATCTGACTTGAGAGAATGGGTTATGTTGCCAAGCTGTTGTCATGTGTATTCAACTTTGGCTGCTGTCTTTGAGGAGGGATGTCCGACCAAATGATGTGTAGCCTGTGTCCATCTTGTCATGTGGGACCAGAATCAGTCCTGACAGCTGTGTGGCCTCCATATGGCTTTGGGACTCAGACAAACCCACTTACAAGAGCACTGAGATGTGATAACATTGAGCGTGGACGCATACATAGGACTTGGTTATATCATTACAGCCTGACCAGTCCCTCTAATGTACACTAAAGCTGATAAACAGTGATGGCTGACCTTCTCTTCTGTTCCGGTGCTCTTAGGATGGACATTTCTCACGTGTAGCTCCACTTTCCCCCAAAGGCCCTTGTCCAAATTGAACTTCACACAAGTCTCATTTGTAAGACCAAAATTAACCACGTCTGCTATCACTAAAAGGTCAGTTAGTCGGGTGTTTTCAGAAATACTTTTTACAATCTATTTTTTCTACTGTTTAATAAGCATGTACATTTTTCATAACATTAAAATAGCTGTACCCAATATTTGTCCATTTGTTTTGACAGATTAATTGGAAAAGCAGTTTTCAGGGTCAAAATAAGACCACAGTGTACTGTCTGCATCTAATTCTGCATCAAATTGTTTTATTGTCCAAAAAACAGAAAGTGCTCTTTTAGAATACTTCTTGTTTATCATTAAAGCAGACATAATATACAAAATGTACTTTTTACAGTTAACCATGTTATATTTGTTTTCCCTGACCATTTACTCACCCAATATTGTATTTGGGGTGAGCATGTTTGAGCAATCTTTAATCACGCATTTCAAGACTCCATATTGACAAATAACCCCCATTTTCACCATCATGCGCCCGCTGCTCTGTACTTCCTTCATCCTCCAATTTTAGTTTCTTAATTGGTGAAATATGCAGCGTTGTGTAGTCATATTGGCATGGAAATAAGAAAATATGCTGCTGTCTACTGTAATCTGCAGCTACCCAACAGCTACACGACTATTTGTTGTGATGATCATTTTAGATCAATATTGGAAATTTGAAAATGAAATGAATATTGAAAATGTGCAGATTACAACATAATGTTCCATGGATGTCATAGACTACAGAGCAGACACAAGCACAGTATGTCTTCTGTAACATTAAAATAGCTGTACCCAGGATTTGTCCATGTTGTACCATTCGCTTTCCTCCAGGACAGATACAGATATTATAAATATGCATAACAAAAAAAGCCAAAGATACAGACCATTTACAAACTGCTTGGGGCTCACAGACATGCAGCGCCAGAGAACACAGGGTTAGTCAAACATGCATTAATGTGCATTAATGAAACTCCAATGTTGTTTTGTTTAGAGAGAACATAGCAAACTTGAAAAAAAGGTTAATTTGCAGATTAAACACTATTAAATCAACCTTTTTCAGCAGCAGATGTGGCCTGTCACTATTGGCAGGTAAAGAGTTGTGATTTGGGGGTAGCCAGGGCAGCCAGCACATGTATTATTAATGCAGAGTAATAGAGCCTTATATAGCACTATACATTATTGAGGCCCTGGTCCTGTGGAGGGCAGTTAAGCTGAAGTGGTGCTCGCTTTAATGGATTGGGCCAAAGTCGTGGGGAGAGCTCAATTTCCAGGAGCGCGACACAAAGTTAACACCTGTTTATACGGTGTTACACATGAGACATACAAGTCCACACGAGCCAAGAACTGCTCAAGATTTAGTGAAAAGGAGTCAGTGTTTTCTTATGACTGGTGTGTGTTGTTTCCTGTTGGTTATTTACAGAGCCTATATTATACTCACATTTTTTATCTATGTTATAATGTTGTTTCCCAGTCACAAACATATCTGGAGTTGTGTTTTGACAGATGTAACCAGGATTACTCAAACATGACCTATTGAATTCTCCTTTTCCATGGATTCTACCGGGACGACTGAGGGATTTTACACACGTGTGACTGAAACAAAACACAATTCCAGGTATTTTTTTGTTGTGGTGATGACATTATAACATGGCTAAAAACTCACAAGAGTCAATTTTGTGTCATGTAGGACCTTTAAAATGGTATGACTGAGTAGGGGTGGGCGATATCTCGATATTTTAAATATATCGAGATATTTTTGAAACTCGATATGAATTATGGCATATCGATATATCGCTATAATGCTTACGTTTACTTCTGGTTTCGCCGCTTCGCTTGTTTTTGCCTTGTTTGTGCCGCGCTCGCCTCCGTCTCCTCGCGTTTGTCCTCCGAGCTCCTCCGCGGAGCCCGGAGCTGGACTAAACCAGGACTAGGACTCAACCAGGACTAAACGCGGCCGCAGAGCCCGGGGCTCGGTCGCGGACTAAACCAAGACTAGGACCAGGGCTCTACAGTGCGCTCATTTCACTCGCATTTGCGAGCAAATATTTCATTGTGCGAACGGGGAAAACAAACGGGCGCATCTGTGTGAGTGCTTCTGCAGTCACAATAAGGAGAGCTGCGCACAGACGTAACGTGATGAGTTAAACTTTCTAAATGTACCTGCCCAGCGCGAGCGCAACCGAACTGTGCCCGGGAATGACACCTCCGACCACGCATGACTCCAGCATACGAGCTCCGCGTGTGGCCGATATCACTCATACGAACAAACTCCGCTTCAAAACACACCCACGCCCCTTTAAACGAGGAGCGCCCCGCAGCAGCACCCACACCTGTCCCACCACTCAGTAGACACCCCCACACCGCTGGACTTCCCTCTCCAAAGCGAGAGCTTTGTCTTGGTCTTGTCACGGACTCAAGGTCTGAATACTGAGTGCGGTCATATTTGTCACAATGTGCGTTTGATTTGGTAAATGTGCAGAGACTAAACATCACTTTAAAACAAGAGAATGTAACTCCAGTTAGGAATGTCAAAATACAGGTTTAAAAATCCTAGCCACTTTTTACCAGTGGTAGTTCTGGTAGAAGAGGTTTTTAAACTGTGGGTGAGGGTCCAAAAAGGGGTGCAGAGTGTTTAAGTGCAGTACTAAATGAATATTAATCAGATAAAATTTGTTTGTTGTTTTTGCAGTAGTGTGGGAGGGGGTTATTTTTCGATATCGAGATATATATCGTATATCGAGATATAGCAAAATATATCGAGATATATTTTTTGGTCCATATCGCCCAGCCCTATGACTGAGATAAACTTTCAGACCTTTTATTCAAGGCCATTAAGGCTGTTATTGAAATTTGTCTGATGTCGTGTCCCTGGGCAAGTCACATCGCGGTATGGGAATTGTCAAGACCCAACAAATGCTCAATCTGCTGTGTATCAGATAATTTCCAGGGACACCAGCAATACCTGTCCCTATATTTATCCCAAGTAATTCAGGCATAATTTGAATTTGTCTGACTTTCCTCTGTGTGGAGCTTGTTCCCACTTAGACTGAGAGTTGATCAGACAGCAGAGGCCAAAACTACAGAGCCTCAGCTTCACTAAGAGTCCAGCCATTTGTTTGTGCTCCAGAGGGAAGGAAACAGATTCAGTTTAAATCTTTTTAGTCAGATGTTTTAGGAAAAATAGACCGGAATGGTAAGAGGTTTTTGAGTCATTCTCTGTTAAACATACTATACAACGTCACATACAAACACATAACAATAACTATATATGATTGCTACTTGAACAGGCGGTTGACTAGCTGCGCCAAACCAGATGCAGAAGAAGTGGATGAGTAAGTATTTTCATTTCATTGTACACAGGCAATTATGTGAAATGTAACCCGTAAAAGCAGGCATTTCAGGTCTGACTGGAAACTGTTCATTGATGCAGTACAGTAAAACATGCTATGTACTTTTGCTGATGTGAATACACTCAAATGACAACGTAAAAGTAAATTACAAATGTTGATTTTGATGGAGCAAAGAGCTAATATACTGATGCTGTCAGAACAAAATATAGAAATAAATAAAATAATGCCATACATTCTTCAGACAAAAACTACTGAGTGTCTCTTCTGTAGGGCCAATAGAAATATTCACTTAACAAGAGTAATGCCATGTTACATGTACCTATATCTATGGATGCACTGATCCAATACTGATATCGGCCCCAATACTGAAAAAAATCATTGGATATATGGCTTTTAAATATCGGTTCAGCTGATTTCCTGGTTGGACATATAAATTGATGTAATTAGACTAACATAGTTGGTCTGGAAATGTTAGAATTTTTATTTATACAGAGTTGTTCTGTTGTTACTTGAGAGAGAACTAGCAGTTACATAACACATCAGTTTCTGGATCAGTTTTGTCTTATTTTATTTTAGTTTAGTTTAAAGGAAATAAATATTAATTCTCTGCACTGGTATTGGTTGATTTGTGGTATCAGCAGATAATTATTATTAGAATCAATATCTGAACTGAAAAAGCTGTATTGCGTCCCTACCTATATCACCATCACAATCTTTACTTTATATTCGTAAACTTTTTCACCAGCATACGTAATCACACGTTGTTGTGTCTACCTTCCAATTATAATTCATGCACAGATACCTGATAGCCTCCTGGTTTCCTGGCCATGAAAACCAATCTTTTCCTGGCTGTGGCAGTATAATAAACCTCTGAACTGCAGATATGAAAATATCTTGGCAGATGAGACCGTGGGGCCTTAGATGCAGATATGCGTGTGCTGATAGATTCTGGTTGCCAGCAATGTCCAGCCAACCTTTTCATGCACTGCTCTCAGTGGTGACTGTGATAAGTGAGTGCAGTAATGAATCACAGGGAGCACTGTTCCACAGAGGCCTGGGGTCTGAGTCCGAGGCCTGGGGTTTGAGTTTGAGGCCTGGGGTACAACTGATCACCATATCGCCAACTCCAGCAGGAACACTGTCACTGAATGTAATAGGTTTTCTGCATTTGCATGGGAAGTAATGTTATATTCTCCCTTTTCATTTTAATATGCACTATGTAACTTTTCTGGTGATGGGTCAACCACAAGGCTCAAGGAGAGAGTGTTCTGGATAATCAAGCAGGTTATAGCACTAAGCAAATTTACAGGTCAGATCTGTGGAGAGGCGAGTCTGCTCACAATAAGTATGCTGGTTTTTCATGGTATTTTTGAACACACCTCAAGCCAGATGTATAGATTAAATGCCAAATGTTGTGGGACATTCCGGGCAACAGAAACACAACAGGGACAAACAGGTGGCGAACAGAAAAATTACAAAGTGCATCTTTAAGTGTTGTGTTACCAAAGATGTCATAGCCTTTTAGCCATGTTGTTGTCTTTATTCTTTTGAATTCTTTTACTTTTTAAAATGTAAAAAATAAAGTATGTGTCTGAGAATAAGATTTAATATATGATTTGCTGACAGCTTCCCTGATATCCTCGTTCATCACCAGTTGAGTAAGAACTGAAGTCTTTTGCGAGAGCAGCTCTCAAAGTCAACAGTCCACATAAATAACAGTGATTTGCACCTTGAAAGATACTGTGTTTTCAATCTAAAAATACAAGTGCGTAAAGTACCATTTTCTGTCACTCTGGATAAAGTTTTAGATGCTTTAAAAGTCTCTCTTGGCCTCACATTGTATTGGAAAATCCATAGCTCCTTTATTCTTTTATGTCCAATATGTCAGCTGTACACATTTGAACAGTAAGTGAAAGGAACAACACAAAAAACATGAGGAGAACATTCTGACAACGTATGAAAGTTAATGCTGAGCCCATATTAGGCTGTTTGATAATATTCCTCATGAAAAACATACCTGGAGTTTGATTTTGTTCCATTCACACATGTTTAACACACAAACCCTGCATATTTAGGCTGAGTTCTTCGCTCAACAAACTCTCTGCTCCACCTTGTGGCAATACAGGAAGTGCCCCACAGTGTTTTTAAACCCATGCACTATCAGTAGAATCATTTGGATCATTTCAGACCTGGAATTGCCAAGTCTTAAATGATCCAAATGAACTAAAGGTAAAAAGTAGCTCTTCACTTCACAACATCACAAACTACCACAACATGACATCACAAGGTAGAACAGAGCATTTTGAGCTTTGGAGATGTAGACAGACTAATAATAAAGGATTACTCAAACATGTGTGAGTGGAACAAAACTCCAAGTATGTTTTTGATGAGGTAACAGCATTCTAACATGGCTTAAAGCTCATAAGAGTCAGGTTTGTGTTATATGACATATAAATAAGAAATTATAATTTAAAAATAAACAACCAAGATGTATTATTATGCATTTGACTTATTTAAGCACACGGTTATGTGAACTTGCTAAATTGTGGATGTGTGCAACCAAAAAAAGAAACCTTGAAGCAACGCTATAGCTCTTGTATTGCTTCTTCATTTGCTAATTTTAGCCATTATTCCTGCGTACAATGCTCCAATCAGGTCCATCATGAGAACATTGTTTACTCACATAAAGGAATCAGAACTACTCATGCTAGTCCTGCTTTTATTTTTGTTGGTCTCTATTATGTGCCCTGATACAATCTGCACCACACAGATCCTAATTCACTTTCATTAGTGTTCTTTTCTGGGACACATTAGCATGCAGCATCAGCTTCTGTCTTGTGTGTAGGTGTACAAAAATAATAACGCCGATAAATGCAAGCCTATATAAGAGCCTTGTTACATTAGAGTCTCTAGCTTAATGTCCTGATATTAGCAACTTGCTTTCAACTATTTTGACCCTAGTGATTAGTTTTCTTACAGGAACTCCAACGTAAGCAGTAAATGCATTTTGCACATCAACAAAATCAAGTTTGGCTGTTACAGTAAAGCAGTATTCAGCCATTTGTTTTATGTTTTTTTGGCATTGTACTGTGAATACATAAGGATGACGTATCTTGACAAAAATTACACATTCATTTTATGTTATTTAGTATCCTGCATTATTATTTTTTTATTTCATTTACTTAATTGATTTATTGTTTGATTACTTTATATTGATTTAGGTTTATATGCTTGTTGAATTCTGTTGAAATTACATCTGAACAGTGCTTAAAGGTGCACTGTGTAATATGTCTGGTAGAGTCCGCTAACTCCTTGTCTCCTTGGTGCTGGGTGTGCAGCTCACAGCTCCACAGTGGGAGGAGTGTGTGGTGATCCTTTCAGCTGGGCTCTTGTCATTGGAAAGAACAGTATCACTCTGAATTTACATTGATCCTTATTAGGTCTGGAGATTAGACTGGTGAGAAGTGCAAGCTAGCTACACGGCACAGCCTGCATTTGTCGTATATGACTGGCTCTTCTGATACTACTCCATCGTAAACTTTTTTGAAATTCTTTGCATGGTACTTGACTTTACTGTAAATCTTGAGTCTTGCTTTATAGCTTTTTCTCATGTCAGCAAAACTAGCTTTAAAAGTCCTATATTACGCAGAATTGACTCTTGTGAGCTTCAAGCCAAGTTAGAATGTTGTTGAGTTGTGTTTTGTTTCATTCGCTTACGTAACCCTATATTAGTGGTCTGTCTACCGTATTTTCTGGACTATAGAGCGCGCCTGTATATAAGCCGCATCCACAAACTGCAGCCGGGCTATAAGCCGCTGATATCCATGTTGAAAAATGAGATATTTACTGCATATACAAAACATTGTTGTACTGTAAATGTACATTTATGTACCTGAACAGATTCTTTCCGAACAGTCTCTTTTAACACGGCAGCAACTGTGCTGATTAAAATGAGGTCAAAAACAGAAAAGAACCAGTAATTGATTATCTTCATTTCTGCTGTGCAGTGAAACCACAAGTCACTTTAGTCATCTTTGCTGAAACCATTGACACCAAGCTTACGTGCAGCAGAACGGTACAGGTCTGCGCGGGACAGAATTTTCAGTCCCCCTCCCGCATTCTTCAGTACCGCTCCCGCCGGCTCCCGCATCGGGCTGTTGCGTTCCCACCCGCGCCCGCAATAAGCTTTCAGAATGTGTCCTGCGCTGCACTGTTTTGTGTTGGGTCCCGCGGGTGCAGGGCTCTACAGCACAGTTTCCTTCCTGGAGCAAGATCGATGCCTTCAACTTAAAACTTGCATCATACAAACTCCTTTGTGTGCTTTTCATGATAAAGGGGCGAGGATGTGAAAATAATTACCAGTTAGTAATTTGTCTTGTATGTTAAATCTGCTAAATAAAAAGTAGCGTATTCTTTGCATTAATTTTCCATCCATCTTCCATCCATCCATCTTCTCCCACTTAATCCGTCTATCTTGTTTTTGAAATTCCGGTTAGAGCGCCCCTAGCGGTGGAAGAATCCACAGAATAGCTGCACCTTTGTAAAAGCCGCATGGTTCAAAGCCTGGGAAAAAAGTAGCGGCTTATAGTCCAGAAAATTCGGTACATCCCTAAACCTCAAAATCCTCTGTTCCACCTTATGATGTCAAAATGAAGATAACAGGTTTTATTTTACCCTTAGTTCAGTAGAGATTGACAGTTCCAGGGCTGAAACTATCCAAATTATTGGAGATCAGAAAGCAGTGTGATATAGGTCCTTTAAGAATGTAAGTTTAATATATTTCACAATGCTTATTTCCTTTTTGTGGGCTGCAGAGTCAATCTCCAGGGAAACACATCAGGTCGTGCGGCGCTGTCATGTCAGACGCTTTCCAATTATATTATGGGCTGTTTGTTCCCTAACCCTGCCATGTTGGGTGTCGCCGTGGCAACTGGTCAGCTTCTCATGATCCATTGTGTGTGCCTGACTCCTACAGACTATTACTGCTCAAGGGAAGTGGAGGTGAATACAGAAGCCGTCAGCCTAAACAAGACTGTAGCTCTGTTCAGCTCTGTTTCCCACACTTTTAAATTTTATCTGAAACTTTGAAAATGTTACTAAAGCTATAAGCAATGACATTTCATCACTGTGTACATGTAAATAAATGTCTGTTTTTCTACATATCACAAAAGTAAATGGAAACTTGTAAGTAATGGATAGTAAGAAACAAAACAAAAAGTTGTGTAACAGATTTGACAAATTTGCAAACTTTTCACACCACCCAAAAACATTTTTTAAAGAACCTAAATTAGCCTAAATCAAGACTACATTTATACAGGCCTAAATCAGGTCTATGATAGACTAAAATATGCTGTAATGTACCTGATTTCTATTGTTTGTAAAACATGTAAAATGCATTCCTAGCATCCTAAATATTTACCGTAATGAGTTTCTAAGCTCATTTGCTGTCGGTAATAGTTACAAACTTTAGCATGCTAACACAGCACTTTCTGATTCTCAGAGAATAAAAGCTCACAATTAGATGCAGTCCACAGCAGTTTAATTTGTATCATAAAAGCTGCTTTCAATGTGTACTGATGTACTGTTTTTTTTACTGAACTACATGGGAAACAAATGGGTACACCCACTTTAATTATATATTTTGTTGGGTTGGGACAGGAACAACCAGCCATGTTGAGGCCCCTAGAGGTTAAACTGGAAAAATCAGCATGTGTCTTAGGTCTAAACCCAGAACAGAGCCAAGTGTTTCCGTCAGTCCATCCTCCTCATGTCTTTCTCCCTGTTGTGACCCTCAAAGCTCTTTGTCTGATCTTTCATAGGCACTATCCATAGGGACTGTATCTCGTATCACTGAATTCTGCTTTTACAGCCGCATACTTAGCCCTTGGAGCCATGGGGAGCCAGTCTCATGTTATATATTCTACAGAAAGTCCAGGGAGATTGGGATCGGGGAGGCAGCTTTCTGTTCTGACATGGACGAAGAGACCACAGCATCGATATGAAGAGAAGTCTGGAGGGAGGAGAGGGAAAGATACGGATCAGGACCTGGAAGCAGTGTCCTGTGTCATAGATGAGGGCCGGCCAGATAAGGACACATAGCAGAGAGGTGGGCATTGGCCAGTTTAGTGGTACTCAAAAATGACAGCAGGTTACAGTGGCAAATGTATGGGCAAATAGCATTTTAGGGGTTGAGTCAGTCAAAAAAAATTACAATTTTATTAGAGCCTAGGTCACAGTTAAAATTTGATCATGAAATATTGCCTTAAGAGCTAGCTAAAGCCATCTTTCTGAGAGTTCACACCCTGCTGTGATTGGTTAAATCTGTCTGTCACTCAGTCATGAGGGGGCGGGGTTTGACCAGGAGGATTGGTTTGGTAAAGTATCTGGCATGTCATGTGACTGTTTGAATACAGAAGGGAAGAGCATTAAACAGAAAAGAATCAAAATATTAAAATCTTTCCAACTTGGCAGATCAACTTGGCATCAGATCACAAGTCAGTTTTATATTGTCATTATGCCCACTGTAGGTTTCAGTGCAACATAATTTATCAAATTTTAGCATATTGCTGTGATTCAATCATTCCTATCATTCTTCTTTAATATGATGGTAAAATTGTATAGATTGTTATAAAGATTAAAGGGTTTGCTGATTTCATATTCCTGTCCACTGGATATTGGCACACTTTGTGTGTACACTACTATTTGGATAACAGTTAACTTATATGACTGATATGGTTAACTTTTAATAAGCCAGTTTCTAACTGTACACCACCGAAAATGTATAGAATTTAATGTAAACTTGAGAGTAGAAAATAGATTTATAATCCTTGGAGCATTGCTCTGATGTGTCACAGACTTGAAGTGTATGACATCTGTCATTGCACCTCTCCATAGTGTGAAATCTGCCCGAGCGTTGCCCCGGTAACGCATGACTCCCCATCGCTCGGACACACTGTGATTGAGCTGTCCCTGTGCGCTTTTCATTCAATCATTCACCCAATCACCTTCCTCTCATCACCCCAGCCCCAGAACCAGAGTGTTTCACACAATTTCAGGCCTTTTTGATACAGACATAGTGACTTTCAAAGGCAACCAATGTGACTGATGGCATTCAGCCACAATACTGCTATTTGTTAAACTGGAGATGACAGAAAGTGTACCAACACAACTATAAGTTTCTCTACTAATATGTCATTTTGTGTTTTCCTGTATTTATTGTGTTACTACCAAATAAATACATGCATCTGTTAACATCTAATCTCCGGTAAATACACTATAAAATTTGATGATTTTAACTTTACAACTATGCTATAAAAACTTAATTTAGCATTTCATTCCTTCATTATGCAGGTGATGTTGTCTTTTTTACTGCACATAAAACTCTGCAAACCTCATTGGCCCTAGAAAACCCTCTATAAATGCCATTTAAACTCATGATACCAGTCATCCATCAGTCCATCTGTCAGTCTACCAGTCAATCTATTCCTTAGAATCAAAATCAACTTTGAAATGTGCACTATGCATCCAAAAATGCACGTGGTAGTGTTGTGTTGTAATGTAATACAGTTACAATATATGACCAAAGATGTAACATTTACTCCCTAAACTGCACTATCCCATATCTGACCAGTGTGCCTGAGCCATTGCAGTTTGTGAATTTTCAGTACAGGATTTGGTCTGTTCTATCCATCTTATTTTTTGGACAAATACACCCAGATATAAAGTCAATACGTATGCTTTTTGGTCTTCATTTTGCTTCCTTTTATTTTCCGGCCGTTGCCCGGGAGACTAGCCTGTACAAAGGTGGTGCTTCCCCAGAGTCCAATGTCAAATAATGATCAGCATAGGAGTTAAGTCAATGTCCGTACAAAACCAGTTCAAAACACCTTTCCCTACTGCAATCTTATGCGTTTTTGCACTGGATATTTTTGTACCAGCTAAACCCCTCTTCATCCTTCATCTTCTCCCATTGTCTCCCATGCCTCATTTCAGCACGCTGTTACCAGGCAGAAGAGAGCAGGGAGAATTTCTATTGGTGGAGCAGGTCTTTGGCTCTTGTTACATAACGACATATTTTCTCACATTGGCGCACACTCCCTCTGCTCTACAAAAGACGCCCCCAGAGTCAGACTACATTTTCTTTCATTTATTGTCCAGCAAAGCCCACTATAAAAGGGCCCGTATTATGCTATTTTCAGATCTGTTATAATGTTGTCCTCATCAAAAACATATTCAGAGTTGTTTTTTGTTTCATTCATACATGTTTAACACATAGGTCCTGCATACTTAGGCTGAGTTTTTCCCTCCTGCTTCCACCTTAAGATGTCACGTGATAATACAGAAAGTGCTCAACTGTGTTTTTAAACTGTACACCTTCACATGAATCATTTGGATAATTACAGCCCTGAAATTTCCTATTTCTACTGTACAAAAGGTTAAAGGGAAGCTGGTAACTTGAAAAGTACTGCTTTATCACAAGGTGGAACAGAGCGAGCATTTTGATCTTTGGAGATGTAGACAGACTAATAATAAAAGATTACTCAGACATACTTGAATGAAACAAAACACAACTCCAGGTATATTTCTGAGGAACAAGTACCAACATTTATAACATGGCTAAAAGCTCTCAAAAGTCAATTTTGTGCAACCTTAAATAGTGTGTGCCTGCTTGATTCTAAAAAGTGATATTTTGGATGAATCTTTGTTATGCACAAATACACACAATTTGGCAATTGTTAATGGTGCATTGTGTAACTTTTCTGATGGAGGGTCTGTCAAATGCTTTTCTCCATATAGATGTTAGGGAGGAGACCAAACCAGACCAAGGTCAGACCTGTAGAGAGGCAACCCTATAAATCCACCTGTAATTTAATAATTGCGTTAAGGTTGTTTAATGTCGTACTGTGGAACAAGTGTATAGAGTATTTGTGACTGTAATAACCACCAAGGAGCATTACCATAATAAGATCCTTGAGTAGTTCATTGCATTTTGACACATACTTTAACTTTGTGGGGGCCGTATATTTCTTTTTTGTCGAAAGGAAAGGGAGATACATTGGAAGCCTGCAGCCATGTACAAAGTAGACTCCGGGCTAAAGGTGCTAAGTCACATCAAACAGTCCGTGCTTCAAAGTGCTTATGCCTCATAGGAGACTTCAAACGTCCACCTCAAATATCGTACAACCAAGACATCAATACAGCTCCAACGCGGTTCTGAATTTTTGTATCGTCTCTGTGTTAAGGTCAGAAATTTGCTTGATTTTTATCATTTGAATTTTCCATCAAAGGTCTTTTAGACTTAGACTTAGACAAATTTTATTGGTCCACAAGGGAAATTCCTTGGACACAGTAGCTCATCAAGGTATATTATAATAACAAAGATTAAAAAATATAAATGGTACTAATACATTTTTAAAAAGTACCAAAAATATTAGACTAGTGTCAAACAAGCCACAATTATATAAATGTATATGTACAAGTAAAAAATAAAATAGAAAATAAGTTATAAAAAACATCTCAGCTATATTTAAGAGGTCGTAAGGAAAAACAGTGCAAAGAGGATATGATGATGAAGACATAGGGTTATCTATTACATAAGGGTGAGTTGTGCAGTTGTATGGAGTATGGTATTAGTGTAGTTTTGGTTCATTTTATTCCTTTTATCATTACAGTGTAGTTTACTGATGCTTAACTGTTGGCTTATTTTTACCACACTATTTTGTATAGCGCACTCAGTTGCTTTGTCTCTCCTTCCTTCCTCATGAGAGCCTTTGAAAAATAATAGGAGTGCCGTGGGAGTGCTATTGATTTGGTCTCATCGTGTTCGGGGAAAAGTGAGCTTTATTTTCTCCAAAATGCCCACCAAAGAGGGAAAAAATTGGCAATTTTTTAGAACACCTTCAAATCCAATTTGTATCTGTTTTGCAGTTTGTGGCACTTTGCTGTTGCTTGGGGACTTGTTGGTTTCTGCCTGCACATTTTGCACACTCTGTTCAATACAGCACCCAGAGGCAGAGATGTTTTTGTGACAGTGACCGTCTGTGACCCTCTAGTAAAAACAAGTGTGTTGATTAATAATATGTCGTATAGTCAACACCATAGACACAACTTGTTCATTATATATTTTTATTATGTATCTTAAAGGTCTTCTATTTTCCGATCTATGTTATAATGTCATCACAAAGATACCTGGACATGTGTTTTTTATTTGTGTTTAACGCATAAACCTTCTTCTCTAAACCAAAAACACTCCCATCTTGTGATGTCATACAGTAATACAGGAAGTGCTCCACTGTGATTTTAAATTCTATACACCTTTACTAGCATCATTGAATAATTTCAGCACTGGAATTTCCTATCTCTAATGAACTAAAGGTAAAAGGAGCTGTAAACTTGAAAACTACCTCTTCATGACATCACACGGTGGAACAGAGGATTTTGAGCTTTGGAAATGTAGACAGACAAATAATAAAGGATTACTCAAACATGTGTGAATGGAACAAAGCACAACTTCAGGTGTAATATGAGACCTTTAAACTGTCTTTTGTTTAAATAAGATACTGATGGATTCTTTGATATGCTTTCCTTACATCCAAGAACATTTTGGCGCATTCTTCTTCACATATTGTACACGTTCAGATGTTGTTTACATGTAAGTAAACAGTAGAGTGAGTGGGCAGTGTCTTTGAATGAGAAGTAGGTATGTTTCAGCACCTCGAGGCATGTCTTCAACTACTGATATCCTGAGGAGTGACTGTAGACATCTCCATTCTACTTCATAAATTAAACGTTATTGACAAAATCTGCCATCTTTGCTGTAAGCCAACAAAAAGTCTATTGAAATATATTACCAAAAACAATAAAGAACGTGACTACCCTATCCTGATCTACAGTCCCTGACAAAAGTCTTGTCGCTTATCCATTTTGTAGAAACAAAACCTTATAACCTGACTTTAAATGAATCGATTGGTCAGATTTTGGCAAGACAAAAGTTGTGTCGCCTTGTCATATGATGCACCCAGTCCTAGATTACTGCCTCACCTGTGATCAGTTACTGATCAGTCAATTAGTGGGTGTGTATACAAGGAACCCCAGCACACCAGACCTTCACATCACCTGCAACTTGACCTCTGACAACCTGCCTTAGATCCACCCTGAGACCAAAGCATTAATTATCAAGAGGCTGAAGACCAGATCCACTGCTGAGGTGGCTGACACCTTCAATGTGTCTCAGCATCAAGTACAAAGAATAAGAAAAAGATCTGAAAAGACTGGAGATGTTTTTGACAAGCACAGGTCCGGCAGACCCCGCAAGACAACTGCTCGGGAGGACCGTTTGTTGATTGGAAAATCCAAGGCCCCTTTTCCACTGCAGCAGAGCTCCACCAGGCCTGGTCACCTCAAGTCCCTGTGTCAACCAGAACAGTTTGTAGAATTCTGTCTCTAAATGGCTTCCATGGTTGAATCAGTGCACAGAAACTAGCACTAAACAAAAGGCAATTAAAAAAAACGTGTGGCATTTGCCAAGGCCCACAGCCTGCTAAAAGGATGGACACTGGAAAAGTGGCAGAAGGTGGATTTCGCAGATGAATCCTCGGTTGAATTACATCACACCCGCCGCAAATATTGCAGGAGACCTACTGGAGCCCGCATGGATCCAAGATTCACCCAGAAAACAGTTAAGTTTGGGGGCGGAAAAATCATGGTCTGGGGTTACATCCAGTATGGGGGTGTGCGAGACATTTGCAGGGTGGAAGGCAATATCAATAGCCTAAAATATCAAGAAGTATTAGCTACCTCTTACATTCCCAACCATAAAAGGGGTCAAATTTTGCAGCAGGATGGTGCTCCATCACATACTTCTATCTCTACATCAAAGTTCCTCAAGGTGAAGAAGATCAAGGTGCTCCAGGACTGGCCCAGTCACCAGACATGAACATCATTGAGCATGTCTGGGGTAGAATGAAAGAGGAATCATGGAAGGCAAAACCAAAGAATCTTTATGAACTCTGGGAGGCATGTAAGACTGCTTTCTTTGCTATTCCTGATGACTTCATCAACAAATTGTATGAATCATTGTCGAACCGCATGGATGCAGTCCTTCAAGCTCATGGAAGTCATACAAGATATTAAATATGGATCTCACAGCACCACTACTTAATTCACTGACGTTATGCAACATATTTTTGTATTTGAAGTAAATTATTTGTTCAATTTTCTGTAGGCGACAAAACTTTTGTGTTGCCAAAATCTGACCTTTCTGTGTTCATTAAATGATCAATGTTTCTTCAGTGAAGCAAATTTATTTTAGTATATTGACCATAATTTGGGAGGGTTTTAGCTTTCATATGAGACATTTCTAAAACCAATCGATTCATTTAAAGTCAGGTTATAAGCTTTTGTTTCTACAAAATGGATAAGCGACAAGACTTTTGTCAGGGACTGTATATGCTGCACAAGTGTGTGACCACCTGAGTACCTGAGCCAGAGGTCTGTTTACACAAGGACCACGTATAGAGCCTTATGGATGAGTACAGTGTCTCTCATCGATAAATGGATTTTCAGAAGAATGGCGTAGAAAAAGGCAACACTAGAATCACTATTCTCATTTCTAGTGCTGCCGCGATTATTCGACGTTGTCGACGTAATCGAATGTGAAAATGAGTCGAATACAATTTTTTTGGTCGAATATTTGCCTTTATTTATTTTTGGTCTCAAACGGCTCGTCCAGAGACCTTTTGCTTGCCTGAGATCATGTATTTCCCCTCCACACCACTAGTAGTACTACACTCGAGGCGGACACCGGCAAGGCAGAACACATGCAGAACATGCAAACTCCACACAGAAAGGCCCAACTATGACTGGTTATCAAATCCAAATCAAATGCATTATTATCATTATTAGTCATTGTGTTGATTCTAATGATGAAAATTGTAGTTAAAGGTGCATTATGTAACTTTCCTGGTGATGGGTCTGCTTCTTACATGTCTCTGTGGAGTTATTATTGTTTTTCCTCTTCCAGATTACGGTATTCAGCCTGTCTTGAATATATTTAGTTACATGACTTAACATTACAAAAAATTCTGTGAACAGGGAATACCTTTGCTCAGATCTGACCTACAACTGGCAACTTGTCCTGGTGTGTTCACTTCCCTGTCTCTAAAGAGGTAGATGTGTATAATCTTTGATGCTATACTGTGAAATGTTCCAGGCAAAGCAATTACATCCCCATGGACACAAGCAGGTGTACCTGAAAAGTTACATATTGCACCTTTAAGATTAACCCTGGGCATAGTTGTGTGATCTGTCCTGTAGTAATACAATGATGCGTCAAGCTTCAATACTCTGATTTTGAACTCAAAACATAAATGTCTTCTGTAATTTAACAGTCAAATAATTCAACAAAAGTGGTTTCTTTGTATTTAAATTGACAGACTACAGCATCTTTTTAATTTTTTTTTCTTTATTCATGTATTGACAGTACTTCTCTGTTTTATCCTGTGTAGAAGTTAAAAGGCTCTTGCTTCTTCCTTACAGTTGCATATGTTACACACATCCCTATTGAAAACCTGCTGAATATTTATCTAAACCTACACTCTGTGCTGCTGGGGGACTCCTTAGACATCAGCTCCGTCACCCACACTATCTATACATGCTGGGTTATACATAGTCTGACAGTGCAGATACTTTTCCTTGTTAAAATTTCGCGTTAGCTTCTACCAGCGTCACTGCTCTGATTAAGTTGCGCAAGATGGAAAAAAAAAAAAAAAACATGAAATTTGTCCTCATTTAATTCCCTTGGGAGATCGGGAGAAGCACAGAGATAAGAAGGGAGGAAGAGGGAGAGGCAGATAGAGTTAAAGGAGGAGGGAGAGGAGAGGAAAACGGGGTGCCCTTGTGATCGCATTGCAGTACTTTGAAACGGTAGTCATTTGATTGCAATGATATTTTTATGCAAAGAAAAAAAACTTTATACATAGTGATTGTGGTCCCCTATGCCTCATTGTGAGACTTGGTGATTACGCACGAGGGATTTGTATTCTACGTCATTGACACCAGAGCTGCGTACTAAATGCAGCAGTGTGGTGTTCCAACTTGTTCATTTAAGAGCCTCTCGCTATAGCTGTGATTCACTCAGTATTCCATAGGCTCGCCCGGTGGAAGAGCACGTACGGTTATAGTGATGACAGGATGACCAAGTAGCTGTATTCACTCCGTATCCCCCTCAAGATCATTGGTTTTGCAGGATGTCACGCAAAAAGGTGATTTTACATCTTAATAAGGAGTTTGACGGAGAGTGGAGAGACGTGTTGTGTTTTGTAGGGTGGGTATGCACAAGTGTTCAAGTGTATTTAAGGTCTTGTATTGCACAACATTGACTCCTGTGAGCTTTTAGTTATGCTATAATGCTGTTTCCTCATCAAAAACATACCTGGAGTTGTGCTTTGTTTGAGGAATCCTTTATTATTGGTCTGTCCATATCTCAAAAGTTGAAATAGCTCTGTCCACCTTGTGATATCTTTATCCAAATGATTCTAGTGAAGGTGTATAGAGTTTAAAAACACAATGGAGCACTTCCTGTATTACCATATGACATCACAAGGTGGAACAGAGTGCTTTCTGTGTGAGAGCTCAGCCTAAATATACAGGATTTGTACGTGAAACAAAACACAACAGGCAGAAAATAGCATAATATGGGCCCTTTAACTATAATTTTGCTTGCCTTTAACCACAATTATTTACTGTTATTACTGGTGACCAATCAAGCTGTTTTTTCAGTGATAATTATCAACCATCATACAAAAAGTAGATGTGTTTTGGCGCATTATATCATTATTGGTGGTTTTCAGGCTCTAGAATCTCACATTCTAAACCAGATTTCCCTATTGTACTTTTCCATAAAATATCAAAAATGTAAATGCACAAATGTTTAACCTAATGATTTCTAGAGTGAAGGACTTTATGAACTAAATTCTACAATTTAGGAATATTTATTTTAGTTGTACCTCATCTGTGTGAAATAATCTTGTGACATCGTCTGAAGCCCAACGCAATATAATTATGTCCATGTAATCCCTCATTTTCCTGAAACTATCCAAAAGCTCTTGCCAATTCTGGAAATACTGGTCTGACGAGCTCTAAAGTGCCTTCAGAATCTTGATTGACAGATTTTTATTCCTTTATCCCATTGACTGCCTTTGAAGATTTTAGTACCTCATATAATTTAGTGGACTAATTATTTGTTTATTTGAATTCTGTGGATTCTCACATGATTAATGGACTGACTGATGTAAGATCTGTTTTCTCTGCTAGTGAGAGAAAATAAGAATTGGTTAAACAACAGTACTTCATGTGGCAGGTTTCTGAAAGGAAGTCAGTTATTATAGGTTTTTTGTCCCCTAACGGCAGTACCAGGTAAAGTAGTTTCCTGGTAACAGTACTGTAGTATGATCCATACATGTATAATCTGATGGACTGGTGCTGCTACATACATTTCACATGTTATTGCTTTGTCTGGAATGGTCAACAATATGGTATTAAACCTTTCTATCTTCATGGAGACCAAACCAGACCAGGTTACAGGTCAGATCTGTGGAGAGGCAACCCCGCTCACAGTCAGAATGTGTTTTTCTAGGTATTTTTTGCACTATAAAACCACCTGTTATTGAAGAAATGCAAGGTAGAGCTGTTTAATGCCATCCTGTGGAACATTCCAGGCAAGGCAAAAACATAGCCATTAGAAACAAGCAGGTGACAGACCCCAACCAAAAAGTTGTGCACCTTTTAAAGCTCACAAGAGTCAATTTTGCGTAATCTCAGATCTTTAAATCACAAACTGCCATAGCAACAGTTATCACAAAATTGTTCAGCTCTATAAATTATGCATGTGAATTTGACTTTGCCAAAAGTAAAACTGTGGTTAAGGAGAATGCAATGCATACGACTTTATATAAACTCTCAGTCAGTTTATTTACTTTTCTGTGGTGAAAAACCTTGCAAACATGGACAAGTGGGTGGGTGGTGTTACAGACCCCATTTCCCCCCATTGCTTAATATAAATGTTTGACTTTAAAGGTGCTGCTCCCTCCCAGCCTGTTCAGTCTCTCGGCCAATCAGAACGTTCCACTGCCGTATTTGGGTCATAGCAGCGACACTCGTGTTGCCACTGTCTCCACTGGTAGATGCTTTGTGCTCTATAATCCAAAACCAAAATTAAAAAAAGGAAACTGACAATGCTGAGAATAGGGCAAAGAACTCAAGAAGAGAAAGACTACAAGTGAAAAATGCTGCTATATTTGCAATTTAATTTTTTAGCTTAGTGCCTTTTAAAACTTTCCCTCACACTGCGTCAAAAATCATTAATGCATGCTCATAAAAGTTATCGATTTTTAAGAGAGCTTCAAATCCCTGCTGAGTTTTAATGGATTGTCTATGGGGAGACATAAATGAGTCAGGGGACAGAGTAATGGAAAGACACAGGTATACAGATGAGAGCCACACTGTGAGGAAAGAATGGGGAGGAAATGCATTGACCAAACAGAATTACTTACATGTTGTATTCAACAGTGTTTCAGCTGCATTGTTAAAATAATGTGCATTACATTACTATTTTGAACATTCAGTGTATTATGCATCTGACGGCTAGAAGTCATGTGAGTTTGTTTTTAAAGAGAAATATTTGTTGTTGTTGTTGTTTTTAATGTACATCTTGATCCCTACGTGAGGACAAAGTTGTGTGAACTTGGTGAGATTTTGATATATGAATGGGGACAGACTGGATGGAAGCTGGAATATTAATCAGTGCTCCTAGTCTGGTAAACCAGTCCCTCCTAATGTAGGTTAGGGACCAGACTCCTGTGACTCAGACAACCACCCCTCCTTTTGAATAACCTTGTAACACTCAGAAAGAAATGTCATTTATTTAGATTAACCAGTTATAGTGTTTAGTGCCCACTTTGTTTCATTTATTTATTTGCTTTCTTCTTTACTTGTAAACTGCATTTCTCTAGTTGGTTAATTCTCCTGTACAGGCCTATCAGAACTTGGGGACTTGAGACTTTATTCCTAACATGTTTTGTAATGTATGACGTAAGTGAGTAAGTAACTTGTAATAATGCACCAAAGAATATAGGGTTATTCAAGTGTCACTAAAACAAAATGTAACTCCAGGCATGTGCTTAATGAAAGATCAACATGATAAAAAGTCACCACAGATGTGCATTATTGTGACTTATCATTTCATAAAGCTGAAGTAGTTCAGTGTGTTTTTTGTTCATGAAAAATCTGCTTTCTACACTTTTAATTTACCACCCTCAGTGAGCCCTAACAGTGGCGTACATGGAAGAATACCACAGAGCAACACAGCCAGGATGACAATGTCTCATCAGAAGCTTAATGCAGTTGCTGGCACTCAATGCGCCAGAGCTCCCCGTGTCACGCTCTGCTCCTCTCTCCTCTTTCTCTTCTCTCTCTTCTCCTCTCTCCACCCCTGCCTCATCCCTCCATCATTACCCGTCCTCGTGCGCACAACCATGAAGAGGAGAAGACAGACAGTGGGAGAGAATCACCATGCAGGGACTGAGGGGACTGGCTGTTAGAGCAGAGGAGGCGTCTGCAGTGAGGAGTGAGCTGGAGAGCTGGTTATGGGGCTGATGGGTAATAAACTGCACCAACGAGCCTTCAGGGGAGCATTCTTCTAACGTACCTCCTCCAGCACATGGATAACTCTGAATAACTCTGAACTCTGGCTGACTCACAACCTTATTCATATTTATAAGTGTTCCAATGAGCGACCCACAAACTTTGGGTTCCTCCATTGGCGCACTGTTTGGAGGATAGATGCACATAGGTGGGTGGTGATGTGCAGAAGGGAACTAATAGTTTTCTTGGCTTTTTTATCAAGTAGAAGTGCGGGCTATAGAGCTGCAAAACTGATATTTTAACCATAACAGTTCATGCTCATTACTGTGTTTTTCCATTTTATACAGTTGGAGTGTTGCAATTGTTATTTTTGGGCGACAGTAGCTCATTTGGCATTTTTCCACTGATCTGAAGTTTGGCGATGCAATTCCAGCTCCCCCAAATGAATGCTGTTGTTGTGTCCTTGGGCAAAACACTTAACCGCCCACACTCTCAGTGTCTGTGCACACTGGTAAATGCATGAGTTGTGCCTTGTGACCCTTTACCTTATTTTGGTTGGCACATTTGACACATTTAAGTTTGAAGCACTTAAAGGGCCTTTACCTGATTTTTTTTCCATGTGTTTGAGCTAAATAGTACAATACAAATATGTTGTAAAAGTAGCTCTTGAGGTCAAAATAAGTTCGCTGTATTTCTCTATCTAATTATAAAGCGTTTTGTTTTCTAATAATTAGGAAGTGTGGGCTTGGCATGCTAGTTGTTGCTTTATTGTGTGAAGTCTGCTCTCGTCTCTGAAACTTGTGAAACATGCTTATAAACTCATCGCTGTGAATTATTAGGATGCTCAGAATACATGAAGTAAGTGAGGCTTAACTTTGGACCACTGCAAACAGTTTAAAATGAAATAGTTGGGATGCAACTCCTCACCAATAAGATGCTTTAACAGCAACACTGTGCTGCCTGCCTGCTCTTTACATCCCTTCACTGCAGCAGGCAGTGCTACCATAATAATGTTTTACTCATATGTATCTGCAACTTTATTTGCTGAGCACTTTGTGCCCCGGTGACAGAGGCAGAGCCAGAGAAAGAAAACCTGCTGTGACGTGGGTCTGCCCTGGTGTCCTCCATGTTGCATTTGTTGTCAAAACAAATTGACTCTGGAATTAGCCAGCTGTGTTTTGTCACTTCTGTCTGTGGCTGTGTTTATTTCTCTTCTTCAGGCCATAAAGACATAAAGCTCTCCTCGGATGATATTACAGGCGAAGATCAGGCTAATTAGCCGAGCCCACAGTGGACAATGATTGCATCTGCCAGCCTCATTGTAATAAACTTTATTCGATCACTGAATAATTTATGACAAGGATTTTTTTAAAGCCTTACTCGCTCTTTTTAACCAGACTCTCCTGGTGCTCCATTAAAGCTTCCGTCTATTCTGCCCTCAGCATCCACAAGAGCTCTGAGTGGGTTCAACAAGTTAACAAGTTTCTCTTTAAACAATATGTAGCTTGAGGTTTTGTGCTCTATAATACAATTATCAAATGACCCATAAAGCTGTAGTAACACTAATGACTACAAAAAGGTCAAAGTTTGGGATGAAGTGACTACGCAGAGTATAAAATCTATCCTCTAGGTATTATGTAAAATGCGCTCTTAAAGGTACACTAGGTATAACTGCTTGTTTCTATGGATATGTCATTGCTCTACCTCAAGGGTCGCAAACTCAATTGGAGCAGGAGCCGAATTTAGAAAATGAGCGTTGGTTGAGGGCTGCGTGTTATATAACGTATTATTTATGACCACCAACTATCATGCAGCCTTACACAGAATAAACTTGAATGCAGTGTGTAGTCTGATACATTCATAAGAGCCGCATGATATGAGATAAAGATATCATATCAATAGTTACATTTTTTGACACAATAAGTTAAGCAAAACCAAATTGGGCTAAAGGAGTCCGGGAAAGGAAATTGTGAATAAAATCTGCCATTTTTGCATCTGCTTTCAAAAAACTCTACTATTTCTATTTCTACTATTTCTAAGTTTATATTGTATTTTTAATTTTGTATTTTTATTATTGTAGGGGCGATGCATGTGAGATATTGTTTTGACTTCTATTAAATTAGGACTTATGTGACTTGTGATGATCTCATATAAAAATGTCAGACTTTCAGTAAATGCGTCAATGAACTGTACAGTTTTGGCAGCTACTTGTAATTGAGTACATTTTTAGCTTTTCTTTTACTTTTTTACACATTTTCGGTACTCTTCCACCACTGCATATAAAAGGAAGCTGAAACTCACCACTATCAGTGCTATTGTGTATGTTATTTTGAAGTTATGCTAGATTTGAATATTGGGCATATAATTTATAGTAACAATGCACAAATGATTCTGTTTCTGTTGGATGGATTGATAAATAGTATTTGATTGATTCATTAATAACATTTGAATATTGTAATCAGGATAGAGACAAACAAAAAAAAGTAAAAAATAAAGATATATCACTTATATATACTTTGAGTCATTGTGGTACTTCAAAATGAATTGGTAAAACACTTTAATTCAGTCCTTTCTATTCATGTTTATTATACTTTACATATGTATAATTGTATGAGGCTGTTCAGTAGATGTCGTGTGTTTGCATTTTGCCTTGAAGTGTTGGATGGATTACAGGCTGTGATGGACTGGGCACCATTAGTTCAGATAGCTCTTCTGGTTCACTGGAAATGTGCTAAAGACCTCTTGTAGAGCTTCAGTATTGTTGGTGGTTGCTGGTTCAATCTCCCCTGGTTTGAACTCCTCTAGTTGGAATTTCTCCAGTTGGATCTCCTCTAGTCAGATCTCCTGGAGCTGGATTTCCTCTAGTAGGATTTCCTCTCGCTGGATTTCCTCCAATTTGATTTTATCCAGCTGGAACCTCTCTAGGTGAATCTCCGGGAGTTGGATTTTCTTTAGTTGCATTTCTTCCAATTGGATTTTCTCCAGTTTGAACTCATCTAGCTTGATTTCCGGGAGTTGGATTTCTGTCCATTGGATTTTCTTCAACTGGAACTCCCCTATTTGAATCTCTGGGAGTTGGATTTCCTCTGTTTGGATTTTTTCCTGTGGAATTTTCTCCAGTGGAATTTTCTCAGTTTGAATCTCCTCTAGTCCCTTTAGTTAGATTTCCTCCTGTTGTATTTCTTATGTGTTCACTTGGTCTTGTAGTTGCTTTTCCTTCTTATGAAGAGCAAGACTTTTTCATTGATCTTTTCCGTGACTCTTTTGGAGTTGCCATGCTCTTGTCTTAGTAGCACAGTTTCCTGTACATTAGAATTATACAGGTACTGAATCTTCTTATGTGTCTTCACTTGGTCTTGGCTTTTAAGGCTTTTAAGCAGTATTCTAAATCCTAAAGTGTCTCTGGGTTGTTTTCAGTTCAGACATATTTCCAGCTAGGGCACTGGGATGAATCTTTACTTCTGCAAACCATCAACCTTTGAGTAGATATTAAGTACTGTACAAGTGGTGCACGATACTGTGCCCTGGTAAACTACTTCTCTCCCCATCTACTGTAGCCTTCGCTCATGAAGCTGCTCCTCTGGTTTGACAGTCACTCCTGCCTGTTTCTGAAGCTTCTGTTCTCACAGTCCATGTGTTTAGTGTCCGTTTCTTGGTGGAGTAAATTTGAAAGTCCGTGTAGAAGCTCTGTCTGCCCCTCTCACTCTGTCCTGTTGTTTGTTTTTTGAAGGAGCCGAATTGGCACTACAGGCAGCAATACAATATGGGAACTGTAGTTCAAATTCTGATGCATTTATGCATTTTATTGGTGGGCCAGTAGAAATTATCTCAGGGACCTCATTTGGCCCGCGGGCCGCAAGTTTGAGACCCCTGCTCTACCTGGAATGTTCCACAGTATGAAATTAAACAGCTCTATTTTATTCAGTTACAGGTGATTTAATAGCTCAAAAACACAGAGAAAAACCTGCTTTCTGACTCCATGATAGAAATGTTTAAATCCTTCCAGACAAAGCCATAATATCTCCATGGAGAAAAGCATTTGACGGACCCTCCACTAGAAAAGTTACACAATGCACCTTTAAGAACAAAAGGAATGTGTTAATCACTTAATACCATTTAGAGCTGTAACCATGAGGACTTACTGACTTTAGTGTGCTCTCTGGGTTCTGTTAAAAACAAACATAAATTGCCTTTTCTAATGTAATGGATTTTTTCCTCCATATAAACACAGTGGATTCCATATAACAAAAAAACATTAAGTTGGCACTACAATATTGCATCATTATCATAAGGTTAATATAATAATGTAAAATGAAAGTCAAATAATCTAGTTTTCGTGGCTACTTAGTGTAACTACATTAGCTCTTGACATCCCCTTAAGTTTCTGCCCTCTCCATACTCCAGAGACCATGTAGTGACCCGTAGGTGCTGGACCCACTTCCAGGCCTCCTCAGTGAGCTTGCATGTTAGCGGCTGACCTGGCTTTTGCGCTCACTCTGTAATGGAAGTCCAGAGATTGCGGCGCAGCTATAATCTGTTGCTTGACCTAGCTTTAGCACAGTTCATTGTTCAGCGCTAGCATGAGTACATAACAGTAGAGCACAGGACAAGTGTTTCAGTGTGTACAATCGACTTAAATCTGGAAGTGGACTGAGAACAAGAAGTCTCTTTGTGTTTCTAAAGCCCTTGCACACTGGTCAGGACTTGTTCTGGTTATGTAAAGGGTTTTCTGTTAATGTCATGTTTTCAGTAATTGGCCACTTCAAAATCAGTCAGAATTAGAAAGTTAATAAAGGATAGATCTGAAGAACTTAAAACATTTAGCATTTATTATTTACATTTATTATAAATCCCATCCACATTTGCTAACTAAAAATATTATAGGGAGTTGTAATTGATAATCGACATCATGCTGGTCATGGAGTACCATGGTGACACAATACACATTAGCCAAAACGGTCAAAAAAGTTTAAAGATAGTCTGAAAACACATGACAAAACACAAAATGGATGTAAACACATTTTCAGGAGCCTGTGATCAATACGAGCGTCCACGGTCCTATTTAGGTGTTTGATTTTCAACAAAAATTTGAAAGAAAAGGTCAGAGAAACTAGCTAATGCAAGCTATCTTGGGACTGTAATGTTATTTGAGAGGGACTTGTTTTAACAGCAAAAATCAGATGTTGTAGTTCCAGCTAAATCCGTTATTTCTGGTCAGAAATTTGTTTAAACAAATATTAGATTAAAGTGTACTCTGAGTAACAGCGCTTCAGACAGACCAGTACCTACTGTTAGCATCACACTCCTAGAGAATGACGATGACATCAGCTGCAAAGTATCAATAAAGAAACTCAAAATTTGCAATGCTTCAGGAAGATAAATGTAACCAATTCTGGATTTGTACTATTAAATATATGATCTCATGGCTGACGAGAATTCTGTTCAGACCATCCATGTACAACGAAATGCTTTCTTTCATTCTTTTTTGCGTACTGCTGATTGATTTTACTAAAATTATGACATTTTAAAGTTCAAACCCCTTTTGCTGAGACCACATTGTCCAAGAGATTCTAAAAAGTTCTAACTTCTTTCAACACGATGTACTAACTCTAGCAGGAGGTCCATTTCCGTGCCCCGGTGCCTTCCCATTTAACTGGGATGGGTTAAGCCTGTGTCATGGATGGACAGATCTCTTCAGGCCTGCACAGAATCCCCAGAGTCCTTTGTAAAAACACGATCAGCAGCAGAAAGGAGGAAATCAGCCGTCATTTTCCAAACCGAATTTAGTGTGTGAAGCTGTTTCATGCTCTCCCATTCTCATTATGTCCCCACTTGCTTCTGTATTTCCAACACTCAAGACTCTTCCAGCCTCACAACCCTTGGCTGCAGTTGAAATGTGCTCTTTATTAAAACCTTTACACCAATGGTTTTGCTTTGGCCCTTTGGTGTCAATGCCTTGGAAAGAAATGTTGCAGTCCAGAGAGCGGAGGCTCTCTCACTCCGACTGCTTCTGGCATAATGAGACGTGGTTGTTGAATTAAAGTCACACTGCAAGACAAAAGCTACTGTCGGATTGTCTAAATATTATACAGACAAGACAAATAACCCAGAAGGTCATGCTCAAAGCCCTGAGCTACTTTGCTTCACTTTTATCTTGTCAGTTATCAAATTCTGCTGGTTATTTTGGTTGCTGAAGGGGATAAGGAATGCAAGAAGATGAAAGCTATTTCAAGTCAAAGCTGAATGCTGTGAAAATGTTTATGAAAAAAAAACTATTATGCTAGGAGATTTACATTTAAAGAAATGGTTGACAACATTATATATCACAATTTTATAATAACCTAGATCACAGTTTCAATTGGATCATGGTTTGTGTAAAACCTTTACACAAACTTTCTTTATGCCGCAGTAATGTGCATTTGTCTCTCAATCTGTGCTCCATGTTATTTTAATGTTATTTTCTTGTATGTTGTCTTCGTGTGTTGTATGTATGTATATCTTCCTCTTGGCCAGGACTCCCTTGAAAAGCAGTTTTTTAATCATAAAAAGAAAAATCCAGGTTAAATAAAAGTAAGTAGACTTAATATTTTACTGTGATTGGTTAAATCCGCCTAAATCACTCACTCAGAGAATGACGAGGCTGACCAATAGGAAGAGGGGGTGAACAGAAAACCATTTATGTTGGATTCATGTGACAAGTTGGGTTATGCTTTTTTCCATGCCCACTGCACATTGTGGTGGTTACATGTGACTGTAGAGAGGAAAGTCAATAGTCTCAGACTGGTGAGTGTGTGCATGTGTATCAGTCATCTTTTAAGATACTCTGTGGCTTTACACAAGAAATCGAAATGAATTTCTTCTATTCAACCTTTCAATTCAAGTCTCTTGACATCAAGGACGACATAGTTGATAATGTCTGCTTTATGGTTTCAAACTGAAACAGCCTGTTTGACAGATTTGCAACTACTTCACGCTTATTTATTTTCTATTCAGACCTTGAAGTAGAGTTGAAGTTATTTGGATTCCACTGCAGTGCTTTTTCCTTATGAACTTCTGCCAGATGAAGGTGCTGTGTACTTATTCTGAGAGCAAACCCCCAAGTCGAGGGTTAATGTGAGCTAAGATCAGTGCGTATCTCTATTACCAGCGTTGCCCCCGGAGACGGCAGGTATTCTGTGCTGGTGAATATAGTACCTGCATGTAGAGTGGTGTTGGAGGCCATTTAAGAATGATGAGCTGATTAGACTCCCCTGTGGAGGGGCGCTTTGGCTGCAATCACAAAAGTATCGCACAATTCAAGTATCATTTTTATCTCACAGGGAATGGGATTTCTTCACTCTTTTTGTGTATGTGCTGTGTACATGGTCCATCATTTTCTATTTGAGTTCCTGAGTTAGTTTCAGAATGCACATGAAACACGTGCTAGATTTAAATAAATAACATTTCCATGGAGACAAGCAGGTGACAAGACAAGACAGTTACATTTAAGTGGGGGTGTACTGTAAATGAAACTAAAGATATCAGATACTTGAAGATATCTGATCACACAACAATTGAACATATTTTAGCTGTCACTGCGCCCTTGGGCAAGATATATCACCTGCCCTGCCTAAAGTCTTACATTTTATATGACTGTGCGTGGGTAAGTGTGGCTTTAAAGGCAGAAAATTAATTACATGAAAATATACAGGTCGCAAACTTGACAAACTGAGAAAGTTGTGTAACGGTGTCTGGAGTCAAATGTGTTACTCCCTGTGCTCGCGGTGACAATGCAAATGAGAAAAATTCAAGCATTTATTTAGACCAAAAATAACAGAATCCTTTAACATTTGCTTATATTACATTTTCCCAGAATCCTCCCCGAGGCTAGCCCACCATCAGGATCTCACTCTGTCCCCTGTCTATCGTCTAATTAAATTCCAGCATGTTTCTTAGCCTTTGCACTGGCTCATACCACTGTGATTCCTGCCACAGTCCCTCCACTCTCCCTCCTGGTCCTCGGCCATGACAGCACACACACTGCATGTCCGACTGGGAGCTGCCCCGTGCCAAATGGTTACACTAGCTTCTCCCATCCTCAGACAAGTGTGCAGGGACCACAGGCACTAAGACAGCTGCATCTAGACTCAGCCAACTGTTAATGTCAACTTTTTTTTTTTTTCAATTTAATTTCTTTAACTTAAAATGGTTGATGATTATTTGTACATTAAGGCAGTGACAGGGCAGAGTGTACCATTCGATACTTTCAGAGTCACTGCTCGATCAGGCCTTTTAAAGGTCTGTTGAAAATATTTTGCAAGACAGTTCTGTAAAAAAAATACTTTGGCAAATGTGACTTGATTAGACGCTGTTATTCATACTCAGAAGTCCAGTTGATTGCTGTCTAATACCTATTCAACCTTGGATCACTCCTGGATGAATGAGGGATTGCTCTCTGTCTAACACATTGGTTTTTGACTCAATATTATTTTCTATTTACACGTCAAACTAAAATTTATTCTCGATGAAGTGGTGGGGTGGGGCAGTAAAGCAGGGTTTGTCCACTGATCTGAAAGTTTGTGGTTCCAGTCTCACTCTGAAGGTGGAATCTGACCATTTTCCAAACCACTAAGATTATTTTTGTTTGGTTAACATGTTTTTTGTCTTTATCCAAATCCAAATCTGCTTTATTTATATAGCACATTTTACAAACTGAGCAGTTTCTAAAGTGCTGCACAGAGATAAAACATAAAGAATGCTAAAATTTGGTCCATCCAGCCCTAAAACAGTAAAACCAGTAAAATCAAATTAAAGCAACATCATAAAAATCACTAAGTGGCATTAAAATAAATAAAATAAAATAGATAAGAGACACAGAGGACCACACAAACTCACGCAGTTAAAAGCCAGAGAATAAAAGTGGGTTTTAAGACGAGACTTAAAACACTTGATTGTAGGGGCTGTTTGGACGTGGAGGGGCAGAGCGTTCCACAGCTTAGGGCTGGCTACAGAGAAAGCCCGATCCCCCCTGGTTTTAAGTATCGACTTTATTGTGAGACTTCATGCCTCCATGCCTGTACTTAGAACTGTTGTTTATTATATTACACATTTTTGCATTTTGTTACAACCCCTTGGAACAGCAAAACTGTTTACTTGAGGTTAAAAATAAGTTTGGCTTTAAACAGACAGCACATTGTAGTATTATTAGATGAAAGCAAACTTATTCATGGCCTAATTTACTTATTTTGTTACTCTCGCCTTATCTGCAATCACAACCATCTATATGTTAATCTGCACCCCTTTCTCCCCCTTCTTTTGCCGCACGCTAATGCACATATTTGTTTTCCAGAGGACATTTGGTGAGCTCAAACACAGCTGTAATTATATTAGTGACTATGTTTCACCCTGACGCAGTTTGTTCAGATCATCGCCGGGACAGGTTAATACACAACATCAATAATTCACATTGTTCAGAGCGTCCTTCTCGTGTTATTAGATTGTATTTTCACTGGGTACACACGATTACATGCCAGATTTACCAGACTCACTGATTTGACTGTTTTAGTGTTGTCTTTGCCTGCTTTATAGCTGATGTAGATGCCTTTAGTGGGATTTTTAGTGAGATTTTTGCACTGAGACTCTCCCTACACTGTTAGTGCACTAGGTAACTTTTGTTGAGGTCCATTACCTGCTAGTTTGTATGGCTATGTCATTGCTTTGCCTGGAATGTTCCACAGTATGACATTAAAACTGCTCTACCTTACATTTATACAGGTGCTTTTATAGCTCAAAAATACAGAGACAAACAAGCATTCTGACTGTGAGCGGGGTCGCCTCTCCACAGATCTGACCTGTAACTTTGTCTTGTTTGCACTCCATGAAGATAGAAAGGTTTAATGCCATACTATGCAACATTCCAGACATAGAGAAAAGCTTTTGACGGACACTCCACCAGAATTTTTTTTGAATGTTGAGTCAGATTCAGTTCATGGAATATTTTGTCACTCATGTCAGTGGGACAAACAATTTATATAATGATTTAAATGTAAAGATTTTCCAGAAATTACAATTTTAGCATTGTGTTTGCCTGAGTTATAGCAGATGTAGATGCCTTTATTGGTGTGTGAGTGCAGTATTTTGCATTGAGACTCTCCCCACACTGTTGGTTGTACATAATTCTCTTTATTGATTTCTGGCCGGACTATTTGTCACCCACTTACTCAAGTCAAATTAGAAAGCACTCTTCATCGTATCCACAATTCGATCGATCAGGTGAAGTAGGGGGAACTGTTCCCAAACTAAATCTAATGAACATAATGCTGCAGAGAAGAGGGGAAAGAAAAACTACCTTGGTGGATTTGTGTGTTTTTATCTGGAATTAATGAGAAATTTACGGCTCGACAAAGCGTGAGTTATCCGGTATGTGCGTGGATGGAAGATGGTGCTGGCACAGGCGGGTAGGTGTAATTTACATTAGTGCAAGTCACCGCGTCTGTTGCCCTCACCCGTGCTGAGCTGCAGTACCGGCAATCCCCTGGAGAGTGCGCTTCATTAAACGCACACATTCATTTGGAAACAATGCTCAACAGTGTGATTTGTGCTGGAGTGGCTCTCTCTCTCTATTTACACCTGTGGGTTTATTTATTTATTTCAAGTATAATTGAAATTTTCTTTTCATATGCAGCTTTGCAGAAGTGCAGGTTAAACAATTTCAAGTTGGTGTTTGGTTTAATGGCATAACTTACTGCCAGGAGTTTTAAACTGCTAAGACCTGTTGCTAAGAAAGGTGAACTAGTATGTAACCTTATTTTCTGTGGGAGGCTCCATCACCTGTTATTCTGCATGGAGATGTTATTGCTTTTCCTTGAATGTTCCACAGTATAGCATTAAACTGGTGATGTCACTAAGGGAAGTCATAGGTCAGATCTGTGGAGAGGACAGGCTGGTCTCTGTAAGAATGCTTTTTTTTTTTTTTTTTTTAACTTTGAGCAACAGACAGAAGCATGGTAGATCATTTTAATCCTCTGTTGCTGAACATTCTAAGCATAGCAACAACATCTCCATGGAGACAAGAAGGTTGCATACCAGAAAAGTTACCTAGTGTACTTTCATACATAGTCATATTATATAATATTTTACTTTCATGTTATATTATAATTGGAGAAAGAGAATATCTTTCCATTCATTTTCTTCAGTCTTATCTGGGTCCAGGTTGCAGAGGCAGCAGTCTGAGCTGGGACGCCCAGCCTTCCCTTTCCACACACACTTCCTCCAGCTCTTCTGGGGGGATCCCGAGGGCAGCCCAGAGACATAGTCCCTTCTAGGACTTCCCCAGGGCCTTCTCCCAGTGGGATGTGCCTGGAACACCTCCCCAGGGAGGCATCTTCCATAGATGCCCTCTCCTCAACTGGCTGCTCTGATGTGGAGGAGCAGCGACTCTCCTCTGAGCTCCTCTTGTGTGACTGAGCTCCTCACACAAGTGCGCCCAGTCACTCTGCAGATTCATTTCGACCGCTTGTAGCTGCGATCTTATTCTTTTAGTCTTTATCCATGACTCATTCACCATGACCAGGTGAGGGTAGGAAAATGAATAATGTAAATAAATCTGTTAAAAAGTGGCTCCTTATATATACAATAGTCTAATTATGTCCTGATAAGTTCCCTGGTGTGTGTTTTTTTTTTGAAAAGTAGGAAAAATAGCAGGTATAAAAAGATAATATTACGGATTAAACAAGTCTCAGTCCTAATAGACCACAGCACCGTCTTGATTCTTGACCAGATCAGTTCCTCCATGTACACTACTGATGTGCAAATGCAGGTTTAAATGTCAAAATCAAAATCACCACATTGCATTGTTTTTGTATAGCAGCAATTACTATAGATCCAAAACAAAAGCAAAGTTTGCAAGGCTGTCTCCCTGATGTCAGTTCCTTTAATCATATTTGAGCAAAGCTTGTCTCCGCTCACGGAAAACAACTCGGCACAGCTCCAGAATCAACAGCGGAGATAATAATATTGTCCTTCCAGATCACATCAACATTTCAAACATCGCTGGAGTTTTGGAAAACGTCTTTAGGAATTCTGGTAATCTTGAAGCCTGAAAATATAAGGCCACTTTATCGACGGTGCTAGGAGAGAAGATGGATGGGAAGGAAGCAAGAACCTATAAACTGGACAAGGTCAGTGTGCTGGAGGAAATGAGCTGAAATTAGGAGGAGAAAGATTGAAAAATGGAGTATGATCCCATTCAGTGGCAGTGGAGCATGGGAGAATAGAAGGCTGATTAGTGTAAAGTGATTGTATTGTGTGAGAGGGGCTATTGTGTCCACATGACCTTGGCTCAGCTCTGAAGCTCTGCACTGACAGCACGGTTGACTGATGGAGGTTCTAGGTATAACTGCTTCTGCTGTACCCTCACAATAATTACATTGTGTATAGACAATTTGGAGCATTGTAATCATTCTTTTGATATATGATTTTGTGGTGCTGTTTTTTCTGTTCCAGCGCTGTTGTACGCTACATGAACTGCACATGAGAACAAAAACGTACAAAGATGAAATGTAATATAATACAGATGTCACACTTTCATGTTCAATTCAGGATGAGGTAACATGTGTGAAACAAAGTAGACTTCAAAGGAACCTATAATATACTCAAAGCAGAATTTTTTTGTTTTTGTTTCGCGAGGTGTGAGGATTTAGTGAGTTCACTAGAGCATTCTTGCAAGTGTGCATTGTTGACTCTTGTCCCAGAAGGTAAATTACAAATCTGGTTAGATTAGATACCAATGATTTTACTTTTGAATGTTGTCAACAGATTCAGGTGATGGTATATTGTGTAAGGATATATAAAGGAAAACAAAAGTGAGCTCCTTCTCTAATGTCAATAGGACAAATAATACCTGTAATGATTAAAGATCCTATATTGTTGATTCTTGTGAGCTTTAAGCCATGTGAGAATGTTGTTTCCTGGTCAGAAACATACCTGGAGTTATGTTTTGTGTCATTCACACATATTTGAATAATCCCTTATTATTATCAATATCGCCAAAGCTTAACATGCTCTGTTCCACTTTGTGATGTCATACAGTAGTAGTTTTCAAGTTAACAGCTATTTTTTACCTTTTGGTTTAGTAGAGATTGGCTATTCCTGGGCTGAAATCATCCAAAGGATTCTCGTGAATATGTATATTTATATGTATGGAGTTTAAAAACATTGATGCACTTCCTGTATTACCACATGGCATCTCAAGGTGGAATAGAGCGTTTTTCTTTTGAGAGAAGAGCTCAGAATTTATTTGTGTATTAAACATGTGTGAATGAAATAAAGCAAAATTCCAGGTATGTTTTTGATGAAACAACATTATTAGAAAACATTATTAGAAAATAGCAGAATAGCCCCTTTGAATATTTGGAATCACAATTACAAAGAAACCCCATTATAATAAAAGTAACACTGATGCTAGAACAAAGGTTTTTAAGAATCTGTGGTTGACAAACAGTATTTCCCCCTCTAGCTGTACTTTCACTTCACCCTTAAAACCATCTTGAATTGTTGCTGTGCTATATAGAGGCTGAGTGTGCTCCCTGCAGTCTTCTCCTCATCGCACCTGAGCCCCACACTCTGAGCCATTCAAACGCCTGTGAACCACATCAGGTGATTCATCTGAGGTGCTCAAGAAGCACAAATGATATTTCTTCATGTACTAGCACATTATTATGAAATTTAAAAATACAGACCACTGATCCATGCTCTGTCTGTTTCATTGTGAATCAATTTGCTTTACGCGGCTACATTTACAGCTCACAGGCTTTAGCATGTATTTCCATCAGCACTGAAAGACGTACAGTTGACTTCTTTAAGCAGTAGAGTCTAATGCTGTCTGAAAGAAACAAGGAGTATTTTTAGATATTAAAAGTAGATGGAACAATAAATGCTCGATTTGAAATGGATATCGTCACATAGACTTAAAGGTGCAAAAAGTAACTTTTCTGGTTGGGGCTTTTACCACCAGCTTGTCTCCATTTACCTAACCTGCAATCTTCCACAGTATGGCATTCAATTTATATATCTTGCATTTATTTAAGTGTTTTTGCTGTTCTAAAAAACTTTAAAAACATGCTTTATTGCTGTGAGTGGGCTTCACAAATCTGACCAGGAATTTGATCTGTGGTGTGCTTGTTTGCTACTGTGGAACATTCCATGTAAGCTTATACCATCTCCATGGAGACAAGCAGGCAGCAGACACTAGAAAAAGTAGTGTCCTTTTCAGCGTAGTTGATTGATAGCATCGTTATAATATTATTCATTTGCATTGAAACAATAGACTCATTATACTGATAACAAATACAAACGCTGATATAATGATGTGCAGTGATATTTTACCCTGCGTTCTGATAATGAGTCACTGTGCATATTTAAAATGAGGCAAAACATGACCTATTTGCTTTGAAAATGTTTAATTAAAGACATAGTCATCACCGTCATGTAATACTATCTTAAAAAGCTACATTCTGGCCTATATTTTTTCATGCAGATTATCCAACATTAGCATCTCTCCTCATTCTTGAATTTCCCATAATGCCACACCTGACCCAGCCTTAATGTATGTCTATTTACATCATACCATTATATCCTGCGTCAGAGGCCAGGAGCGCGCAGGAGGCAGTGTTAGCATAGATGGATTAAAGAGTGACGTCTGTAGCCAGCGCTGGTGGATTAATCTCTAAAGATACAAGACTCATTTAGATTACATTCTAACACACACACACGCACAACAGCACTGCACACTCATGTTAGCATTCCTCCCACCTCCCCACTTCCTGTTACGCTCTTTTGTTGTTTTTCCCCAGGGCTGCACATCCGTTGAAGATGAAGAGCTGAAATAATTTAACATTTCTACTCTTATTTATTGGTTAGAAACTGTCCAAAAGTATGTTTTGACCTAAATTTTGAGTCACACTGTGGCTGCAAAGTTGTGGTATAGAGAAATAATATCTGGTTTGTGATTCTGTGTTTTCAAATAGAGCTTCTGTTGTTTATGCATATTTTAATATATTACACTATTTCCTGATCTATGTTAAAAAGTTGTTTTCTCATCACAAATATGCCCAGAGTTGTTTTGTTTCATTCACACGTCTAACACACAAACCCCTGCAAGAACTATAAGAAATATGCAGGGTTTTTCTCAAACAGAAAACACTTCTTGTGATGTCATGTGGCGAAAAAGGAAATGCTCCACTGTTTGTGTGTTTTTTACTGTCCATACACCTTCACTAGAATCATTTGGATTGTTTTAGACCTGGAATTATCCAAAACTACCTCTACATGACATCCCAGGGTGGAACAGAGCATGTAGAGCTTTGGCGATATACGTAGACAGACTACTCAAACGTGAGAATGAAACAAAACACAACTCAGTGTGTTAAGCATTATAACCTGGCCTACAGCTCACAAAAGTAAATTTAGTGTAATCTATGACCTTTAAGCATTAGAATGAATGACCATGCTAACAGTGCTCCTCTAACAAGTAATTTGCAGTTTGGAAAAAAAATGCAGGAGTCTATTGTGGAAAATGAGTCAAAAACAGCATGAATTTAAGCTGCATGCCTATATTTAGTCTTTCTTTCTAATCATTAACATATTGCATATTATATCTTTCCTGTTGATACTGAATAATCCTTTTCATTAAAACCAAGATCATATATGAGTATTACTTAATTGCTGACTGCATAACAAATCAGCCAATACATTTGTCCTCTAGAAATACATAAACAAGCACTTCCCCAGTTCTATTCATGCTCTTTATAGTTCACCATGTGCTCCTTTAGTTTGCTTTGTACTCTTTCTTCCTCCAGTTGCCGGGTGCCTTTTAATTAGCAGAGTTGTTGTTCTCTTCATCCTCCAGCCCACACCACTAATATTGCAATTAGCTCCTGCAGGAAGCCTTCAACTGGAGCCTTTGTTCTTCCTACTTTCACACATGTCAACGCACTGAAGAATATCATGTTTGAATCTTGCCTGTTTTCTAAGTTGGGACGGGTGATATGACAAAAAATGAATACAAAAAGTTTTTTTTTTCATATTGATCAATTATGATTTTTGATGTTATTTTGTATATCATTTTGTCTTGTATAGCAAATGGAAATGTCTGGATAGAAATTGTGAGCATAAACTGTACAGGTTTTTAAAAATAGTCAAATTTCATCCTCCAAAATCTAAACTCTGCTCCAAACCACATGCTATTGTTGGGAGAAGAACTGGTGATTTGAAGGAGACAGTTGATCTTTTTATTTATTTTTTATTTTTTTAATTTGACCTTTATTTAACCTGGTAAATTCCATTGTGATTCAAATATCTATTTTTCAAGGGAGTCCTGGCCAAGAGGCATCAACAACACAACCCACAGACTGCATTTCATATAAATCAAACCGTTATAAAACAAACAATATAAAAGTTAGACATTAGAAAGTTAATTTTGATCTAAATTCAACTTTAATCAATGACCCAACCCTAATACAATGTTCCAAATGCCAAATCATAACACACATCAGTCTTTTCAATACAGATAAAAGCAATAAAGGATTTTTAAGTGATCCATTGGCCCGATTTCTCCCTTTTCCCTCTTCATGCTGCCAGTAGGGACATCTTGAGGGGGTAGTAAAAACGATTGAATTTAAGGGTGTCACGATACTCCATTAACCTCCCGGTGTGGAAGTGTTGTACAGAGGTGCAGAAGCTCAAGAGGCCTTTGGTTGTCGAGGTCATAAAACTTAACATCCCTGCACAGGCTCAGCATCAGGCCATAAAGTCAAACCTGCTTATGTAAGATACTTTTATAGACTATAGATAGTTTGTCATAAGTCTGGAAGCCTGGTCTGTAACTCTGCATTTCATACTTTGCAGCTGACGTCATCAACATTCCCTGGAGGTGGGATGCTAACTGTAGGCACTGCTCTGTCTGAAGCGCTGTAACTTGATTCAGGCTTTAATCTAACTCCTGAACTGGACCATGAACACTTGCATCAATCACAAGCTCCTGAATGTTCGTCTAAATAATAACTCCAGGTTTAGTTCAGGCTCATTTATTTCGTAGCCGCCACGTTCAAGAACAGTTCCACACACACTTCCTCCCCAGATATACATGCGTAAAACAAGTGCAAGAGAGCGCTCTAGGGCCCCTAGCTGTGAGGCAGGTAAGGTGAACAAGAGATGCAAAAGCTAACAATCTCACTCTCTTTAAATAAAGAAAAATACACTTTAGACCCCCAGCAAAAATAATCAGCTTAAAAATCAACATCAAGAGAACAGTAAGAATAACATGAATGTTTTTGATAGAACAACCCATTCATTTAACAGTCCAACGTCCCTCATTGAAAGCCCTCAGAAGCATAGCTGAGGATGCTCCCTTTTTGGTTAGGCAATCTGCAAGCTGCTCTTTGGTTTCTGACCACAATATCTGTTGAACCTTTTTAGCTTGGATCAGTTCTTTGATGGAACTGATTTCCAAGCGCAGTCTTTTTTCAGTAACAGACTTGGTAGACCTTAGTGCATCAACAAGAGAAAAGTTATCAGTAACACAGATTATTGGTACAGGGTGATCAGTACAACCAGCGTTGAGTTCAGAAAACAATGTTGAAAGAAAAATGGCATTGTCAATACCTTCAGACATTGCTAATGTTTCACCTGCAAGTGTGCTTCTGACAACTCTCTTGATTCTCTTTGACTGCCATGATAGAGGAGAGAAATATCCATTGTCACCCATCAAAACAATAAGGTGCCCACCTTGAGTTCCACCATCTGACAGATTTGCAAAAGATGCATCAGAGAAAGTAACAATCTTCAAGTTACTGTCATTGCCAAGGTGCTGAAAGTTCAGCTGAATTGATTTTGCCTTAAGTTTACACACGACCCTGTTTGCTTCATTAATAGTGTGTACAGTGGCCTGTTTGAGATTAGATGCTAGGTTACTGGCATCAAACATGACATCAGGTCTACTTTGTCTGGCAACCCACAGAAGTTGCCCTATCTTAGATCTGAGCTGATCTCTCTCTACCTCAGTGAGGGTGAGCTGGATTCTGTTGCTCGTGAGGGCGTGAGTGGTATAGACTGCAAATGCTGAATGTAAGTCTCTTGGTGTATTTGTACATTTTTTCCCAAAGTAACTAAATCCACACCCACATAAGAAAAGCAATCCTGAGCTTCATGACCAACATTTAACTTAGATCTGAGGTTGGGTATAACAGTCCTTGAAAACATCTGTGTACCTCCCCAAATGAAATCGTCAACATGACAAGCTAATACACCAGTTACATTTTTGTCCTTATCTAACCAGTAGAAAACTGCAGGGTCAACTTTAGATATGACTGACTCCTGTGTCAATCATTATGTTTTTCACTCTGTTATACCAATACAGTGAGGCATCAGCTAAACCATACACACATTTTCTCAGTTTCCAAAGTTTTCCTGTGCTATTGGCCTCAGGTGGAGGTCTAATAAAAATGTCTCTAGACAATTCCAGTCCCTGTAAGAAGGCAGATTTTATGTCCATTGAATGGAGTTGCCATTGTTTTTGACAACTCACTGCCACAAGGAGCCTCAGAGACTCAGAAGCACAGGTTGGAGAGTCCTTTTGTAGCTCAGATACTTGTAGTTCCTCAAATCCCCGTGCAACAAGCCTGGCTTTTGGTACTAATGCATTGTCTGTCTCTTTCAAAGTGCACACCCACCGAGTAGAAATGCACCTCTGTCCCCTGTCCTCAGTTTCTTCAAACACCTCATTTTGTATCCAGCTTTTTATTTCATTGTTCTTGGCTTCATCAAATGACTCATCCTTGGTGACAAAAACATCCTCATGTGTGTCAGGAACAGGAACCTTAACCTGAAGATCCTCCAACTGTGAAAGATCAACTGCCTCACTGTTACCTGCCTCCTCAGCAGGCTCAAGTAGCTCAAGTTGTACCAGTTCCTATATTTTCCTTTGGCTTTGCCAGCCCGTCCCAATACTTTTGCTGTTTGAGAAGCACCACTCTCTGGGTTTCTGAATGTCACAACTTGACCTACCTTTACATTTATGTTTCCAACGTCCTGTCTCTCTGTCACTACATTTTCAGGAGCAGGCAGTGGATCATTGTCAGTGCTTTCTACATGTGTCTCATCTGCGTCCTCGTTTATGTCATATGAGTGTTGTTCATCGCTGTTTTCTTTGTCACAGCGAGCTTGAGGTTCTTCATGTTCCTGAGTAACTTTTCTCAGTCTGAGCTGGTGAACTCTGACACAAGTGCCTCCGTGCCTAACAAACACAACTGCACCGTCCTGTCCAATGACCACCCCTGGCCCTTTCCACTCTGGACAGTCCACACGTTTGTAAAATACCTTGTCCCCCTGTTCATACCTCTCATTGTTGGGACGCAGCTGTTTCTTTAGTGCTCTCCGGATCCGTTCTGAACACTCCGCCTCTGTGAGAGAGCCTTCCTCGCAGCGTGCAGAGCTGAAATGTGCTTAGCCACCCATTCACTTTTGGTGGTGCCCTCCAGCGCTGGTGCTTTATCGATCAACACAGACGGCAGGTTCGGATTCTGCCCAAACACAAGCTGATGTGGACTGTAACCGTGGACACTTTGCATACAGTTCTTTGCCATGAGAGCCCAGTCCATGGCAGTACTCCAGTCACATCAGTGCTAGTTTTTCACCTTCAGTATGATCTCAGTCAGGGTTTGATTGTGCCGCTCTAACAGTCCATTACTCCATGGGCTGTACGCAGGTGTGGTCTTCACTTCAATATTAAAGTTTTCAGCCATGTCTCTCACTTCTTCATTGTTAAACTCCCCACCATTGTCACTGAATAACTTTTGTGGTGGGCCGTGCACACTGATCCAATCATGAATAAAACGTTTGACTATTTCAGAAGACTTCTTGGTGGTTATGACGCCTCCTGCACTAAATCGAGTGAACTGGTCAATAATGTGTAAGTACCACACCCCTGGCTCAAGTTCATGCAGATCTACAGCTTCTGATCTCATTATAAGTAGATGCCAGGGGCAGGCCAGCTGCAGGTTTTGGGTTTTGTCTTACGGTACTTTTGACATGCTTCACACTGACCTATGACCTTATGCAATAGGCTGATGCATTCTGTGTCTTTGTTGCCAGAGCTACTCAAAAGTCTCTGCAGCTTATCAGCAGAAGCATGCCCAAATTGTTTATGAAGTTTCTCTAAAACTTTTATTTTCTCACTTGTGCTCATTTTGTCTGTGTTTATAAGGACTTCTTCCTCTGTGGTTGCTAATATCTCATCATCCTTAGTAGAACATTTATTCTCACTGTCCACTATGTTCACACAGTAATGTCCTGAGCTAGTAAAGTCTAGTTTGACAGGTTGATTAAACATCATTGCACTGTCATTTTCCATATTCAGAACTGTCCCTGCTCTTTTCAACGACATCTTACTCAAAAGCAGCGGGATGTCAACAGGTACCACTTCAGTTTCAATATTACAACGTGTATTGCCAATCTTGGCTGGTATCTTTACTTTTTGACAGAATACACCACTTTTCCATCTCCAAACTTGAAGGGCCTGTGACTTTGTACTTCAGTTTTTCTCACTGACTTGGCATTTTTTATTCCTGACGCACTAATGTAGTTGTTCAGCCACTCTTGTCCACATACTGTTCTAGTGCAAGCGGTATCTATTATAGCTGAGCCAAAACATTCCGTCATAAATATTTCTGCATCTGTTGGCGATTCTTTGGTGTACAAGGTAATGTTACACTCTTCCACTTCTATCTTATCAGTTATTTGGACACTCTCACTTTTATGTGGGCAATCTTTGGCCCAATAAACGTACTTTGGCACACTGCACATTTCGATCGCCGTCCGAACTTGTCCAGCGGAGTTCGTACCGGGCTGTGGAGCTTTGGGTTTGGCGCTCTGTTGCCATGATTTGCCTTTGCCGCGCTGCTCGTAGGCGAACACAGATTCTTGACTGGCGTTAATTCCCTCTGTAGCGACACTCGTTTTTCCGCCAAATATTCTCTTCAATGCGGACTTCATAGAGCGAATGTTAAATCCGTTACGCTGTTAGAGCCAGCTGCCTGTCCGTCACATCCAGGCACGCTGTGTCCAGCAGTTTAAACGCCAAAACTGCATCGGGTAACTCCATTTTGTACTTTCTCATGCGCGAATACCGCTGTTCGAAATCAATAATATAATCCGCCATGGACACATTTCCATTTTTTACAACGCGGTCAAAGTCCGTGTATGCTTCATAGATCCGGTCTTTCTCTTCTTTTAGAAACATATCGTCAAGTTTAGCCAACAAAGTGGCCATTCCAGTGTCTTCATTTAAATCATCTACCGGTATTTCCATCGCCGTCTCTCGCGCTCTGCCTGATAGCGCCAAAGCCACAGCGAGAGCCTGTTTCTTCGCATCCAAATCAGTAACTCTGGTCCAAATGCCGACTTCATTTTTCCAGCTTTCGTAGGGTTTTCCCTCCTCAAATGGTGGCGGAACTCTGTAGTTACTAACCATCCTCTGCTACCAATGTTCGTCTAAATAATAACTCCAGGTTTAGTTCAGGCTCATTTATTTCGTAGCATACGTTCAAGAACAGTTCCACACACACCTTCCTCCCCAGATATACATACGTAAAACAAGTGCAAGAGGGCGCTCTAGGGCCCCTAGCTGTGAGGCAGGTAAGGTGAACAAGAGATGCAAAAGCTAACACTGAACATGTATTATTTATATCCATTTTGTATTTTTTCTTGAGTTTCAGATTATTTTAAAAGTTTTTGTCAGTGTTTGCTAATGTGTGCATTGTATCACCATGGCAACTACAGAACATTCCACTATAGAGACACATGTAGAAACCCCCCAGCATGATGTTACTGCAAGTATTCATATTCATGCTAAACAAAAATTCTATCTGGAGTCAGACTTGTGAATAAAGGGTTTAGAAGGGCTATGATTAACCACTTGTTGTGATAGCTGTTTGAGAAGTTTTAATGCTGTTTTGGGATCTTTGACCTAACATTGTGCCGTATATTGTGCTCGAATTGTGAGCCAAAATTTTGGTCGGAAATACCCAGTTAGAGAATTAGTCTATTGTATGTTGTCAATATGAGGCCTGTGAGGTGACTGCTGTTGTAATTGTGGCCTGTATTAATGATCCTATTATATTAGGCTAAATTGACTCTTCTGAGCTTTAAATCATGTTATAATGTTATTGTGCTGACAGAAACATGCCTGGAGTTGCGTTCTGTTTCATTCACACATGTTTGAGTAACCCTTTATTAACAGTCTGTCTACATCTCCAAACCTTTTTACCTTTAGTTTAGTTTAGTTTACCTTTTGAAATCATCCAAATGATTCTAGTGAAGATGTATGATGTTTAAAAGTCCTGGAGCACTTTTTTTTATATAACCACATAACATAAGAACTCAGCTTAAATGTGCAGGGTTAGTGTCCATGGTCCAGGGTCAACTCCATGTATGTTTGTGATGAGGAAACAATATTATAATATTGTATAATACAGAAAATAGCGTCATATAGGCCCCTTTAAATTAAATTGAATTGTTACATAGCCTAAACTGGACCACACAACCTAAAACATGCAAAACAGACAAAAATCCTCCAGCTAAGTCATAGCTCACGGTCTGAAGATGAGTCCATGGACACATTATGGTTGCTCATGATCAGACATTCCATTAAAGGAAGGGTCAAACATAGAGGATGTTTTCTAATTTAACAGTAACTTTACACAAACCAGAAACAAACTAGGATCTTAGTGCCATGACACATACACTATAGTTACTGTACTTTCTATATAAATATACTTCCCTTAGGCTGGTATGCAATGCAGTATATTCTTCTATGTATTGAGCTATAAATTCATCATGCTCTATTGTTTGGACTGTCTAAGAGGCACACGCAGACTCTTGTTTAATCTTGTAGCAAATGTAAACACATCTTCCTCTTCTGTAAATGCACTGACACCCCCACATGCCTTCTAACTAAACATATGCCTCAAGGTTCAACATCCTATTCCCTCTCCTCTATCCTCTGAGGAGATTTGATCCTGGTAACTTTTCAAAAGCTCTGTCTCTCCCACAGAAAAGTTTCTTCTTGTGATCATGGGGACAGCGATGGTGCAGATGGGCGAATATTGAGGGGTGTCACACTGGGCACAGAGTCAGAGCAAGAAGGGGAATTCTCTCATATGAAATATAAAAATAATAAAAAGTACAACATCTGCGAGGGGGCTTCAAACGCCCTTTGAAAGGCAAAAGATGTGATTCCGGTCGGGATTCTTGGGCTGGGTAAACACGCTGGGTAAAAGTGGGTTGGCATGTGAGTTGAGGATTGTATGTTTGTTTTTTTCGATGGGCTATGAGAATGGAGTGGAGGTAGTTAGCGGACAGTCTTAGTGATAGAGACAGGTGGAGGATTTAGCTGGCCAGCCAAAACCACGCGCTTTGACAAAAGTTTACAAAGATGTCTCCCTAATCTCAGAGGGTGTGACTGAGAGGCAGATTAACCAATCAGAGAGACACCAGAGGTTTATTTGTGTCAAAAACAAACATGGAGGTTTACACATTTTCAGACAGAATCAACAATCAAAGCGCCAAACTACTACACATCTTAGAATGCAGAAGGGACTGGCTGGTCAGGCAAGTGGAGGATGTCATAAATGCCTAAATTGAAGTCCTCTGATTGGCTATTTTTCAGTTTTTCTACTCACTTATTGAGATAAAAAAGGATGTTAATCACTTTGCTACTGAATGAAGGCTGTTGATTCAGATGTGAATATATCAGTAGATAGGGACAAAGGTTGGTGTTTCAATCGCCACTTCAAGTATTGCATATTGTTTCTATGTTTTTTGGCAAGACACTTCACCTTCTCTATCTGTATGTCTTGGTGTAAATGTAATTGTGATTGGGGTCAAAGCACATTTGAATGTTTTGAAAATCTCTATAGAAAAGTAATGCTTTGTTTACTGCAAAGGAATCCAATATATTTTATCATAACTAACCTTGATTCTTCCTTTCTTTTTTTCTCCCCATGCGTGTCCTTCAAATGGATCCCCTCTGTTGAAATCACCTGCTTCATTGCTTCTAATAGGTAAGACACCAAACAGAATGTATTATTATAAACTTAAAACACACTGTTTTATCTATTGCATACCCACTGAGGCAAATTTAATCCATTATTATTAATGCACAATGCTCTATAAGGGATGTCTGTTATACCTTTACTAATTAAAATAGCCTATATATTTATTTATTTTTTTATCAGTGATTCTGTGAACAAAGCTATTGATTCTTTGTAGTGACATCAAGCTGGGGGTGGATACCATGGTGCAAACATTGGTAAAAAAAAAATACAAAAAAAGTTCTAAGATAGTCTGAAAAAATGCAGAAGGATTTTAAGAAAACATTTTCAGGAGCCTGTGATGAATACGAATACGAGCGTTCATGATCTGGTCTAGGAGTCTGATTTTCAATAAGGTGAGAGTGACTAACTGGAAAAAGGTTGCCTAGTGCTTGCTTGTAAAATTTTATGTGTGAGAGGCTTGTTTAACAGCACAAATCAGCTCATCTGTTGTAGTTTCAACCAAGTCAGCTCTTTCTGGTTCAGATTAAGTCTTGAGTAACAGAGCTTCTAACAGAATAGTGCTTTCAGGTAGCATCACACTCCCAGATAATATGGATGACATCAGCTGCATCAAGTTTCAATTCACACACAAATTATCTCAACTCTTCTCTACACTTTCCACCAGTCATCCAATCTCGTAATGTGCAAACCTTTTCAATTGCGTTACAATAAGGTCAGCGGTCTTTCCCAGCACATAACGTTAAACATTAAATTAACCAGGCGCTAAGTAAATGCGCTTCCCTGGCTTATGTACTTCTGGTGACTTCTGTTAATGCTGTATTTAAGTGTCTCGTAATTCTGTGGAGCAAAGCAAGGAGCTCCTCACCAGAATTGAGATAGAAAGCATGCAATTATCCGAACTTTAAAAAAATACGGAAAACCATTTGCGAAATGTCAAGGCATTACAATGGGGGAAGAGGCAGAGCTGAGATGGTTTTATTACTGCTGACTCGAGTCTTTTCAGATCTGTGTTAAAAGAGCCGTGCTAGAAGACTTAGAGAGTGCATTAGACCTGAATGAGCTGTTTTAAGAAAGGAGTTAAAACAGCGATAAAACATAGAAAAGACTTGTGTGCTGTCAGTTTACTTTGTGTAACTGTTCTGTGTTAAGAAACATAGACGTAGACAGACAAATGGGCCAAATGAAGCCATGAAGATTTGGGCTGTTACCATAGCAGTTAACAATTTAAAACAAAATATCCTATCTTTAAAGGTCCTATAGTATGCAAAATTAACTCTTGTGAACATTAATTCATGTTATAATGTTGTACCTCATCAAAAACACATCCGGAGTTGTTTTTTGTTTCATTCACACATTATTAATATCCTACATTATTAGTCCGTCTGCATTTCCAAAGCTCAAAATTCTCTTTTCCACCTTGTGATGTCATGAAATGGTAGTTTTCAAGTGTCCCATTACCCTCAATTCAGTAGAGGTTGGCAAGTCCTGGGCTGAAATGATCCAAATGATTCTAGTGAAGGTGTGTGGAGTTAAAAACATAGTGGAGCACTCTATGTTTTCTGTTTGAGAAAAGAATTCAGCCTAAATATGCAGTTTGTGCATTAAACATGTGTGCATAAAGCAAAACAAGTCTCCAGGTATAAATTTGATGGGAACATTATAGCATAGATCAAAAAATAGTGTAAAAGCGAAATATATAGGTCCTTTAAAACCCATTATTGTATACTTCTAGTTTCCATTTGTCAACATTCATTATCTTTCTCTCCTGATTGTGAACATCATATTAGGTTTTCCATTTCCTGGTAGTTCCTTGTCATTGACTCGGGCCTTTGCTGCTCTTGCATGTTTGAGTGTGATGGTGTGTGGAGGACTCTGCAGTGAGGTGATGGCATGTGAAATCACTGAGGGACTGGAGGAGGGGCATAGGGCTGTCAATCAAAACATGTGAACAATTATTATGACTGTCAGTGACTTCAAATTATCCGCAATGTTTAATTTCACCATCTAGTAATATGTTTGTAGAAGTCTTTGTTCTTTTAATACTAGGTCTTCTGGGTCTTTGTCTTGGCACATGGGGTTAGGGCTTTGGCTGTTTTCTGTCTCGGTGGTTAAATCAGGGACTGGACAGGATTGCAGAGCCGGCAAAAAGAGAAAAAAAGTGTCTCAAAGAGTGGGAGACAGAATGGGGCTGAGATTGAACGCAATGGGAAAGAAAGGCGCAGGATTCAGCTGAAGCAGATAAATAAATCCAAGAAAACACAGAAGGACAACTACAAAAATTATATAGGCTTTGAAACAATTTCCAATGTACTAAAATATGGCCCTGTTAACATTTTGGAATATAGGAACTGCAGACTTGACTCTCTTCTTCTTGTAAATTTTCTATTAACAAGCTGCTTTCATTTTTATGTGCCAGATGCAGAACTGCACTGGTTGTTGATTGTTTGACCTTTCTGAAAGAGGGTTTGACCTGAAAGCAATAATCTAAAATACTCAGAAGTTCCCCAGTTGAGGTGGACCTTTTCTTTACCACAACTCTTTAAGAGATCTATGTAGTCACATTTTTGTGCAATGATCTCTTCTGATTAAAGTGTTAAAATAAAGCTTTGTGTGTACTTTTTAGACAGCAGACCAACCAAAAGAAAATATATCTGCTAAAAAGTTAAAATATCGGCCCGATATATCAGCCGACTGTTATCGGTCTATCTCTAATCTCAGGCATTTATCCTAGGTTAGGTCCCAAGTGCCCATATGATCTTTTGGAAAATGATGGCAGTGTCAGTAGGCCTACCTTTCAATTTGGAACATGTACAAAACATTTACACTACTTTTACTTGCCAAGTCAGTATTTCTGTATCATTTAACAAGTGAGCCAGCAATATTTCTTTCATATTGGACTCCAAGTACATCATTGTCCATCATAAGCCACCATCCTCAACCGCGTCTCCATAGCAACACCACAGTAGCCCCCTCATCGACCCCAGAGCCACAGCAGAGCACTTGACATAAACTCGACCCGCCCCCCTCACAGCTTGTAACTGTCACCAGTGGCTGAAGGAGCTGTCCTGACACGGTACTAAGAGTTTTTATTGGCAGCCTCTTCTTCACATGAAGCAGCCACTATAATAGTAATACAATTATCAAAAGATTGCCTCATATTCAAAGATGTTTTCCCAAGTTAAATGATCTGCCAGGGCTGAAAGAACCCCACACAATACCAAACAATATATGTGGTTTATGTAGTGTAGCAAAGCCCAACAAGGGACTCGCAAGAAATTAAAAATAAAGTAGTTCACAGTTACTTACAATAGTGTTTTGATTACCACTTGCTTACCCTGCCGTATAACTGTGATTTAGGGATGCACTGATCCTATACTGGATTCAAATGTCGGAGCTGATACTGATGATGCTGATATGCAGGATCGGATATCGACTTCCAAATATCGGCCCAGTTGTCAGACATATAAACTGTTGTAATAAGAAAATTTCCTGGTCATAGTTGGAAGAAAGTCTCATAAAGTTATGCTGTAGTTAGTTGAGATACAAATAACAACTACATAATCAATCAGTTTTGTCTTATTTTATTTTGTTTCTGTCTCCCCTGGTATCAGTTGATATCGGGGATCAGCACATACTTAAAGTTATAGTATCAAACTGGGTATAGGAACTGAAAAAGCTGGATCGGTGCATCCCTAGACTAACCTCACTGTCCCTGTCAAATAAATACATAACTTATAATATTAATACTATACTATATTCATCCTTAGGCTTTGGGCATAGTTTCTGCTCCAGTGATCTACAGCGTGTAATAAGCATGTCAGTACAGCACCTCTGTCTTCAAGGTTTCACTGACAGCCTCATGAGCGTTAAAGTGATATATAAGAATAGATCTGCCCGTGCTAACGTGACGAATACTGCTACATCGGACTACATTGTGTTCCTGTATCTACTTTCTACACACTTGTATTATTGACAGAGCACATGTTGGAAAAGCAAACAGGAGTAAAAGCCTTTCTCATCAGCGCTTGTGGAGCCGTCGTGTATCGGAACCTGGCGATGTTGTGGCCTGATCAATACGTAGTCAGCCCCACTGCCTGTGTCATTATCATTTTAATGACTGTGGTATTTCTCGGTGTGATGGCTGCCCACAGACGCAGGCACATCTGAGGGCTCCTGTAGATGCACTGTTTATGTGTAAAGTAATGCTCGCTGACATTTAAAGAGTCAAAAACAAACTGATAATGAAAACCAAATTGATTTATGGATCTGCCGAGGAGAAGTTATCTTTAGAGATGTGTCTCAAAGGGACTGTGTTATTCATACCTTTTTTCCTTTACCTTTACCTTTTGACTTCACTGAATTTCCACTTTAGAGAGCTATGCCAGGATTTCCGTGAAAGGCCACACTTTTGATTGGTTTGCAAGAGTATACAATGTTATTAAAGGTTCTATATTACACACAACTGACTCTTGTGAGCTGTTATAATGATGTTGCCTCTTGAAAATCACACACAGTAGTGTGTAGTAGTAGTGTTTTGTTTCATTCACATGTAAGTAAGGCTCTGTTATTGGTCTGTTCACTTCTCCAAAGCTTAAAATGCTTTGTTCAACCTTGTGATGTCATGAAGTGGTAGTTTTCAAGTTAGCAGGTCTCTTTTACCTTTAGTTCAGTAGAGATGGGCAATTCCAGGACTGAAATTATCCAAATGATTCTCGTGAAAGTGTACGGAATTTTAAAAACACAGTGGAGCATTTCCTGTATGATATCACAAGGTGGAACAGAGTGTTTTCTATCTCAGAGAAGAACTCATCCTGAATATGGAGGGTTTGTGCTGTTAAACATGTGTGAATGAAACAAGGTCCTAATTTCAATTCACTTCCCCTATTGACTCCATAGGGAATACACACAAACAAACAAATGTAGGGAATGTTGTGATGGAACAGATTCTGCAAAAGTGCTACATAAATTTGATTTATTATTATAAAAAAAAAACATTGATAAACTTTGGTGCTTAGACCATACATGGCATGAAGTTCAAGAGATAGACTGACGAGACTTGTGCGATAGAGATATAGAGATGTGGTGTGGGAGGGTAATGGCCTGAAGCAGAAATAACACAAACATTGAGAAAGAAAGATAGTTTTTATGAATTGCTTGAGAGTTCCTTGGATTAAGAGGGAGTACTAGAAAGGCGGAAATAGGGAAATCTATTTATTTGTAATCCAAAAAAGAACCGTAAATTACTTTGCTTAAGTAAACGTACAGATACCAGAACAAATAAACACTCAAGTAAAAGTAAGTATCACATAAAAAAATGAAGTAAGTAAAAGCATTAAGGTACTTGTGGAATAATGTTTTTATAGAGTAAAAAATAAAAGTATTTTGCTCACATTTTGAGGTCTAATACAGCTTCAAATGTAGTGATTTTGATAAAGGTTTGTGCTAGTTTTTGTTCAACAGAAATACTAACATTGATTTTTTCTGTTTTGTGTTTTTCTTTATTTTTTTATTTGCGCAGACTACAAATGTGTAAAAACAGACTTACTTTTCAGTCCAGTTAAAAGATGTAGTGGAGTAGAAAGAAAAGATACCTAAAAAAGTAAAGTACACGTACCTGAACTTAATATTTATACGACAGTACTTTACTGCATACAGCACTTACTTCGTTATGTTCCACCCCTAGCCAACTACATATATTGTGTACATGTTTTGTCCAGTCAGTATCTGCATATTTGTACCGGGCTCTGCTCCAGGTAGTGTGACGTGAGCCTCATCTCGGAGCAGGATGTGGGCCCAATGCGGGTCCTGGCCCCTCTCCAGAATCCCATCACAACCATTCAGGCCCCTTCCCCTTCCCCCAGCGCATAAACATATCACTGCAGCCGATAGATGCAGAAAACATATCAAGCGGCTTCTAATTTGTTTTAGCGTGTTGAGTATTTTCTAAAATTAAGTCCATACAAGCTGCCATGAGTTTGTTGGCAGAGCATGATGCAAAGCCAGTGTCATACTTCTCTGGCTCTCCAGGGACAGTGGGTGCAGTGGGAAGTGCAGGAATCACAAAGATATATTAGGAAGAAGATTTAGGGACTTGGAGACAATTTGTGCAAAACGGAAAATATTCGGCTTTGTGAATACATCATAATCAATACATATATCTGCATTGTTCTGCAATGGAATTCTGCAAAAAGCCATGCATAGGATCTGTATGTTATACTGCAGTGACTGTTTTGATTTATTTTTATTAAAGAAAACAAAACAATTTACCTTCTTCAATTTTTATGGGTTAAGAGGACAGGTGAGAAACACATTGAATAGCTGATAATATTGCAAATACCGTTTTTGGAGATATGCAGAATTAGAATATGGAGTAATCAACTATTAAAATGGCCTCAAAAAAAAAAAAAAGATCTAAAAAAAAAAAAGATTATTGCCATAGCAGTGAGCAATTTAAAACAGCATAATTTATATGAATGGTAAAAAGTCCTCAAAATGTCACCTATACCAAGAAGCTGTAATGCATGATTAAAGTAATATTTCCTCCCTTTTGTGATTAATTCTATGGTCCATTTTCATTTTGTGCTATACTTGAAGCTCAACAAAGACTTTTACTGCCCCATTTTAGCACATTCCTTGTGCGTTGTGATAATATCATCCTATCATTTTCAAGCTAATGCAAAATATAATTTGTAGTGGTTCTTGTGGAGCCTAATGTCTTAATATTTTAAGACTGATAATGTAAATATTTTAAGATTGATAATGAATCTGTCCATATGTATGATTTAGGACATGTAATATGAATATTATATGGAAAACATACAAGACTTTAAGTAAGACGTTGCCTGTAAGAGCATCTTCCTCTCTGGGCTAATAGAAATTCCCTGGCTGACTCATTTCAATGCAGTGGTGGCTTGGGTAATGAGCTAGCGGCCACTGACACATTGATTTAGCCAGAAGAGTCGCTCAAATGATCCCGCTCCTCAAGAGAAAGAAAGAGAAAGAAAGAGAGTGAGAGGTGTCAACAGCTTCTGCAATGGCTGCCATGGCGATTACCAAGTAATGCCTCCTCTATAGTGTTCAATTCTGCAACATAAAGCTCTAGCCACACCCTTTCAAAGCCTTTCTCTTTAGCTCCACCTCCTAACAGTCTGTGTAATTTGTTAATTTACTGGTCCATAAGGGCAGTTAAAATGGTGCATATATAGGGACATATATTGCAAATGCCTTGCAAAAAAAATAAAGAGTTGAGTTGAACTTAAATATAGAAAAATAATAAAAAGAACAACTGTAATTGGCCATTAGTGTCTAGAAATAATAATTAAAAAATCAAATAAAAATGATTACATTGTGATCTATTTTACTCCAAAACAAACTCTGGCACCAGCCCGTCCTGTTTAAAATGCTGAATCGCAGAGCATGTTGTTCCATAAACATAACGCTGTGAGTTTTTATGTGCTCCACAGACCGTAATGGGCTTCTCATTAACAAAACGACATGAATACATGATCACATTTCTGACAGAACTGTTCTGGAGCTGCTGCATATGCCTCATTTATCGGCACCTCTTTATCTCCTCTGGTCGGGCTTTATGGCCACATATGTTTGGAATGAAACGACATGACAGCCATATACCTACACATTTTAAAAACATAGATATGTATTAACTATGTCTTCCCAGTCCCAGGTTTGTAATATATTTGATATGTTATTGTGTTATGCTATGGGACATAATACATGAATCTGAATACAGTTCTCTCCTGTACATGTGACCTTCAACTGCTTAACGGATGGAAAAAAGTTAATACCCAATGTCTCACTGGTTCACGTTACTGTGTTCATTTCCCATACAATAGACCTCATGTTCAATTGGAACAACATAATAAATACACAATGTGTTTAAGATCTCTGATGTTCCTACACATTGATTCACTAATTCTTTACTGAGCATTTAGAGATAAGCTATAAGCTTAGAGATAAAACATAATTGGTGTATTTTCTATTTGTTAAAACTTGAGCATTTGGAATCATAATTTATAGCTCAAAGCATATCATTATCACAATTTGGAAATTAGAGCCATGAGCTGTACAGAAAGATTCTCTTTTCTCTGAATTAAAACAAGACAAATCTCAGCTTTTTTTGCTGAAAAAATACAAACCCAGTGCAGTGCATCCCACTGCTCGGATACTCGATGGTGGTCCTAATGGCACCGCCTTGACATTTTGCCCTTTTCTTCTGCATTTGCTCTGTTTGCAATCAAAGCCTTGAAGAGGAGAGAAAGAAGCTCGGGGCAGAAAGCACTTGACAGCATTTCTGAACCTTTTGACTTCTCATTGGGGAAAATTGTGCTTGTGCATCAATGTCACACTCCAGGAGGTGGACCCCCAACCACGAACACCCGCCAATGTTCCAAGCTCTTTGTCCCACTCAAATGAAATTTATTCTTGGAGTTGTAAAAATAACCTTGTACACATTCACATAATGGTAGGTCTCTTGCTCTCTGGCTGCTCTATCTGATGGAATATGCAGCTTATCTGTTCAAGGGCAGAATGCCAAACAACTACAAATTATTTTTAGCATATACTATAATGAGAAAGGGAGGTACAGCACTATTTGCAAACTATGCATTGCAAACCCAAGTATGTCATCATTTTGTACACAGTATTTGAAAGGCATTTTTAAGAATCCTCCGCAGGGATGTGAAAATAAATTATGATATTTCCAATAATATTTCCAGTGTTATTTCGAAATAATTGTGACTTACATTTTTTAGAAAAGGATGTTTGTCTCTAGAGTCGGGCAAACAAAATAGATTATTGATGATAATGTGAAAGTTATTTTGAAGATATGCAAAACTGGAAAACTATAATAAGAAAAAATATCTTGCTGCAGATAATATTGACAATAACTAATATATATATTTTGATGGGGTTGTTGAAATACTGTGCGACAATAAAGAAATACAAGCACAGTTCTCTCAGTTCAACATCAGCATATCCAAAAATCTGAAAGAAAAAAAAAGAAATAAAAATTGTGAGTTGTGGAATAGCACATCCAAAAACATTGTATATGATTGTTCCCTCAACAAAAACATTAAGTTGTACAGTCATGGAAAATTCCAAAATACAGATCATCTTGAGTTTCTGCTGATCATTTGAAATATATTAAAGGGCCCAAATTGTGCTATTTTCTGATCTATGTTATAACTTTGTTTTCTCATCACAAACATACCTGGAATTGTGTTTTGTTTCATTCACACAAGATCTTCTCTCTAAGTTCTTCTCTGTGATGTGACCTTGTGATATTATGTGTTTTTAAACTCCATACCTCATCACTAGAGTCATTTGGATGCTTTCAGACCTAACCTCTACTGAACTTAAGGTGAACTGTTAACTTGAAAACTGCCACAACATGACATCACAAGGTGGAACAAAGCATTTTGAGATGTAGACAGACTAATAATAAAGAGTTACTTAAACATAACATGATTTAACGCTTACAAGAGTCAATTTTGTGTAATATAGGACATTTAAATTAAACACATTTCTATCCACCAGTTCTTCCAAACTCCACTTTTTGATTTTAGTTCCTATTTCCCGCTCCATTCCCCCACTGGACCTTCGTGACAGGCCTCATTTTGCTCGCGTGCTCTCAAAACCTGTCATCTCTTATTGCATGTCCCAAAGTGAGAACTAGCACCTCACTGCCAATTAAACTACAATCAGCAAATGAAAATGGAGTGAGACATCAAATTACATCCAATATCCTCTCCCATACTCAAGCCTATCCATGCCAGCACCAAATTAGCTTACAAATTAAAGCTCAGAAGATGGGAGTCTAAGTTGCGTTGCCAGATAACTACCAAATAGTATCCTGCCTGTGTCTTGATGTGCTGTTCCAACTTGGATCTCGCTTCCTCCCTGCCACAGCTTGATGAATGTAGAGTTTGAAAGGCCAAGTTGATGAGAAGTTGTCCCATTGAAGTATGCACCAGCTTGATCCATGTTTGATAATGAAGATGTTATGGAGACAAAGCAAACACTGTTAATTAATGAATTAACTCAAGATGAATTATAGATGAGGGAGGTCTGATTAATTGCGTCTTACATTTCCTGCTTACTGCTTCTTCTTGCCAGTCGCCGCTACTGGCAAATTGTGCCGAGTGGTTGCCAGATAGCATGTGGTATTTTTTACATGTATGGTGTGGGTAATTAACAAAATATGGGGCATCAGCTAATATTTCGCTTTGGTTGCTTCAATGAAAGGTCAAACAGTTCTGTAAGTTCTGAAAGATCATATTCAACACAATACAAGTGGTTCGTGGAGTTTTTTAAATCACTTTACCCTTTTTTCATCTTTTGTTGCAATTGTGCCAGTCCCAGATGTGTGGCAAAATAAAAACCTCATGTAGAGTGAGTTAATACGAACATTTTAAGAACAAAATGAGGAGTCTGACAGCAACAGAGGGGCAATGTTTTTTCAATACAAAGTGAATTGGAGCCAGAGTCGATGGAGCCGAAAATGTGCCCATGTTCACTTCCTATTTGGAGCACGGCAGTTAGCAGGTTAGCCATGTTCATTTATATATGCTAGTACAGTCTATGATCCCAAACTCTGACTAACCTTTATTATAAAAACTGAACTCAAAACCTTGAAGATGTACTTTATAACTTTTCATGGCGCAAGGTCCACCACTTGCTTTGCTACGAATGTTCCATCATATGGCATTAAACTTGTATGTTGCATCTACTCAATTACAGGTGTTTTCTATTGCAAAAAGAAATCTTAAATAATATTAATACCTTGAAAACCATGCCCCCTTACTGTGAATGGGTTCTCCTTTCCACAGATGTGACCTGTAGGTGGCATCGCCTGCTTGTCTACATGTACACAAACTCATTCTAGACTGTAAAAAACATCTCCATGGAGACAGGCGGCAGACCCTCCTCCAGAAAAGTTTCACAGTGCACCTTTAACCTTGAGTTAGACAAGAGCAAAACAGTGAAAATACATGAAATGGAAACTGTACAGAACCCAGAGCCCATTTTTCTCTCTCCCCCCTTGTTACTGCTCACGCCGGTAATATCTCGTCAGATCTTTAATAATTCATACTTTTATACTGAGGGTTATCTAAGACATGACAGGCAGACAGCGCTGGGCTCCTGAGTGCTGTCTAGGGGCTCCTCGTGCTATGTTTCCCATCACAGTGTCATCTCCCAAGCACCGATCTTTAGCTCATCATCTCTCTTCTTCATTTGCCGCGCATGCATCATCCCGGTGGAGTTTGTAAGCACATGTTTAGCATACAAAGTCATATGTTTCCTTAAATGGGCACTGTGTAGAGGATTTGCCACAAGCTCCTCTAATGAGATCTTATTGCTTTGCTATTAAAGGGCCTATATTACGCAAAATTAACTCTTGTGAGCTTTAAGTCATGTTATAATGGTATGAGCTCCTCAAAAACATGCCTTCAGTAGTGTTTTGTTTCTTTCACACATTACACGAAGCTCAAAATGTTCTGTTCCACCATTAACAGCTACCTTTTTTCCTTTCATTCAGTAGAGATTGTTTTTTCCACATCTGAAATAATCCAAATGATTCTACTGAGGGTGTATGGAGTTTAAAAACACAATGGAGCACTTCCTGTACTACCATCACAAGGTAGAACAGTGTTTTCTGTAGGTCCTTTGACATCTGCAGGACAATGCTCAGGATGTTCTATGAGTCTATGGTGGCCTGTGCATCATGTACGCTGTAGTCTGCTGGGGCAGCAGTCTGCGCGTGAGGGACACTAATAGACTCAATAAGATCATCAGGAAGGCTGGACATGTTGTGGGGGAGGAGCTGGACTCTCTGGCTGTTATGTTGGGCAGGAGAATACTGGACAAAATCAGGACTATTCTGGACTCTCCCTCCCCCTCCACAAGGTGCTGGCCAATCAGAGGAGCTGTTTCAGCCATAGACGCTGCTGCCGCTGCTCCACTGAGAGACACAGGAAATCTGTCCTGCCTGTCGCCATCAAACTGTTAAACTCTGCACTTTAAATCACAAACTACTGTAGTATCCTATTCCCTGCTCACACATATATATAGATGTAAATATGACGCTTGATGTAAATAATTTTTGAGAGAGAACTATTTTTATCTTTATCTTATTGTATTTATCTTATCTTATTTTTGAAAACTTGATTCTAACTACATGTTCTTGGTCGGTTGCATCTGTAACGAAGAAAATCTTCCCTCAGGGATGAATAAAAGTAATTCTGATTCTGATTCTGTATGAGAAACATGTGAGTGAAACAAAACACAACTCCAGGTATGTTTGTGATGAAGAAACAACATTATAACATTGATCAGAAAAGAGCATAATATGGGCCCTTTAATGTTCCATAGTATGGAATTAAACTTTTTTTTATTTATTGTCCGGGGAGGTCCGGTCTCCTTAGATCTGACCTGTAATTTTGCCTGGTGACATTACCTCCTTGTTTCCACGGAGATAGATAAGTTTAATGCCATACTGTGGGACATTACAGGCAGTTCTTGGGCTTTGCTGTTGTCAGAATGGAAATGTCTGGAGATAGGGCTTACTTGCTTGTCTCCATGGAGGTAAGTTTAATGCCGTACTGTGGAACATTACTGGCAGTTCTTGGGCTTTGCTGTTGTCAGAATGGACACGTGTGGATGTACAGCTACTACCTGCTTGTTTCCATGGAGATAGATAAGTTTAATGCTATACTGTGGAACATTTCTGACAGCTCCTGGGCTTTGCAGTAGTCAGAATGGACATGTGTGGATATAGGATTTTTTGGTTGGTGTGCACGTTGCTAAGCGTTTGTCACAGCTCGAGCTACTACTGCTGCTGCTGCTGCTGCTGCACTGGGCGACTGTGGTTAATTAAAAGAAGCCTGGCTGCATTATTCATGAGGCTGTAATTATACATTCCTTTTGCCGATTCCCAGTCAGAGGCATTAAAAATAGATCTGACTGCGTAGGCCCTGCCCTCCCAGCTCACACTTTCTCAACATGTTTGGGTACGTTCTTACTTCACTTATGTGTCCTATAAAGTGTATAGTTTCCTTTGTGCAGCTTGCGGCACAGTGAGACAGCAGTGGATTCAGTTCTTTGGGAGAAATCTTTCTAAATGGAATCGGCATGTTCTCCTTGTGTTACTGTGGTTTGTCCATCTTTCTCTGACAGTGCAATGACTTGGGATAAAGTGTATTGGTAACTTCATGAATATACTTTATGAATATACAGTCCTTTATTGTTTTTTTGTATACAACTACATTGAGAGACTTTATTTACTTTATTGATCCCAAGTAAATATTGGTGGTTTTGCTATATGTTTACAAAAGACAATATGCTTGTTGTATCTGTGTCACAGTTTTCCTCCAGGTTCTTCAGTTACTCTCTTAAAACATGCACATTTGGCGTAAGGCTCAGTGGTTACAGTTTTCCACCTCTGACCAATGCAGAATGTTATTTTCAAGCAGCAGTGACAACAGAAGTAGCTCCCACCACCAAGCATGGGGAGTGAGTGCAGTGACTTTGAACAGAAAAAAACAAACAAATTATTATTACAAAATCTGCTTGCAATTGTATTTTTACCAAGCCACTAGCCACTGGATAGCATGTAATGAATTCCCTTTAACAAGAACACACTTTGGGATTGCTTTCCCCCATGTTTACTCCAACATTTTGCAGAGTCAACATTTGACAGCCCAAACTTTGTGAGGTATTTTTTATCCACAGCAAAATCATGCTCTAGTTCCCTCTGGCAAAAAAGACCTGTTTACCAGCGTCAGGAGCTGTTCAGTGGAGCCTGTCGCCTTTTTTCCAAGCAGGTGGTAGTCTTTTGAGCACCTTTATTGCCCTCATTTTCACACTCATTTACATACTGATGGGAAGATAGGCGGGGTTTCTGGTATCGACCAATCCTAGAGTTTGTTAGATTATGTGGAGGATTGTTCATTTATGGCCTGTGGGGGATGCTCTAAATCGTTTTCTTGCTTGTTTCTTGGATGTGAATAATAGATTAGTGCCTCGCAGCTTCCCCTGTTTGCCCGATTTAAACCACAGTTTTCTGCGCGTTTGTTGTCAGGGCCTTATTATGTAAATGTAGGGCTTGGGTATGGAATAGACTTCATATCCACGCACTGTTTTCCCTCCTGTACTCAAACAGCCAAAAACAAACATGCATGGATAAACACTGCGTTTATCCAATAAGCTCCCACAGTCAGTGTCCTGGTATGTGTGGGTTTTTTCATACTTTAGCAACTGTAATCTAATGAATATATACCCCACAAACACTAGAGCATGGCAATATGTATTTCAGATACATTTCATTCAGTCAAATCCACTATATTTAACTGGCAAAGTGCTGTGACAGAAAACCAGTCAGAATAAACAAATGTTCTGCCACTGCTTATAAAAAATAATAAGATACTAGTTGTTACCTCTTTATCATTAAATAATATATTTTTTTTATTGTTGAATCTAACATGCTATTGAATAATTATGGATATGATACAGTATGTGACTGGTATTTTAATTACTAAAATGTGGTGTTAACCTCTTTATGTATTTGCTACATGTTGTCATAATATTAATTGTTTATATCGAATCCAATAAATTTTAATCATTTTAAAATATAGACTCCACAACGGTCTTGGGTACCTGCACGTAGTTACATAACTCATACATTACAATGGGACAAAAAGCACAAAAATGATTGCTCATAAATACAATATGTATATGTATACAAGTACGTTGTAGTAATAATGACTTATGACTGACTAAAATGTGAGATCTTTGACTAATAAGTGAAATACAACAACTCTGTACAAGTGTAACATACAGTTCTGTATCCAAACAGTGTTCAGGATCCATGCCTCCAAATGATTACAATTCAAAGCACACTGTAAAAATGTGAACCACCTTCACACCAGCTCCAGGGCTTTCTAAGTGTTATTATTCTATATATATATTGTTCAGAGTGATGAGTGAGCTCTTGAGCGCACATCTACATTCATGCAGGCAGGAGTAAACATTTTGAGTATGCGTGCGTCAGCGTGCTCCCCTCTTAGCACCACTCCAGGTTGGAAATGTTCTCAGAGCGTGTGAAGTTGTGCTGCTGGTCTGGCCCTGTCTCTGGATCGGGGCTGGTACAGGCTTCAGACGAGGTGCGGAGGGAGTTGGGCTCACTATGAGCGTCACAGCAGATGCAAAAAAGCAAAAACAGGAAGCAGAGGAATGGATGAGGATTTAGGAAAGAGAAAATTGTTTCATCTCTGATTTACCCTGACTGTGGATGACTCCGTGTTCTGTCACTTTAGAGGAAATCTTTATAATATTTGATTGGAGACTGAAAGGTTGAGGTTAAGGGACTTTATTGTTCCTGTATTTCACCGATCTATAAATGCCACTTAGAAGCAGTATGTGCCACTGCACCTGTGGACCCATCTCCAGCTCTTGCGCTCGGCTTGGTCAGGACTGCCTTACCTAGAGGATTTTTAGTTTTGTATACATGGAATATGGTAAATGAAGGAAACAAATTCAAGAATAAACCTGAGATGGTCAGACTGAACTTTAACAATGTTGGATGAAGTGAATGAGTGCAGACCACATATACAATGATTGTTTATTGGTTAGTCCTTTATAGGGTGTAGTTCATGCAAAGTACAGACATTTTTTTCTTCTTTTTTTTAATATCTAAAGTTGAAAGTTTGCATTTGACTTCAAATGTTTTTGCCTGTATGTTTTTGTGTGAACCCCTGGAATAAATGTTGCTGTGGTAATAACTAATGGGGATCTAGAATACTTAACCCCTTAATGCCTGAATTGCTATAGATGTATATAAAAAAAAGTTTTTTTGTGTGTGTTTTTGCCTTTAAGTAGATGGTAAATTGGTAAATTTGGGTGTGTTGCAAATTTGCACAACTATAAACAAGTTCTTGCCAAAGGTTCCTAGGAAGGACTGCACATGCACTAACCGACTGGGGGAATACAGTCGTTATCTCGGCTCATATCCTGATCTAAGTGGTTTGTTGCATATTTGTGACACTTGGCATTAAGGGGTTAATAAAGAATAAAGGAATACACTGCACTGAGAACATAATCCTAGTTATTTGAAACAGTGCAAAGTGTCATGCTGAATACGGTGGTATATAGGGTGTAATACAAATATAATTAGTTGTATGTGTCTTTATTGTGTTAAATAATCTTACAGTTTCTGCTTTTACTCTACAATCTCAGTTTGCACTTCAGTAATCTTCATCATAGCTGGAATCTTGTTGAAATTGATTCCTAAACCTTGAAAGCTCTTGAGTGGATTCCTGGTGTGTTTGTGTTGCTGTAGAGATGATGTTGGCTTGGAGTACATACAGTTTGAGGAGCGCAAGTGGCAAGGCACTCGGAGATCTGCGCCTAAGGGCAACTTGCATCTCAGAGTCAGTGCCTCGGGAGGGGGGGTGAAAGCTAAGCCAGCATAAGCTACAACCATCTGCTGGAGTCATCTTAGGGCTTCTGGAGGATCTCACTTAAAAGTTAGCAAGGTGCTTGCTTGCTGTGTTGTTTCTCTGTGGTAGTTGCATCCAAGAACTCAACACATACAGCAATGCATATTAAAGGTGCATGTAACTCGTTCGTTTGGGGTCCGTCGCCTGCTTGTTTCTATGGATATATCATTCATTTGTTTGGAATGCTCCATAACATCTCTATGGAGAAAAACATCTGACAGACACTCCATCTGAAAAGTTACACAGTGCACCTTTAAAAGAGATTCTTGTTTAGTTGGAGATAAGGTATGGCACATCAATAGACAAAGAAAAATTTGGCTTCACCTTCTCATCTCCAGCGCCTTGTGATGAATCAGTCTCATCAGCATGCATCAGGAAAGCCTAAAATCACTTGTAACCTAAGCAGGAGACGATTCTGAGAGTGAGGGCTTTACCAGGCAGTGTGGTTGGGCTAAATGGCTTCAAGATCATAAACGGTCCCCAAGGCCCCACTGGGAACTGCTCCAAATCAATACTTGTAAATGCTGTGCTATGCCTAGCTTTCCCTGTGAACTGTTAACAGATATAGATAACATGGCTTTATTTTTATATTCATCTTCACATATACCTGTATTTTGTAGAAATGTGACTATTATACTATATATGTAAAATTGCAGATGAGATGTCAACAATCTAGGGCAATGGTATTCCAAAAAAAAAGGGTACGTCTAAAATTATGTTTGTTAATAAGCCCGTTTGTATTATAATATTGGGAATTCAGTTGTTAAGACTTTATAATTATTTATCTTGATTTTGATTACAAGGATTTTCTTATCTTAAATGGCCCATTGTTTATGGATTTGACTTGACTTTGACTTTGACTCAAAAAACATGCACTGTAGGTGTGAAAGTTGTGTGAGTGAGTGTTGGTGGTGGTCGGAGGGACCGTTGGTGCCGCTTGGCTTGGCAGCCGCGCCTCTGTCAGTCTGCCCCAGGGCAACTGTGGCTACAACAGTAGCTTACCACCACCGGAGTGAATGAAAAAAAAAAAGCTCTGTAAAAAATGCTGTGTAAAGCACTTTGGGGACATGTGTCTGTGTAAAGCGCTATATAAATAAACCTTGCCTTACCTTACCTTGATGATGAAATGAATGATGAAACTACCATATAGTCAAGAGGAAAGTGAAAATAATAAAACTAATGGTTGTGCAAAGCTACATACAAATGATATGCTTAATTGTTTATTGATAGACTACGCTTGAACTTTAATATTTTAAAACAGATCTGGAAACTACTTTAAATAAGTATTACCACAGTAGAGCTGTGTATTGTCTAGTACCTCACGAAACAATATCTATCCCAATACAGGGTCTACAATACAATACCCCAATACTCTGACCTTGATACAATGCGTGTCCTGATACATGGATATCCTTTAAAAGTGGGGTTAAATGTTTACTAAATCAGTGTTTTGATTATGTGAAATAACTGAATGCTTTGGAATCTTACATTCACAGTGGTCCTTATGTCCTTTATAATACACATTATAAAGTATTATAATGTAACATAATAATAAATGTGTATTATAATACACATTTATGTTTTGATGCATATTGCCAAGAAGTCTGGCACGCTATTTTGACTTGTTGATATTTTGCGTAGTGTCCTAAACCACACTGATCTGTTACCATTTAAAAAACTGAACCTCAGCTTCACCATTCCCATTTAAATCTGGTTTCTTGAAGTTGCTCTGTCATGAAGTTCAGAACTATGCCGCCTGGGTGTGTGAACCAATACAGCCATTACACTTGTGTGAAGGACAGATGTCAGAAGTTTAGTGGCTTTGAGAGTGACAGAGAAGTGAAACAAAAGCTCATTACAAAACCCAAGTACTTCATGAATCAGTGAAGCAGCTCTCCAGTTTCCAGGGGGTCCAACTTAAGTTTAGAAACAGGCCTGGGTTGAAACATTATCCTCTTCAACGCTTTGTTCTAATGCATTTTTGTGAACCACTTATTTCAAATGACAACTTATGTTTCATTTTTGTATTTTTAGGTTTCATTATTGTTTCAGTGCAGCTTTAAGAAATTCAAGTGGTGCCATTCAACCCCAACGATGTGATTTTTCTAGCTGAAATTACTTTTAAGAGAAGATTAGTAGGAAGTACATTTGTGGAGTCAACTGTTTGGATCTTTTGTTTGGATCGTTCTTTAAAGGTCCTATATTACACCAAATGGATTTTTGTGAGCTTTAAACCATTTTGTTTCATTCACAGATCGCTGAGCCTTTATTAGATCCTTTATTATTAGTCTGTCTACATTTCCAAACCTCAAAATGCTCAGTTTCACCTTGTGATGTAATAGCTCTGGTTTTTAAAGTTAAGAGCTACTTTTAACCTTTAGTCGAGTAGAGATGGGCAATTCCAGGGCTGAAATCATCCAAATTCTAGTGAAATATGCATATGTTTAATGCATAGTGGAGCTCTTACTGTATTACCACATGACATCACAAGGTGGAACTAAGTGTATTCTGTTTGAGAGAACTAAACCTTAATATGCAGGATTTGTGTGTTAAACATGTGTGAATGAAACAAAACACAACTCCAGGTATGTTTTTCATTAAGAAACAACATTATAACATAATATAGGCCCTTTAAAAGACATTGGCTCACCCACAGAGTAATACAGGCCTCACCCACCATCACCTCTTCATCATCGATCTTGACTTTGTTTGACTTTTACAAGAGGCAGTGTTCATGTTTCTCGAGACTATAATAAATATACCAAGAAAAGCAAACTCTCTAATGACTTCTTAATGTCCTTTATTAAACTTCTTCCCTATGAGCTCATGACCTTTATGTAGTATACTGTATATTCTTGGCTACTGCTTTATAGGTTAAGTAACAACAATATAATTTAGAGCTGCTTTGGGATCCCTAGATTAATCTTGTTGTACCCTTTGATTAGTATCCACCACCGTGAATAAAATAACCACCTTGGTGCGGCTGTGGTCAGGAGTGCCCATTTCACAGTGTTATTATTATTATGATATTTTTATGTGTGTTGAAAATAGGCTCATATCTTTATCATCTGCACCCTGTAGGAGTTTCTTTCCATCTTGGCTGAAAATGGCTGTATAATCCTAATGTGTTTCCGTGTTTGCTGCAGACTTTTGCTAATGTACCCACTGAACCGATTTTTAGGAAGAGATGGATTGTGAAGCAAATAATCTAGTTAACTTTTTATGTGTTTGTAGGCGAAAATTCCTTAATGTCTTTATGCTGACTTATGAGCGTCTCTATAGCAGCTATTAACATATGATAATCGTGAGGCTAATGGAATGTTCCCCCTCCCAGTCCGGTTTTCACCAAGATTTTCTCAACATTTTTGTAGCTTGAACTTCCAGCCAACCTATTTTCGTTTCTATAGGTCCCATAGTAATTCTGTTTTCCGCACATTTCCCCCTCTCCGTCTGTCCTCGCCCTTGGCTCCAGTGGTCGCCGAATTACAAAACTAACGACTGACCCCATTAAAATGTAATTATTTTTGAATTTTAATGCAATTTCTAATCTCGTATTTCAGTTTAATCTTTTCATGCACTTTATTCACCACTCTTCTTTCCCACTTATGGCCGTTAATTATGTATGCTTGCATGAGTAAGCAACAAATAGGGTGGTTTCTTTGGGAGAGGCAAAAAACTGTGCTTAGCTGTTGTATAAATATAGTCTGCTAGTGACAGTAAGACAGCTATGCCCAGATATTTGTACAGTGCCTCTGGCTGGAAAGTTTTGCTGATGTATACAGCAGAAATTGGTTGGTTTAAACAAGGAAAACATACAGTGTTAAAGGGCTCATAATAAGCTATTTTCTGTATTTTCTTTCCTCATCACAATTATAGCTGGAGTTGTGTTTTGTTTGGTTTCATTCGCACATATTTAACACACAAACACTGCATATTTAGGAGTTCCTCTCTCAAACAAAATACACTAAACTTCCATCTTGTGATATCATGTGGTAATACAAGAAGTATTCCACAGTTTTTTTTTTTATCTATACACCTTCACTGGAATTAATTGGATATGTTCTGCTTTTAAATCTCTATTGAATTAAAGGCAAACGTTATCTGTTCACTTGAAAACTACCACTCCATGACATCACAAGGTGGACCAGAGCTTTGAGCTTTGGTGATGTAAACAGACTACCGGTAATAATAAAGGGTTATTCAGTTATGTATGAAATAAATCACAACTCCAGGTATGTTTTTGAGGAGGAAACAACATTATAACATGGCTTAAAGCTCACAAGAGTCAGTTTTGCATAATATAGAATCTTTAAATTATATTGTGTTGTTTTTCAAATAATAATGATGCATTTGTTTAATATGTGAAGTACAGACTGAAACATGGCACAGTTTCATTACATAATAATTCTCAGCACATTTTTACAGTTGAGGTGTTTTAAGTGTTGGTCCCAAGAATACAAAAGGATCCAATGTTGGCAGAGAAAACAAACCCAAAAGAGCACTGTTTCTCAAACAATTTCCTCTGTAGCTCTAGTGCTCCTTTGTCTAAGTTCTTGGTTAGAACTACCGAAATGTTAGTTTTGCTACCTGATTTGATTAGACTTAACATGGTTCTTGAATAGTCCAGTTATAGTCCTGGTTTAGATTTGGTGCTATTCAAAAAGTCAAAACTTTTTCTTAGCTGATGTGAAAAGTTTGAAAAACTCTTAAGTAGATACTTTTTTTATTTTTTATTTTTTATTTTTTACTGTTATCAGTTATGTTTAAAGGTGCACTACATAACTTATTGGCTGGGGGTCTGTTGTGGATTTTTAAATCTGAGAAGAAGAATAACGGGAGAGAAGTTGTCTTCAATCAAAGAGTCTGGATTTATTAAAGTAATTGTGCGCACAATTACAAAGAACATGAAAACAAAACCTATCTCTCCCTCACGCAAGGTCCGTCTCTCCCTAATCTGATCCATGGTAAAAGAAAAACAGGCTCTTATACAGTTGACAAACGTCATAACATTAACATGAGGTAAAACATACTACAGTATATCTAAACAACCTCCAAACAGAGACTACTTGTCTGGTTCAGCTGGGCATCGAGCAGATTACCCTCAAGGATCTCACTATTCTAAATTATGAGAATAAGCAAAGCAACAGCTTGTTGTTTTAAAAACATTGGATAAAGACAGAGCCGAGTGTCCTGTCCTGAGATACCCCAGTAACAGTAGATTACACCATCACATGTAGCAGGAATACAGAAATGCTTTATCAGTTGTTAGTTAACAGTATCTAAACCCATAAAATACATTCTTTATCTTAAATAGATCCCAACAGAAAACAAAGTCAAAGTTTTCCACCACAGGGTCCATCAACTGTTTGTCTCTATGGAGATGTCATTGCTCTGCCTGGAATGTTCCACACTATGACATTAAACAGCTTTACCTTACATTACCTTCAATTCCAGGTGGTTTAATAACTCAAAAATACCTAGAACAACAGACACTATGAATGGGGTTGCCTCTCCACAGATCTGACCTGTAACTTGGTCTGGTTTGGTATCCTTGAAGATGGAAGGCTTCAGTACCATACTGTGAAACATCCCAGACAAGCAATAACATCTCCATGGAGACGAGCATTTGATGGACCCTCCACCAGAAAAGTTACCCAATGCACCTTTAAAACAAGACTCACTCTTGTTCCAAACATGGACCAGACTGTTTTTTGGACATTCTGTGTTCCTAATAAAGATATTTCTGTATGTCATCTTGAATTTTTGCAGCCAAATACAAGCCTAATTTTTAAGACTTCATCTCAAATCCCAAACCTACGCTCCTCTTATTTTTACCAGCCAGTTTTCTTCGGGACACTCTCTCCTTACTGCTATTTAGTGACAAACTTGGCTCCACAATCTTCTCTGCTCTGCCATCACGATGCTTCAAAAATCAACAGGCGTATCCATAATATACTTCAGATGATTTTTGCATTTCACTTGCTATTACGCTCCTGAAATGTTAGTGGCAAATCAGGTCTACTCCAGCGTGAAGCCTTTTGGGAAATAAGAGGGTATGTTAAGAGCATTTGTTCCACTTTGCCCAATACATAACCAGTTTGTAACATAACTTTATATAGCGTAGTGACATTTGGAGAAATACTTGTTGTTTTCACAGTAGCTTTATTTTCCCAGTCCTTTTTGTGAGTCTATTTGTGGCTTGGCTCTGTTACAAATCATGTTATTCTCAATATGAGAGTGATGATTTGATTGCTAATGCCAGTGAGGAGCAAAGCGAAGAAGTTTGTGTGGAAAATCTGAACACCTACACTCCTAAGTCTGAAAAGTAATATTGTTTATTTATGGAAGATCCCCTATAACTAAGGCCATCTTTTACACTGCGTTTTATTGTCCGCTTTAGCTAACTCAACACAACTGCATTATGGGGGTTTAGTGCATTATGGCAATCAATAACAGGAATGGTGCACTTACTTACTTCTTTTACGACTCGAATAAACCCCAGAGGCCACTTTGCGTAAGGAACTGGCTACTCTCTCCAGGTCATTACAAGCTCCGTGTACATAGGGTCACACTGTTTTATAGGCTGTGGTCACCCTTTGTTTTCTATGGGCTGCTGCTGTGGAGTTAAAGGTCCTATATTACCAAAATTGACTTTTTGTGAGCCACTTTAAGTTATAAAATATTGTTACCTCATCAAAAACACACCTGGAGTTGTATTTTGTTTCATTTATACATGTTTGAGTAACTCTTTATTGGTCAGTTTACATCTCCAAAGCTTAAAATGCTGTGTTCCACCTCATGATGTCATGTAGTGGTAGTTAACAGCTACTTTTTACCTTTTTTAGTAGAGATTTGATATTGTATGGCTGAAATTATTCTAGTGAAAGTTGTATGGAGTTTACATGCACTTCTATTACCACATGATATCATAAGGTGGAACAGATTATTTTCTGTTTGAAAAAAACAACAACTAAATATGCAGAATTTGGGTGCGAAACATGTGTGAATGAAACAGAACACAACTCCAGGTACGTTTTTGAACAGGGAATAGCGTAATTTAGGCTCTTTAAATCCATGGTTCATGTATACTAAAAAAAACAAAAAAACAACAACAATGTAGATACATGAGTTCTTATTGCATGTCTGTGTTTTTCAGGGTTGGTCAAACTTGGGGTCCACTGTGTAACATGTCAGAAAGTCGCCATAAAGATCGTCAACCGAGAGAAGCTCAGCGAGTCAGTACTAATGAAGGTAAGTGTAATGATACAATGCTTCATCTTAGCCTTTTGTCTAATATGATTGGTTGTCAAAAAATAAATAAATAAATAATAATAATAATAATCTTGCCAATGACAGCCAGGAGATTGAATAATATATGTGCTTACAAGTAGGAATGCACTGATCCAGGATTTTGATACTGATGTTGATATTTGCGTTATACCCGATATCAACTGATACCTAGACAGAGACTGAAAATATAATTTATTTCCTTTAAACACAAACAGCATAATGTAAAAATACAAATGTGATTTGTAATGTGGTTGTACTGAACAGCTTTGTAAAAATAAATAATATAATGAGCGTTTTGGGCCAAAATGGGCCATAAAATCGTCACATTACACCAATTTATAAACCAAAATGGGATATTGGCTGAACCGATATCTTGAAAGCCGATATCTGATCCACCAAAATGTTCAGTATTGGTGCTGATATCCAATACCAGTATCCTATCGGTGCATCCCTACTTTCAAGCAGATGTATCACTGTCTGTATGGCATGGTGTCTCCCTGCCTCGCTCCGGGGGTCCCTCTCTTCTCTACGGAGCCTATGTAGCATTTGCACAGGGAAAGTATGGGTCATTTGTGTGACAACTCAACCCTGACAAAAGTGTGATGTGTTTGGAGCCATCGGAGTGGCTGGAGTCTGTGTGACGTGTGACAGGAAGAGGGGATGTTCGAGATAATGTCTTAACCCAGGTGTTCCGGAGCGTTCTGGAAAATGAACAGATGTCAAACGCTGACAGGGCTCTGACAGGACCAAGGATTCTGCTGAAACTGCACTTCAGAACCAATTACCTAACTTAGCTGCTGTCACTCTGCTCTCAGCTTGGAGCGCACAGGGAGAGTGGAGTTTTGCAGTTCTGTTTCTGAATTTCTCAACTTTTGGATTGTTAATTAAGACATTAATAATGATTATGCACCATGTAACATTTCAGGCGGAGGGTGCGTCACCTTCTTGTCTCTGTTGAGATGTTATTGCTTGGAATGTTAGACAGAATTCAACATTTTAAAGTTCATGGAGGCAATCAGTTCACAATGAAAATTAGTGCATAAAAGAATGATAGTATATTTTGCTAGTCCTTACATCTGATGGTGTTCAAGAGCCTTTTAATATTGTGTAGAAGAGCAAGTAGAATATATCAAAAATAAAAAGTTCCTTTGCTCTGGTAATAGGCACTACAAGAGTTTTTAGAATTGATTCTGTATTGTCTGTGTAATACCGAGGAGGCTGAGGAGAGTAAAAGGGACGATGATGATGAGGAGCGTGAAGGAACCGATGAGAAGATGAGGAGATGATGAGAAGCCGAGGCAGTGTTGGGGGAGGTGGTGGGGCACAGCACACACCCAACTGGCTGTGCAACTATATAATGGGGGTTTAAACTGGACACTGTTTGGACGAGGAGGAGGTTTGGCAGGCAGTGGGGAGGAGTATTTGGAGCGAGTTAATGAAGGCAGAGGAGCAGGTAAACTGGAGAAGCGTTTAGGTAAAGTGGTAAAGGAGTAAGGTTAGATCTTCCAGGCTGAATTCTCGCTAGCTCTAGTTCCACTGCCCAGGTGACGTCATCATTCTAACTTAGAGATCCAGACCGCTGTCAAGTGCCAACGCAACATAATTAGCCGTCAGTGCCACAGCTCTTACCTGGTCCGGACAGGTGTTTTCTGATTCAATCCCAGCTGCCTCAAATAGTCCCAGTATGTGGCCAGGTCCACGCCGTGTCTATTTTCCGTCCTGTCACACTGTCAGAGCGATGGGCCAGCGCTCCACTCTCAAATGTCACCTTTTAATATGCTAATGTCCGCGGGTCCCTGCAGTGCCATTAGGAGAAGCCTGGATTCTGCAGTACAGCTCTGGTACCGGTCTTGCCCCATACACATGCATCTACTGTTTATGGATGTATGAAAGTGTCAATTATCATCTGTATGTCCTCGCAAACAATGAGTTTAGAATAAGGACTTTTGCTGACAGAGATGCAGAGAAGTTTATGGAGTTGAACTGTTTCCCCTGTTGATGTTTCTGTGACTATTTCTAGATTTCTAAATGCTAGTTTAAGGGTATATTAAAGGTCCTACATGTAAGCTTTAAGCCATGTTAGAATGATACCTCCTCAAAAACTGGAGTTGTTTTGTTTCATTCACACGTTTGAGAAATCCTTTATAATTAGTCTGTCTACATCTCCAAAGCTAGAAGTGCTGTTTCACCTTATTATGTCATGTAGTGGTAATTTTCAAGTTAACAGCTACTTTTTACCTTTAGTTCAGTAGAGATGGCCAATTTTAGAAATCCTGAAATTATCCAAATAATTCTAGTGAACATGTGTGGAGTTTAAACAAAACAAACAGGGCAAGCACTTCCTGTATTACCATATGACATCACAAGGTAGAACACAGGGTTTCTGGTTTGTGAGAAAAACTCAGCATATATATATATATACAGGATTTGCCTTCTAAACATGTGTGAATGAAACAAAACACAACGCCAGTTATGTTTCTGATGAGGAAACATCATAACATAGATCAGAAAATAGTGTTTTATAGGCCCTTTAATACAGTTGCATTAAAAATAATTTTCATTATCCAATTACATTTTTTAGTTTTCTCAACGTTTACACAGTACTGGTGCCAATTCGATCAAATCTGTACTTACTATTTGCATTCAAAATGGCAAGCACAACATTTAGTCCATATGCTGGTCAAACAAAATGTTGGAAAAGAATGAAGAAGCCAGAAGCAGGAATTGAACTTGAATTACTTCACTCTAACATAGTTTCTTCGTACAGTATCTGCTTTCCAATCTGTATTTTCACCTCAACATAACAAGGACTCAACTCATTTATAGTCCCAATGGTTATGACACCACCCACCAGCAAGAATTTTAATTGTCTTGGATAATGAATTGTCTGTGAACCTTGAGTTAGTTTGTAGCAGGGGCATGAACTTTGATTACCTCAAAGACCAAGCGTAGTTCAGTGTTTTTTCTTGAAGATGGAAATCTAAGGGCGGTTGGATCTCAGTAGTAATAAAAACCCGGGGGGAAGTGTCATATATGAGAGGCTTGTGGACGTGACAGTGTGGTAGCAGACTTACACAAGAGCGATGGGAGCTAACACTTGACTGTGAGCTGGTGTGTGCCTCCAGGGAGTAGTAAGTGTCTGAGAGACTGGGGTGACCCTGAAATTTGTGTCTGCTCTGTGGGGGAAGTTACAGGGCTGTCAACTCCAAAACATATCTGATAGGGTTGCAACTCTCTTCCCCTTTAGGAAGCTATACAGTTGTAACTAGTTATGGTAAATTAACTCTCTCCTCAGTTGCACTTGGAAGTCACGTACAAGACTGCATTTGGAAAACAAAATTTAAGTATTATAATTGTGATTATGCCAAAGATGTTCATTTTTTCTTCTTATGTACTCTAACTTCCTGGGATCTTTTTTAAAGACAATACAGTTAAGTGTATTTACCTTGTTGACGTGTTTCAGCTGCTAGCTGCAAGCCATCTGTAGACTGACCACATTAGTAACATTCAGTTCCCTCATGGGGAGAAGAAAGATGGAGCAATATCATTTTTGGACGTTAAAATCCGCAAACATCACAGACGGAGGCATCAAAATTACAGTATATAGGAAACACACACACACACCAACCAATATCTATTCTGGACATCCGAACATCCCACTCCATCCCATTTTTTGAGGTCCTTGTTTTCTTCCTGTATGATTTCCTCCTGTTTCTTTTGACCAGTTTGGAGTGTTTTTCTGAGTTCCTCTTGTGTTTTCCCAGATTCCTCCTTACGTCTGGCCTCCTCCTCTCTCTTTCCAACAGTGTCTGATGAACATTCTATGTTCTCAGCTTTGAGAGACCTCACCTCCTGTCGGATTTTCTTGAATTGTTTTTTTCTGGTTGTTTTGGAGAGTTTTTCGGAGTGCCTCTAGATTTGCCTCATATTGCTTCTTAAGACTTTCTTCTTCCTCTGTCCTCTTTGTCAGCAGTGACTAATGAAGAGTTTCCAGTCTCTCGTCTTTCTCAACTTTCAGGCGTTTTCCCTCCACATTCTTCGTGTTTCCTTCTTGTCTCTCAGGGTCAGTTTTGATGGTTGTTTGGAGGTCCTGTATTTCTTTCTAGGATCCTTCCTTAAGTCAGGCTTCTATTTAATAGTGACTGACGAAAAGTTTCCAGTCTCTCTTCATTTTCATCCCTTAGACACTTCTCCTTTTCCTCTTGTCTTCTGTGACTCTTTAAATTCTTCAGATGTTTCCAAATTCTTCATGTCAGGAAATGTTGCTATGTCATGAGGTTCGGATAATTTGTATGAAGTAGGTAAGCACTGGAGCGGTATACTGTAGGGGCAGGATGCTCCAAGAAGTTCTGCTCTTGTTCCATGCACACAAAGCTGTCAATGCTTGAAGAACTGAATGCATTTTTGTCTTCTTCTGGTCACCCCAAATATACTGGAGATTTAATTGGAAGTTTGACCATAGTCCAGACTCATCTTTGCCCATTTCCATAGCAGTTTTCAGCTTCTTTTTTATGAACCTTTTCGGTGTGCTATCTTCTACTTAACAGCTCACCTGCTCTGGTTCCTGGCACACAAAGCTCTGGTGGTTTATCTCAAGTGGATTAGGTGAAAGACTGGACTGACGCTCTGTGGGAGTAGTTCTTCCTCTCTAATAGAAAACTAAAGGTGTCTTCATCCTCTAAAATGTCATGAATTGAGAGCGGTGTTGGACACAGAAGCTTTGTGTAAATAGTGTTCAAATATTGTAAGTAAGTAAGTGTTTATTTATATAGCGCTTTTCACAGACAGATGTCACAAAGACGCTTTACAGAGGATTATTTACAGAGCATTCTTCATTCACTCTATACCCGGTGGTGGTAAACTACTGTTATAGCCACAGCTGCCCTGGGACAGACTGACGGAGGCGCGGCTGCCAAGCCAACCAGCGCCAATGGTCCCTCCGACCACCACCATCACTCACTCACACAACTTTCACACCTACAGTGCATGTTTTTTGGGAACCGAAGTGCCCGGAGGAAACCCATGATTGTGAAATGAAAGTCCCACTATGACCCATTAATAATCTTATTACATTATTGTATATAGTCAGGATCTCGAATGAGCCAATATTTGGAAGTCGATATTTGATCCAGAAAACGTATCAGTATCGATGCTTGATACCCGTATCATGTCGGTGCATCCTTAGTGATTCTGTTTGTGATTTAAGGTTAAAAAATTGAATTCTGTTCAGAGTGCACATGTTCAGTATTTTATAACATGTTTGTAAAGGTCCAAGCTACAGGTACAAGACTATTTTTCCACAAAAAGATAAAAAGTATATTTTGTTTTTTTGCAGAGGACATTCTATTATCTTAAATTAATTGCAGTCTTTGCAACTCAAATTGCAATCTCCATTTAATTGTGAAATATTGTGCAGCCCTAACTGAGTGTCTTCTCCAGAATAAATGATTATCAACATAACAACATGCTGTAAGTATCCATAAACCTTTGAGGACATGTTCCAATAAGCAGCCTTCGTTTGCATTCAGTGGTTGCTAGTTCCTCTGTGGTCCTTCTGAGCCACTGATCCGCTCATATTTCTGCAGCTGGGATAAGAACTAATTACCCAGAGTCCCTCCCTCTCCTCCTGCACTTCAAAGTCACTCTGCCTCCCCGAGCTGCCAGGAAGGGGAGGCAGAGTGGAGCTGCAGATTGGGAAAGCGCCGTGTAGGATGTAGTCAGATAGAGAGGAGTGTTGGAAGTTTGAATTGTTCAGCAAGATTCGTCTGTTTTTTCATATTTGCACAGTTCCGTTGGTGCTTTGCTGACTGCGTCCTTGATGATTCAAATGTGTGTGGGAGATGGAAGGAGAGGTTGGAGATGGAGAAGTCGGCATCGTAATTGCCCCCTGAAGCTAATAATTGAAGCTGCACGGTCTGAGGAGTAAGGACACGGCCCAGAGAGATACAAGATAAGGCCAATCCCACAGAGAGGCTTCTTTAAGATGGCCTTTGATAGGACAGAAATCAATAATGCCGTTTTATGTTTTGTCCATTACAAATGCGTGATTATCTGGACTGAAATGTTTTGTTTTTAGCTCAATACTCCATGTTGGGAATGCATACTCTTTTTGTGCTCTTGGGGAAGATACTTCTCCCAACCTGCCTATCTGAATCTGTTATTGACAGACTACAGACTGAAACTAAACAACCTTTAAGCACATCTCAGTAACCTCCTTGGTTAAAGGCCTATGTTACGCTATTTTCTGATATATGTTATAATGTTATTTCCTCATCAAACATACCTGGAGTTGTGTTGTGAATGAAACTTGTGACTGTGATCTCTTGTGGGAAAACAGGAAGGGCTCCACTGTATTTTTAAACTTCATAAACCTTCTCTAGAAACATTTGGCTGTTTTCAGACTTGGAATTTCCCATCTCTACTAAACTAAAGATAGATGATAGCTGTTAACTTGAGAACTACCGCTTCATGACATCACAAGGTGGAACAGACCAGCTTTGGAGACAGACTAATAATAAAGGGTTACTCAAACATGTGTGAATGAAACAAAGTACAACTCCAGGTATGTTTTTGATGAGGTAACTGCATTCTCACATGACTTAAAGCTCACAAGAGTCAAATTTGCATAATATTGAACCTTTAATAATCATGTAACCTCCCTGACAAATTTAAAAGAGGATTTTTGGGTAAAGAGTCTTGCTCAAGGGTGCAACTACAGTTCCCCATAGAGGTAGAAGGGATTCAACCATCATCTATTGGGTTAAAAGAAACTAGTAGTTCAGCTACTGTGTTTGGAACTTAATGTAAAGGAATGTCACCAAAACCCTGCAAAGAAGCGGCGATTTCAAACTCTCTGTGGCTCACTGAACAAATAATTGTATCCAGGTCTTGGCAATTTATCTTTACTATTGTAATTCACTGCAAATACGAAAGTCAATGTTCCTATTTACAGAATGAAAAATCTTTATATCACTAATTTATTATTGCACTCCCAAGATCTGACAATGTCTATGATTAAAAGCATTTTCCAGGACAACAAATAAAGTCATAAAAGCAGTGTCTATAGGAACAGAGCGTGTGTGCGTGGTGGGCGGGTGAGGTGAGCAGTGCCATGGCGACCGATGAATCACACACAGTCTAATCTTGTTATCCCGACACCTCTGTGACAGCACTGGTGCTTTCTTCCTCTGCCATTGCGCCTTTTTGCTCGTAATGATTATAGATTGGCCATTCGTGCCCATCTCGCTCCTGCCGCTGGTGCTTTGATATAGAAATGGCTTCCGCGGAGCACTTTTCAAACTTGTGTGTGTAAATGTGGCGAGTGCGTTTGGGATTGTCGAAGAGCCAAAGTCGACAAGCATTGAAAATAAATGGTTTTCATATGTTGTGTTCCTGAGCGTTGATCCGTCAGCTTTGGAGGCCGCTGAACCAGAATCTGAGGCTTAGTGATGCTTGATGTGAACAGGCTCCAGCGCACAAGAGGGACGGCAGGGACCAAGACAAAACTCCAAAAACTCTGCCTTTGCACTAAATCTGCCACTGCTGTATTCCCCTTGAGACGATATAGTCGAGGCTCAACTAAATCTTTACGATGAATTGAAAGGCCTATAAATATGATATTCAATTTGCTTTTATTTTTGTTTTAACCCATACCTGCACTTTGTAACTTTTTTGTTGGGGGTCCGTCACCTGCTTATTTCTATGGATATGCCATTCCTCTGCCTGGAATGTTCCACAGTATGACATTAAACAGCTATTACTTATACATTTATTGATGTACAGGTGGTTTTATATCTCAAAAATACCTACAAATCAGGCATTCTGACTATGAGCGTGGTTGCCTCTCCACAGATCTGACATATGATTTCATCTAGTCTAGGTAAATCTAAACTGGGCTAGGACATAACATAACTGCAGATTGAAATTTTAAGCACTAAAACCAGTACAATACAAACAAACATGGCAATGTGACTGGATGCTCTGTAGCCTGTTTTTGTGGAAATATATACTAGTTTTTGAAATGCAAAAGAATGTTATTTTCAATCATTCAGTTTTATTCCAGACTCATGTTCTATTTTTAACACAGATAAGGACAGTGACAATACAAACAATGAACATTTACAACAAAATACTACTTTTTACTTATTTTTGTGGTGCAAACTAACAACATGTACTGCAAAATCAGCTCATTTCAAGTCTGTTGCATTTCCACCTTTTTGTGTCGCAATTTAAACCGTCCTTCTAATCCTCCTGTTGGCTCCAAAGGCTTTTGTCCACGATCAGTCAATCTGAAGGTCATTTACCGTCCCACATTCTAATTCAGTTTCCAATCACAACTCCTCAATCGATGCATCCACACTTTTTTTCCTTCTTTTTGTCAGCGTTTATTGAGTGTTCATGGGACTGTTGTGTTGAGGAAATGGGAAATAGATTTTGACCACAGGGAACAAGCTGTTTGAGGGATTGTTCTGAGATGTCAGCTGGAGCTTCACCTGTGCATCATTGAGTTAGGTGCTAAATACCATTGGCTGGAGACAGGCATGTTCATAAATTGTCACCAGTGTGTAGTTGGAGAGCTGAGATGTTAACCCTGCCTGGTTAGACATTATTTCCACACACTCCATATTATGTCTCATTTTATTTTAGATGGTATGCAGTAGATAAAACTGTAGAGGTGTCAAAGTTCCTATATTACGCAGAATTGACTCTTGTGAGCTTTAAGCCATGTTATAATGCTGTTACTACATAAAAAACACGTACACTGTATACAGTATCAATAGCTAACGTGCTAGCTGGCGCATTCCAAATAGGAAATTCGCATGCGTGCTCTCCTGGCTCCTTCTGATCCTGGCTCCCATTGACTTGCAGTGGAATATTGTCGTCCCTCTCTCTGTAACTGCTGCTGTGCCTCATCATTTTGGTATAAAATGTTCATATTAACCCGCTATTTTGTCTGTCAAAAAATCCTTTTCATAATATAGAGCCTGGCTCCAAATTCGCCCCTGTAACCACAAGCATCGAGAGCTTCATTTGAGTGGAGACGAACGCATGGCTGACATCACTCTGACTTAATTCACCTATTTATACAGTCTAGGCAAAACATCAATCAAAAAACATCAACAACACAGTTGTTTTGTTTCACACATTTTAGTAATCCTGGTTTATTAGTCTGTCTACATCTCCTAAACTCAAAATTTTGACAATTTTACCATCTATTTTTTACCTTTAGTTCAGCAGAGATTAGCAAGGACTGAAACTATCCAAATGGTGGAACAGAGCATTTTGTACTTTGGAAATGACAGACAGGATTACTCAAACATATCTGAATGAAGCAAAGCACAACTGATGAGGTAACATTATAATATGGCTTAAAACTCACTTACTTAAGTCATTTTTGCGTAATATAGAACCTTTAACCTAGTCACTACTTGCCTAACGTTAACTTATTTTAACCCATATCTGAACTTTAAATCATACTGTTGACCTAATAATTAAGGTTTTACATCAAGGGGAACCTGATTTTCATATCCCTAAAAGGGGCAGGTTCCCATGTTCTGTGTATACCCGCCCACACACACTATGAAACTCAAGGACCCCCCCATGGGTATGAGCAAAACAGACACAGACAGCTGAAGCTTTATTATTTTACAGATGAGGCATGAGGCTCTTTGCTGTATTGCTCCTTTCAAATGTGTGTCTTTCCATTACAAGTGAAGCTCTTATTTGATTCAAACTTTATAGAATGCAGACAGATCCTTTCAGCATTTCTTGTCTGTTTATTTCTCTCTTTATTTATATTTTATTTTATATTTTCTCTCCATGCCTTAGAGCTATAGTATATAGTATTTTTCTTTGTTTCCTTTTTCTTTTTGCCTTTGTAATAACCATAGTGAGGCTGCCCTTCAACAGCACTTGATATAGAATAGCCTTGTGTTTGGAGAATGCTTTTAGTGTACACAGCAATTGAGTGTAAACAGCAGTTTGTCAGTTCTCAAGGCCCAAAACCAAATGTGTCCATGTTTACAAAAATGTGTAAAAGGAATAATTTTGAATAAATTATACACTGACCTTTAATTAAGCTATAGAATATATCGACACTTAATATAAGACACACTGCATCTCACCCAATCAATATTTGGATGTCAAAAAAAAAAAAAGAATAAAGAAGAATATTATTTACTAGGCCTGGCAATCACAGGGTCCCTCACTGTTTGATACGATACACGACACATAGCTCTTGATTTGATATTTTACGATATGATAATACATGTGATAATTGATATGTTGCTATTTTTTAGGAACCAAACACATTTCAGCAACAATATTTCTTTGTTAAATCACTTCTTATGCAAAGGTAATATGAAATACAACTATTTTAATCATCAAAACAGTGAATAAGTTAAGTGCATTGAATAAACAAGTGTCCTTCCACTAAATAAGCAATAAAATAGTAGTGCAGTCACCAAAAAAAGAAATACACAGCTGTATCAATAAATCTTAGGTGATATATTGATACAGCTGGCCACAATAACACTGCAGTACCACCAAATTTACTATCACAATATATCTATATTTTGATATTATTTTGCACATGACAATTATTTACTTATATTTGGCATGTTTATGGTTTCTTCTTTTTCTTCAGATAGTTAAATTCTCCATGATTTCCTCTTAATTAAGACAAGCCTCCATAAACACACACAAAACAGTATGAATTGTCAGTCCATAGTCCAGACCATATGTGAGCATATGGCCAGTCGCATGTGTATTTTCGCGCATATGGCCAAAATGCATTTGTTTAACGTATGCCAGTTTCTTACAAACTTAATTAAACTAACTTTTCTGTTTGGTGATTTAGAGTTAAATGAGCTTTTCAGGTGACTGCTCTCACAGACCTTGCAGGCACTCACTGCCGGTATTGAATGACTGTGTATTGACTAAGTTCATGTGTCAATGGATAGGCCACATATACAAATAAAGGTAAACAAATGCAATGATTTTAGGGCTCTGAGCACTGGGACTTCATTAAAGCACACCAAATTGACTTTTTTTTCTCTTTATTTTCTTTTTGAGCTAATACATATGCCACATTGAACCTTGTCTTGAAAACTGTGTGTGAGATAGTCAGTAATAAAATCATGTTTAAAGGGCCCATATTAGTTTTTTTTCTAATCTGTGTTATTTATGAATTCTTCTCTCAAACAGAAAACACCATTCTGTTTTTAGAGATCTTGTGATATGTGGTAATACAGGAAGTGTTCCACTGTGTTTTTAAACTCCATACATCTTCACTAGAATCTTTAGGATAATTTCAGCCCTCGTATTTCCAATCTCTGGTAAACTACAGGTCAAAGGTAGGTGTTAACTTGAGAACTACATGACATCACAAGGTGATGATTGTTTATAAATGTACAAATTACAAGAGTTTGGTTATTATTAGTACTTGATTATATGTATCCCATCCCATCACAATTCAAGGTCATCTGACATTCACATTTGAAGTGTCTGACAGAAGTGACAAAACTGTATCTTAAAACCAAGATGGCTGCTGCAGTGACCCTCTGTCTGTTTGTATGAGATAAATGACTCATACCAATCCCACATATGACACACATGCGCTGTGCACCCTCCCTAATCCTCTGAAGAGGTTTATCCTCATGACCTTTGACCTTAAGACATACTGTTGGTGAACCTCTACTTCTCCACTTTATTAAAGACAAGGTTATCCAGGGTCATGTTTGTGCTGACTGCTGAAAGATTGTCTGATACATGTCTCAGTTGGCAAAATAAGACTAATATACAATATCACCTTACAATAACTCACTAGTGTTAAATGTTAATTTCGCCATAAGCTTGTATTCATTAAGATGTTACACAATATGGCATTAACCATATCTATTTCCAAAAATACAAGTATGCATGATAGGCCTTATCATGTATACTTGTATTAGTTACAGTTCAGATCTGTGGTGAGGCAAGCCCACTCAAAGTTCAAATGCATGTTTCCAAAGTGTTTCTGAGCAATAAAACACTCATTTAAATAAATGCTAGATAGATAACTTTAATGCCATACAGTGGAACATTCTGGGCAAAGCATAAGCAGCTCCAGGAGACAAGCAGGTGATAGACCCTTCACCAGAAAAGTGACACATTGCACCTTTAACTTTTTGCTTTTTTTCCCCTTGTTTTTAATTGCTCTCTATATCAGTGCTGTGGCTTATTGCTTTTTGACAGTGATTCCTGTAACTCTGTAGGGAAATATCAGCTAATTTTTGCAGACAGACTTGATTGTTTGCTGCTTCATATGAAACTAGCCAGTAAGGGCAGAAACATTATCTTAAAAGTGCACTGTGTCACTTTTTGGTTGGGGGTTCGTCACCTTCTTGTTTTTATGGATATGTATTGCTCTGCTTCGAATGTTCCACAATATGACATGAAATACCTTACATTTATTCAATTTCAGGTTCTTTTATAACTCAAAAATACCTAGAAAAACAGGCATTCTGACTGTGATGGACAAACCACCAGAAAAGCTAATCCATTTCATAACAAAACTTGAATTTCACCTTAATTTGCTATGGAAGAGTTGTCAGAATCCTCTTTGGCTCAGAAACGAAGGGGTAATGAGCCTGTTATTAGAGACCACCAGATGGATAAAAGATAAAGACTTTTTGCTTGTGGAGACTATGTCCACATCGATTTACATGTCTGTGGCATCGATCATACTCCCCCGTGTAGGGACTCACCCCCTCCTCTCCTCTTCCTCTGAGGATGACTGATACAGTGATTATCAGAACCCCCACTGTGTTTCTCTGTGGTCGCCTGAACCCAAAACACAAGCACAACTTCACTTTTTACACTCCGGATAAGGCAAAGTAGATCATGTGAAAATGATTGTATTTTTCTTATTTTATGTTACTCACTGTGGGACCCAAGGAGAAAGGCGAGGAGATGAAACTGCACGCTAAAATGCACACAAACTCACGCCAAATAGTTTCTCGCTTCAAGCCTGTTTGTCAATTCCTCCATCCAATTTTGGATAAGCAGATTTTCCAATGTTATTGCCATTCAGAGATAAGTGGCTGCTCCATATGTGGACTTAGCAAAGGCACAAGGTTCATTATAAAAGGTACACATGGACACACAATATGCTAACCTCAGTAGACAGAGATGTTTTTGGTAAGTTAGTTATCTAAGCCTGTTGTGACCATTTTAAAGGTGGACTTGGGTAACTTTTCTGGTGGACAGTCTGCAACCTGAATGAAATTAGACTTTGCATCAATTACTGTTTTTATTATTTTAGTTTATAGCTCTTAATCACCTTGAAAACACATATGTTTTCTCTGAGTCTCCAAAGATCTGACATAACCTGCTTGTCTCCATGGAGATATAGTCTAAAAGTTAAATACAGTGGAGCTCAACAACTCCTCCATGGTGACAATCAGGCGACAGGAATTTCACCTTAAAAACACACATTTAGATTATATTTAAAATAACTTGGAACATGCAGTTCATGGCACGCATTGCTTTACTAATTGCGTCTCTAAAACAACAAATTGTTGATTCACAGGGCTATACGTGTGCACACAACAGCTTGAACGCCCCATGCTGCTGGCCCCAAATGCTGATTCTTCCCCACTGCTTTTCTTGTGGACAAAACAGTGCATATGTTGTTCAGTGCACTTTCAGCATGAATTGCTGCCGATTTGCTTTTTGGGGTTTTTTTTTGGCTTCTATTCCTCCACCTCTTTCTCTTGGAGTTTATTTCCCATTTCCATTTATATTTAATTTAATTCATGACCTGTGTTTTTTGACAGCCTTATTGAGGCTGTCATATTAATATGAAGTACACGGCAAAAGACAACAACACAAAATAATTTGCACAAATATATTTTATTATATTTTGACTCCTTACATGTAAAAGGAAATCAATGAATAAGAGGAAGAATGAATACTTATCATTCTATATATGAAAGCTGGAACAATATTTTTGGGTCAGTATTTATCATGTGTACATTTTCTTTGCACGACTGGGACATTTTTGGATCTTTCTTGGCTAAATGATAAGAGCTGTAGAAGGTTGAATTAATAATTTCTGTAACTCATTATGGATCCAAACTAACTACTATGGTATTTCATTCTCCTGTTTGTTTAATGCAGCTCATGATTTTTTTTAAATAATATTGTAGTTGTTTTTGTGGTTTAAATCTGCTCCTGGGTTATTAAGTCAGGGGCATAAATTAGTTTAACTATAATAGTTTATTGTCTATATTTACTTCAGCAATATATCATGCTTCAAACTTTGTTATTGTGACAGGCCTATATCAAACCCACTAACACATCAACCAACAGTGCTCATTCTAGCTCTTTTGTTATGCCATTTGAAGCCTTCTCCACCTTCATTATTTACCTCTTGGACTCCCTTTCTGCCCATTATTTTAAATGGCTGCAAAGTTTCTTAAAGCTTTAATGCATAGGCCCCAAGTTTGTTACAGAATTCTCTTTTGTCAAGAGTTGCGAGGCTTATCCTTCATCCCTTCTGCTCCCCTCTTCAATCTCTTTTGTTTCTCCTATCCATCCAGCTCTTCTCATTCTCCCAATATAACCATCTTTTTTAGTCTGACACACATGGCTGCCCCGCTGACTTTGATCCTCAGATTTGCGTATCAAGGGAGCGCTCACTGGCTTGCCGTGGGGAGGTGACAGAAATCTCTATGTTTTTCCTTGTGGGGAGACAGGCAGTAAAGGGCGTAAGATACAATAAGTGGAGTGAGAGATGACGGAGCTTGTGATCTGGTGCGAGTTTGCGTGATGGGTGACGCGCGTGACACCAATCTCTTTGCATTTGGCCCTGGCGCTCTCCCTGGCCGCGTGACCCCCATCACCGGACCGTTAGCGGCACTGATGGAACTATTGATGCTGTCACTCATTTGTGTGCTCGTCCGTCCACCCAAAGCTGTAATTTGAAGAATCGATAGTGAACTGAACTATGGTAAACCGGGTTTGTCTTGTACAAATCAACTGACAAAAGTTTTACCATTGTAAAATATATAAAGTCTGAGAAAGTGAAGTGAAATTCAATTCAAGGTGCAATATAAGAATCTTCCATCTCATCCATGCATTGCTTTACCTGAAACATTATACTACAAATCTTGCAGTTATTGAATTACAGTTATATTTATATATATATATTTATATTTGCTTATTGTGAGTGGACACGCCTCTCCACAGATCTGATCTTTAAAGGGGCCCATATTACACTATTTTCTGATCCTTGTTACAGTGTTGTTTCCTCATCACAAACATACCTCGAGTTGTGTTTTGTCGCATTTACTCATATTTAACACACAAACACTACTTCTTTCAAATAGAAAACACTATGTCCCACCTTGGAAGTGCTCTACTGTGTTTTTAAACCTCATTCACCTTCATTAGAATCATTTAGATCACTTCAACCTGTGGCATTTCCAATCTCTACTACACAAAAGGTAATAGGAGCTGTTAGCATAAAAACTGCCACCTAATGACATCATAAGACATCACAACTCCAGGTATGTTTTTGAGGAGATAACAACATTATAACGTGACTTAAACCTCACAAGAGTCAATTTAGCGTAATATCGCACTTTTAATTTGACCTGGTGGCGTCATGAAGTCGTTGTAATAGCAGGCAAAAACTCTATAAACCAGTGCCTAGTGTTTATTAGATGTATTGTTTCAACATCCATTCTATTTAAGGCTAAAATGAGCCGCAGAACTCGCTCGCACAGTTAGCCATATAGCAAGCTTTTAATGACTTTACACTTTATTTTTTATTGTAGTTTAGAGAGTAACAGATTATGTGTAAGCAGTTATTTCTTTATAGTGCATCTAAACTTTTTTTAGTAGAGGCTGCATACCAAGGACAATGGAAAAATAAAATACATTTTGATTGACATCTTTGCAGATAGTAAAAACTTTGTAGCCTTATGCTCTACTCAGTCAAGCCTGTTCTATTTCTGTATTATAATATCACCATCTGCACCTGCTAATTATGTTTTGATTACCAGTAATAAATCACGCTAGACGGCATATTTTGACTCAGAACAATTTAATCTCAGCTTCAAAAACATAGTGGTCTGACCAATATGGCTCCTTCATTATAGTAGTCATTACCAACCTATGATTTTCCTTTGTAGCCTCCTGATCATGCCACCGCTCTTGAACATTATTGATTTGTTTTTGTGGTGAGGGATCCTTTGGGGGCATGCTGGTCAATCAACACATTTTGGTCTGAGATGTTTCCCTACTAATAATGATGTCCAATAATTTGACTTGACTAGACACGTGCAAAAAAAAAAAGAAAGAAGCAGAGACAACTTGGCTGTTACATTAAATCATTAAAGGTCCTATGTGTCACTAGTTTGACTCTTGTGAGCTTTAAGCCATAATAGAATGTTGTTTCCTGCTTAAAACATACCTGAAGTTGTGTTTTGTTTCATTCACACATGTTTGAGTAATCCTGGTTTATTTTATAGTCTGTTTACATCTCCAAAGCTCATCTCTGTTCCAACTTTTAGTGTTTGTTTCTTAGAGATGTGCAATTCCAGGACTGAAATCATCCAAATTCTTTTAAGCTATATGAAGTTTAAAATTGTTGGTTAAATATGCAGGATTTGTCTGTTAAAGTTTGTAAATGAAAGAAAACACAATTCCAGCTTTGTTTTACATGAGGAAACACTATAACCGTGACCAGAAAATAGCGTAACATCTTCCGTGTAAATCATTGCATAGAACTGAACAAAACAGAATTAGTAAAACAAAAACTAACACACTTCACACAGTTTTCACCCTTATCTATGCTGCTGTGTGCTCATAGAGATTGGCATCCGAGTGGCTGCTAATCGAGCTTTGATGAAGTGCTGTGGAGATTTGGTGATTGGACACAAGTGTCCACGAGCACAGATGTGGAACTTAATGAGAGTGAGTGCAGACACAGGCAGGAGCTGAGCCAAGAGACACTATGACCAGCTGCTGTTTGTGTTAGCACATGTGAGGGCTTTCAATAACCTGGACCTGAATAAAGTAATTTCATTGTAGTGGTATATAAGGCTTAGACAATATTTATCCACAAGGAACTATTGGGACACAGTAGCTCGCACATCACAATACATATAATGACAGAGAGCAAAAATATAAATGGTAGTAAAACGTTTAAAATAAGTAGCAAAAATATGTATAGTACTATATATGTACAAGAAAATAAATCCAGATTGGCTACATACAGAAGGTAAGGATGAGCTAGCGATTAACATAACATGGGGTTTTCTGTTACATACGGATGAGTTGTTGTACAGTTGTATGGAGTATGGTATGAGTGTATAGTCCTGTATTTCTGTTCTATTCACTGTTTGAGCAAAGCTGTAGGAGCCTTTTGGAGATTAGGCTCCTCTGTCCCTCTATAGTCTGGTGCAGTGGCTGAGCAGGAGTGTCCATGATGCAGAGCAGTGTCCTTCTATCCCTCACTGTGACACGTGACCAGCTTAACGGATCAAATAATAAGACGATAAGACAATTCACTGTCTGTGTAACAATTAAAAATTCAATAGGCTGTTAAAGAGATTCTGCGACACTGGTTTATAAAAGACCTACATGCAATGTGCTCTCTCTAAAAGGTCAGTGGTTTGAACCTTTCTCACAGTGCACATAGCCTACCGTTGTGTCCTTTGATGAGTGTTGCCTCCTGGATCCTCTACTACATATAGATATAATGTTTGCATAAAAGAGTTCTAAGTACATTTTAAAAGATAGTGTGACAGTTTACCAGTGCCACTCCAGGTTTAGGCTATGAGGATTTGCTTAAGGCTGCTGCACAGATTTCCATGATTGTGTTAATCAATGGTTAATCTCTCCATAAGCAGACAGATACTCTGGTAAGTCTTTGCATTAAGCTTAAATGCTCTATTTCAATTAAGCACAATGATATGCTTAGGAGAGGCTTAGAGGGCAGCGGCTGCTTTTGTAACATTCTCACAGCTCTTCCCGGGTCTTACGGCATTACTTTCTCTGTGGGGAACTTTGGTACCTGTTAGCTGGTTAACTCTAGCTATCGGGTTTGGTGCTACTTCACCTTAGACTTAGTGAAGGTGGCATCCTGGTGCTGCTGATAGCACTCATTAGCCAATGGATTAGCAGTCATTAGCCCTAGCATACCTCACACTAATACTGCATACTTACAGGCCAATTACATATGCAGCTCTCTAGTCTTGTTAGCCATGTGAAAAGCTTGGGTTCCTGCACTTTCTTCGGTTGACTTGAGGTTTATGCCTCTATGTGTTGCGTTGCATTTCCCTATCCTTAACCTGAAGAAGGCAAGTTCATTACATGGACATCTACATCAAAGATCTACACTCATACACATACACATCACAGAGTGCAAAGGAAACAATTAAGGGGATCTGAATTCCAGCCAAAGTTGTCAACTTTGTGCTGATCTCAGCCTCTAAGTTCATTAGATCTCGTGCAAAATGTATGGTCAATGTACTTAGGAGTATCTGTGCTTTGTTATATGGATAAACACATGTAAGGCATTGGAGTCTAACAGCCTAACAGCATTTCTTTCTCCCTTTGCAGACAAGGATCAAAATTGAGCAATTTTCAGTGTGAGAACATAATAATTAGAGTGGAGTACCATATTTTATGCTTGGTCAAACCAAAAGCAATTGGGAGTGAAAAAGCATGAGGGCTGAATGTAGCTTTATTCAAAATGATGTGTTAATACAAAGTGCAACTAAGTGGAGCAGTCAAACTCTGATGAGAGTCAGTGACATAAACTTCTCTGCAGCAAAACATGCAGAAAACTATAAGATTGTCTGTTGTTTTGCACGAAATAGAACCACTGGTGAAGGCATCTGCATCACAAACATTTTGGCCCTCATGTAAGGAATAGTTTTGGAATCCACTCACACATTGGCACTGTTTCCTGAATGAACAGAATAGTATGGGAGTATGGAAGTATGGCGAATGGAGATTTCCATTGCTGGTCCAAGTGGCTTCATGCCGCTTTAAAATCCCAGCTGCACATGCTGACTCCAAACCTTCTGCAGATCTTGACACAAATTCAAACTGATCTCTCCAATTCACTCTCCAATTCAGTCACATTTGGGCAAACTCCGTGGTTTACCTGTCCCTCATAATCCCCCAGTACACAGTGTCCTGACAGATTAAAGTACCACCTTGGATATGTGGACATTGTGACCCAGATCGCCCACTCCACCTTTCATATTCAGCTTGTGTTTTTGAATAACACATTCTTGTTCTTTATCTTTAAAAGCTGAAATGTTATTCTTGAGAAAAGTACTGGATTCTGAAATGTGATTGTTAAGTGCTCAGCAAAGGACAGAACACAGGGTTTTGTTAGATAAGAAAAACACAAAGCTGTTTTACTTGCATTTTTCAAATAAGCCACATTTCAGATAACAGTGCTTACCCAACTGTACAACAATGTGGTCAAAGCTTATCTCTGTCCTCACACAGAAGTGCCAGTCAACTGCTTTTAAGGTTTACACTTCACTTTTGTATTTATTTTACCTTCCAACATGACTTGCTACTTTCTTTTTATAATATGTATGGCTGATAATGTCTCTTCTTCTCTTACAGGTGGAGCGGGAAATAGCGATTCTGAAGCTCATAGAACACCCACACGTTTTAAAGCTACATGACGTCTATGAAAACAAAAAGTACTTGTAAGTATCTGCAGGCCTTTGTAATGTGCGTTAGTGTACAAAGTGTGTAAAATATACAAGACGGAAAAAAAACATACAATTTTGTATTCAAATATCTCCTCACATTCAAATATCCCACTTTTGACAACACATTAACGAAGACCTATTGTGTGTCTGTTATGTTGTTATAATCCATGACAGCAGTGAATCATTTATTAGTTATAATTTGGACATTTTAAATCGCAATATTGATCTGAAAACAACTTAATAAAAGAAACAAATCCGTTGACTTCTGTGTTAGAAAACTGCGGTGCCCAATGTCATCTGATGTCCTCACAACAAAGAATCGTGAAGTTGTCTGCACCACCGATGGCACCAAAAAAATTACATGGTGCACCTTTAAATACAAATTATTTACATCAATAACCAGCACACATAAACATCTAACAATATGATTCAATCCAGTACACATAAGAAGTAAGGGGAGGGAATATTCGGGCTGGATCTCATGGCGTGTTGTAGCATTTGCCGACTCTTAAGACCCTCAGATAAACATGAAACCATTACTGAGCTTGAGCAGTTCAGTGACAGCCCCATCACTCGTTTAGCATATCTTTCTTTATCTACTCGCTGTTTGTCAACTAAATTGTATTAGATCTTGTTATAAGCCTTCAGACCAAATGGGATCAGACATGCTGCAGTGTACATGTCATCCTTTAAGAAGAGTAGAAATAGATGCATATTCTGAGTCCTGCTATAATTGGATTATTAAAATCACATTTGGTGCTTGTTGCTTCATCACTTCTGACAGTTGGTCACCAGTGGCGTCACTCATGATGGATGGGCCTGTGTTTGCATGGCCACTGAGTAAAGACGGCTCCATTCTGCGTATCCACTGTAGCATTTAGTCATCGTTATCAGATCCGGACGCTAGGCTATATATATATAATTACTATATCGACTTATTGTTCAATATATGAAATCTGGGACTATATTTTTATGGGGTCAATATTTATTCAGTGTACATTTTATTTTATTTATTAGGCATTTTAGCTATATGATAACATTTAAGCTGCAAAAAGTTTAATTAATCACTTCTATGACTCATTACAGATGCAAACTAAGCACTGTAGTGTTTGATTCTGCTGTTTATTTGCTGCAGCTACATTAACAATATCCATCCATCTTCTCCCGCTTAATCCGGCTGGGTCGCGGGGGCAGCGTGCTGCCCAATACTCATAGCACCTGACCCCCCCCTATGAACCCCTCTGCAGGTGGTGAGCCCACAGAAGGGTGGACAACATGGTCCTTGATGTTAGTTCATAGGGGTGCGGGCATGTTTTGGGTTGATGGGGGAAACTGGAGTACCCGGAGGAAACCCATCCAGACACGGGGAGGAACATGCAAACTCCACACAGAAAGGCGACCCAGGGATCGAACCCGCAACCTTCTTGCTGTGAGGCCTGAGTGTGCACTGTGCACTGTGCAACATTAACAATATTGCACATTTAAAATATTTTTGTGTTTTTTGTGTTACTGACATATTTTAGTTTCAGTATTATTGCTTATCATCTATTTTAACTGTTATATTCTTTATATCACACTTCAGAATTTAGACTTAGACAATGGGAATGGGAAATTATTTGGACACAGTAGCTCACACATCACAATATATTTTATAATAACAAAGAGCATTCATACATACATTCAAAATAAATAGCAAAAATAACAAGAAACTAGTGTCAAATAAAGCATGATTATATAAATGTTTATGGATAAGAAAAAAATAGAAATATAGCAATTCATATGCTATCTGACACCCATTATTCATCTTAAGAAAGTAGTAATTAACAAATGATACCAATGGGTCATCTGCTCAGTGTCCTTCTTCTGCCTGTGATGTTTTGTTGGGAAACCACCACAAATAAATTCTGTTGGTAGGCACAGACTTGAACAACTGCTGAATTTTGAATTCACCAAAAAGTGTATTTAGTCTAAAACCGAAAAATATGACTTAACCAAGGCTGTTGGTAATGTGCAGGGAGATATGTTCAAGGTACACTCTGGGCTGAGAGCTTAATATTGTCAGTAAAGCCTGGTCATATTTAGTTTCTAATTTTCTTTACATGACAAATCACCTTAATTTTTTTCTTTGTATATTATTTATACATGCTCTTACTTAAAGGTGCACAGCGCAACTTTTCTGATGGAGGGTCTGCTACCTACTTGTCCCCATGGAGATGTGACTGCTTTCCCTGGAATGTCCCATGATATGACATTAAACATCCATCTAGCAGTTAATTATGGCGAATCTCCACACATCTGAATTATAATGTAGTGTAGTGCTGTAACCCGCCTGCCTCCCTATAATGTGGAACATTCTAGATAATGCGATAACATCTCCATGGAGGCAAGCTAGACCCAACACTAGAAATGTTACACAGTGCACCTTTAACTCTGCTCATTCTTGCTGCATTTTGTTGTTTTTTCTCTTTCTTTCTCTGAGCAAAATCCTTTTTCACTTATTAAATTTTCTGAAACAAATAAAACACATTTTAATAATAATAATAATAATAATAATAATAATAAATATAATTTTAGCCTTTAGCCTTTCTAGACACCCAAGGCCGCCTTACAACAGCATAAACAAACTAATTATGAATAAAACATATACATACATACATACATACAAACAAACATACATTTTATTTACAACCATATTGCATTGATGACAGACCTGTTTTATTTATTATTTATTTACTGTTTATATATTTTAATGTAATATTTAACAAAAAAAAGAAAGAAAGAAAATGAAAAATTAAATGAAATAAAATAAAACACTCCCGGGCTCCACCCCTCCCTCCACATGCTCAACACAAAATTAGACATATTTTAAATCTAACGGTAAATCTCAAGGTAGTATCTGTTCTTACCTTAGCCCTAAAGGTAGCGCTAACATTTTATGAATTAGAAACTTCTTCTTGATACATGACATTATAGTCTCCCAAAAGCTTAACCTTACATTTTTTAGACATGATGGATCTAGGTTTGCCTCAGTGACCACATGCTCTCTTAGCCCGGTCCATTATAACACTATCAATAACAAACACACACATCCACTACAGTCTCCACAGCAGGTTGAGGAAGAGAGACGTTCAATTTGTCCTGTAGTAAAGACTGAGAGAGAGCTGGCAGAGGATATACGAGCAGAGGTCCAAGGCAGGGCCACACCAGCACTGGCACCGAGCCCGACGATGTGCCCTGTAGCCTGGGTCAGCACAGATTCATCTCCCCCTGTCCCCCTGGACCCCTGGAGCATGGCAACGCCGCCGACATGACAGACGCCCCCCTCTGCACTGAGCTACAGCCACAGAGCAGAGGTCGTATGAAGAGGGACCTGAGGGCTGGGGTGCAAGGGGAGGAAGGGGCATGAGTAGAAAGTAATCAGACTTTTTAATTTCATTTTTCATTCATAAGAGCACGAAGAAAAGATGGTGTAGAGTAATATTGCCTTAGTACAATATGCAACAGTAAATCATAACTGTCTCTGCATAAAAATACATTTCAAAATTCATTCTGGGGGTAAGGAGCACCTCCTATTGTAAGAATTTTAATCAAAGTAACATTAAGATTAGAAGAAGTATTAAGCTAGACACAGGTTCACAATTATTTAGGTCTCAAATTACACAAAATTGACTTTTGGGAGCTTTAAGCCATGTTTTACCTCATCAAAAACCTACCTGAAGTTGTTTTCTTTTGCTTGAGTAACCCTTTGTTATTAGTCTGTCTACATCTCCAAATCTCAAAATGCTCTGTTCCACCTTGTGATGTCACAAAGCGGTAATTTTCAAGTTCACAGCTACCTTTTGCTTTTTGTTCACTAGAAATGGGTAATTCCAGGGCTGAAATTATCCAAATGATTGATGATGATGATGAGTTTGAAAACACAGTGGGGCTTTTCCTGTATTATCACATGACATCACAAGGTGGAACAATGTTTTTTTCTGTTTGAGAGAAGAACTGCCTAATATGGGCCCTTTAAATAAATACCGATAGTGAAAAAGCACAGTTTGGGTCCTTTAATGATGTGTTTCCCTTCCAGGTACTTGGTGCTAGAACACGTATCGGGAGGGGAGCTGTTTGACTACCTGGTGAAGAAAGGCAGACTGACACCAAAAGAAGCCAGGAAGTTCTTCAGACAGATCATGTCCGCCCTCGACTTCTGCCACAGTCACTCCATATGGTGAGTGTTTACATTTTATACGTCACTGGTTTGAATGGGAGACATTAGACTTCACTTAACATAAGAATAAGCACTGAAAATGTAATTCAACTTCAAGTCAATCTTATACGTGCAAACTTTTAGGATACATTATTAAAGGTGCACTGCGTAACATTTCTAGTGGAAGGTCCGTCACCTGCTTGTCTCCATGGAAATGTTATTGCATTGTCTAGAATGTTCCACAGTATAGATTAAACCCATGTATTAAAGGAGGAGGAGAAGCAGGTTACACGCTATGTTACATTACAGTTCAGATATGTAGAGTCACAGAAAGATTTTTTTGTATTTTTGAGCAAAGGAAACACCTAAAATGAATAAATGCTAGATGTTTAATGTCATACCATGGAACATTCTAGGCAAAGCAATAACATCTCCAAGTAGGTAGCAGACCCTCCACCAGAAAAATTGAGCAGTACACCTAAAAATCTGTCTTATATGCACAACCTATTTCGATACATTTTTAATATTCTGCAAAAAAAAAATCGTTCTGGCTGGTGCGTTCTGTTAGATCTGTTTCCTGCAGTTATTATTTTAAGGCTTTCTAAAATTCACTATAGTTTTAAAAAAAAAAAAGTTTTTTATGGCAAATTACTGCACCCAGAGAGTGTGGTTTAGTTGTCACAGAACATTGAACCGATAATGAGTTCACATACAAAGAAAATGATTCAAATTCTCCCCTGATGGGAAACTACAATATGAATTTAAATTAGTGTATTAATAGCTTTGGAGTGTAATTTTGTTTTTCAAACCAATGATTTGACGTTGATTTAAAAAAATGGGGTTTTGTATAATTTTTCTTCTCTTTCCGTTCCATGTTTTGTGTTATCCAAAAAAAAAGAAAAAGAAAAGAAAAAAGAACAGAAAGGAAAGGATAGTAAAAAGTGTTTGGATCAATTCCTACCACACGTGTACTAAGATTATTCAACTGAGCATTCTAAAAGTGCTATTATTATTATTATAGACTGTACATCTAAATGGACAAAGCTAACCCACAAGTTGCTTCGTTCCAAATAAGAAGTGAAAATAAAGGGCACTTCCAGCTCCAATTGACTTTACATTGGAAAAATGTCACTCTACTCTGTAACAGTTACAGCGGATGTCCCAGAATATTCTTCATGACGTGCAACATCCCCAAGATCAAGAACAGATCGCTTGAAAAAATGAGTTTCGTTCCAGCTGCTATTGTATTTATGAATAAATTGTAATTTATTTATTTATCATGTTTTTCATATAGTCCATATGTATTGTGATTTTTAGCTCAGTCGGGTGAATTATTTTATTTATGGAACAAAACCATTCTGCACTGGAGAACTGCAACACTTCGCTATTATTTTACATAAATACATTTCTGTTTCTAATATGAAACTTGGCTCCAAATTCGCTTCTATAACTGCTAGCTAGCTAGTCGTGAGCTTCATTTGACTGGAGCCGAACGCTATGGGTGCGCCTCAGCCACTGCTTCAACTCAGTAAATAAAAAATAAAAAATCTGGCGCCTAAGACTCTACAGCTTTGAAGAAAATTCTAGAAACAGATCAACAAATCAACATGTCATTAAAATGCATGTAGAACACCCATCAACATGTTTTTTTGTTTTATTTATACTGCTGGGCATTATTTTGAGTGGTGTTTCAAATGGGTCCCTGTGCTGTGACTAATTTGACGCGAAACACTGCGATATTTTGGCTTTGGGGGGTTATTCCAGTGTTTACTAGCTCACAGACCGCAGGCAGTCATCTCCTTCAAAAATCACAGAGTCTTTGGAGACTAATAAGAGAACTCACTTGTTGGGTGTGACTGATCGTAGTGTTCTGAGTCCTGTGTGTCATGTATTAGCCTCCAGGGAGAGTGGGAGACTTTAGTGGACATTTTGTCATCATATCCACGTACAGAGGGGTGCAGAGGTGCTGTTTACTTTTATGGGAAGAGAAATGGGTAGACAAGGCTGTTGCACCAATTTGTAATAAATTTTAAAGAAAATGTAGCGGTGGTGTATTGAACTTTCAAATTTTACTGCTTTGCCTGGATTGTCCCACAGTACGCCTATATTATGCTAAATTGACTCTTGTGAGATTTTAGCTGTGCTATAATGAAATGCTTGAAATGCTCTGTTCCTACTTGTGATGTCATGAATTGGTAGTTTTCAAGTTAACAGCTACATTTTGCCTTTTGTGCTGTAAAGATTGGCAATTCCAGGGCTGAGATGATCAAAACATACAGAAGAACACTTTTGACCAGTAATTTGGTGGGATGGAGTGACCTGCTTGTTTCCATGGCGATATATAAGTTTAATGCCATACTGTGGGACATTAAAGCAATTACATCACCTTGCCACTCAAGTCCAGTCTTGTCAAAATAATAAAAAGGGGTCCATATGTGCTTCCAAAGTAACCAGTTTAACAGAAGAGAGTTTGTGTTTTTTCTCATACTTTGTCAAAACTTTCTGAGACGAGGCAAACACCAGGCACTACAGGATAAAATCAAACTGTACATAAGAGTGTAACAGTGAAGAGAAGCTGGAGTGAGTCAGTGAGCTGGGATGTCTATATTCTGTATCCTGTGTTCATATGGATCTTTGTCAAACTGACAGTGCAGAGTCAGTACAGAGGGATTCTGCAGATGCGTGATTCATACAGTGACTGACGGCTCATTGCAGCACAGCGATGAACTTGAATTTGGAGATTTAGTGTTCACTTTTGGAATACACATAATATATTTAGTTTATTTAAGGTCTTCCCGTCCAAGAGGTTACGTTTATGTAGGAGTTTGATATTGGTAAAATTATTATATATATAATCTTGGTCCAGGATTCCACCCCATTTTGAGATAGGGCCACTGAACTCCAGCTACAAAAGACCAATCAGTTTTTGGGGGGTGATTACAGGCACATTTACTTCCTATTCATTATGTGGAATATGTATATATTTAATATCAGGATACATTGATGACAGAATAGAATGATTAAAAGTCAAGCACACTTTATATCTTTGCTGTCACAATAGTCTTAAAGTGATTCAACTAGATTTAGGGTTTTCTCTTTCTTTATGTCTGATACTGTGCATTAAGTCCCTCATCAAATTATCATTATTATCATTACTGTGGGTCTCATAGCCTGCTTCTTTATGGGCACAGTAGAGTAGAGTAATTGACAACTAGCATGCTAGCGTGCACTTCCTGGTTTTTGGACAATAAGCACTTTTTAACTAGATGCAAACAGCACAGCAGACATATTTTGACCTCAAGCTGCTTTTAAAAGGTATCTGTAATGGCACATGGCATATTTGTTTTAAAGAAATGGGAAAAACTCAGGTAGAGGGCTTTTAAAGATATAAATATATAAAGCAGTAATTTACAAGAAGTTTTTCTTTCTCGGCACCTTCTCTCTGGTTGGAGAGTTTCCTGCTGATAATACAACACATATACAAACTATGTGCATTTAAAATCCCCCACACCCTCTGTGCTGTTGGCTCCAAATGCATGGAGAGCAAATTTGCATACTGCAGCAGAGGCAATTAAAAGAAACAAATTAAACTGATTCGTCATGCAATGGTTAGGTAAGAGTCGTAATGATGTGATCTGATCGAGCCACTTTGTATTCCCGCACAGTATGTAATATGGAGTAGGCAATTACATTTTGGGCTACGTTGATTTAATAATAAAGCCACTGGGGGTACACAAAAAGAACAGTTTAGACGCATCTTATTGATTATCTCACAATGAGATTCTTGACTTAATTTAAGGAGCCACTTGATGCACTGAACTTGTAGTAATTGCATGTAAATGAAAGAGAAAACTTAGAAGGAGGAATGCGCTCTGCACAGAAAATGGTGGTGCAAATAAACATGCACAGGGAGGACTCGCAGACCTTGCTTCTCAATCAAAACACAAAGTCCCTATATGTTATCGCTTATTAATGCATCCAGAGTTCAAAATAGGTCCAACCTGAGAATGCATTAAGCAGTAGGTGGATTACAGGTTTTTGTGCCCTTAAGCAACACATTGAATATATTATTGCTTGTGTTTGGTAGCTAGTTATTTTAATTTTTGATGATACCTGGTTGATGATATCTTAAAAGTACTTTTATTTTTAATATACATATGCGCTAATCATTATTTAGGTCGCAAAGTTTGCATTGTCAAACTCATCACTCACTCAGATTTCGGCTTGTACCTTTCCCACTGATCCATTCGAGTCCGCACAACTATTCTTGTGGATCAGTCAAAAACATTGTATTAATAGTATTTACTAACAACGTACCAAACCAAACTATATTCTTTTAATACTGAATCATGTCAGTTGAGAGTCCCTTGTCTTCACGAACTATATCAACTGGAGCCATTCCAAATTAATGCTGGAGCTCAGGTTAGCCAGATTATTTTTTAGGACCATAAAACAGAATAACAATAATATAATACTATTTGAGCTCAACCAATAGTACCATTTCTACTGTGAGCTTCTGTGAGTAACTGCCTGTAGTGCTTCCTCTGGGCCCAGCATGAAAATCCAAACTTGAATCAAATTTTTTTCTTTTAATCCCTTGTTTCACTTGAATAATTTACACTAACCTAAAGAAGCCTACAAAACAATTACAATTTTTTTGCCAAACAGCCATGTAATCTACCATTCTGCTCATTATAATTCACCACAGAACCTCAGTGAAATGCCAGACTGTAATAGTTGGTCTAAGAGAGGACATAGCTTCTCTGTATTCATAGCTGTACCTGTTCCCTGTTCCTCATCCACTTTCTCGTAGTCACAGCCTTCCCTCAAACCCTTAACCTGTAGCTGTTAGATAAAATGTGATACCATATAACTTTAGCCCCGAAAAAGGATTATTTAGAAACCTGCTCACCCTCCTCCCAACCTCAATTAGGCGTGCTCTGTCAGACAGACTCAGCCCTCCTCACCTCTGCTTCACGCCCCACTAATGAAATCCCAGCATCTCTTCAATGAAAACCCCCATTGCTATAATTTCCTCCATTTTGACTTGTCAACCTCTGCAGCGTTCTTTTTCTTTTTTTTCATTCAACTTTAGACTCAAATCCATAAATACCTGTCTCAAAGCCAGTTGGGTGTCTGGCAGTCAACAAGCAGAGAGCTCAAAATGGGACACTGGCTGTTTATAAGTCAGAGCTTCTCAGTTCACATTGGATTTGGAAGGAAATTGGGTCTTTTTGAGCAGAGAGAAAGGAAAGGGAATAATCTGTGACAAGGGAGATGAGGCAAACCATGGAAACAGGGGGATGAAATCGGTCGCAAAGGAACTTGTCATTGAAGGAAAAGTAGATGTCTTTATTGTGTTCTCTCGTAGCATATTGATCTAACGTCAAACTGACAATTGTGTGGATGTGATGTTTTGATTTTGTATGAGATTTGTCTGGTTTGTGATTCATGGCAGGATTGAGTGACAGCTGGAGATAGCTTTGCTCGCTGTTCATTGGACTATTTAAGTGTTTGCAAACAGCATAAGGTGTACATGATTGTTGAGGAAGAGAAGCAGGCTGCACTGTGAGACAGAGAAGCATCCAAATTCCTCTAGAATAAATGTATTTTGACAGTTTTTTTATGATTTCATTGGATACAACTACTATCATGTCCCTTAATTATGCAATAAAACCCGGGCCTTGAAAATGACACTGAAAAAGCTACAACCAGTATCATCTTGTCCTGGAGTTACATTTCCTGTTTCATAGATGCCATTTTTTGACCATACAAAAGATGTAATATCTAGTTTTGAATTGTTTGTTTCTATGACAACAATCCTAATTTTCCATAAATTTGAAACTGGGATAGAACATTAGCTCTCATCGTGTAAGTATAATGGTGCATTCGTTTATCTATCCGACTCGGAGGTCCGAGGACGTTGCATTTTGCTAACATGGCAAAATGATCTACTATCACGTGACACCAACGCTTTCACTTTACTAACATACTGAATTATGAACAGACTATCTGCCTCTTCTGTACTCTTCCTGGAATTCTTCTTCAAGGTTGTGTAGTTGAAGGACAGACTTATTTTGGAGTGCCTGGTACTCAGCTCTAGTTTCCGGTTAGCGTCCATGTTTTTCTCCAAGTTGAACACACGGAAAACGGTTGAAGTGTGGACGTGACGTCATATCCAAGAGGGAGACAGATGGATAAACAAACACAGCATAAGATTCTCTGAAAACTATCATTCATTTCCTATTGAAAAGTAAAGCTTCAAGGCTATTGATAGTTTGCAGTTGATGTCATCAACATTCCCTGGGAATGTGATTCTAACTGTAGGCACTGCTCTGTCTGAAGCTCTGTTAATCTAACTACAGAAAAAAGACTTCACTGGAATCACAATTGAGATTTGTTTAAATCCATTTTTGTGTTTTTTCTTGACTCAGCTTTAAACCTTTTATGCTGTGCTTCCCTGCTAATATGTGCATTGCATGACCATGGAAACTGCATTTGAAATACATATAGAACACCCCCAGCGAAATGCCACTGCAAAGTGTCAATTATTTTACTTTGTTTGACATTGTATTGTTGTATATTTTGACAAGAAAACTGGTTTCTATACAATACTGCATGTTGTTTTTGCCCTTGACCGACCCCCTGAATCTCCCCACACAAGTCTGCAGAAATAAATCATCTCCTTTTAAATAAACCACACTCTCAATAGTATCGGATTCTTCTCAAATAGACTGCATTGTGCACTGTGCTCCCATTTTCATGTCCTCAGCAGCTGTATTGACCAGTCGTGTGTTTCTAAAGCCACACTGACACTCGACTCTGGTCTCAATGTGTGGTCATTTAAAGCAGTGGTGACATGAAACACACCCCCTACACCCTCCCTCTTCCATATTAGTTCATCACACTTTGACATACACACACACACAGTAATCGATAAGCACTATACCAGCCCACAACCTTTGACATCCTCACGTTACCATTTCATGTTTAATACAGTACTTAAAGAGTGGGCGTTAGATCAACACAATCCTTCACAGTAAGTTGCTAAAAGGCCCCTTTTACGCTATTTTCTGATCTATGTTATATTGTTATTTCCTTATCACAAACATACCCAGAGTTGTGTTTTGTTTCATTCATGCATGTTTAACAGACAAATCTTTTAGGCTGAGTTCTTCTCTCAAACAGAAAACACTCTATTGCACCTTGTGATGTTACAGAGTAATACTTGAACTCCATACACCTTCAAAATAATAACTTGGGTAATAATCAGCTCCAGAATTAACCATTTCTACTGAACTAAAGGTAAAAGGCAGCTGTTAACTTGAAAGCTACCACTACATTTTGAGCATTCTGAGTTTTGGAGATGTAGACAGATTAATAATAAAGGATTTAAACACTTAAACACAACTCTTATGTTGATGAGATAACAACATTCTTACTTGACTTAAAGCTTACATTGGTGAATTTTGCATTAATATATAAAGCTCCTTCACACATGCACTGACACACAATGGCGGTCACACATCCTTCAGTTTTGGCACATAAGGTGCACATTATAGAAACCGCCCACACGTGTACCGGATAACACCTGGTCTGAAAGTGACATTACTCCCACACATGAGCATCATCGCCCCTGGTTCATGCGGATCCTCCTTCCGGCTCTTAGTCTGTGCAAAGCTATTAGGGTCTTAGACATCACATTAGCTTCAATGCTACTATTCCACTACTATGTCCACGCCGCCCTAGATGTTTGTCACTGCTGTGGATACAAGGAAAATTCATTCTTGAGTACAGTTACCAATAAATCGTTTTATTTATTATGTGGATAGTGTTTTGATATTTAGTGTTTAGTGCTTTACAAGGCTATCTGTTGCATCTAGTGTTTCACAAATTTAACATTTTCTTGCTCCTTTGTAAGAACTGTAAGCTGTAAATTTTGACCACACTGTTGGGGGTGCTGATGATATGGTGATATCACTGATCATTACATAAATGCTACAATTTCTTATGATATACAATCCCCAGCATGTATTTTTTTATGGAAATAACTACACAAACAGAATAAGGACTATGAGAAATTAATCTTTCATCCAAATTTGGTTTTATACAGAGTTTAAACATCAAAATTTTATTGGGCTGCCATCCTGTGGGGCGGCAGGAGGTCCTTAATTGGGATATTTTTAGGCAGATAAGAGCTCCCTGGCTTAAAAAGTTTTGAGAACCTTTCATTTAAATCGTATTTTGCTGTAATGAAGAGTGAACTAAAACAAAAATGTTATTGAATAACTTTCTTAAACTAGTTGTGACTTTAACTCATTGATGGTGCACATTTGTTAGTCCTGTTATCCCGGCATATCAAATTATTCACTGGCAATAGCTAACCTATCCTGAAAATTCAGTGATGACATTTTTATTGATTTATTTATTTTCAAAATGCAATATACCATTTACTTTCAGTGATCACCCTAACCAGATCAGCCAAGATCTACTATGTCTCAAATCTGGTATATACAGTATAAGTCATACATTATTGCTCCATTATTCTCCATCCATAATACATATTCTCAATTGACAGTGACTTATATACCCTGGAGTGGAAATGTCCTATTTTATTCCATTCTTGAAGTTTTTGATGCTTCCCTTTTCCCTGCTCTAGTGGTTATAACATTGAATGAAAAAGGGCCAATGATTTCAAAGGGAATGCTCAGATGGAAATTGGACGGGGAAAAAAATGACATCCGAGAGAAAGAACACGACTCCCAGTGTGGGTTGGTTTATGGAGCTGATTTAAAGTTATGGCCAAGTGGGGGTACAAGGAAAATCCCGCTAGACAAATGGCATCGCTGAGTGTAACATGGAGGTAAATGGGTTATAATATGAAATAACTCATATTACACTATTTTCTGATCTATGTTATAATGTTGTTTCCTCACCACAAACATACTTGTTGTGTTTTGCTTCATTCACATATGTTCAACACAAATCCAAATCCTAGATACTTAGTGTTTACTTTGTTCCACCTTGTGATGTCATGTGGTAATACAGGAAGTGCTCCAATGTGTTTTTAAACTCCATACACCTTCACTAGAATCATTTAGATAATTTCAGCCCTGGAATTGCCAATCTCAACTGAACTAAAGGTAAAAGGTAGCTGTTAACTTGCAGACTACCGCTTCATGACATCCTAAGGTGGAACAGGGCATTCTGAGCTTTGGAGATGTCAACAGACTAATAATAAGGGAACTCTGGGTAAGTTTTGGAGGAGGTAACAACATTCTAACATGGCTAAAAGCTCACAGGAATCAATTTTGTGTAATATAGGACCTTTAAAGTGGCAGTAATGGTGGCAGGTCGGAGGTAAGCAAAAATGACAAGTTTCCGATAAGTGCGGGCCACATTTTCCAAATCAGAGTGTAGGAGTAGGCGCATATTCAAAGCCAATGGTCTGTGTATTTCAGATAACTTGACTTTCCAAACATGTTTCCCCCCCTGCCACTCCGTAGCTCCCTGACAGCCTGTCTGTTTACTCTTCTTAAAGGTCCACTGCTCATCCCATCTTTCCCCAGTCCAACTCTGCTGGATTAAGAGCTAAATACACACACATGTATTTATTTATTTTCTGTTTTAGACCATGTAGTAATCCTACGCTTTAGTCACTGCATTATACAGATGATGAAGTATTGTTTTACAAGTGTCCCAGATGACACACTTAGTAGTCTACTGTTCTTGTGCTCACGATTGAATGGAATGAATAAAAGAACAATGAGGTAGGTTATTTTGTAAATGTCATGTTTTTAACAAATGCAACCAGTATCACAACTTTTGTTTCTTTAATATAGAAAAAAGAAAACCTTAACTGCAAACTCTGGAATTGTACCCCCAGTTGGTACATGTCCACAAATGTTATACTGTTATTTCCTCATCAAAAACACACCTCTTTAACTTACAAAACCTGTGTATTTGGGCTCTTCTCTCAAACAGAAAACACTCTGTTCCACCTTGTGATGTCATGTGGTAAAAGTGGAAGTTCCTCTCCATTCCTGTTCACTTGAATCAATTATATTATTCCAGACCTGGAATTACCCATCTCTACTGAACAGAAGGTAAAAGGGAACTATTAACTTGAAGCCTACATGACATAAACCAGGTTTAATCAAACATGTGTGAATGGAACAAAACACAGCTCTGGGTATGTTTTTGATGACGTAACATTGAAACATGACTTAAAGCTCACAGGGGGCTTTTAAAATATACTAAAATCAACATTCAAAGGCTACAAAACTACCTACTCCTTAAAATAAATGAAATTAAAAAGATATGCATACAGTTATGTAGTTTTATCACTGCAGAGCTTTAATTTCAAATTGTCTCACACACCATTGAGTTGCTCCAAGCCATACTTAAAACTGCAAGATTGTAAAAAAAAAATATATATATATATATAGTGATAATGATTTCAATATGTCCCTCTCCCCATTTGCTCCTAAAACTGTGTCTTTGGGAAAAGTACCATTTACTCCACAGTTACACCACAGCATGTCCTCTTTTGCTAATGCGTTAGAATATTGGCCTTTAGGTATTACAGTGAAAGTGCTTGCTAGCCGTCTAATTGGGTCAAAGGAGGCCTCGAAAACTTGAAAACTGGGAGTGTTAGGAAAGCATAAAAATGTGAGGGACGTGCCACCAGCTAAAAGTGTGTGTCACAGCTGGTTTTTTGAGGAAGCCCTTTCTCTGGTGAATAATAATACTGCAGAATGAGCATTTGTTTGGGAAAAATGGAGGAGATAAATATGCTTCAAGACGCACTCAGGCCATTAGCGTCATGTTCAAGTGTTGGGAGACGAGTCTACTTTGGGTAATTAACGTGATACTGATGTGATGTGTGCCACTGGTCATTTGTATACATAATGAATAGACTTTATATTGATGGATTTATAGTGGACCAATTTGGCTGCATGCCTTGCCTCTAATGCAGTATACACGGTGCTGCACAATATATCACAATCATGTCAGTCTGATTTAGTGCAATTATCAAAGCACAATTATAAGACAATGCAAGGTTCTCCGCAAAGACCAACATATCCTGTGATTTTATAGATAAATCGTCATGTACTTTTAGTTTAAACCTTTAAAAACAAGTTCTGAAATCCATGTCATTCTTGTATTTTATCTGTTCATATTTCAGTCTCTGAATAGAATTTTACTTTTTAAACATATATTGCAAATAGAATCACTATTGCACAATTTCATGGTCATGGCTTATAATTGAAATGTCACCAAAATAAAATTCACATGTTGAAGTGTCAGAGATGAGGAGAGCCATTCAAATCCACTGTAAATACTTGGCTGGCTGCTTCAAATCTTTCTGGTTAATTTAATGTATATTTATAAATACTACTACTACTCCAACTACTACTACTACTACTAGTACTACTACTACTACTAATAATAATAATCATAATCATAATCATAATTTTTACTTATGCAGCTCTTTTCTAAACACAGATAATAGTAGTAGTAGTCACTTAATAGTATTTATTTTGTCATGTCCAAACCAAATTTCAAATCCATCATGTATGCAGAATTTTGCACTTTAGTATGTGAACCTCTTTGACCCAAGCAGCTGCTCTGTTACAAGGTTACAGCATGTATACATATGAGTGTACACTGTAAATGATCACAGGCAATTAAAGAGCGTGGTGGTGTTGGATTGCCAGAATCATGTCTCACAGCCCCTCTGGGTGCACACGCTCATGTACACTGTAAATTATACACAATGACACCCAAAGGACAGTGCGCCATCAAAACAGGCTATTTCTTTTCAGCATAACAAGTGTCACAAAACATTGCTAATATATTGTGTCTACACTTTCTTTACTTGTTATTTTTGAGAGTATTGAAATAATCATTTGAAATTATGATTTCAATAATGAGACGAATACTATATAATAATAATAATAATAATCATCATCATCATCATGAGTATAATTTTTGCCATATGGTAGAGCAGCCCTGCATATGGTTATGTTGATGATGTTACATTGCTTTCATCATGGTCATTTTTTTTTAGTAGATGGGTCAATTTTATAGTTTTTTAACTTCAAAATCATTCCTCCTCTGAGTTTTTAAACTACATTCATCTTTAGCTGATGCACATTATGCAGTTGCTCAAATTTTTATTTCCAATTCCTTAACTCCTCAGTGTGCTGGCAGATGCTGCCCTTGCTCCCTCTGCTTGCATTTAGTATACAAATTTTATGAGGGATATGACTTCTTAATGCATTTACAAGACAGATATATTGTATAAACAACTCTCAAGTTAAAAATAAGTCTGCTGTGTACTGTTTGCATCTTATAATAAAACTTTTTTTCATCCAATAATCAGGAATTGCATGTTAGCATGCTATTTGTTTTTATCTTGACTGTGCTGTGAACTCTGCTCTGGTCTGTGAGCGTCTGAGAGTTAAAAAGCACTTACAAACAGATCACGGTGAATAATTAAGGATGTTATGAATGCATAAGCTTGGTGAGGAATAACTTTGAACCACTGCAAAACTGTTCAAATGAACTAGATCTGTTTTTCACATTTTTAGGACAGTAAACATCAGGTACAGTGCCTTTAATATACACCCAATATCAAAGCTAATGTACAATCTAATGGGAATCCTTAAATAAACAAATAAACATAAATGTGTATTTTTAAAGCTTGGATAATACATGTATAGCATCTAGCATGTCTGTGTGTAGCCTCTGCTTGGTGCTGACAGGCCTGCAGTGACATATGTGCACACACACACATACACACACATATTCCCAGTGCAGAGGCTGCTGTGTGTGCAAGATTACAGGAGCTCGGTGCACCCTAATGTGTCAGGCAGAGACACTTTAATGTCCCATTATGGATACAGGGCTCCTGACAGACAATAAAACATCCACATGTAATTTGTCCTGTTGATGTTGCAGCAGATAAACAGCCCATGGACCCTGTTCCCCCTTTGTGAACCCACGTCTGGAGATTTCCCTGTAGCCATTCGAAGCTTTACATGTGATTACGCACAGTTTTTCTCGTGTTTACGCCTTTTAAAGATAATAACAGAGCGCCCTTTGTTGCACGCTATATACAGTAAGTATTATTGCCATGCATTTGTGATGTGTCTCATGCCATAACATATTTCATCAGAACAATCATGAATGTTTTAAACGGGACAGGTTGAAATTTCTTTAAAAAGCCAATATTATGTGTTATTTGGCCTTGCTTTTTCACGTTTTATATCTTAGTAAAGAAATCAGGTCTGTTTCTAAAACAACAACAACATACAGGGTCACAGAGTGCTGAACTACATCATAAAACATGTATTTATTGAAAAGAAATATGTTTGGTACAATACAATACATAATAAAATGACTCTCCCACTATGGTAAATAGTCACAATAACACATGCACACCGACAGGTAAAGTTCCTTCCCAAAGCTCCATCAAGTAAGCGTCTAACTCAGAAATAACAAAACTTTTTATTGCCATTCCCAGTGAACAAAATTCACAGTATGGTAATATATAAAATGATCAAGTAAAATATATAAAAAAAACAGAAACATATCTCCCACTGGGAAAACAGACTTTTTTTTTTTTGGTCTAAAGTGTAATGATTTCCATGGCTCTTATTTGAATAAGACAGTGATATAGTATGTTTGTCTTGTGTCCACACTATGAGGAGATGACCCCAGTTGTTTGTCAGCCTCATGACTCATGTGTAAAGAAGAAGCCTGTGCACAGATATCTGCAGATAAACTGTAGACCAGTGACTCATTCAGCAAACAGCAGGATCAGATACAGTGGGTTTGTCATAGGCAGAGAATGGTTTATTCTCAGGATGGTTAAAGGGCTGAGGCACTGGGGAGTGGGTGATTGTGGTTAAGGTGAAATGTCTTTCTTTTTTCTTCAGAATCTGCAAACATGTAGTTTTATCGGGATCTCTTACCACTTACCACTATGGAAGTAACATTATAAACATGCATTATGGTGCACTACTTGATTGTCTCTATGGAGATGGCATTGCTTTGTCTAGAATATTCCACAGTATGACATTAAACACATCTAACTTTCATTCATTAAATTATGAGTGTTTTTCCCTTGTAAAACATATTCTTTTAATGTAAGTGGGGCTCACCTGTCCAGATCTGTAAAAATTATACGCCATACTTTTTCCAGGCATAACTATAACATCTCCATGGAGACAAGCTGGTGGCCCTTCTCCAGAAAAGTTACATAGTGCACTTTTAAGATATGTATAAAATGTAAATGTATTTGTTTCATGTATTTTCTTCCCAAACTTCATTACAGTGCTTGTCCAATCCCCCTGATAATGCCACAACAAGTCTCCACCCAAGCTGAAGTGTTTCCACCTAAGTCAAACCTCAGACCACAGTGTATCTCCAGTCTTTTATCAATGCCCTCCCACTAGAACAGTGGGTTAAATAACAGAGTGATCCTCTGACAGCATTCCCAAATGTTAGCATGTGTGAAGCGATAAGGGCTTTTGCCTTGGGGTAACCTGTTTTAGATGCTATCTCTGTTTTATTTCAATTATGGCCGTGATCACAGGAACTCTCTTGATGTGATAACAAAGCATCTGACAGCTTATCCCTACAGACTAGCTCCATCTGATGTCATCTGAGGTTAAATGTCCACACTGATGAGGCACTGCTCAAAGCCTGACTGCACTGGCTTTGTGCAGTTAGGCTAAAGGGAAGATTAAAGAGGGCTTTGTGACGTGTTGGCGGCTTTCACTGATTACAAAAGGGTGAAGTGAAACTGTACAGTGGTGTTTGAGTTGATTTTTCATAGTACTGTTTGATACGTCTGTTAGCGGAAGCACGAAAAGCAACAGGTGCTCTATATTCAGTTTGCTTTCATTACTGCACCATAGTACATCTTTTTCTGATCTGTTAGAATGTTGTTTCCTCATCAGAAACATACCTGGAGTTGTGTTTTGTTTCATTCACACATGTTTAACACACAACCCTTGCATATGCAGGCTGAGTTCTTGTCTGAAACTGAAAACACTGTACCATGTTATGATGTGGTAATACAGGAAGTGCTTCACTGCGTTTTTTAAACTCCATACACCTTCACTAGACACATTTGGAGGTAAAAAAATAGCTGTCAGCTTGAAAATCACCGCTAAATGAAATCACAAGATGGAACAGAGCATTTTAGGCTTTGGAGGGGTAGACTGATTAATAATAAAGATTACTCAACTATGTGTGAATGAGACAAAACACAACTCCATGTTTGTTTTTGATGAGATAATAATATTATAACAAGGTTAAAAGCTCACAAGAGATAATTTTGCCTAATATAGGACCTTTAAAGGGGCCATTTTAGTCTTTCATGAAGTTTTAATAACTAACTAACCTGCAGTTAAAGCTTGTGCTCTGAAAATGCAGTTTACATCTGCCCACTGCTATGTGCTTTCTGTGATTATTACAAAAATAAGGGGCATAGTACACACAGTTTTTAAAAAATAGCATTTTTTTTTTAGCAATAAACATAAATAAATGGAAATCTACATCTCATCATACAGGCCATTAGTTCTGCAGTTCTGCAACAGGAAGTCAATTGAGCTGTTTCTGTCTGTTTTTAGATTGGTATTGCAGTTTACAATGAACTAATGTAAAATGATGAGCTACATATGTCACTGATTTTGTTCATAATAACAAAAACAGAAGGCAGACAGTTATGTCCTATTTCCTGCCTGTTTATGACAAGTACTGTTTTGAAACGTTTACTTTTATTCAGTCAGTGTTTTTTCGGTAAATCATGGAATACTGGGGGGACCATTTGTTTCAGAAAATAAGCAGAGGAAAGTAAGAAAGTATACAGCTCTATTTTAAATACCCTTATCGAAATGTATACTTTGCATTTGAGCTGTACTTCAGTGCCACTGTTGACCCGTATTGAGCTAGGTTTGATCAGGGCTACCTAGAGGGGAGTATAGGCCTATATTTGGTGAAAGATAAATAAACAAATAAAATAAATAATTAATAATGAGTATCAAATCAAAATGCCACAAACATATAAGAAAATCATTTATCTATCTATTTTAACTAACCTGTACTCTGCCACCCCAGTGACCATCAGACAAAGCGGTTTGACACCCGTCTCAACCCCAGCTAATGCTCCTGTAAACCCTCGATGCAGCTGTAGTACACATGATAGGATAAAGTCCACCCCCCTCTGTACCTTTTAAGGGGGGACACGGTGGCGACTGGATACTGACGCCCCTCGCTGTGTTTGCTGGTAATGAGTGGCAGCTAATGAACACCACCTCAGCCTCGGTGGGCACTGAGCTTTTCTCTGGTGGGTACATGCCTGAGAGATGAGAGGAAGGAGCCATAGAGGGCAGGGGGGGCAGCTGTGGGGGGTTGTCACTCCTCATACAGCAGGCGATTAAGTTGGATGCCCCTTGTTTAAGCACAACCGGATCAAAGAGGAGAGGCACAGGTGCTGCTTTAGTCATATGGTGTGGGAAGTTTAAATCATTTCAATTCTTTGAGACCAATAATATAAGAATAACTACACTGCGTTAGTAGAAGAAAGTTGTGCATTCATATAAATATAAAAGTTAGTAAAGGAAAAGTAATTTTACAACATCCCATACACTGGTGCAAACAAATGACAGACAGAATTTTTTTTTACTCAGAACAGGAAACTTGGTAGAGCTGGTTAAGGGAAGAGTTTCAAAATCTAGCTTTAATCATTAGATTTAAGATGTTTTAATCGTTGTCACCCATGGATTGTTAAAATTTGCACAATTTTGCACACTACACTAGAAAATGCCGATGTCTAAGAGGAGCGGACATCACAGCAAACGTTATTACAAAGAGCCATGCAGCTGTCGGCACCTCCGATGGATAGCCACAAATCACACTTGCAAGTTTTTTTTCATTTTTACCACAATACTGCTGAATCCTACATGTGTCATTAAATAAGATAATACAATTAGAGATGTACAGAACAGTGGTCATATCTTGAAAATACAGTGGTCACATCTTGAAAATAAGCTAATAAAGATTGCTTAAACATGCACAAATCAATACAAATACAATTTGGGGATTAAATTCGGTGGGGAAACAACGATAACATGGTTAAAAGTTTTGAAAAGTTGATTTTACATTATAAACTTCATCGCCTTTATTAAACTTCTAATGTGATTCAAGCTCTCCAACGTTCAATATACCTAATCCTTCCCACCCACTTATACTCCACACTCATCTCAGTTTTTCTCTTAGACCCACATTTGATAGTTTACTTGGGTCTTTGTAAACTAAATGCTAACAGGACATGAAGAGAAGCAGTTTGAGAGGAGCTGTGGACAGGCTGTGCTCTGTGGGTTGTTAACGTCTTGTATCTTTTGCAGCCACCGGGACCTGAAACCAGAAAACCTGTTGCTAGATGAAAAGAACAACATCAGGATAGCAGACTTTGGCATGGCGTCCCTTCAGGTTGGAGACAGTCTCTTGGAAACCAGCTGTGGGTAAGTGATCATGCAATCTTCTGTGGTCTGGGGAACAAAAGAAGCACACAGTTAAAGCTAAAATATGATATTTTTTTGAGTGAAGATCCCAGGCCCAGTGGCAGGTGCTGTGATCTCAGCCTTGGTTTATGAAAGGGGAGCGCTGGGTGTCTCTGTGATAAGAGGCTGGGAGCAGGGCCAGGCCATGGGCACACATTACTGTCCTCTCTCTCTCGGTCTGGTGCCCGCTTTTATGACCACCACAAGTCACGACCGCTCTTAAACCAGTCTACAGTGTGTCGAGTAAATTCAGCAACAGTCACTTTCAAGCTCAAAAGTGTAAATGTTGTTATGATAGTTAAGACAGCAATCTTTTTATTTTTTTTATTGTTTTTTACTTTCATGTGGTTTACTGGCTTTAGAGGAAGGTTATACAATGTTGGACACAAAAATGTTTTGTGTTCAATGTGTATCATGTAAATTTGGCACTAAATAATCAAATGTGCATGCATTTAAGAAAACTAAACTTTCATGACTCATGGAACTTCTGAACTGTAAAGACTGTAAAACTGTGAAGAGTACCAACGTGACACCTGTAGCTCAATCTCACACTCATCAGTAGCAGCAGATTTCCAGACTGTGTTGACATCTGTCCCTGTTCTGGCCTGATTCCCTTTAGATTACTGCTCTGAATCAGTGTTTTTAAATTAGAGGCTGTTGAATACACACTCTTATCTTAGGCCCTTTGTCCGGAGCCGGTGAGTTTGTCTCTCCATCTCCCTGCACACACAATGCACTGGCATTGTCAGATTATCTGTGGTTTTGGTAAGAACAAAGAAAGTTGTACAATTGTTTTAAAAAGTTAATCTTTTGCTCAAGATTTGAAATATTTGAAGTCTTAGTTTTCGTGTAGTCCTCTTTTATTCAGGGGAGTTATTATTCACTAAAAAACACACTTGTGTAGAAGCTTTAGTGGTGCACTATTGGGGCGGCTGCCAAGACTTTCTTGTGCATGCAAGAGGTATCGTCTTGTCTGGAATGTTCCACAATATGGTATTAAACGTATGTTGCATTTCTTCAATTACTGGTGTTTATATACTCAAAAAACATATTGTGACAGCAGTTTTCCTGTCACATTTGACTTGAATGTTAGGTCAGGCTAGACAAGTTTAATGCCATACTGTGGAAAATTCCAGATGACACTATTGCATCCCTGTGGAGACAGGGGGTAGACCCTCCATCAGGCTTATATTGTGCACTTTTAAATCCAATGTTACATAACTGTGAGGTGTGATATTTTGTTTGATGACAGTTTTGCTGCTTTTATCCTCCTCTTGCTCTGTGCATCTGCACCAGGTGCAGCACATCGCTCCCCAGTGCACATTTGCTGAAGGCACTTGTTGCAGGTGGAAGAGTCAATATGAGTTCTCTTTCTTTTTTCTCTTCTTTCTCTCTTTTTCTCTTCTCTCATGATCTCTCTTTTCTCTTTTGCTCTCTCTCTTCTTTTTCTATTCTCTCCCTCTTGCTGTCTCTCTTATTTATTTATTTATTTATTGAAAAGGGACAATGCACATTAATGAACACATGAACACAAGTGTAAATGTGCCGAAGTTAGCATACAGCTACCGTAATTTACATTCGTAGTCCCTCTCTTCTCTCTCGTATGCTCTCTCTCTTTTCCTTCTCACACTCTCTCTTTTTCTTCTCTCTCTCCTCTCTCTTTTTCTTCTCTCTTGCTTTCTCCTCTCTCTCTTGTCCTTTACCCTTCCCATGCTCTCTCTCTATTCTCTCTCCCTCTCACTGTCTCTCTCTTCTTCCTCTCATACTCTCTCTTCCTCTCTTGCATTTCTCTCCCTCTCCTTTCTCCCTCTTTTCTCTTTCATTCTCTTTTCTCTCTAGTCTCTCCCCCTCTTGCTGTCTTTCTCTTCTCTCTCATACTCTCTCTTCCTCTCTCTGACTTCTCTCTTTTGTCTTCTCTTGCTCTCTTCTCTCTGTTTCTCTCTTCTCTCTCTTTCTCTCTCTCTTTCACCCATTCCCCCTTTCAGCTCAGATGTCACGTACCTAATAAAACCGCACACTCTGTAGATATTTGCGTTCCTAAATGCCAACACGTGCCTATAGATTATTCATGCTCCTCTGCTCTTCCCCTCTCTAAGTGCAGATATGACAGTTTTTAATTAAACGCATTTATCCGGGCCCTTCCCTGCCACACACACGGCTGATGTATTCAGTCGGTAATGGAGCAGAGTGGAGGAGAGACTCGCTCCAGGTAAATACGAGCATCGGGAACCCTAATCATCTATATTTATTCCTATAGACATGCTTATTGACAGATAGAGCCACATATAAGCACCCATAGCCAGAGCTCCATCTGTCCGTGTCACGGGGGCCCAGCTGTGAGCTCACCCCTCGCTGTTGTTTGATTAGTTCAGTTGTAATGACTGATGAGAGGAAATTAGCTGGCATGTAGGGACAAGCTGTGGTAATTTCGGAGAGAAAGACTTCTAGACTTGTGATAGATTTTAACCGCTATACTAAAGGTTGAGGCATGTAAAATTCTTGATAGGGTTGGGCAATCAATCATATTTTAATTGAGATACGGATTTAGTACTAATTAGTGTGTTTGCTAATGATATACTGTGGTCTTTTTAATCGAGAGGTCAGAGGAGCACAGTTTAGACTTTGGGGATTGAAAAATGTGGTTATTTTTTGTGTTAAATGGCGCTGATTAAAGGTCCTCACTCATGTGAGCTTTGAGCCGTGTTATAATGCTGTTACCTCCTCAAAAACATACCTGGAGTTGTGTTTTGTTTTATTCACACATGTTAGCAATAATAACAACAATAATAATTTTGTCATTACGCCTATCATTCTTCAATTAAAACAAAAAAAGAAATCTGAATAGAGGTGTATATGTGTAACCCAAAATGCTCTGTTCCACTGTGTAATGTCATGAAGCGGTAGTTTCCAACTAAAGAGCCTGGCAATTCTAGCATTGAAATGATCAAAACTTACGTGTGAAGGTGCATGGAGTTTAAAAGCACAGTGGAGCACAGAAGAAGTCAGCCTAAATATGCAGGATTTATGTGAATTAAACAAAACACAACTCCAGGTATGGTCCAGGTTTGTGATGCAGAAACGACATTATAACATAGATATTGGGCCTTTAAAGTCTGTCTTGTTTGTGAAATTAAAACTGAATGATATATTTTTTTTATTTTGTAAAGAAAGAATAAAGTCATCAAACAAACAAATTGCCATATGGCCCAGTTCAAGTCTGTGGTTTTAAAGCAAGATGTTGAAAAATGTAGTTTGTCAAATTAGACTTCAACTTTCGAGTTCACCGAACGTTCTACTCCCTGATCTCCCAATTAAAAAAATTACACTATTTGGATCCTCATGGCTAGAATGTTTATTGTAACAAAATTCTGCAAAGTTAAGCCACAAGAGGAATTTATTTCTCGTTTAATTTAATATTTTCCCCGTCCCAGCAGCACGTGTTTCTGTAGTCTTAAATCATACTTAATAGACTGCGTGTGTCAGATGTGTGTTCATTTGCCCATTCCATTAACCCACTGTGATCAATCATACGACTTAAATGCCAGGCTGAAGATGCAGTTTCATTTAGATGGTGCTTCAGTAAGCACCACTTGAATCAGGTGCTTTGAAATTAGCTGAAGTCTTTGGGGAGTTCCAGCTTTGTTTACACATTCTTCATTTTTCAGTCAAATTTGCGTCTGTATTTAACTTGGAATGTAACTGATTAAATTAGTCTCTTCAGACTGCTCAGTGCAATATTTAGATACACAACAGAGTTTTGTATCTTATTTTTGCAATGACTTTGTTGTGCAATATTTCTTCAAAGTTCCATCTAACTTTTATTATATTATTATTATTCTAACTATTATTATATTATTTATTTATTTTTTATTATTTAAATACAGTGGTGGAATGAAATGTACTGTACTTGAGTATAAAGTTTACCGGTAGTTATCTGTACTTTGCTTGAAAGTGGATACATTTTACTTTTATTTTACATTTGAGAGAAAATATTTGTACTTTCTACTTCACTGCATTAACATGACTGAAAAGTAAAAATGATAGTTATGATAGTTTGAGACGTGCTGAAAAGGCGCAGGGGTTTATTTTGAACACGCCTGTAATTTGTGCATAAAATATATATAGTTAGGACATTGTTCAGTTGCCTCCATTGAATAAAATTCAGCAAAAATCCATATCAAAATCATTACATTTGAGACTTTATTAGATCTCAAATCTGCATGAAATACTTTTGCTTTTACCGATTTTTAAACAGGGACTTGAATACTTTTACTTATTACATATTACATATTTTTTCATGTGATACTTTTACTTGAGTACTTTTTTGCTCCAATATCTGTACTTTTACTTAAGTAACCAAATTGAACATTTCTTCGGCCACTGTTTAAATGCGAGTGAAACAAACCCACGATCCAACCTTTTATTATTAGTATTATGATCAAATGCACTGCTTTTTCTCCCACTTAAGTCTGAATAAAGCTTCCCCATTTCTCTGTAGGTGCTTTTCAGGGCCAAAAGTAAAGATGATGTATTAGGATGAGTGAGCGGTGCTCTCTCTGTGATCAGGAGCTCTGGTTGGGAGGCTAAATGAGCTTTTGCAAACAGCAGGGCAGGAGACTGATGTGGTGTCGAGCCACGCACAACTGTTCCTCAAAAGAGAGCATTTTTCACAGCGGTCATCACCAAGTGCTTCTCATTGCTTCCTATTTATCTCTCCCATCCGATGTCTGTATGTGGGACTCTAGTGCAAGTAGCTACCACATTTTTATCACATCTGAACACAATATTGGGCTGGAGCTGAAAATAAAATTATACCACTTTTTAAATAATTGTTATAAATAATGAAAACACCTTGAATGAGATGATGTGCCCAAACTTTTGACTGGGAGTGTATGTGAAAGAAAATTGCAAACATTTCCTGGAACATTCTTTAAAAAGTGAAAATATAAGAAAATAAGAAAAAGTATACTTACATGTTTTTGCATATTGTGTTATAATTGTGTTTAAATCTAAGCTACAATAAATAAATAACACACTTCATAAGGGGGACTACATAGCGGGGAATTTACCTGACCACCCAGAACCACACGCTTTGACAAAACTTTACAAAGACAAGTGGATTTGGAGCTGTATCCTGTCTCCCTGACTTCAGAGCATGTGATTGACAGGCAGATTAATCAATCAGAGGCTTTGTTTATGTCAAAACAAACATGGCAGTTTAAAAACAAAGGGGGGAAAAGAACATATAAGACTGAGAATTTTTATAGAATCAACAATTGAAGCAACAAACTCTTGTTTATCTCAGGTAAAAGAAGTTCTATATTTTGGAAGCATATTCTAAATGTTAGGAGAATTTTGGTGACGATATGTCTTCCGCAACTGAGAGACACATGCTACAAATTTGCAGCTGTGGTTGGATTGTCTCAAGTTTGGATGGAGGATTTTCACAGTCTATGGATCTGTCCAGTCGCCTCTGGATTCAAACAGAATTTAGAAGGGAAATTACAGTGAGAACAAGCACTAATAAAATGCACAAAATGCATGTTTGCTGCTTTCCATTGTATTAATATTTACAATAACTACATTACTACTTGTAAAACCTTTTTAATTCAGTAATATGCCTAAACTATTTGAATGGTGTATTGTGTAACTTTTTGGAGTTTTATTTCTATGGAGCTTTGGGTTTAAATTGTCCGCAGTATGGCATTAAACTAATCTGTCCTGCATTTATTCAACTACTGGTGTTATTTATGCTCAAAAATATCTTAAAAAACACTTATTCTTACTGTGTGTGTGGGGGGTCACCTCTCCACAAATCTAACCTGTAATTTGGTTTGCAAGGCTCCATGGAGAGTCATACGTTTATGGCCATACTGTGGAACATTCTAGCCACATCTCCATGAAGACAAGCAGGTGATGGACCTTCCACCAGACAAGTTACACAGTGCAGCGTTAAGGGAATTGCATGATATCTTAGCTGAGCTGTAGTGCACCGTGGTACGCTTACTTTAATCCCACACATAGATTAAGTGTCACTTGTAGTTTATTTTCCATTGCACCGCAGATATGCCTGACTAATTTAATTTGTAATTCTGATAAATTAGAACTTGGATCTGTGCTTTTCCTCCATCCACTAACTTTAGTATCTACACATAATTTGTTTATAATGATGCAGGATCCAAGCGCGGAGATGAGAAGACGCCTGTAGCAGCCGTCTCTGACACCTCGTCCTCTCCATCCTCACTCATCTGCATAATGCACCAGGACACAGGCAATCAGGAGGGGCTTATTTGCATGGGCTCACGCTTGAACTTGCCCCGTTGGCAATGTTTGTTATGGGCTAGTATTCTGACAGGCTCCAGAGAAGAGACAGGCTGAGCTAATGGTCTGCATGTTTACAGACCTTAGATAAAGCCTCATTAGTGACGCGTATCGCACCATTATATGAGGTTTAGAGGCAGGGACAGGTGCAGGACCTCCGCTCAGGCAAACAGACCTGCTTCGTGTTGCCTGTCACATGACACAGGCTTCCACAAAGGAAGCTTCATTAGACCATTGTAAAAGTGCAGCTCAATTAGGGTGAGTTTGGTGGAATAATGTCTTATAACAATGCTGACATATACTCATATGCATTATTGTTTGGCTGTCAAGACAGTTTAACAAAAAAGAAAAGTTTGTATCCACATTTGCACTGGTACTGGAATGTATGATAGCACTAAGTCTTTCCTCATGCTCTCATGCTTTATGAAGGCCTTAAAGGTGCACTATGTAACTTTTTGGTGAGGGGTCCGTCACCTTCTTGTTTCTGAGGCCTATTTCAGTCTATTGCTCTACTTAGAATGTTCCACAGTATGACACTGAACAGATCTATTTCTCAAAAATACCTAGAAAAACAGGTATTCTGGCTGTGAGCAGGGTTGCCTCTCCACAGATCAGACCTTTAACTTGGTCTGGTTTGGTCTCCAAGTGTTAAACTACATTTACATAAATCCTGAAGATAAAAATGTCCAATCTCACTTTTAAAGCTAGACTACCTGATTTTCAAACTGTGAATGGAGGAAGTATTTAAGATGTAACTCTAATTTACTCCTGTAGCTCTCACAAAATCTTACACACATCCTGCCAACGCATGTTCATCCAAAAACATAACAGACCTTTTCTTCTGAGTTGTTGAACTGCGATTGAAATACTAAAATTTTGTCACAAAGTACTGCTCAATAGGTGAAGAAATTTTTTTTTTCTTTTACATGAAAAAGTTAGCTCAGTTTTGATATTACAAGTAAGTAGATCAATGATTATCACGTCATGACCTCTGCATTTGACCCATCCTTCACCCTGCCTCCTCACATCCTGTTAAGTAGTAAGAGTAACCACAGTGCAGAGTTCTAAACCAACAGAATATCTCGTAACTTAAATACAGAAATAAATGAGTTGGTTTTGAAGTTTTATTGCATAAGACTATAGCATTACTGTAAAATGTTGTCCCTAAATGTTCTTTCTGAATCGATTTGTCAGCCCACTGCTCACCCGTCACCCCCTCCTCTGTGACATCCGCTGGTGTTTGAAGCTCACCAGTCACAGCTCCCAGTCAACAGTAAATCTCTGGGTGATATTGATGTCAATCTGGTTGTCAGGAGTCACCGGGTTGAGCTGTCAGTCTGCCGTGTGCTGCAGATATACTGGAGAGGGACGGACAAGGGAGGGAGGGAGGGAGGGAGAAAGAAGGAGGGAGTGAGGGAGGAAGGGACAGAGAGAGAGGGAGAGATGGAGGAGAAGGAGGGAGGAAGGGAACAAGGGAGAGAGAGAGACAGGTAGAGAGTGGAGAGAGTGGGGGTGGGAGAGAGAGAAGGAGGGAGGAAGGGAGAGAGCGAGTGAGGGATGAGGGAGTGGAAAAGAAGGAGGGTGAAAGGGAGAAAGAGGGACGGAGAGAAAAGGAAGGGGAGAGAAAGAGAGGGAGAGAGAGGGAAAGCATGGGGAGAGAGTGGAGGAGAAGGAGGGAGTGAAGGAGGGGGAGAGAATGAGAGAGGGAGACGGAGAAAGTGTGGGGAGAGTGGGGAGAAGGAGGGGGAGAGAAAGAGAGGGAGAGAGAGAGGGAAAGAGTCAGGAGAGAGGGAGAAAGAGGGAGTGAGGGAAGAGGAGAGAGAACCAGGGATAGAGGGGAAGAGAGTGAAGGAGAATGAAGAAGGCGAGAGTGAGAGAGGAGGGGAGAATGAGGGAGAGTGGAGACAGGGGGAAGGAGGGAGCGAGGGAGGGGGGGAGAGAGAAACAGGAATAGAGGGGAGGAGAGTGAGGGAAAGTGATGGAGAAGGAGGGAGTGAGAGAGGAGGGGAGAATGAGGGAGAAAATGTGGGAAGAGTGGAGGGGAGCGCGAGCGAGGAGGAGAGAAGGCAGGGGAGAGAAAGAAAAAGAGGGAGAGAGAGGGAAAGTGTGGAGGGAGAATGAGAGAGAAAGAGGGAGGGAGGAAGAGAGAAAGAGGGAGAGAGAGTGAGGAGAGATGGAGAATGAGGGGGAATGAGGGAGAAAGAGGAAGAGAGAGGGAGGAGAGAGGGAGAATGAGGGGGAATGAGGGAGAAAGAGGAAGAGAGAGGGAGAATGAGGGAGAAGGAGGGAGAAAGAGGGAGAGAGGGAGAGAGAGGGAGGAGGGAAAGAGGGAGGAGGCGGAGGGGTGTCCTTGAGTGAGCCGAGTGGGAGGACACGCTCACAACTTGCGGACATCTTGATCTATGCTCCCCGGACACATTTACAGCTCTCCTAAATTGTTCTTTTATGCAGCGGAGTATACCTTGTCTGGACTTATTAACTCAAACAATATAAAATTCTCAAAGTAATTTATGACGTCCTCTTTCTCTTCCACAGATCTCCACACTACGCCTGTCCAGAAGTCATCAGGGTGAGTTCCATAATTCACTTTGGAAAATTAATTTCCGTTTTTTGTGTACTTTGGTTTGATGGACAAAACCGTGCTTTGCGTTGCCTGCAGGGGGAGAAGTACGACGGCAGGAAAGCAGATGTGTGGAGCTGTGGAGTCATTCTGTTTGCCCTCTTGGTGGTAAGCGTCCATTGGTTGGGAAAAAATGTGATTGGATTTGAAAAAAATGCTACGATTGTGGATTTACATTGTCAGTTGGTTTGATGTAATATTTTGAAGATGATTGTTTTGCGGGTGAAAGGTGAATCAACACAGCCTCTTGATTAAATGGCCAATATTACGCCTTTTTCAAAAACATACCTGGAGTTGCGTTTTGTTTCATTCACACATGTTTAACACACAAAACAAACTCTCTGTGTGTGGTATATATCTCTACTGAACAAAAGGTAAAAAAGTAGCTGTTAACTTCATGACATCACAAGGTAGAACAGAGCATTTTGAGCTTTGGAGATGTAAACAGACTAATAATAATAAAGGGATTCCTCAAACATGTGTGAATGAAACAAAACACAGCTCCAGGAATATTTTTTGATGAGGTATCAGCATTATAACATGACTTTAAGCTCACTATAGTCAATTTTGCATAATATAGGACCTTTAAAACTCCTGTTGAAAAACCTCAAATCAAGGCTACATGATTTAGTAAAAAATCAATTGTTTATCCTTGTGTAATGTTGACCCTGGAGTGCTTTGCCGTTATGTCAGATGTTTTCTTGGACTAGACAGATTCCAATTTGAATAATCTATTCAAACATTTCACACACTAAAGGAACAAGTCTTGGTTATGTAATGGAAGTTCCTTATTGGTTTGTGCTTGTCCATGTGAATATCTGCTTATAGCTAAAAAACACCTCTTCAAATCGAATTGTTTTGAAAAATCTTGTGACGTCTTTCAGAATAGTCTATGACAGTGGTTCTCAAAATCTTCAAACCGAGTAGATAGAATTAGGCTTTTCTTACCTCCATTTCTATCTATGGATGAGGTAGTTTCAAATGATTAACCCAAAAGAATACAAAACATATATTTGACAGTATGCAGAAACTAATAACGGGTCAATCTGTCTATCTACCTGTCAAATAGCAATATCTAAGTTAAAATGACTTAAATTAAGAACATTTTACTTTGAGGAGATTCAGCTTGACAAGTAAAATGATCTACCAGTGAAACAAGTGTTTTTTTTATTTATTTTTTATTTAAGCAACATTCGGTTTTGTTTCTTATTTTAAGTGCAAAGAGTTGTTGTTTTTCTTATTCTAAGTGTAGCCAGATGTATTTCATATTTTAAGTACAAAACATCTTGTTCCGCTGGTAGATCATTTTACTTGTCAAGTGAAATTTAGTTCAAGTAATTTTAACTTGTTAAGAGTTTAATTTTTGCAGCGCATTAATCATCTTTTCTGTAAATATAACAAATCCATAAAGAGCAGCAGAGACCACCCAGCTTGATAAACACTGTTCTATTGTAACAGTGAATGGGAATTAGGCTTTACTACCAGATCTAAAGCTACGGATAAGGACAAAACTATCTATATATCTAGCCACCCATTCCATTAATCTGTTTGTGTCTAAATAAAAGAAGTACTCAAACAGAAGAGAACCCCATGTACCACCAGAGACCGCTCGCACGATAAACACTCTCCTATTGTAACAGTGAGTGGGACTTTAGAAGAGCATTGACTAAAACAACTTCCCCTTTCTTTAAATTCCCACAGTCTGGTGTAAAACCCATACGGTGCCCCGGAGCTGCTCACTGTAGCACGATAAAAGATCAGACAGACAACACATCCTGCTTTATTCATTGTGGTGTATCAGGCTCTGGATCCATTATGGAGTCTACATTACCTGTGTGGTTCAGCCCTGCAGCTTTGTTTCTGCAGCAGCTGGGCCATAGTCGCACTCACGGCTGTCCCATGAATAATGCATGGAGAAAGAGAAGCACCCAAAATATGCAACCCTCAAATTTGTGACCACAGGCTCTGCTCACTTTTTGAATTGCATGTGGCAACTTGGAAGACCCTTGCTTAAAAGATGAGCAAAGTTAGTTTTTGGATGACTAAGGATGTATTTAGTTCTTCAGAGTTCTTCAAAATCTACAAAAAAAGAATGCTGATATTTTACAGATTAATATATTTTTCTCATTATTACTTGGTTCGGTGGGTTGGCACTTGTGGTAAATATTCATCATAATATTACATCAGTTAGTTGGCAGTTGGTGAAGAAATGTAGAAAACTAAAGGTTGGAAAATAAAGGAACTAGTGCTAAGTTTTAAAATAGTAAAACTTTACCTATTTTATTTAGTTCCATTCAAATGCAGACACGTTTTTCTGACAGTTTAAACATTGATTCAAAAGTGTTCAAAAGTATTTCGATTTTTAATTATAGTTGTGTGAAATCATACTATAATTAACTCTTTTGTAATTTAGAAAGGTTTTGGCCCTTATTAAGATTATGGTTGCTAGGTAACATACCTCTACGTGTGACATATCTGAAAATTGTGACCTTCACCAAAATTACAAAGGTAGAAAACACTAGCAAGAGTTTTAAAGGTGCAATGTGTAACTTTTTGGAGCGGGCCCGCAACCTGTCTCCATGGACCTGTTAATGCTTTGGTTTAAATGTTCCAGAGTATAGTATTAAACTAAATTAAACTAGTTTTGCATTTATTGCTCAAAAATATCTTAAAAAACACCCATTCTTACTGTGAGTGGGGCCACCTCTCCACAAATCTAATCTGTAATTTGGCTTGCAAGTCTCCATGGAGATTCAGAAGTTTATGGTCATACTGTGGAACATTCTAGGTCATCTACATGGAGACATGCCTCCAACAGACAAGCTACACAATGCACCTTTAATAAAATCTTAAATATAATGATGTTAACTATGTTTTAAAGAAATAAGTAGTTTAACCTGTCATGTGCACTTTCATATTTGAAAATATAAAGTTGGAAATTCCTGGGTCTAGAGGCTGTAATCTAGTACTCTCTTCAGTGGTTTAGAAAGAGAGGAACAGGAGGGACGATAGAGAACATGGGGAAAACATACAAACTCCACGCAGAAAGACCCAACATCATCACTGACCTGTCCTTCTTTGCTGTGGGTCAGACGTGTTAAGCGCTCCTGATATCAAACTGCCCTTCTTGGTTTGCTCTACAAGATAACATGATGAATTTTCGCGCTTGCGTTTTCCCTCCTAGCATACATCCCCATTCAAAACTTTTTTTTCTTTTTCCTGCACTTCGTCTTCCTGTTTGGTCCTGCAGCCTCTCGGAGATAACCATTTGTCTGATTGTGGGAGACGCGTGCACTCCCCAGCAGTTAGGCTCCGCTCAGATCATCTGTTACACAAGACTTTTTCGCCTCTGTACCTCCCCTCATTCCCCTGTCTCTTTCTTTCTCTCCTTTTTTTCTATTTTAGTTTTTTTTCTTTTTTTAACTCCTTTCTTTCCCCTCATTCGTTTTGTCTCGTGGTAGTTCTTGTCATTCATCAAACAGACACATCTGTGAGGTGTCAGGCCCAGTGATGGATGGCCGTGATGAGAGAACGCTAAATGAAGGAAGTAAATTAGAAAACGGGGCAATTATTAGGGGAAAAAAAAGAAAAAAATTTTGTTTTATGCTGTTTATTATTTATTTGCAGCGGCTCAGGAAAGCAAAGCGGCCTAATTAGATAGTCGAGCAAGTTGAGAAATGCCTTTTAACAAGATTAAGACACCAAATGGGGGTTGCTTTCAAGCCTTGTTAGTTGTGTTTACTGTTTTAGCCTGTGCTTCTAGGTTGTGTTGATTCGTCTTTTGTGTGTAACTTCACAGGGAGCTTTGCCGTTCGATGATGACAACTTGAGAAATCTTCTGGAGAAGGTGAAGCTGGGAGTTTTTCACATGCCACACTTCATCCCTCCAGACTGCCAGAACCTGCTCAGGGGCATGATCGAAGTGGATGCCTCCAAACGGCTAACAGTGAGTTTATTTTCTTTACAGAGAAAACTGTTTGAAGTAATAACATGCTGTCATTCTGATTTAAAATGTTAGGTGTTTATTTAAAGAACCACTCTTTTGGAACGTTTTAGCCAAAAGATGCACTAAAATAAATGCATGCTAATGTTTCGTTTTCTTTGCAACTCCCAAAAAAGATTACTATGTGCTTTTCCACAAACCTGACTTAGTCTGGAGCTTAGCCTCCTCATTTCCATAGAAATGTTGTTCCTTTGTCTGAAATATTCCACAATATGGCTTATCAGGTTTGATGGAGAATCTTCTGAAGTATGGTTTTAACTTTCTATTTCCATGGAACCGTGCAGATTACATGCAACCTTCTTAAAATATTTAAGAAAATCCTACATATGCCTTCGCAACATGTTGGACTGAACAAATAATAATACAGGGTTGAGCTAAAAGGTAGAAAACAAGTTTGTGCTGTTTAGTTTCTATTCAATCCTTTTGTTCTGTACCACTGTATCCAAATTGAACATAACACACTTGGTAAAGGCCACACTATACAAACTGTTGTACCTAATTGAAATATATGTGAATAGTTCTCATGATCTTTTCAGCCTTTAAGGACCTTCCTTTTCAGATATAAATACCACCCTTCAGAGCTCATGTTAGCTTGTCTGTAATAGCCTTACATATCTCCAGTATTACATTCAATACTCAAGGTACATACACTATAGTGGAGAAATGTACAGACTGCTCTTTGTTCCTCTTTATGCAAACTTCATACATTCTGAGTTCTCCCCATGAAGATCTGACTCACAAGTGCATCCTGTATTTGGTATTCCCGGTCCAGTTCCTCTAATGTTTATGTAATGTTTACTAACGATGTTGAGGGAGAGGCAAGAAAACACATTAAAATGTTATTTGAAACATCATTCATATGTAACAGAGAAATCAGGTCAGGGTGAGACGAGATGTCATTATAGTTTTGACTTGAGGCAAGATTGGAGAACTTCCCTGAATAAAAACTACATGGAATAAGCAGACCTCCACCAAGGTAGTAGAAGCAATGTTGCAATATAAGCCATGTGTAGGCATGATGTTGAGTCAAAAATAAGTGAATAAATAAATAATGTTACTATAATTTTGCTATTATGACCTATACACAAGACCAAAAACAACAGACCTGCTAAACTACTAACTCTAGAGTAGTGTCAGAATAGCTCAAGGAACATGGGCTGAAGTATAAAGTAATGTTCACTGGCTGTCTGTAGCGTTATTTAAGATTCTGTTTCTGTGAATACAGAAGAGAACCTTTGTTTGTTTGTTGTTGTGTATTCATTGAGATGCAAGCCCTCGTCTTGAAAACCTTCAGATCACCTTAGAAGGCACACTATAGGAGATGAAAAGACAGCAGTAGAGGGCAGAAGAGGCAAATTGGTCAGAGATCTTACAAAGGACGAATTTGGGGTTTGAATCTAAAACAGAGTACAGCTTTGAGGTAGCCAGACATTCTGATCTAGTCCTGGAGAATACATTCAGAGATAGTAAGGTTGTCTGGCACCCTCCTGATAAAAACACATGTATTTTAACTAACTTATTCAGTTTCCATGGTGAAATTCAAGGAAATCAGATTTTTGAGTCTGCAACCATTACTCCTGTATGACATTAGAATAAGATTAAGATCAATTTGTTTTCAGGCTGATTTAATGTGATGCATATGCACTTAAAATGTACTGATGTTAGAAATGTCTGTTTCTAAATATCTTAAATCAAATTTACTGAAAAAATGACTTTTCTAAGTAAGACACATTTCTGCTCATATGCTTCAGTGGTACTTGTATTAGTGGAGTGCACTTTAGTTCTAAGTAAATATTGTGACCTTGAACATTTGCAGATGCAAAATTTCCTCACTAAAATATTCCTGTTTTTCCCAAACCTATAAAGTACAGGATTGAGATGCACGATAAGACCAATTGTCTGTTTGGTATTCCACATATTTTGCTGGGTTGTGATGAGAGAGGTCACCCTGAGATCGTAGATATGTCTGAATGCCTGCAGCTCTGTCCTGGACAAAGGGTTACACAGTGACCAGCGGCTCTGAGCAGAATATGCTACCTGTCTGCCCCCATTTTCCTCCTTACATCGCCCCCTCTGGGGAGGAGTGTAACCTCACGGAATGTCAAACAGGCCTGTTAGCTGTATGTAAGAGAGTTAAGTCGTGACTGCCTTGTCACCAATGGGACAGGGGCACCCAAAGGTGGGACTAAACACCCGCATCAATGTTATTCAATTGCTCTTTGGTTAGAATGGGGTCTTGCTCTCTGGTTAGAATGGGGGGTTTATGTTGCGCATTAGGAATAAACTACCACTAGCCACTTTAAGTAGTAATGAATAAACATGCGTCTCAGAGACTGGGTTTTGAAGCTGTTAAACCCTAATCAGGTGTCCTCAACCGTTTTTCTTGTGAATACAATACAAAACATACTTTTTTGCAGGGACTTGAGTTATTTTCTCCCTAAAAATAATTTGTTTCCCCTGACCATGGGGAATGCTTCTTATTTAGCCTAGATGCATGAAGTGAAGAACAATAGCAAACCACAATTGTTAGTACCACCACAATTCTATTGCAAATCCAAAAAACATGTGTTTAGAAATATTTTTTGAATAACAGACCAAACCTTTTCAGCACATGGCAGAGGGGGGAGATTATTTATTAATATGATATTTGGTGGGATGTGGCCACTTTAATACAGACATCACTGCCCTATTCAAATGAACAAGCAGCAAAGATGCTTCCTGTGAACTGGGGGTGTAATGAACATGATCAGGAACCTATTATATTATAAAGCAGTTCATCACACAGACAGAGGACGCTCAGGGCTTGGAGAAGAGATGATGATATAAGCGGTTTCCTCAAATCAAAAGTGTCCTCAAGAAAACTGTTGACCCCATTTTGAAATGCTACACGGCAGGGCTTTTAATGGGGGAAAACATATTCTGATCCACTGTACCTATGATTTAAAGGTGCACTGTGAAATTTTTGTGGGTGCTTGTTTCCATGGAGATGTTATTGCTTTGTCTAGAATGTTCCACATTATAGATTAAATCTATCTATATTAACCTGGAATTTACACCAGGAGCGTGAGTGACACTTAACGTAGGCAGAGCTTCATATGCACGTACTTTTAAAAGCCTCAATTTACACCAGAGGCAACAGAGCTGCTCCTTTGCTTATGTATTCATTATTAAATGGGTGAATTATGTTTTAAATCACAATACAAAAGTTAACAACAAGAAAAACAGTGCTTTGCAGTGATAACAGGCCTTATCTGCGGTGCTCACATTAATTAGGCTACTCACCATTTAACTTTGGTTGTCTGCACCAGCCGCCTTTTCATTCAAAAGTTGTTCTTGTAAAGTTGCTGTCTGATGCTGTGGAGAATAAATATAAAACACTTTTGTATTTATTTATTTATTCTTCACGGCTGTAAACTTTCTGTAGTCCATCATGAGTCATTCCCCGAGTTTACGTGACTGTAGTGGTTTTAGAGAACGTATTTTGAAAGGGCAACAGAAGTTTATTTTGACACCATGTTCTTATTTCCTGTCTTGCCCCTGCTTAAAAGCCTTGAAATGCTCCGTTGACACAGAAAAATTAGAACTCCAACCTAATTAGAGCAGTGCATAGCGTGATGATGGCCGCCGGGTGTGCGTATGACACTGTGCTGTGCTGCTGCACTTACGCGCTGTTACTGCTTTGGTGTAAACTGGGGTAAGCAAGCAAGTTATAACACTTTGCTACGTTACAATTCAGATCTGTGGAAAGTCACCCCTATTTACAAAAGGAATTATTGCATTTTTGAGCAATGGAAGCACATGAATAAATGTTAGATCGATATGTTTAATGTTGTACCATGGAACATTCCAGGGAAAGATGCAGGTAGGCTTGTCCAGGCCTCCACCAGTAAAGTTCTGCAGTGGGCCTTTAAGCTTCACTAGTTATCATGAGATTTCTAGACATTTTTAGCAGCGTATCATCACATTATTGAATTTTCTTGGAGGTTTAAATGTATATAAAATATGCTGGAAGAAAATATTTGCTTTTTTTGTACTGGATTTGAACTTTATAACGATGAATTAAGAAGTTTTAGCACAAGGACAAATTTTGCTTTTCCTTATCACTTTTGCAGATGCATAATGTCAACTCTTATATAAAATAAACTTGAGATGGAACGTTTAAAAACAGCCATTATCATAGAAATTTGCCATATTTTTGGCAGTAGTGCAAATGCTCTTAGCAGTACATTAGCATAAACAATATGAAATTCCATGGAATAACCCTGTAAACTGTTGGGTCACTACTGGTTAAGCATCTGAAAATCACCATCGGCTTAACATTAGGCAAACTGAAAATTCTATCATCCTTATTAGACCGATTGTTTTCATGGTGGATGCAGATACCAATTCTCTGCTGACATTTTTGGGCCAATTTTGATGATTTCCCTAAAATTATATAATTTAAATTCACTATAAACTCACCCACAGCCCTTTTTTTTTTTACCACAAACCTTTAAGACAGCTGTATGTATTTTTTGTATGTATTTTCAGGCAGTAGATCAACCAAAACAAAATATCAGACTGTACTAAAGATTGAAAGCCAATCTGATATGCTAAAAAGTCCAAGTATCAGGCCAATACAGTATATCTGCCCTGTGATATAACAGTCTTTCTCTAATCTCTGCCTCTATACACTGTACAGTATATAATTGGAAGACTTTATGGGTGTTATCCTCTTATAAGTCCAAGGCTAATTTCAAGTACTACAAGCCACATAATAGGTGGATAATTTTTGCTGTCTTCACCAATTTGAGTTCCTCTATCAACACTCGTCCTTGCAGACAGAATAATAACAAGCCGGGAGGGGTTTAATGAAGTAGGTATAAACGCCATGGCTGCTGTACAGATTGCGCGTATAATGAGCTATCACTACTGCACCTGCTTGCTTCCTTCTCCACATTTGACGAGATGGACCTTTTATGGAGAGAGAGTCTGTGTGTGTGAGTGAAAGCGTCTGGAATTGCTACTGTCACATTTAAAGCCTGATTGATGTTTTAGTGCATTTCCAACCGCATCGCTCCGGAGTTTGCCGTCTGATATCGGTCTCTTGCCTCCCGGCTCTCAATAAAACCAGGAGAGAGTAGGTCACCCACTGGCCTGTATCTGACAACCAGAGTGTCTCCGTCAATACCCTGACCTCTGTGGAAGTCACCTCTGGTCTACCAAAGCAGCTAGTCAGACGGTCCTGTGCTGGAGCTAATGTGAAGACAGCAGAGGGCTTTCCTTTGGGAGGGTGGGAGCATCGGGACAACAATAAGAGACAGGTTTCAGTGCTACGTATAATGGAGATATGTCTATAAGGGGCGTGGGCAACATTCTGGGTTTGGAAAATAGACTAACCAAAGTGATTCCGGCAGTAACATTTCCCAGTATGTAGTATATGATCACATGTTAGAGGTTAGGGGTTGGTTCACTTTATCCCACTCTTGACATAAACATCATTGGTTGAGCGGTCACATCCACTGGCCCACAGGCTGGTGATGTGGTTTTAGCTCTCACAGAAGAATGCTCTTATTGTCCTTGGGCAAGACATGCAACCAACCTCATCTCTGGTGTCTGTACACTGGTGTATAAATGTGTCTCAGTGTGTGTGTAAATGGGTGCTAGATAAAAATGTGACCATTTGCTTGGTCAGGACTACCCATCTGATTTTACCTACTATATGGTGCCTGTTTTTGTGTTGATGGGGGAAAGTGCAAATTATTTACAGCTTGAGTATTGGTTCTTTGTAAAGTTGATTTTTTTTCTTATTAATATGGCAGATCTTCACTTTTTTATTTTTACTTATTCATTAGAGGTCGTGTTCATACTTAAAACCACATCTGTGACATCTTTAAACATGTTTTCTCAGATTATTCTGTTACCTCTTGAGTCCTATGACCTGCAAGGAGGCCTTGGGGACCGTGGCAGCATTAGACCCATAATAGAGACACTTAGTGGAGATGTATGCCTCCAGATAAGTGACAATAATTAGAAGTGCCTTGTGCATCTCCTGTGGCTCACCAGTAACAGCAGGAGCAAATTAAAAAGTCCCAACTGTTTCATTGATCCTGTGTTCCGCTGTGGGCAGTTAAGACGCAGAGTTTATTTTTGCAGACATCTTTCTCTGTCAGACTTTCGTGCTCTGCCTGTGTCTCATTGTGCCCACCTTTATTTGTAAGAGACAGTGGTGGTGACAAAGTGAGCACATTAAAAAGGCCATGATCACAGTGGCAAACAGATTATGTGTTGGTAAGAGGAACGGGGAGAGGACGGGAGCAGCAGAGTTCCCTAAGAGCAGAGGGCAGGGCAGAGCCAGCAGTAAAAGTGTTATACATAGCTTTGTGTATTCTAGTTCAGTGTTAATTCTCTATTGGCACCCTGAATATTTCACTATTATTATTTACTTCAGTCCATTGTGCACTCCTGCTGAACTAGTCTTTTGTTTGTCTCTTGTTTTATTGTTAGTAGGGCTGTAGTTGACTAAATTATTGGTCGACTAAATTGTGAACTAAAGTGAGCATATTGCAAATTTTTGCAGTTTTTTCTGTTCCAATGCCAAACTCGATACTTGGCTTTAAGTGTCTGCCAATACCCAATATCAACCGATACCAGGGCAATATAATTTATTAGCTGTAAACACAAACAGCATAAGGTAGAATCATCCAAATGTGTACAGAAAAGCTTTGTAAAAACACAAAAAGCTGATGTTCAGTCCACCAAGCTTGTAAACAAGTAAACAATGTGTGTAAAAGAAATATTAAACTCATGATTCACTCCAAAAACTCCAGGTTTCTCCTTGTTCCTCTGTCTGCTGTGGGCAACATAAATCCATATAATCTTAATTAAAAAATGATTTGACTAATAACAATGTTGGTGAACTAAAACACCATTGACCGATGAATCGATTAAATAACATAAGACTTGCAGCCCTAATTGTTAGACTGTCATAAATTCCTATAAAAATTAGTTTGAGAAAATGACTGAAAATGATGGTAATGAAAATGATTAGTCTGTACCACAGAAACTACACTCTTTTACAACAATAGTCTGGTAAAAAGGAGTTTATTGTCACCATGTTTTCTGTGTTTATGCCACTAGAAGTCAATCTAATTTCTTTGAGGTCTTTACTTTTAGAAGTCAGAAAAGCTATTAACCTCCAGTAAATGGGGAAAGCATATGGCTATGGTTGCTGTCTGTGTCTCTCATGGGAGTAAATTGTATTGTGGATAGGGAAGAGCTGTTTATAATTCCACACAATGTGATCAAAGCATACACACAACATGAGGTCACTGGAGACAAACTACTACTTTCTTGACAATATCTTTCTTTGACAGTATTCCACTAAACCATCTTAGTTATCAACAGAATTTCTTGGTAATAAACCAAGAAATTAAGAAAGTAAGAGTAAAACATTCTAGGGGGAAGAGCAACTTTCTGGGTGTAACATCAGACTTATAATTTGAAGTTGATTTAATTGTAAAAGCAAAAAAAGATTAGACACAAAAATGAGAAAAAACAGAAGAAGCTAAATCTTATTTGAAGGAGTGGTGCAAGTTTAAATCTGGTAATACAGTCAATGTAAAAACTTTGTCAAACAAATAAACAAACTTACTGATAGCGACAAGAATAACTAAAACTTTTTACTTAAGAGTGTTACTTCAAAGACACTATGACTCAAGTAGTAAAAGTATGCTGTTCTGAGAAGCAGAATTTCTTTAAAAAGTTGAATCTAAATGTTTGTCAGTACTGGACAATACTCTCAGTAAATAACAAATCTGACCTGTCACTTTCTTGTTGTGTGTTCCAGCTCGAGCAGATCCAGAAGCACACGTGGTACATGTGAGTATACCTCTGTCACTGTTTATTCTCCCTGTTCACTCTGTAGCCCGAGAGCCCCGTCCTCATGATAAATGGCCTGTATCTGAGCAGTGCAGTTGAGGCGTGACTCCGGGGGATGAGGGGTAAACTGTAGAGCCTGAAAGAGGATGTGCACATATGGTCAGATGAGCAGGGAGAGGTGGAGAACGAGAATACAAAGGCTGGAGCTGCATGATCTTCCTGTGCTAATGTTTAACTTTTACAACGCGGTGTACCCTTGTTTAGTGTTGTCATTAATCTTGGTGGGTATTTATGGTATAATGCCATAATGCAGTAGGCACATGGTCAAATTAAGGTAAAATAACAGCTGGCTAGGTTTTGTTTTTAAGAGTAGATGTTTAGTACACCTGGTTTAGTCCTGGTTTAAAAAATGTTTGCTTCACTTTGATCTTGGGTCCAAACAGCCACTTTTAATCAGGTTTAAACAGTCAGAATGCCTGTTTTTTCTAGGTTTTTATGAGCTTTAAAATCAGCTGTGATGTAATGAATATTAGTTAGAACTGTTTTTTTGGACCTGGTTTAGATCTGTTAGTACTCGGAAGACATTATACTCTACATTATGTCAATACCTGTTGGGATGAATTATAAAGCATGTAGTGTATTGTAACATTCTCAGACAGGGTTTCTTTCCTCCTACTTAGAACTTGATATGGCTTCTTTTTTTTTTCTTCTTTTGCCTTGTGGCTGTAAAGCGTCTGGCGTCTTCCCCTGCCATAAAGTACATAAAAATAGTGTGACTGTTCACCAAATAACACAGATAGTTCAATTTCATTGCAACAGTGCATATTTACAACAGTGCTTTGCTTCAAAATGTATGGTTAACTCCACAGAGGCAAATGAAAGAGATCGACAAATGAGGCAGCTATACAATTATTCATATACTTTAAATTGCTTACTCACTGTTAACTCCCAGTGTGGTTTTAAAGATGCACTTTCACTTAATATAACATGTTTTTGGAAGTTTTTGGTGATATATTCTGTCAAACTTTCTGACTAAAACAGCTTACAGCTTACTAACTTTATAACCATAAATGTCACTCTTTCTTAGCTGAGGGACACTGTATGACATATGACAACTTTCCCGATCCCTGAGCCATGTATTCAGCTCCCGATGTTATTCACTCATTTACATCGGTTTTAGCACTTGTCCCAACAGCACAAACACACCAATGAATCATGGGAAATGAATGGAAGTCCGGTGAGAGAGCTGAGTTATAGTTTTGTGTTGTAAAATATCATGCAAACAGACAGACAGACTTGATAAAAGAAAACTAGAGGAGACAAGTGCCATGAGAGGAGACTAATACACTGAGTGTGATCCCCTGACTGTCTCCGTGGTGATGGCGGTGAATGATTAAACTTGCATCGGAACCAAGCAGTGCAGTTTTACGTGAGCAGGTTTTATGTGCATGAGCTGGGGAGGTGTGGTGCTGAAAGGACAGCTCCACACATGGGTTAAAGCTGTGTTAAAGGTGCATTAACCAACTTTTGGAGATGGAGATGTTATTGCTTTGTCTTGAATATTCCACGGTAGGGATTAAACCGATCTATCTCAAGGGAGACAACTACAGGCTACATTACAGGTCAGATCTGTGGAGAGGCAACCCTGTTCACAGAGAGAATTGTTGTATTTTTGAACAATAGAAAGACCCGGAGAGGATAAATGCTAGGTGTAATTTATAATTTCATACCATGGAACATTCCATGCAAAGCAATAACTCCTCCATGGAGACAAACAAGTGACGGACCCTTCACCTGAAAAGTTCCACAATATACCTTTAAATCTTACTTGAATTTGGTTTATTTATATGTTCTGCTTCCTTTTCTTTCTCAAGTTAGTTATTTAGAGATGGTAGTAGGGAGTTTATTAGCCTTCACATGGGAATCTCAAAGCTTTTTGACATTAACATCTGGGTAGGTTTTGTTTTTAAGTGTTGATATTAGCTGAGTAGACCTGCTTTAGTCCTATTTGAATCTGCCAAGTTTAGTATCTGAGGTTAGTGCTAGTTCACTCCTGATCTCATATGACATATTCTTTCTTTTGTGCAGTTTCAGTTTATACATTGTTAAACGTTTTGTCAGTTATTTATATATATATATATGTATCTATATATTTTTTGTGGTGGTGGGTTTCTTGGCCAGTTAATGGTCAAATAATCCATCAAAATAATTTTTAAACTGACCTGGAGTCACTTCCTGAAGTGGAGCTAAGATTTGACAACCAATGGCAAAAATTCAAAACTATAGGATCCTGTTAACAGCAGGTTCCAGGTGCAGTGCCTACAGGGAAATAAAAACACACTATTTTTACCCGAATTGTGCTGTGACTAAGGTGAGATGTAGGTCACCATCATATTGTACAGTTACCATGGGGATTAGCCTATAGAAGTAAAGTCATGGAAGTTTTGAGTGCAGAGCCATTTGTTAAACCAGGTGACAAGAGCTCTATGGGGAAAGTGGGTGAGGCAACAGTTTTGGACGAACATCTGGAAAATACATGGCAGGGTTACAGCCAAAAATGAAAGTCTAATTACACAGTGATGAGGCATGAGTCAGGCTGGTGCTCACTGACCCAAATTTGCATCGTGATTGAATTAGAATATACCACAAAAATGCTAAAAGCTTGTATATTTATGTTGCTGCGTATAGAGAGAGGGGTGGGGCCTGGGAGGGTTTTTATTGGTTTATTTTTGTCTATTTAATTTTCTTATATTAAAATTAATACAAAAAATATAATAATAGAAAAACATTGACGTGTTTTGACAGCAATTGCAGCTCCACCATCAAGTCCACAGAATAGAGCAAACCATAATGAATGCAGTGGCCATATTCTAACATCTTAAAGTGGAACGCATAATATATTTTAAAGGCCCTATATTATGCACATTGACTCTTGTGAGCTTTCAGCCATGCTATAATGTTGTTGCCTCCTCAAAAACATACCTGCAGTGGTCTTTTGTTTCTTTCACACATGTTTAAGTCGTCATTTATTATTAGCCTGTCTACATCTCCAAAACTCAGAATGCTCTGTTCCACCTTGTGATGTCATGAAGAGGTAGTTTTCAAGTTCACCGCTACCTTTTACCTTTCGTTTAGTAGACAATGCCAGTTTCAGGGCTGAAATTATCCAAATGATTCTAGCAAAAGTATATGGAGTTTGAAAACACAGCATAGCACTTTCTGTATTACCAAATTACATCACAAGGGGGAACAGAGTGTTTTCTGTTTGAAAGAAGAACTCAACCTAAATATGCAGGATTTATGTGTTAAACAACTAGGAATTAAACAAAACACAACTGTGAGTATGTTGTTGATGTGGAAACATTATAACATAGATCAGAAAATAGAGTAATACATACCCTTTAAGATTAACATGCTTTGTAAAACAGAGCTGTTATTTTAAAACCTGTGTTGTTAAGAGTTTATCGACGACATAAAAACGCTGAAGTAAAACGAGACGAGATGAGGATACCTTGATTGTGCTAATTCTGTATACATACTAAAGTAAGCAAAAGCTTTTTTTATGCAGTGGACTATAAACTCAGGGTAAAGTAAATATTTCACAAAAGACTATTTGATAATACATAAGGGTCTTAATATTAATGTGCATATGTATAAAGTGTAAACAGTGTCCTGAGGCTGCTTATTTATGTGCCATTTGTTTCCTGTGTATGTTCTGTTCTGTGTATGTATGTTCTAACTGTTAAAGTGTATATTATTCAAAATTATTTTGGACATATTTGGAAAATATTAATCTGCTGTAGTGAAAAAAGTTTCTCCAAGTTTTTCCAAAAGGTTGGCGGTTCGAATCCCGCTCTTGACATAAACATCATTGATTGAGCAGTCAGATCCACTGACCCACAGGTTGATGGTGCGAATCCAGCTCCCACAGATGGATACTGTCATTGTGTCCTTGAGCAAGACACTTAACCCACCTCTCTCCCAGTGTCTGTGTGTGTGTGAATGGGTGGGTGGTCCCTTGATATAAAGCACTTTCAGGGCCTTGAAGGTGGAAAAGCATTATATTAAATATGACCACTTATCATATGATGATATTATACATTCACAATATATTTATCTTGCAACAGAATGGAATGTTGCTATTTCACTTCTTTATTCTGAATCTAATATAGCGATGACAAGTATGTCAATGTCAATGGATCCAAAAATGTAAATTAGGTCCCAGTGGTAGTTACAAAGGTTAGATTATTATTAGTTCAGATTACTTTCAAATTGTAATGCTAGTCCTTTAGATGGAACTAAGAAAGTTTTAGATGGGTTCTTGATGTGAGAAGTTAAAAATTCTGAGGCTGTCAGATTGAGCAGGAAACTGTGTCCTTAATGAATCTGAATTTATAATCCAATGTCATTACACCATTAGCATCTCTTGCCTGCTATTAACTTACACAATGTCCTTTCCCACATGCACCACTTAACTTCCTATGTTATCACGCCCTGTTTAAGATTATAATACTGTACACACTTCATGCTGTGTGGGTCCTTATTAACAATCTGCTGATCTTGTACTTTTCTTCCCAGAGGGGGCAAGAATGAACCAGAACCGGAGCAGCCCGTGCCCAGGAAGGTGACCATCAGGAGCCTCCCCTCATCGGACGACATTGACCCAGATGTTTTGGACAGCATGCACTCACTGGGTTGCTTCAGGGACAAGAACAAACTGCTAAAAGACCTCCTCTCTGACAGGTGAGTTACTATGGGAACTGCCATCGGCTATTCGGCCCTGCATACTTTTGCCTCTAAATACCCTTAAACCGCTCTTTCAAGTGTTTCTTTTGTCTCTAAATGCTCTTGAACCACACTTTCTTGTGATTACACTTTAAGGAGAATTTGGAGAAAGTTTTGCAGCTAAAATATGACATAATATAGTTTCATTTGTGTAAAGTGTTCAATTTTCATGTACACCAACAAGTCAACGCTGCACTGGTTCTCTGGGGGCCTTTAAAACTTATTTGCTGTCAAGATCGGCAGCCTCATGTAAAATAATAACCTGATAACCAGAATGATGATGGCAGTGAGCACGGCAACTTCCAGAATAAGGTGGATAGTCAAGAAGAAGAAGTCATAGAAGAAAAAAATGCAGATAAGAATACGAATTATACAGGTGAAGAGGGATGAAAGGGTGAGGTGATGAAATGGAGGAAGAGAGTCGGAGATAAGAGGGATTGCCGGAGAAGGAAAGCTGCGTAGAGTCGGTTGTGTTTTAGCCTGACTTTTATGAAACCCACTGTGCCTGTCAGTTTCCATGACACAAGCCATACATCACTTAAGTGTTATCACAAAGCACTTACAGGGCTTCTCCCTTGATCCTTGCCTGAACAGAGAGAGGATCACACTTCAGCTTGCGTGTTTCAGTGTTTATGACAACTTTTTTGGTGTTGTAAATAGTAAATGATGAATTATTAACTGTATGTGTTAGACTTAACCTGGACACAGTAGCTCACACATCACAATGTAGTATAATAACAAAGAGCAACAATATAAATGGTAATAATAAATGCAATATAAGTAGCAAAAATGGTCTGTTGTCACATAAGGCACAATTATACAAATGTGTATGTTAAAGTGAAAATAAAATATAGAAATTAGTAATATAAAATATCAGGGCAACAATGGTGTAGTGCGTTGGGTGTGAGGCCACAAACAGGAGGTTTGCTGATTCAAACCTTGCCTCAGTAAATACTACATTTTCCTGGAAAGAGACTTCACCTTAGCACACCGAGTCACATTTTGCAACTGTCTGTGGTATTAAATCAAGAAACCCAGACATAAAATGCAAAAATTATAAATGTCTACTGTTGTATAGATATTCTGATTGACGAGAATGTAGTTCTGGTGGCACGGTGGCTGAGTGGCAACATTCATGCCTAACAGCAAAGCCCGGGCCTTTCTGTGTGGAGTTTGCATGTTCTCCCCATGTCTGGATGGGTTTCCTCCAGGCTCCGGGTTCCCCCATCAACTCAAAACATGCAGCACCCCTATGAACTAACATCAAGGACCATGACGTCCACCCTCCTGTGGGCTCACCACCTGCAGAGGGGTTCATATGGGGGGTCAGGTGCTATGAGGATTGGGCAGCAAGTTGCCCCCGCGACCCAGCTGGATTAAGCGGGAGAAGATGGATGGATGGATGGATGGAAGAATTTAGTTCTGAAATGTACGTTAGAATACTAACACAGAGGCTGACAGTTCTATCCCCACCATCACTGTTGCTAAATATTTATTTAAAGGTCCTACATTACGCAAAAACTGACTCCTGTGAGTTTAAAGTCATGTTATAATGTTGTTATCCCATCAGAAACATACCTGGAGTTGTGTTTTGTTTCATTCTCACGTTTGAATAATCCTTTATTATTAGTCTGTCTACATCTCCCTAGCTCAAAATGTTCTGTTCCAACTTCTGATGTCATGAAGTAGTTTCCAAGTTAACAGCAAGTTATGCCATTTGGTTAGTAGAGATGGGAAACATAACATAACTCCAAGTACACTTTTAATGAGGAAACAACATTACAACAGAAATGTGAAAATAGCGTAATATGGGCCTTTTAAACATAATACTAAAATAACTGTGACTATGACTGACCTGATAAGTGATCTGGCCTCACCACTGTTTGTCAGTAAGGGCACTGGTGCAAAATAAAACATGCAAATCACCTCCATGACTAAGATTTGGCTGTATTCCCTTCGGCTGTAAAGAGGTGTTTTTAAGCCTCCGGGGCCACGACGAACTAGTAGATGGCAGAGTTCATAAATGCTAAGTTATCTTTGGTGGTGAGAAACAAAACAAAACAAAACTTTCTAAACTTTTTTGTGGAAGGCAATGAAAAGACTGAGGAAAAATATTTGGAAAATGGCTGTACATTTTAAGACCGAGATGGCGAGGCTCACTAAAGCATTTACAGAGCGAGGGGTGACGATTTTCTATATGGAACGTAGCGGCTAACGGGTTTGCTATGTCCATTTATATAGAGTTTATGCTCTCACCTCACAGCAAGGAGGTCATGGGTTCAATTCCCAGACTAGACAGGATTTGTTTGTCTCATTTTGCATGTTCTTCCTATGTCTGTGTAGATTTCCCTAGCACAATGTGGAATCTTTTACTGTACATAGGTGTATTTGAATGACTGACAGTCTTTTTCTACCAGGTCAATTTAATTCCTCATAAAACTTGTTCTTCTTAAATTTGTTATATTTCCACATAATTGCACACATTATTAGGGAGGCACTTGTATCAGATATCGGCGCTGATACTGAAAAAATAGCTATATTGGATATCGCCTTCCAAATATCGGTTCAACTGAACCCCTGGTTGGGCAAAGAAACGGATGTAATAAGACGATATACTGATTGTAGTCGGCCAAGAAAGTCTCATAATGTTTGAATTTTTTTTACACAAAGCTGTTCTGTGGTTACTTGAGAGACACATTTGCATCAGTTTTGTTTTATTTTAGTTTAGTTTTAAGGAAATAAATGGTGTTTTCAATCTCTGAACTTGTATCTGTTGATATCGATATCGGCAGATACTTAAAGCTATTGTATCAACATCGGTATTGCTGGGTTTTAGATGATGGCACAGCATTCTGTAGGACAATATCAATGAATACAAATGGGGGCAGCTAAAATGAATAGTATTAAAATGTAAAATGATGTTGTAATACAGTGAGTGTGAGTGAGTTTAGTTAATAATTGAAAATACCAGGTTCAGCATTTGTGAATTTACTTTTTGGATATTTCATGGCAAAGTATCACTAGGGAAATGTGGCCCTTGCCCCCCGTCTGGGAATATGACACATTGTAGAACCTGAAAACCACATATTGGAACTGAAAAAGCTGGATAGGTGCACCACTACACATTATGCATGCCTGGTTATTTGTCCTATCTGCTATTACAGAGTTTAACGTCTCCTTATTCTCCTCTGTTTAATCCTAAATGCCTTTCCTTCCCCACTCTGGCCTCTCTCTGTATCTCTCCTCTCCTCTTCTCTCTTGGGAATGGCCTGTAATAGGGCTGGACAAGGGGAAATCTCCATGTGCGTTTGGTGCTTGATTTTAGCTGAAGTTGCAGGTCCCTGTCTCTTTGCCTCCTACTGGGCTCCAATCTGTCTTTATTATAGCCAAACCAGCTCCTTTGGCTTATGCAAATGCTTGCCCACATGCTTGAAGATATTAAGCACCTCATTTAGACAGAAGTTAAAAGTAACGTTAGATTTTTTTCACAAACTTGCAAAGATTATCAAAGATTATATTAAGTATGTTGTCTGCTATGATGGCTTGATATGCAGACTTTTTTTTTTTATTCAAGTGATTTAAGCAGTTAAAAGTGCATTGTGTAACATTTCCAGTGGAGGTTCCGTCAAATGCTTTTGTCCATAGAGGCGATGGTATAGTATTGTATGGTGTTAAACTTTTATATCTTTATGTAGTTACAGGTTAGATCTGTGAAGAGGTAACCCCGCTCACAGTCAAGTCAGTTTTCAAGTCAGTTTTTTTATTTTTGAGCATGTAAAACTACCTGTAATTGAATAAATGTAAGGTAGAGCTGTTTAATGCCATGCTGTGGAACATTCTTGGCAGAGCAATGACATATCCATATAAACAAGCAGGTGATGGACCCTCCACCAAAAAGTTACACAGTGCACCTTTAAAGTTCTTAGGAGCGGCCTGTTAGATCCTCCCAGTCTGTAATGCAATTAGACTGAAAACTCACCTCTACTTCTTGGCATTTAATTCTAGCTAGACTGGATATGTTGATGCTTTACCTGTTATCTGCATGTTTTTTTTTTGTTTTTTTTGTTTTTTTTTTGGTCAGCTGATGTTGTTTTAAATGTGCTATATATAAAAAAAAGAGTCAGATAAAAATGTTGGCTCTTTATGATGGGCGAGGTTTTATCATGCTCAACACAGCTATTTTCAAACTCCCCACTGCTTACTGCCACAATAAGTTATCTCAAGTACAAATCACAACTTGACATTGGCTATAATATTATTTAGAAATGGCTGCGTCATGTCTTTGAAAACACATTTAAAACTAATAAGATATTTAATGGTCCATCACTCAGTATATTCTAACACTCATTTGGACTCTTGTGGATTCTTTTCTGAATTCTTTCTTGGTGAAGTAAACAATGAAAGTGCCACTCCAGTAACTATGTAACTTTTCTTTTGGAATGTCCATCACAGCATCTCCATGGAGATGTAATTGCTTTCCTGGAATGTTCTACAGAGTGGCATTAAATGTATCGCTCTTGCATTTATTCATTTATGAATGTTTTATTGGTTGAAGCTTGAAAAATGTGCATTCTTACAGTGAGTAAACTCTCCACAAATCTGACCTATAACTTGGCATTGTGAAGTTAGATGCTTGTCTCCATGGAGATAGTCATGATTGATGCCATTCTGTGGAACATTCTAAACAGTGGGAGAACTTATTGGAGACAAGCAACTAGTGAACCTTCTATTAAAAAAAAATACATGTGCTGCTTTCCCAAAAATCTAAGCTCCCACTTTTCAACCCACATTTATCATTCAGTCTGCTCTGTCCAATACTAAGGGCCAGATAAATGTTATTAAATGTGTATTCAAATATATAATGTTATTTTATTCTTGACGTTCAGAAAAACCATCATCTTCTTATACCTTGATCCTGCAGCTTAGCGCTTGAGACAGGTTTGGTGTTAAGAAATGAAAAAGTAAGCAAGTGAACATATATTTTAATCTTTTGCTCTTTTGTTTCCAGTGACAACCAGGAAAAGATGATCTACTTCCTTCTGCTGGACCGCAAGGAGAGGTATCCCAGTCAGGAGGACCAGAATCTCCCCCCACGCAATGAAGTTGGTAAGAAAGATTAGGATACAATACAGCAATAGAACATTTATAATAAACCTACATACAACCTACATATTATCATCTTAATTCTTTTTTTTTTAATATAGCAATTAATCATATACTGTATATGTATATGTTTCATTATTATTATGCTTTAGAATAGTCATAACTTTTTGCAAGAAAAAAGATTTGAAGTTTTTTAGAATAGAATACTAAAATATCGTAACTATAATAAAGCAGAAGCGTTCTTTCCAAATATAATATAAAAGAGTCCACACAGCCCAAGATGTGGATTATAGAAAGATACTCAAGTTGCTCTTGTTCTTGTGTAATTTTTCACTGACTGGCATTGGCTGCGTATGCTTCGATGGGGACATTTTGATGAATAGACTCCCTCTTGAGTGAACGTGATACAGTCAATGCACCGGCCATTAGTTCAAGGTCTGAAAAGGAAGCATTAGCTATTCACAGTATTAGTTAAATGTCAGTGCCATGAGGGCTAAACATCGCTCACAAACACTACAGTTTCTACGTCAGTGTGTGAAGCCACCAGGTGCATCATGGGTAAGGTGTTTTTGTGTATTTTTGTGCTAGATCCACCAAAGAAGAGAGTGGACAGCCCCATGTTGAATCGCCACGGGAAGAGGAGACCAGAGAGGAAGTCTATGGAGGTGCTGAGCGTTACAGATGGGGGCTCGCCTGTTCCTGCCAGGAGGGCCATTGATATGACACAGCATGGACAGAGGTGGGCTCCACACACAGTTACTTACAGAACATTGGATTGTACTGATGTGAAATATGGCACAGGCTTATTGGGAAAGCTTTGCAGAGGTGGGGACAATAGACTAAAAAGTTCTTCAGTAGACAAGGTGAGTTTATGTAGAAAAAATCATCCATGCACATACAGTATACAGGTAACAATATTGCAAGTTGAACATTTTATTCAAGTAAATATAAATACAGATGTAATAAAGTAAATATAGAAGTGGCATTGGTGACAGGTTTAACACTTCACCCACCGTAAATTTCCTATATTACACAAAAGTGCCATGTTATAATGCTGTTACTTCCTCCAAAATCAGAAGTAGTGTGCATTAGGTTACTGTGTCTGTGTATTCCCTCAGTCGTCCAGGTAGGTTCCATTGCAAAAGTAAATTGGATTCTTTCAACAAAAAGTTTTAATCTTGAATACGTTTTGCCACTACTTGGATGAGTGGTGAAACCTATTTTCTTTTAAATTCCTTTGTCCAGTTGAGAGATTTCAATTTGTTTTGGGATTCTGTAATTGTTTCTAAGTAAATATAATGCAAAACCCCACCTCTGGTTCTATTGCCTTGTGTAATTTACATGAAATCTCTGAAAACTTTTTAGCTTTTACTGTTTTTTTTTTTTTTCAGCCTGGTTTACTAGGAGTGGTATCAGCACTTTGACATTTTGTCCACTCTGTGTCTCTGTAGTAAATCAGTGTACAGTAAAAGCCTGGAGATTCCTGAGGCCAATTCTAAATACAGCAAAGAAGAAAGGTATTGACCAGCTGTCCCCTCCCGTAGCTATAGAGACGTGACTGTGTCTGTGGAAAGATCCATGGGTCCCTTTTGTCTTGTCAAAGATTTTGTTTAAAGATGTTGGTACTTTTAAAGGTCCCATATTAAACAAAATTGATTCTTGTGAGCTTTAAGCCATGTTAGAATGTTATTGCCTCATCAGAAACATACCTGGTTTTGTTTTATTCACACGCGTTTGAGTAACCCTTTATTATTACTGTATTTTTTGGTCTATAAGTTGCACCAGCCAAAAAATGCACAATGAAGAAGAAAAATATAGATATAAGTTCCACTGAACTATAAGTTGCACTTTTTGGGGGAAATTCATTTTATAAAATCAGAGACCAAGAACTAACATTTCATCTTGAAAAGAATGTTATAGAAGTTATAGTAATAAAAACAACCGAATAGAGAACAATCCATTCATTTGTTTTTTAATATAGAACCAAAAATAAGTAAACAAAAAATAATTTTTCTTATTATTTGTCTCTAAAACCAAGACGAAAAAACGGTTAACAATTTGTTTTTTTCATTTTTGATTCATATATAGGATTCAAATATTTGGTCTATGGGCTGTCAGTGTGAAAAATATAATATATAAGTTGCACCTGAGTATAAGTCACAGGCCACCCAAACCCTGAAAAAACCCTGTGCGACTTATAGTCTGAAAAAGATGATAGTCGTTTTCCAGTTAACAGCTACCCTTAGATCAGTAGAGATTGGCAACTCCAGGGCTGAGGTCATCCAAATGATTTGTGTGTTAAACGTGTGAATGAAACAAAAGATAACTTCAGGTATATTTTTGATGAGGAAACATTATATTAGAACATAGATCAGAAAACTCTGTAATAAGGACTCCTAAATTGGCTAAAGTTTCAAAGTGGTAAAAGTTTCACATTTGCAATTCAGACTTTAAGCTCTTTGCCATTTCCTCCGCCTTTTTGGTATTCGCCCATTAAGATCCTTTCTCAATCTTAATGCATTGATAATCACTTTCTCTCATCCGGTGTCCCACTTTACTCCTGCTCACTTTGCACTTTTAAATGTTCAAAAATGTTAAATCCAATCGCACACCTCGAGCTGGAGGAGGCTGCTTATAAAATCTATTTCTCAATCGCTATGACAACCAATATATATCATGGCGAGGTGGGTTTGAGCTCGGAGGTGCTGACATTTGTGACAGTGGGGGAGATTGAATCGCAGAGAGGTGATGGTCTGATCTCACTAACGATAAGCAGATTGGCACAGAGCAGGAGATGCCTTCAGATCTGCCACACACGAATGTAGAGAAGAAGATACAGCTATCTACCGTGGAGTCGTGAAGTCCAATTTGCATACAAGAAGAGAGTTCCCAAGCAACTATGAATTCTGATCTAATATTATTCACTTAACACGTAGTAAAGAATGAAGTTGTGGGCCTTTGCATGATCTTTATTTGACAACAAGCATGCAGACGGGCTAGGAATCTTTGTAATTACCACCTAGCATTGTTTTTTAAAAGCCAAAACTGCACTGCGCAACTTTTTCTGGTGGAGGGTCTGTCACCTACTTGTCTCCATGGAGATGTTGTTTCTATGCCTGGAATTTTCCATGGTATAACATTAAACACATTTATCTACCATTTATTCAATACGTGTGTTTTTATTGCTCAAATATGCAATAATTCTCTCTGTGATTAGAGTTGCCTCTCCACAGATCTGACCTGTAATGTAGCCTATAGTTGTCTCCCTTGATATAAATTAAGTTTAATTTCTACTGTAAAAAAGCAATAACATCTCCATGAAGACAAGAAGCTGACCGACACTCCACCAGAAAAGCTGCGCAATGCACCTTTTACAAAAATATGTATTTTTTTATTTTTGGTTAACAGTAACTCACTAGTTTCACAGCTGTGACCTGAAGAATATAGGAACAGAAAACTAATAACAATAATGTAAAAAGTTTGCCAATATGGCTTTGTACAGTGGAAATTGCATTATTAAATAAATCACTTTAATCAGTTTATTCATAAAAAGCAGCTTTGTATTGCGAACAAAGCATACATATTCTCTGTCCAAGAATAGCCTCTCATAACGGCAGTAGAATATGAAGACAGTAGCATTTGCCCTTGGCCAAGAAGAATGGCACTCATTGTCTTTGCCACTTTATCCTTGGGTAACTTTAACGGCAGTACATCTACACTTTTTAAACATCAAACCTCATGTCTAACCAAATCTATTCCCTCAAACCTGAAATTTAATTGATTATTCAGTGGAACCAAAACTAGTTTCAGATCTTTTTTCAAGATTTTCACTCTCCTCGGTCCGAAAGTCTAATCTCTTTTGAAAAGCACCTCTTTTTGTGAGCTGAATCCCCAATTCCTCACCTCTACAATCTTCATCGTATCATGCTGCCATTACCATCTTATAAAACTGCAGACATCACAATGGAGGCCTTATCACATGTGACCTTTAGGCCGCCTTGTATAAATCTCAATGAGAGCAAATGGGAGAGTTATTTTAAAGGTCCCCTGCATCTTTCCACAGCGCTATTTTGAATCTGTGTTTGTTTATAGCCCACCACAGTGCTAGTGTGTAGACAAAATCCCTATCATTACATAGCTTTGCCTTTCTATCTTGTGGTCTCCCGTGTACCTGACCTTCAGTCCCTCGTGGCCCCCCAACTTAGTGTGAAATTGCTATGCTAATGTGGAGATGGTGCTATGTTTTCTTTGGAGACAGGGGGCAATATGCAAGATTTGATTGCATCATCAAAAGTCTTATCTAAATCTACAAATTTCACTTTTAAGTTGCTGTCCTTGCATTTGCACCTCTTTGGTGTATATTTTCTGTTTCATCTGAAAAAATCAAATGCCAAAAGAGTAACGGGACCTTGAAAACACGCATTTTATTGTGAGTAGGGTCGCCACTCCACAGATCGGATAAGCAAATTGGTCTGGTGTCACTTCCTTGTCTCTTTGGAGATGTTTAATACCATATTGGGGAACAAGCACAGTGGGCCCTCCACCAGAGAAGTTCCATAGTGATTTTGGTATTTTACTCAGTCGGGTTGTTTTATTTTTATTATTGATTTACTTTTTAATCAATGTTACTACTCTTTTACCTATGATAACTTTTTAAGCTGTGTTCTCCATCTTGGACGTCTCATATCCATCATTTGACTGCATTTTCCCTAAGGTTCCTCTGCCTTTGGTTTGGACCTTATCTTTCCTCAGCAGAAAACTTTTATTGACAGGACTGGACACATTTTGAACTTGAGATCAGACGGTGCCAGCGAGCTGACCGTCTTTGAACCATTTTGACAGAACATGTTTCTAAATGTGATGAAACCTGAAATTGACTACAGTCTTTTGATCCCAGCACTGACACTTGACTGATGGTGTATACATTGATTCTCATATAAAATTTAAATTGAATTGAAGTCATGCATCTCCCCAGAAGACCATAACGGATACTTTGCTGTGACTGGGGGTGTTCTACATGTATCTCTATGGTAGAATGTTCAGAAGTTACCATGGAAACACAAACTAGCAAACACAGTCAAAAAAGTTTTAAGCTGGTCTGAAAATTAAAAAAAAAAAAAAAAAAGAAAAGAAAATAGCCTAAAATGGGTAAGAAATTAATGACACGAGATACTGGGACTTTAAACACAGCTAATGTATTTCTTTGCCCCACATGACTGCAGGAAATCCATTGTTTTCATTGGTTTTGGCTGTGACAGGTTCTGTGTTTGACTGCTGGCACCACCATCTCCATTCTCTCATGTTTATTTCATTCCAGTCCACATTCTCAGCCCAAAACCTCTTGTATCGGATCCAACCCCTCCAGCTCAACATCAGACCCCCGATGTGTGGCTCAGTTTGGCACAGACTTAGCCTGATAAACTATGGACTATATTAACTAAACCAAAGTGAGGCTCCTTTCAGTACAGAGCATAATTTATTCATTACACATGTTCTAATGGGCTGTGATATGGCAAATAAATCCTCAGACCATTTTACCTCAAAACAACATGTATTTTGTTGGCAATAATAATAATGAATCATTTTGTTATAGGTGCACCTTGTAACTAATAGGGGACCTGTCTGCTTAGAATGTTTCTTAGTAGGAATTAAACTGCTAAAGGTGTTTTAAAGTTTGCTTCACTATACTCCTTTTGGGGTATTTATGCTTCTCATGTAATGCAATATAAATTAAATGTAAAGACAGTCCAAATAACCTGAACTAAACTAAGGCAATTAGATAAATATGTTTATGCCATGCTGTGGAACATTCCAGTCAAAGCAGTAACATGATGGAGAGAAATCATAATTGTTTTCTCCAGCACAGTTAACTAACCTTTCATTCTGTTATTCCAGTTCTCACCATTTTTGTTTCCCAGTTTTCTGTTTTCCACATTTAATGTAATGTAAACTGCAGCACATTGCCAGGATGACTGCTATGTGTCATTTGCCTTTTCCCCATAAATAAGGCTCTTGTCAAGTGCCATTTATCATCCCTATGAAATCACTGCTCAGCACTGACAGCCCATTACTGTACCGCACCGCCATCTGTAACATTAGCGTCTATAGGGCCGCTCTTCCAACACCGGCAGATGCCCGGAGGCTCCCACAATATGCTCCTAACCGGCCTGAGGATGCACCGTATTTGGCGTTAGTGCAGTTGAGTGCGTACACAATGCAGCCACAACAGCACCCGCATGTCTCCGTGAATAGTGAATGATAGCAACTGTCTGCTCAGCTGCTCCTAGAAGATGGAGAAGGCCCGGCCAACGCTGTCTGACGGTCCCCTCCTCATGTATGCACCATTGTGTGATGTATCCACTCCACGCAGGCAGGGGCCAGTAGGAGTCAGATAAAAATAGATGAAGTGTGGGTGTTTGCTATTTTTTCTTCTTTCTCTCAGGGTGGCTGTTAGAGCTGCTGCTTCCTGGACTATTCTAAATCCTCTCCAGAGATGCACTCCTCCTCTGTTTTTTAAGTAGAGTGGAGACAAAAATGTATAAGAAAAATGTTATCTTTATGTTATTCATTCATATTTGAATCAGTTAAATACCTAACAGGTCAGGCTGCGCTTTTCTTTAAACAAAGTTGAAGCTTTTCGTGTTATTTTTGCTACTTATAATGAAGTTATTATTATCATTTGTATTGTTGCTCTTTGAAGTTTAAAGTTTAAAAAGTTAACATTTTAGCCAGAAAAATCAACTCAAGTAAAACCAAGAGGGACTGCTCCTGCTTGTTTCCATGGATATAACCTTCTACATTAAGGCATAAAACATATCTATCTTCATGGTGAATGTTTCCCAGTATGGTTTTAACTTTCTACTTCCACTGAATCTTGTAGGTGATGGGCTATCTCCAGAAAAGTCCATCCTGTACCTCTAACATCATATATCATGATTTACACAGTATTGTTTGGTGAATGAACACATCTTTCTGACTTAAGTTTTTTATTAAGTCAGAAAGATGTGTCCCTTGCTCACAAATTGTCTCTGTATTTTGGATCAAATGATGATTGATCATGATTGATGATGGCACAGATTCAGGGAGATTCCTTTTAGAACTCAGTTCTACTTTCTGAATTTTCCAACTTTTTTTACACCTTGCCACGAACTGCCCGACCAAGCATGAAAACCACAAATGACGCCTTTATTATTATTTCAAAGTTATCCATAATGCCTCTTGCTACTGTTAATTCATTAGGTTGCCCCACTTGTAATGAGCAGCGGGCAACTGTAGTCCAGTACCCAGGGACCCTTCTCTTGATCTTATAGAGGAGTAGCCTATGGTCCTTCTTTTGCTGTGATGCAAAAGCTCTAACCTCTCAGCCACCTTCTCCTTGTAAAAGTAAAATTATCACATGAAAAAATCTACTTCAGTATATGTATATGTTTAAAAAGTAAAGCTATTTTAGTCATTTTGATAAATATTGGTGCTGAATTTTGTTCAGTAGAAACAACTGAAATCAGTAATTTTTCCTAGCTGTTTTTATTTGTATATTTTTTCTTAAACAATAATAAAAAAATACCTTTACTTTTCAGTCCTGTTCTAAAATGCAGTGTAGTAGAAAGTACAGATACACGCTCTCAAAATAGGAAAGTATAAGTAAATAATATTCACTTTAAAATGTGCTTAAGAAAAGCACTTAAAGATGCACTTTTTTGGTGGAGTCTGTCAAATGCTTTTCTCCATGGAGATTATTGCTTTGTCTGGAATCATTATTTGTTTATCATCATGGAAACCAAACCAGACCAAGTTACAGGTCAGATCTGTGGAGTGGCTCACAGTCAGAACGCCTGTTTTTCTATGTATTTTTGAGTTATGAAACCCCCCGTAATTGAATAAATGTAAGGTAACTCCGCTTAATGTAATACTGCGGAACATTCCAAGCAGAGCAAGAACATTTCCATAGAAACAAGAAGGCGACAGACCCCCAACCAAAAAGTGACAGACCCCCAACCAAAACCAAAAACAGTGCACAAGTACAGCACTAGTTTTACTTTGTTACGTTTCACCCTCGGCACATTTAGCAGAACTAAACTTCTTGATATCTTATTAATAAACTCCACTGTTGTTGTTCTACTATTGGATCCAAACTCTTGTATCTTATATTCATTGCCTCCAAATGTTTATGCCTGGCCACATGTTCCCAAATGCATGAGTGATGAAACAGAGAGAGCTCAAGAGGCTCACGAGGAGGGGGTAACTCTGGTCTGAATGACAAACAGAAACAGTGTTGTGACAGTGAGCAGCTGCTGTTTCCTTGTGTTGACAGCCCTGGGTGTGTGTATGTGTGTATGTATGTGTGTATGTATGTGTGTGTGTGTGTGTGTGTGTGTGCGTGCATGAGAGCGTGCACATGTGTATGTTTGCGTGTGTGTCTTTTTGATGGAGACAGATTGGCCTGTGATTGTTCATTTTTGGAGCCTGCCCTGCTCATAGGGGTTATTGACAGCATCTGTGAGGAGAATATGAGAAATAGAATGCAACCAAATGTCCCCTGTATTTCCACATTGCAAAAACCGAATGTCTAAGTTATTTGAAATCACTCACAGTCTGAATAGTAATTCTGAACACTGCAAAAACTAAAATCTAGTCATTTTAAAAATACTTCAATGAAGAAAGTTTGATCATGATTCCAGTAAATTTCACTTGTCTCCATGGATTTCTTGACATGTGCAGGCTTGCTTCTCCATAGATCTGTCCAATGACTTGTGTGTTTATTTCTCTACTGTACAACATTCAAGACAAAGCAATTATATCTCCATGGAGACAAGCAGGAATGGAAACCAGAAAAATTAACACAGTGTACCTTTAACAAGTATTTTTTTACTTTCACAAATTATATTTTGCTGCACTCCCTCAGGGTATTTCAATTCAAAAAAGCCACTAAAACTGTTAAGAGTGTAAATTAGCCTATAGATTTCCAAGTGGAGCAATTAACCAACAAATTTGAAAACTCATTTGGCGATGTAATTGGTTTGAGACATTGCCCGCGAGTCTGTGCGAATAATACCCCCGTTAGCTCTGTGTCTAGGTATTGTGTTTCTAAGGACGTGGCAAACTAGCACCATATGCTTTAGCGCCGCGGTAACCTCCGAGCTGCACACGTGTTAAGTGGAACATAGAGCTGATTCGTATGTTGACTGGTTTGTGTTTGTGTGTTACTGCCACAGGTCACGGTCCATTAGCGGGGCCTCCTCCGGTCTGTCCACCAGCCCTCTCAGTAGCCCACGGGTAAGTCTGACCTCGGCTGCATGCGTACGCCCCCTCTGCAGGTGTGGAGCTGGACATGTGAAGGGTTCAAAGTTCACTCAATGCAACCACACTGTCAGAAACATAAGGGATTTGACCTTTAAAGCTGCTACTATACATACAAATCAAAGTTGGTTTTCCCCAACATGTCCAAAAATAATCCATAATGCGTAAAATTGTCCACTTTTAAAATGTCTTACTTGGACAAACTTTAGAATTATTTTGAACATACATTTTCTTTATTTTTGATTCATATTCTTATTTAATACTTTGGGTCTTTACGCATGTAGCACAGTGCAGCATGGCAACAGTCTAATTCAGTGGGTCTCAACCTTTTTGCAAGTACCACCTAAGAAAATATTAGGCATTCCAAGTACTTATCTATTGTTCTTTCCGAAGAAATCATTAAACTTGTACCTAAACTATGGTCTTCTTTAAGAGGACTATGTCTGTATTGCTATTACACTACACTATATTACACGATTTGAGCTAACAGAGCCAATATTACAAAACGATTCTGGGGATTTTTAAGATCTACTCCTATAATCTTCTCATAGCCTCCGAAAGGCTGCTCAGGGAATGCCCCAGCTAATAAAAACTTGCTCCCCTTTAACTTGTTAAACTTTTCTAGCTGGGAATCGTTATCAGGACTCAAGACAACTGTAGTATGCAATCCTACACGGAGCTCTTCTGCCCTACACTCTTTGGTCTCATCGCAAAAGGAAATCGATTTCAAAACACCTTAATCAAAAAGCGTGTATTGTAGTAACTGCTGAAAAGAAAACAATGTCCATGGTAATTTCTGCCATTTGTCCTTTGGTAACTGCAAGAGAGCTGTAGGAAGCATCTTGTATTGTTCAAGTAATTTCACTATTAGAATTCGAACCATCAACAAATAGCTGACACAAAGTGGGAATTTCATAGCAGTGTGAGATCTTATAATCCACCTTTTGTTATTGAAAAAACAAATTGGCTTCACAGCTGGTGGTGTGTGTCTTGCTCTCGCTTGCCTCCCTGCCTGCCACAGCCCTTATGATTTAACAGAGCCGAGTGGGCTGCTTTCTTATTGTTTTTTGTTTGTTTTGTCGATTCTTTGAGCCACTAAATGCTCTAACTGCATGTTTCTTTTCCTTTTTCTTTTCTCTGTAATGCTTCAACCTCTCCTGCGCATGTGAACAATCGGATATTGCCATTTGCCTTGCCTTGTGTGGTTGGTTTTTGTTTCTCTTTTCCTTTCCTGCTCCTGGTGTCTATCTTTGTTTTTTTATTCCTTAATTTTGCTTGTATCCATGTTGATCCGTGTAACCCCAGCCTGTTCGAAAGTTCTGTGTGCCACCCCAGTCCCCAGATTTGGCGCAGTCCCCCAACTCCAGCCCGTGTCCTTCTCCGGACCCACTTCCCATTCGCACTGGCCCCAGAATCTCCACTCCTAACTCCCTCTCTCCGGATTGTGACTCCCTGCTAGTTCAAACGTCGCTGAATAAAACCCAAACGCTCCCAATCAGATCCAACGCTCTTCCCAAACCTCTCCACGCCACCCGCTCCAACCCCTTGCCCGATTCGACTAATGACGTAATCAAATCAGAACCTGCGTCTCCAGATCAAGCGCCCCTGCAGCCTCACCCCTCCTCCTCAGTCCCACCAACCCCATCCTCCCCCTCCAGGCCCATACCCCCTCCCACCCCCACGCACGTCCCATTCTCGTACATCAACAGCCCCCAGAGAAGAAGGTCCTACATTGCGGCTGGTCACCAGTTCTCCATGCCCCTGACCCCAGCCTTATCCCCGATCCGTCTGCACCACTTTCACCCAGTTGCGTCCGCCGCCTCTCCCGCCATGCCGCTTACTGACCGTGCACCCAAATCTATCCCCCTCATACAGGTTACCCCACACCCTTCCCCTCGAGGAAGCCCCCTCCCCACACCCAAGGGGACCCCGGTGCACACGCCCAAGGACAGCCCGTCCGGGACCCCCACCCCCACACCACCACCCAGCCCGTCCATCGGAGGACTGCCCTGGAGGACGCGCCTCAACACCATCAAGAACAGCTTTCTGGGATCGCCACGCTTCCACCGCAGAAAGCTGCAAGGTACAGTGCGATACTAAATAATACTGGTCTTGATCTAAGCAATATTGTCACCTTCAATCTACTAAGACCCATGTGCAGTTTTTGACCCTGAATTATTATTATGTTATTATTATTTATTTAATACAACAAACCCCATACCCCTCCTGTGGGCTCACCACCCGCAGAGGGGTTCATAGGGGGGTCAGGTGCTATGAGTATTGGGCAGCAAACTGCCCCCGCGACCCAGCTGGATTAAGCGGGAGAAGATGGATGGATGGATGGATAATTCAACAAAATATATACATTTTAAAAAGGATTCTTTTTGGTTTAGGAATAGGAATTATTGTATCCTTGAAAATGTATCACTAGGTAAATAATATACTATATATGCAATAATAATACAAGTATTTTATTGTATTATTTTAAATATTGTGTATTTCAAAAATGCCATTTCATCTTTCCAAGCTTAAAATCTAAATGGTTATACTGAAGGCTGCAGAAAAAAGCAACTGTTCTTTTTATCAGTGGCTGCAAGAAGAAAAGTTCAATACAGTAGTTGAGAGGTCAGAGTGAATGTACAGGACTTGTTGGTGCATGAGGAATTATGGTATAGAAAGTAAAGGAATGGACGATAAAAGATAAAAGGATAAAAGATTTTTTTTCACTTTTTAGTTCAGTATCTTCATAACAGTTATGAATTACACCAAACTCAGGTGAGAACAGTAGTATAAGTATAATGAGTATTGATACTTTGCAGTGACACCATGCTGGGGGTATTTTACAGGCATGTACTTGGCTGAATGGTTATTAGTTACTATAGTGACACAATGCACACATTATCAAACATTGTCAAAAACACAAAATGGATTTAAACAACACATTTTTGGAGACTGTGTTATGGGCGTTCACGTTGTGATTAACTGAAAAACTAGCTTGGGACTTGTTTAACAGCACAAAGAGCAGAGCCTACAGTTAGCGTCAGCCTAACATCAGCTGCAAAGAGTCAATAAAATATCAGAAACCTCCAATGTAATTCCCACACTGTTTATTTTTTAATGTCCCGACAGTTCCCACACAAGAGGAGATGTCCAGCCTCACTCCAGAGTCTTCCCCAGAGTAAGTCTATCTATATAAATGTATCTGTATTAGCTGTACATCACCTGTAAGCTGTTCTACACACTTGCCTCTCATACTTTGATGTAACTCTCCATGAATGTTTGATTTGGCCCCCTGAGTTTGCAGTAATGACTCCAGGTTCTGTAATAGCGGAGTGGTGCGGCGGGAGGTGGTGGAGAGTGGTTATGAGGCGGAGGGTTTGTGTGTGTGATGCTATGTGCTCCCAGGGACTTGGTTACTGAAGCTTTGGCCCAGATATGCCTGTTTGCTTGGCTGACTGTCTATCTCTGGACATTTGCACCTGGCTGGGGAAAAAAAAAATCTGTTGGAAATAGACAAAAGCTGGGAAATACCTTCTCATGGGTGGGAGGGGAGGTGTTACTCGCTTGGAAATGTATATTGAATTCCAGAAACATGAAGAAAGAAAAAGATTAAAACAGAAATTATAACAGAGGGCCCGACCAGCGCGGTCGCTAGGGTAGTTGTAAAATACAGGCTACTGTAATCTAAAAGAAAAAATCTACAAGGGAAAGGGGTTCAAACTATACAGATGAGCATTTTTTTTATTATGATTTCAGGTTCTGTTCATGTCAGAATGAGTCAAGGTTTTCGCAGACATTTGCAGTTTATGAACTACTAGTCTAATATTTTAGCATCACATAGGCGTACTTAAAGGTGCACTGTGTAACTTTTTGGTTGGGGGTCCATCACCTGCTTGTTTCTACTGATATGTCATTGCTCTGCCTGGAATATTCCACAGTATGACATTAATCAGCTCTAGCTTACATTTACTAAATTACAGGTGATTTAGTTGCTCAAAAATACAGAGAAAAAAAGGCATTCTGACTGCGAGCAAGGTTGCCTTTGTGACTGACCTGTAACTTGGCTTGGTCTCATAGAAAGCTTTAATACTATACTGTGAAACATTTCAAAGCATTTGACAGACCCTCCGCCAGAAAAGTTACACAGTGCACCTTTAAATAAACACATCACCAATCTCTGTAATGTAAAATGTCAGGAACACTCTCCTGTTGTTTATTGTAGCTGTTTTACCTGAGGCCGTGCTATGTTTGCTTCTCCAATCCCCCACAGCCACACTCTGTTTCTCTTTACGCTGCATTAATGAGAACACCTCTTTGTCGTCCCCCCGCAGGCTTGCCAAAAAATCCTGGTTCGGTAACTTCATCAACCTGGAAAAAGAAGAGCAGATCTTCATCGTCATCAGGGACAAGCCCCTCAGCTCCATCAAAGCGGACATCGTGCAGGCGTTCCTATCGGTACACACACAGAAAGAGCTTGGTTCATTTATTACAGAGCTTCCTTATTCCACCTGTCCCCTGCCATCTGCCCCCTGCCCTCTGCAACGGTGGCTTTTACCTCAGTCAGGGATGTTATGGTTTTGCTGTGAGTTACTTGGTTTGTCGGTGTGGTTTTAAAATGGAAGGACACTTGAGATAAACCAGTAAATACCAGTAAATAAATATAATACATAGGTGTAATATGTAAATAAGTTAAAAACTCCCCAAATCATAAAGAATATTCCAAAGTCAAGTCATATTAAATGTAATTTTTCTGGTGGAGAGTCAAGTCAGCCACCTGTCTCCATGGAGTTGTTGCTTTGTCAAGAATGCTTCACTATATGTCATTAAACTTTTCTATCTCCATGGTGACAAGGAGACCAAATCAGATCTGGGGCAACATAATATGGATACATGCATGATATGAGCTTATTATATCATGATAATTTCAGCCATAGAACTGATCTCTACTGAACTAAAAGGTAGCTGTTACATTGAAAGCTACCAATTCATGACATCACAAGTTAGAACAGAGCATTTTGAGCTTTGGAGAGATAGACTAATAATAAAGGATTACTCAGATATGTGTGAATGAAACAAAACACAACTCCAGGTATGTTTTTGAAGAGGTAACAACATTCTGACATGATTTAAAGCGCAGAAGAATACGTTTAGCTTTAATGCCATTCTGTGAAATTTTCCAAGCAAAGCAATAATATCTACACGGAAACATGCAGGTGACATGTTACGCAGTGCACCTTTAACCAATTCTAGTATTGCATAGTATTTTTGTGCAATATACGCATAAAATGTCACCTCTTTCTGGTATTTTTCCATACAGATTTATGTAGCAATCCAGTAAAGTGCTTGCAATCAGCACTTCTATTTAACTGCAGACTCACTGGAGGTCAATAGAAATCAACTGAGCATTGATCATTAGCATATAGATGTTGTGCCCTCTATACTGTGAATTGAGTGAGCACTGGTTCCTGACACCGGGCAAAAAATTGAGAAAATGTTCTGAAGACAGGCATGCTGGGACTTCCAAAAATGTGTTTACGTAAACATTTGGACACAGGTAGTCAATATCCACGGTGTAGAATTGACCAGAACAGCATTTTAGATTTTACAAAGTGCATGGTGCCAAGGTCGGTCAGTGTCAATTTGGTTTCCCCATTTCTTGGAGGGAGCTATTTTCTCTCACTGTGTAATACTACCTGGTTTTCTGGACAGGAGATTGGCACCCGGATTGCTGGAATTATAGCTCTCAGCATGCTTATGTTAATGGAATGTCAAAGCCTCTCCACAATATGGCCACACATGACAATTCTGAGCCCCACCTGCTCATTGGGTTTACAAATTCAGTTTAGCTACAAATGTTTAGATTACATTGCTTAAGTCCTGCCCGCATGCATGGCTACTCACAGTGGCAATAATCTTCTTAAAGTTTTAACGGTGCCTAGGTGGAGGAGGTCTAATTAGGGCTTGTTCACCTTGTGATTTGTAACACAGAAGGAATAACAGTATCCTATAATCCTATTTAGGCTATTTATTTGACTTTTGTTGTGTCTCTGGAGCAGATCCCGAGCCTGAGCCACAGCGTCATCTCCCAGACCAGTTTCCGGGCAGAGTACAAGTCCACGGCAGGTCCCACGGTTTTCCAGAAGCCCGTCAAGTTCCAAGTGGACATCACCTACACAGAGAGCACAGCCGCCACCAAGGAGAATGGCATCTACTCAGTCACGTTCATCCTGCTTTCAGGTCAGAGGAGGAAATGTGCATAATGGAGTATTTTTTGTTAGTTTAATAACAGTTTAATAATAGTTTAATAAATTTGGACTGGACTAAACTTGGACTGACAGTGGTGTAGTGTAGTGCAGAGTGTTTCCCCACCGACTGGAGCGTAGCAAGTTTAAACTATGCTCCAGTTACCTGACCAGCCAGAACTTTGACAAAACTTAACAAAGACGAGCAGATCTGGAGTTATCAGATTATTGAAATGTCATGTAAATTACATGTGAGTAATCTTTGCAGGTTTTGACAAGGAAAATTGTGCAAAACTAAAAATTTCAGTGCACTTCCAAATACAACACTTATCAAATCCTGTGATTAAGTGACACATGGCCATGTAAACACACATCAAAACTCAGATCTGGTTTGGATTATAAGAGTATTCTAGTTATCTGATTTACAGTGGCCGTGGAAATGCACCTACTGTATAACTGGATTCGGTACAACATTCTAGCATATGTCAACGTACTAGGAAAAATGTTATGAAATGCACTGTAATAAGATTCCCCTGGTTTATTAGGGCTGGTAAAGTTTGTAATTTGCAATACACTATAAAGTTTTGATTCACTTCACCTTCATGATAACAGGAGCAGGAATTTCCTCTTTTCCACTTTAAACAATTTACTTTATACAAGCTTGAATCCTTTGACGGTGTCCTCAAAGTCTCTCCCACCAGGTACTTCTTTTCTTATCAGATGAAAAATACAAAACTTCAAAAAACAGTCAAAATTGTCTGTCAAAGGCACCAAAGTATAGTCAAATAGAATACAAAGATAAAGCAAAAAGGCTTATTTTTAATCATAACACCATGCAGTTTCCTTATCCAGCATCAGTTTTAATAATGTTATCAGAGGCAAAACTGTCTTCCAACTTTACAATTTATCCATGTAATAAGATCACTGCTCATTTTGTTTCACTGCAAATGTTTTTTCGTAAGCTTTTTATATCTGGGAAAGCTTTGGGGTGTATGCAAGATGTCAGGGTACTCCAACAAAATATTTAAATTACTTCTTGGGGAAAAATAAACTTATCATTCCAGTAAATGCACCAGAAGAGCAGTTTTTGGAGTGGTTGTGTTTTTATGCCAAAAGGAACGCTGCCTACAGATTTTCAAAGTTTTTCCCATTTTGAATAGTTGATAAGATTTCCCCCTCATCCAGCCACACTGTGCCTGCCTAAATGTGGTCTGGTTATGCGAGATTACATACTACTCAATCATGCGTGCTGCCCAGGGTTGCACGGATACGTTTTTTCCGACGCTGTCACGGAAACAGGCAGCTTTGGAGTGAGCCGATTGTTCCATGCCACTGACTCTGTAATGTCCACAACAGGTCAACAAGTCTCCCTCTTCATCAAGCACTTCATTTCTGTCACACCCAACCATTCAAACAGACGTAACTTCACTTAAATGTGCACTACGCAACTTTTCTGGTGGACGGTTTGCGATCTGCTTGTCTCCATGGAGATATTGTTTGCTTTGTCTGTTTCATAGTATGATATTAGTCAGATCTGTGGAGAGGTGACCCCACTCATAGTCAGAATGCCAGTTTTTCTACGTTTTTCTATGCTATCAAACCACCTGTAATTGAGTAAATGTAAGGTAGAGCTACTTAAAGTCATACAGTGGAACATTTCAGGAAGAGCAATGCCATATCCAGAGAACAAGGAGGTGACGCACCTCAACACATGGTCACATAGCGCACCTTCAAACGTAACTTAAATGTGCACTACCGTGCGCACATTTTCTGGAAGAGGGTTTGCTACCTACTTACATGGAGATGTTATTGCTTTGCCTGAAATGTCCCATGGTATGACTTAAAACATCCAGTACTTATTCATTACAGGTGTTTCTTTTGCTCAAAAATACAATAATTCGTTCTGTGAATAGGGGTGACTCCCCACAGATGTGATTTGTGATGTAGCTTAGTGCTGTAACCTGCTAGTCTCTCTCGTGATGTATAGGTATAATTAATACCACGGAGCATTCTAGACAAAGCCACTAAAATCAATTAATCAATCAAACTTTATTTGTATAGCACTTTTAATACATTGGAAATGTAGCACAAAGTGCTTCACATGCAACAGAAAAATGACAATGATTAAAAACAACCCCACCCCCACCCCACTGCTCCTCCCATTTACACAGCAATTTAGACAGAAACATAACATAAAGCTCCTAAAGGTTATAGTAAAAAAAATGGAGTGCTTAAATTAGATGAGACTAAGTAAAATAATAATAATAATTTAATTTAAAACAAGTAAAAGTTTAAACTAAAAGCTAAATTAAATAAGATACATTTTGAGTTTACTTTTAAAAATATGAACACTCAGATCCTCAGGTCGACTGTAAAAGCTGAATGACGCATCACTGTGAGTTTTAGTTTGGATTTTTGGGACAGTTAAAAGAAGAGACCTGAGAGTCTGAGAGGGCTCATATGATAAAAGGAGATCAGATAAATAAAAGGGCTAAGACCATTGAGAGCTTTATAAACCAATAAAAGAACTTTAAAATCTGTCCTGCTGTTACACAGTGCATCTTTAACTCAATTTTTAGGGCTGTAGAAAAGAATGTTTGCCCAATTTGCATACATACAGTATAAGAAGTGTTTTGTTTTGCTGAGTTAAGCCATTTCATTTCAATCATTTCGCTTCAATGCAAAAACTTTGTGTAATCTTAAAACTTTGGATTGCTGTTTTGTTGACAGTTTTGGCTTCTCAAAATATTTGGTGCATCATCCTGTCTGCAGATATAAGAAATTACAAAAAGAATCCGGAGTGAGACCAAATCTGGTTGAAATAACCAATTGATACTTTGCAGCAGAAAACACAATTTTTTGGGGGTGTGAAGCTAACTGTAAGCACTGCTCTGTTAGAAACTCTGTTACCCAAATTAGACTTTAACCAGAATTTAATCTTAATCTTGCACCAATAAAAATTCATTATAGAACAACCCCAGCGTGATGCTATTGCAAAGTATCAATAAACAGAGTAAACAATGACTGAACACTGCATCATGAGTACCACATAAAACTTTTGGCAAGATGGAGGTCTGGGAGGACTGCTGGAAAGGAGACATTTTTGGTATTCTGGGCATCTATTCCATCCCTTTCTCTGCCAAAAAATATGCTAATCTGACTGCATATGACTCATAACCCCTGCAGGAGATGATGAAAATTCTGAGGCCACTATTTGGGCTGGTCATTACATTAGTGCACATCTGTGACGTTACAACTCCATGCTACTCAATACTGTAATCAATTATTCTAATGTGTGTTCCTTATATTCTGTAGCGTTAACACCTTTAAGCATTATATCTGGACTAAAGAAGAATTTATGTTTCCTCTCCTTGTGTTGTGTTCAGGGCCAAGTCGACGTTTTAAGCGAGTAGTGGAGTCCATTCAGAGCCAGTTGTTAAGCACGCATGACCAGCCTGGGGTCCAACAGCTAACTGGTGAGTTTTGACTTTTTTTTCTTTTCTTTTTTTTTTTTTAACCGAACCTGATTTTTCTTTACCACAACACGGCAAAAGGGTATCTCCATAGAGAAAAAATACTGGAATTCTGAATATGAATATATGTTTTATGCATTGTTCTCAGTCCTTTTCACACTTGCTCCTTTGGGTCCTGGTTTGTCCTGATGTAGACTTGGTTTGTTTCTGTTCTAGTCCTGGTTTAGTCTTTCTACTCCAGGATTAGTTCCAAGATTTTATATATATATATATATATATATATAAAATTAAGCATCTAAAATTGTAACTAGAGTTCTATGAGTCCTGAATGACCGTAGGGATGAAATACAACTACTCAAATTTGATATTCAGAATTCTAGCCATTTAACTAGAACAGATATTTCCTTTTGTGCTGTGAACATTCCATCTCTCCATGCCACCCAAGCCCACCCAAGCCCACCTCTCCCATTGCGCCGGCCTATATTCCTCCTCCCGTGCCTGGTCTGACCCTGCGCCCGATGCCCTGATGGCTTCCGCAGCATGCCCTGGCACCCTTTAACCTTATAGTGCTATTGGCCGAAGTAGTAGGTCAGTAGTTTCTTGTGGACGACATCAAAAGTAGGCTGAGCTGATTGGCATTCTGCTACTCCTACCGAGACTCCCGAGAGGGGCTTGTCGCCATGGCAACACAACCTTACCTCAACGTGCTCCCATAATGCAATGCACCTCACAGCAGCGGCTCACCTGGCAAACGTGCTACTCTGCTCTTGTGTGTTTTCACGTCTTTTCATCTGTGTTACTACAGTGTAAAAAAAACTGTCACCTCACAATCTCTTTGGAGCTACTGTGAATACCTGAATAATAATAATAATAATCATTAAAGAACAGTTAACAAATTGTTATTTTGAAATCATTAGCTCTCTAATGCATCAGAAAATAGGCTAACATTGTTCTTTGTAGTCATCAATATGAGGCAAAGACCCATGATTTCCTCTGTGAAAAGCTCCAGTCACAATGTGAAATTAAGGCAGACTTGTTCTTTGCATTTGACCCAACCTTTAAGGCTACAGTGCCACCTGTCAGTGGCAGATCTTTAACCCAGAGAATCTAGCTGGAGTATCAGACTTATTCATGTTTTTAGACACAAACATGCCTCACAAAAAGCCCCTGCATCCAGAATCTTGCGATCAACTGGCATCCATAAAACAGTTAAGACAGGTTACAGTTCCAGACTCTTCCTACAAAATCTTAAAATATAGAAATAATCAAATAAACACTCACAACTAACTTACTCAAACATGTTAAGCCAATATCACTAACAGACACTTTTTTTTAAAATTCTTTGCTTGTTCGCTTTTGATTTGAAGCAGCCCTGCTTGTCATGGCTTTGACATCTGTTCCCTCTGCTGGTGACTTTTAAAAACACAAGCATCTTATTTTTATTCCATGCAGGTCTTCTGTAGTGCCTCCCCACATTTTACACACATATTACCTAAAAATGACATTGTTTCATATTCATCAATACAATACAATAGAAATACAATAGAAATGCATTTGTAAATGCACTTTGATTTGATGTATTTGTTATTTAGAGATAAAAGAAGATTGAGACAAACGTAGAAACAATATAGAATAAAACAATATAGCAAGCTTTGAATTTACAGTTTACCTCAAACATGTTTTCCGTCAAAATTGGAGTGTTCTCATTATTATTTAGGCTTTCAATGTAGTTTTAGAATATCAGTTTAGTTATGTAATGTTGTTGACCGTTTTGAGACACTCTAGTCATTTGTATGGAGTATATAATGCAAGACTTAAAGTGCTAATCCCACTTTATTAAACCAAGATGAGCTCCTTGTTGTTTTGACCTCCCAAGATACGGCTAGTTCATCGACCACATAAAAGCAATTATGATTTGAGGCAGCTCTGAATACCAATTAAAGCCATTCGGGAGTTGCATCTCCTTAACTTTCATTGTTGAACCAATCTCAGTTAAGTCCTCAAGCTGGCATGAAATAAATTAAACTGTAGTTAGATGTTTTGCTTTTTAAAACTCCTGTATTACGCAAACATTGACTCTTGTGAACTTTAAGACATGTTATAATGTTGTTATCTCCTCAAAAACATACCTGGAGCTGTGTTTTGTTTTATTCACAGTTTGAGTTTGAGTAATCCTGGTTTATTAGTGTGTTCATCTCCAAAGCTCAAAATGCTCTGCACCTTGTGATGTCATGAAGTGGTAGTTTTCAAATTACTAGCTACTGTTTACTTTTAGTTCAGTGGAGCTTGGAAATTAAAGATATGAAATTTTCCAAATGACACACATGACATCACAAGGTGGAGTGTTTCTCTTTTGAAAAGCCTAAATTTGCAGGATTTGTGAGTTAAACATTTGTGAATGAAACAAAACAAAACTCAGGTATTTTTTTGATGAGAATTCAACATTATAACATACGGTAGATCAGAAAATAGCATAATATAAGCTCTTTAAATTTGTCCATAATAATTTGCAGGAGTCTTCGAAAGTAAGTTTAGGTTCAGATGGAGTGACCTATGGCACAAATTTATGTTTTATTCGTTTCAAAATAAATGTTTAATTAAATATCTTGGAAAATACAATTAGAAGTGTAATTATTTTCATTATGTATGTATCCAGGAAGATAGGAAACTAGTTCCTACTCCTTCTGTATTGATTAGGGGATTTATCTGTTACCAAAAAACAAAGCAAGCCAAAAAAGGAAAAACATTTCTTTCATAGTTTTCACATCTTGTTTTCTTTAAGCGTAGCAAAACTGTGCTGCTGCCCCTTCTTGTGTTTGATGTGCATGCTTGCATTGTTAGCTGAAGTGTATAACCGACTGTTGTGCACAAATGTGTTGATCAAAGCTTGTCTTGTGGCTCTGAGCTCAATCCAAACATTACATGCTTGACTCGGTCCAAAACAGCACCGATAGACAGACTCCATCATCACAGCTCCTCCCAGGCCTGTGCTCCAGTCACTGTACTGAAAAACACTGACGGGTAAAATGAGTGGGAACGCTACTGTGGCAGTTCCCTCTTGGAGTTTTTGATTCTTTCTCATCATTTGCCGTCATGTGACCTGCTTTTGGCTCACTACATCTGCTTTAGCATCAGCTCACAGAAACTGAACGCAGGGAAGGTGTTGGATCTAGTTATAGGATAGTTGCACATGTATGAATTATGTTAGTAAAGTGTAGCAGTATTGAGATAAAAATAGAGAATAGAGAGAATAAAGTTCAAGGAAAAATATGTAAGTTTTATAAGTAATGCTACTGTAATCAATATCACATTACAGTAAGACATTTTTACCTTTGTAAAACGTATTGCAACTCTTACCGTGTAAATTGGTAACAACAATAGTCTCATGTAGAATGTTGATTGGAACATGAAGGAACAAAATTGTATATTTTGTTATATACAAAATATACAAGATAATTTCTCAGGCCAATTATTGGTTTTTCAGGGTTCCTGTTGAACTTACCGAAACTGAAATCCAGACTAATGTTACAACCTTTATTAGAGGTGCAGTGGCATTGTAAAAGCTGGGTAAAATGCCCCCTCTGAATTACTGCATTCTGTGGCTCTGTGGTTCAAATATTGTTTCACCACAGTCTGAAAAGTTCTGACACTCCTGGTCTAAATGGAAACTACGCCCACATTAAACCAACCAGGACTTAACCATTTATTTACTATAACTAAATTAGAACTAAAGTAGGATATAAACAGGAGTCAGGTGTAAATTAAGGTTAGACAAATGGGCCTTAGCTATTTGGCCACTATTAGAAGTCCAAGTTTCATCAGTTAGTGCCGATTCCCCAGTTTAAACTGCATTACACTGACAGTGGGAGGCTCATAGTAGCGCTTCAGTAGCTGTGCATGGCTTAAATAAAACCCAGCTGCTGTCGTCCGCCCTCTCTCCTCTTGTGAAGTGTGGTTCATTCTCTCTTCTGTGACCCAGTGTTCACTTCTGTCCTCTGTTCTTCTCTCCCTCTGCTCCTGCCCTGTGTCCTCTCTCCGTGTGTGCACCTGTAGGCAGCCCATTGAGTCACTTCTTTGACGTAATTAAACAACTCTTTTCAGACGAGAAGAACGGCCAGGTGCCCTCCTACGCCCCCAAGCACTGCACCTCGCCCGCTCTGGTCCGGAGACTCCCCGACCACGAAAACAATGACGCTAAATGTCCCCGAGCTAAGCTATCCGTGGCATCAGTCGGCACGCAGGATGAATCATAGACCTCGCAAAGACCTTTTTCTATGAATGACTAAACATATATTTTCTGAATGCACGTCTCACTCCCCACTCATCCATAATTTTTCCATCTTCATATTTATCCGATTATTCCATGCTGCTCTAACCTTCCTATCATGTCAATTTTTCCATCACCAGGAATTATCCAAAAAACCTATTAAGGCGTTTCCAAGTCTACAAGCCCCTCCTTCGAAAGAGTGCCAAGAAAGACGGACATTTCTAGACGATGGAAGATGTACTTTTTTTTTCTTCAAAGGAGCTGTACACGTTGAGGGGTTTTCCATAGAAACTCTTCACTTCTAGCTGCCATTACTAGAAGTAGATCCAGTAGTTGTTAGTATTTCCCATGTCCCATCATAGACTTACAGTACACCGAACTAGACACAACTCAACGCACACTCCATACAGATCTACCAGTTTTCCTTCAATTGGAGACAAGCACTTCTTGGACATGTCCGGTATGCACAAAAATTCCAAATCTCTGGGATGTATTACTATGAAGAACAATTACAATTTACAGACATTAAACATTGACTGATTTCGAGGAGGAGAGAAGGGAGAGGAGACCCGCCACACAACGCCGACACGGATTGCTTGCTGGATTGTAATGACTTTGAGTTCGCTTTTTAAATGTACTTTCTTTGTGAAGAACTTTGGAAAATATTGACTTTATTATGTATTATTATTATTATTAGACTTGATTCTATTGCTGCAAACTGCACTGGAATTGTGAGGTGGGGGGAGGCGGGGTGGGGGGGTGGGAGGTGGAGTTTGGGGTCAGGGCAGAGGATATTATGATAGCATTATGGGTAAATAAACGGTTGGGGTGGGTGGCATTGTGGGTATTTAAAATGAATGATCTATTCTGTACAGACTGATTTCTTATGTATAAAATATGAAATGTCTAGTTGTGAGTTTAGCTATATCTACGGTCGGGTTGGAATAACCTGCACCAGCCTCATCATGTTTTAAAATGTATTTTTGTTAGAGCATCATTTGTCTTACCTAAGAATTATGGTTATTTCATGATCAATGGTTTTCAATGGCATTCCTGTTACCTGTAATCTGACGCTCTTGTGTTGTTTCCATTCAATACCTCTCTCTTATAGGCTGCGCTCACACTGGAGCTGAAAGTGGCCCCTGTCTGATTTGAGGGGTTCATTTTAAACAGAACAGGCTAATCTGTAAACCAGGCATGTCCAAACTATGGCCTGTGAGTTTAGAATTTGAGAAACTTTATTGAGCCACAAGGGAAATTATTTGGACACAGTTGCTCACACATCACAATATATTATAATGACAAAGAGCAAAACTATAAATGGTAATAATAAATTCAAAGTAAGTCGCAAAAATAACAAGCAACTGGTGTTAAATAACATAATTATATAAATATATATGTACAAGTAAAATGTTAATATAGAAATATAGTAATACAAATATATCTCAGTTATATTAGAGGCTGTAAGGAGAAAATGGTGCAAAGATGAAGTAGTGATTGACATGACAGAAGGTTATCTATTACATAAGGGTGAGTGGTGGTAAATGTTAGTGAAACTCGACCTTGATAAAGCCTGTATCAAATACTGAGTGTGTCCTGTGGGGTTTCTAAGCATGAACAAAAGCCTCATGGCTCATTCTGACCTGTGATTGACGCACAGATTTTAAATATCTATGGCCTTCGTTTGCCCCTCTCCTTATCTGTGTTTTGATATATACGGTCCTTGAAACGTTTGGGCACCTCTGCTATAAACCAAATACAGTTTTATATTGTGACATTTGAATAGAAACCAAAGTATTGAGCAATGTATTGAATCCTTGAATGTTACTTACTGATCTCATAGTAGAAGTAAAGCATTGCAAAGGCTATAGTATTAAAGTTCATATCTGAAAAGAAATTGTATTATCCAGTGAGATAAGGAGAAAGGGTCCGTTTACACTGTCACCATAAGCATTGCATCATTTTCTTTTGATATTACTCAGAGCAATAGTAGGTGTTCAGTAGCACCCTTTTTGTGCTTTTTCTACTAAGTGTGAGTTTATACAGTTATAAAAATGGGGAGAAATAGTATAAATAAGATGTCTGTTTTCAGATTTGTTGTTGTATGAGGGTCATATTACTCAGAGTACTCAGGTTTGGGCCACTTTCTTCCAGTGTCAACTCAGCCTTAAGTATCAACTACCAGCAATAGGAGAAGAGGAACAAAAAACTACAGTGACAAATGGATATTTTTGTATTCTTGTGCTTATTTATTGATGTCTGTCATCTCACCTTCTGATTTCCTAATTTATTATAACTTGGCTATTTATATGAACAAAGCTTTTAGGTCAGTTGAATGTTATTTATTACCCTTGTGTGTTTGTAAATGGGACATTTGAAGAAAAAAATGAACTTTTTTTCTTTATGTTTTGGTCTGACTTAAACTGATTATGTGAACAACTCTTCTTCTCTGAGAAAGAGAAATTGTCAAAGAAAAAATGTCATACCAGTAATTTAAGAATGTAGACTTAGCCTCTTTGGAAGAGGAAATATGCTCTTCTGATAGTTCAGTTCTAGACAATGGATCAGTCTCATATCCTTGTGCGCATAGGCCCGAGCCAATGTAAATAGACAGACACGCCGTGGGGCTTGATTGTCTTCTCAAACCATGCTGGGGATTCCTGCTCTATGCTTTTAGCTTGTATTGCTGTGTGCATGTCAAAGCTTTTCTTTGCATGGCTTTCGTGTTCTTGTTCCATGCCAAACTCACTCCTCCTCTCAGCCTTCACGGAGCCACTATAAACTCCCTTTTTCAAATGTCGGATGCTCCCACTGTCCCAGGTTTCTCTCTCTATGTCTGCTTTTACCTTTGGCCTTTTTATTCTTTTTTTTTTTAACTGTCCCTAAAGCCTTTCCCTTTCTCCTCCTCCTTATCTCGTGCACAAATTTTGGAAATGATGCTTCCTTTTTGACACTGTACCTCTCTCTGAAGGCTCGGAGCTCTTGGCTGTGTCTGCCTGTGGGTGGATATCAGTACTACAAAACACAAAGCAATACCCTGTTGTACACCCTCCTTTGTTTTCTACTATGGGAAGTTAGCAGCACTACGGACAGCTGACCAATCAGAGGCCTCCGTGGTCTTCTGTCAGAGCAGGAAAATAGACTGATGTAATCCCCATATGACATAACTGTGAGCATCTTCAGTGCTGAACAATAAAAATCATTCAGTTCATTCTGGTGGCTTGTTTTGTGTGTGGGAAGTAGGTGAAGATACGGCGATGATTCAAAGTTTAGAAATAACCGAGGAATTACTGAAGGAATCAAATGGATGAGTAAATTACGACAGTGCAAAAACAATATAACGTATATTTTGAAACACATCTCAGCTCTGGTGTTGTGTCTGCTACTTTGCCACAGTAGCAGTAAACATGTCTAGCTTTAATTTTGTGTATTTTTTAGAAACAATCTTTAGCTGTAAGGTTGTCTGTAATATGAATGTTTAAATGATTTACATTTTCAGGTCATGGTCTGTCTCTGTAGGTTTACTGTTTTGTAATCCAGTCATCCACAAATGCTCGCTAACTCTTTTAAAATGACACTATTTAACAATAATAATCTGTGCATTCATGTCTCTTTCACAAAAAACATTCTCTATACAGGACCATCAAACAGAATCACATTTCATTATAGATTTAGAGCAGATTATTGGAGTTCTTGTACCAGAACTTTGTATAATTTATTATACATCAGTTCCCTCTAGTGACTAAATTTACTCATTGCACCTTGACTTTACACATTGCGCCCTCTGTAGGACGCTGTTTGTAACTATAGACACAAAAGGGATGTGTATATACAGACAATGAGAGCCAATCAGAACATCTCCAGAAGTCACATGTCCCTCTGCAGCTGAAAGTGTTCAACTGATCAGAGTTCTGGAGACGGGAGCAGGTGAAGACCACTTGGACCATTCGGAAAAGTCACGTGTAAATCAGGTCCAAACAAGCCTGGCCCGTCACGACTATACACTTAGAATGGGTCAGGTCATCACTGGTCTAGTGTAAGATACATCCTCTCATAGTCCTAGTGCCCTCTCTGAGGAGAGTACTTGGAGGGGGCTGAGAGATGGGGGAGTCCCGGGCTGTGGTGGAGAATCTGTCTCTGTGTTCACAGACCATCTCCCTGGAGATTCAGTCATCCATGAAAACTGAAATTGGTAAGTAAAGTTTTAAAAAATATTATTAAGGATTATAAGGCCCATACTAATAATCAATGTATTACAATCTTCCTTCCCCTAATATTTATTCTATAGCATTGATTATTGCATATGAGAAAATATTCTTTCAAACAACTGTTGTCTTTACAATTTGGTCTCATCACAAACCATGAATGTATTTCAACTACCTATGAGACCACCTCATATTTACAGAATCTATTGGATGGGCCTTATTCTCACCACTGAACCTGTGATCATTTATATCCCCAATGGAGATCTGCAGAAAAAGTAATTTCCCTGGTGGATCAGAGTCAACATGTTGGACATGATTATTTGATCCTTGTCAAAATGAAGTCCAATTCCCAAACTGCTTTAACATGTCAACTTTGAGTTGGCTATTATTTACTAGTACTTACTTCCCAATAGGCAGGGGCCAACTTAGGGGCCAGTGGGCCCCAGGGCTATGAGACCCTAACCTGCAATATTTCAACATTCAATAAATTATAATAACAAAATTTAAATAATCCAAAACAAAAACAACTTTCATTTGAAAACTTATAAATAATAAAACTTTGTAAAAGAAAAAAAAGTAGGCCTAACTGAAGAGTCAGGAAAGATTAGTTCTTAGTGATAGGCCCTCCCACTCTGTAGGCCCAGGGCTGTAAGACTTTGTGTGAAAACTGTTCCAAAAGGAGCTATGACAAAGATTATGAGGATCACATATGCCTGTGATCCTCACGTTTCTGATAATAAAATAATTGTCCAGAGTTTATGGAGATGGCAAAGTCATTTGAGTCCATGAGGAGGCGCTGTTTAGCCGCAGAGTCTGAGTTAAAGAAGTATAAAGAGCTGCTGGTGAAGTCAGATGTGGCCAAAGCTGCGCTGGATGTGAAACTGAAGCATGTGAGGAACCAGCTGGACCTAGAGATGCAGAAACGACTAAGAGTTGAACGGGACTTCCAGTACCTGGTGAGAAATACTACAAAGTACATCAAAATACTTATAGTACACAGTAGAATACTACTGTATTACAGTCTAGGTTGGCCTTCATTCATAGATCAAATGGATCTAGAGACAAGAAATGTTTTAAATCCTCTGTAGAATCTGTATTCACTGGCACTGTGTTGTCTCTTTCTCCTTCTCATTGTTTATAAATGTTTTTACCTCTAAGTGGTGAGTCTGATGTTGTGTCCTGTGCTCCTCCTGCAGCAGAGGCAGATGCAGCTCATGTGTGACATCCTGGTCCAAGACTCGAAGTCCAGCTCCTGTTTAAATGAAGAGCAGAAGTCTCTCCTCGCCACGTTTGAGCACAAGAACCACACCAACACCATCCACAAAACAAGCAAACGGTACCAGGAACGAACTGGATCTGACCCAGGTCTAAGCCGGGTCTAACTGTGGTTCTTTTTGTCAGGTTGTCTGTAATCGACGAGTCCTCATTTCTGTCTCACTCGGATATCAGCTATGACCGAACTGATGATGATGTGGTATTTTTTATTTATACAATATACAGTTTAAAAATGCTGTGAAATATGGACATTTAAACCTAAGCAACATGAAAATCTACACAGTTCTGATTGTTAGGGCTGCACAGTCAAATCAAACATATATTGCACGTCTAATTGCAATACTTCAGAAAAACTGTTAATATATTATTTTTTCCCCAAAATCGTAGCCCTACGTGGTTATTATGAAGTTCTAACCATGGTCTTGGTTTCAGGACTTGGACTCTACAGTCATCAAGCCCCTGAAGTCCAGACCCAGAGAGAGACGGGTCAGAACCTTTCCTTTTCATCACAAAAGTCCATCAAAGACATACAGCTGATGAAGTAACCTGTGTTTCTGTTGGTCAGCGTTCTTCAATGGGTGTGGTCTCCACTGCTTATGGGCCCATGGGAAGGAAGCTTAGAACCAACATCTCCACGGAGATCCAGACCCAGGTTCAGGACAGGATGCTTCTAGATAAGGTAGAACTCTCCTCTGATACAGTGTCATGTACCAAAGTGTTCTTCAGTTTGTGTTTGTTATAGCGGAAGCATAATGGTTTATTGATATTGGTTTAATTCTTCTTGTGTTGTGGAAACCTAAGAGAGATTTATAAAGCCAGAAAATATCTATTTTTATGTGTTAAAGAGGTTTTATACTATTTAAACATGTCTACTTTCAGGAGGTGGAAACCATTGTGAAGGCGTCGGTCTGCACTCCAGAGTCGTCTCAGATCCACATGGTGGTGGGGATTATGCAGGAACAAAACCAAAGATCCATACTGGAGCCGGCTCCAATTGATGCAGGTACTGGGCTCTGATTGGTCAGCCCTGTCTCCCTTTTCCTCTTAATAGCCTGGTTCGCTCTTCTCCTTTGATCTTCTCTGATTGGTTGCTTCAGTCTGTCCTTTCCTCAGAATCATCTGTAATGATGCACTTTTCCCCACCCATTCCTCTAGAATGACAGAAGTTAACCAATCAGTTCGACATAAGGAGATGGATTTAGTTACATTTTTAAAAATTAACTCTTGTTAGAATGTGGTTACCTCATCAAAAACATACCCGAGTTACTGTGTTTTGTTTCATTCACACATACTTTGAGTGATCCTTTATTATTAGTCTGTCTGCATCTCCAAAGCTTAAGACATTCCACTTTGTGATGTCATGTAGTGGTAGTTTTACAGTTAACAACTACCTTTTACCTTTTATTCAGTAGATTGACAATTCCAGATCTGAAATTATGGGTCTTTTAAACACAAAATTGTACTTTTTTTTTTCCATATTGCTCCGTCTCATTTTCCAGTTGGTTGGTTTGTTTTCCCTGTAGACCAGACATCGGTGTGGTGTCCTTCTGAGGAGACTCTGGAGCCAGAAACCGTGACCCAGACTGAGAACTTCTTCAGGACCAACTCCAGCTCCAGTACCTTTTCAAACAGCTGCAACAAAACCCCCATCCAGACACCCTGCAAGACCGACCACAATATGAAGACTAACACAACTGGCACAAAACACGTGTTCATCTCCAAAACGGTACCAATTGTTCAGTCCTGGTTTAGCCCTGGTTTAGCCCCCAGTTTAGTCCTCGGCTGAGTACTAGTGTGTACCTGTTGTTGAAGGTGATCCGTCCGGAGTTGTGCAGTTGCTGTGGGAAGAGGATGCGTTTTGGTAAAGCGGTGGTGAAGTGTAAAAACTGCAGAGTCGTGGTTCATCCCGAGTGCAAGAACAAGTGTCCCATGGGCTGCTCCTCAATCCGACCTACTGCAGTGGGACCTCAGACCAAACCAGGAACACAGATCAAAGTGAGTTCAGACTGGACCAGTTTCACTAAGTTTTTGTATTATCTAATGAAGTAATATTTGAAGGTTTATGTTTATCTTTGGTGGAACATCCATGTTATAAAAATGTGTCTGTCACTTGGAGTTGCCTGGAATGTTCCCCAGTAAGCATTAAACGGGTATTTTTAATGCTTAAAAAAAAAAAAAACTTGGATGCAGTAAATGTGGTCACCTCTACTCAAAACATCATCTTGTCTTTATGGAGATAATGCAATACTGTGAAACATGCCAGGCAAAGCATAACATCTCCATTTAGACAAAGTTATAAAACAGAAAATATCACTGTACTGTTGTCTGGGTTGTTATTTTGGTCCAGGGCTCACTGGAGAGCTTCTGTCCCACAGAGCGCCCCAGAGTCCCCCTGCTGGTGGTGGAGTGTATCTCAGAGATTGAGCGCCGTGGTCTTAAGGAGGTTGGTTCTACCTTCGCTTCTTTTCTCCTGGTTTTCAGATATTTTTATTCTCAAACAGGCTCGTACAGCTGCACTCAAACAGTGAAAGATACAGGACTACCTTCATACCATACTCCATACACCTGCACAGCATACAACTCACCCATGTTATAGATAACCCCATGTAAATCTGTTTCATTTTTGCACTGTTTCTCGTTCATCTTCTTTTATATAGCTGAGATATATCTACTATATTACTGTATTATTTTTCTTGTACATATACAATAATTAAGCTGAATACTTATTGCTATTTTTGTGACTTGGAATTTATACCATTTTTGTTTTTCTCTTTATTATATTGTGATGTGTGAACTACTATGTCCATATAATTCCCCATGTGGATGAGTAAAGTTTGTCTAAGTCCAGGGCCTTTTCCTGTTTGTTTCAGAGGGGCTTGTACAGAGTTCCTGGTGGCGACAGGGCAGTGAAGGAGCTCAGAGAGAGGTTTCTTTCTGGGAAAACTGCTCTGAATTTGGGGAAGGTGGAGGATGTGCACACGATCTGTGGTCTACTCAAAGACTTCCTCAGGAAACTCCCAGAACCTCTCGTCACATTTCGTCTGCACCCACTTTTCGTGGAGGCTGCAGGTGATAAGAGCAGGTCAAAAGAGCGCATATGTATTTTTAAAATTATAATGGACTAATCTGAATGTGTCAAAATGCTTGTGCAGTTTTACTTATCATTGAATACACTTGTTTGCCCAGAGTTGGAGAATGAGAGTGGAACTGTGATTCTCTACAAAGCCATCTCTGAACTTCCTCCACCCAACAAGGACACTCTGGCTGTCATCCTGCTGCACCTGCACAAGTACTTGCATGTTACATGACCCATGTTACACTATTTTCTACATTACAATCTGCATTATAAGGTTTTCTCATTAAAAACATGTTTAATGCACAAATCCTGCATATTTAGAGTGAGTTTTTCTCAAACAGAAAACACTGTTCCTTGTGATGTCATGTGATAATGGAGAATACAGGATAATGCTGTGTTTTTAAACGCCATACACCTGTGATGGAAATGTATACTGTGGAAAGATTTCTCTCAATCTGTCTTTGTGTAAATGTGATTTCTACCTGAGACCAGAGCAGTCATTAGCATGTGTAAAAGCTCAGCAGAGAACTGTCTCCATAGTCAGGAAGCCCTTTATTGTGCTACCTGTCCTCAAATGTAAGTTAAGTTGATTGATTAGGTTTGCACAAATCTGTGAGCAAAAGTCACTCTGCTATAATATGTATGTAACTTGTCTTTATGTATAAAGAGCTCAGATGCTCTGGGGGGTACGCTGGGTGAATGTGGTAGGGACACACTGCTGGTGAGGAGAGGCTGTTGGTCTGTATTCTGTCTGTATTCCAAAAACTCATTGGGTTTTGCAAATGGATTAATTATTTTTTCTTCAAGATCTAAATATTTTTTTCCACCACACACCTTCACTAGAATCAATTAGATAAATACAGCCCTGGTATTGCCTATCTCTATTGAACTAAAGGGTAAAGCAGGGTAGCTCTTAACTTAAACTACTGTTTCATGACATCACAAGGTGAAACAGAGCATATTGAGCTTTGGGGATGCTGTCAGACTAATAATTACTCAAACGTGTGTATGAAACAAAATGTAACTCCAGGTATGTTTTTGAAGAGGTAACATAATATAAATAAAACTGTCTCACAAGAGTCAGTTTTGCATAATATAGGAACTTTACCATTTTCATTTTATTTGTATTTGTGCATGTGTCATTTAGTTTACCCACTTGTATCCTTTTTTCTCCTTTTTATCTATCACCTCGTCTCCTACTTCCTTGCCACTTACGTGAATCTCTCTTCTCCTAGAGTGATGATGAGTGCCGAGTGCCACATGGACCAGAATAACCTCTGCCGGGTTTTTGGGCCAACGTTAATAGGACATGCATTAGCAGAACCTTCTCCAACAACAATAATGAGGGACACAGCCTCTCAACATAAGGTCAGACCAAAACCTGTTCAGGAACACAAAAGGTCTAATTTTAGGCCAGTAAAAATCCCTTTAGGCCTATCCAAAATTCTCCTGACTCTTTCTTGCAGGTGGTGAGTCGGCTGCTGTCCATTCCTGTTGATTATTGGAAAAGGGTTCTGTCTCCAACTGGGCAAACTCCTACATCTGCTCCCCCATTCGTCAGTGGGACCCCAACCTGTGTAGAGATGACCAGTCAGGATGAAGGACCCAGTATGTGCGACTTTATTTACATAAAACTCATCCTACTCAATAAAACATATATATTTTCAACACAACTTGTTTTTGATGAGGAAACACTATAACATGGATCAGAAAACGGCGTAATATGGGTCCCTCTAATTATAAATCTTGCGCAGGTCGGTTGTTCAAGCCCCTGACATCTCCAGAACTGAGCTCGTACAAAAACCGCCAGGGGTCTATAAGAGGACGGTTACGTGACTTGGGACATGCCGGCAATGTGTAAGTCAAATTCTAATCGCAAATCCTGAAAACCTCATCCAGTCCAAGTCAGAACTGTTTTTGTTCACACAGGGGCCGAGGTGATCCCAGCAGACGCTTTTTCACATCTCCAAGTTGAACAAAAAAAGTAATCTACATGAGCTGTATGGAAAAGTACATTTTAAAAGAAAAGTAAGTTATGTATATTGGAATAAATAAAGTGTTTTTGAACTAGAAGCTCTGTTTTTCTTTGTACATTCAATGCAAGACGGTGTGTTTTTAACTTAAAGGTGCACTGTGCAATGTTTCTGGTGGAGGGTCTGCTACATGTCACCATGGAGATGTTATTGCTTTGCCTGGTGGAAAGTTCCATGGTATGACATTAAACATCTAGCATTTATTCACTATTGCTCAAAAATACAATAATTCCTTCACAGGGCAACCCTCCACAGATCTGAATTGTAATGTAGTGTAGTGCTGTAACCTAATTATCTCTTGTGATGGATAGGTTTAATCTATACTGTGGAACAAAGACACAGCAACACGTTTCCATAGAGATAAGCTGGCGACGAACTCTGCACTCAAAATGTTACGCAGTGCACCATTTTTGTATTGTTTTGTATTTTGACTCCATACATCACAGCAGATCATTAAGGAGCAAATTGAGTTTTGTGTTTACCTAATTTAAGTCTTCAATATATATCTTGCAGCCCAATAAAACTGCTACATTAAAGATGCATTCTAAAGACTTTTGTGTAGGTTGTACATCATGATTTGAACCTCAATATTTGTATTACTGAATATAGACTTATAAAAATGTATTAAAAAATGTCACTGAGCACCAGTGAGCGCGTGAAACCGTAGTGGGCGGGCACAGCGGGTGTGGGTGGGGCAAGAGCTCCTTCCGCAAACCTGTCCGGACAGAAACAAGTGACACCGGCATGTCAAGCATGCGGTTTGTCACTAAACTGGAGATTAAACTGGTATTTTTATCTATACGGCCGTGGCACGTATAGGTTGAACTTTTATGCTGGTATAGCTGTATATTTCTGATCATGATAGTTCTTTAATCCATGTTTGTAGAAGGGCTTCAGAGCGCGCCTCCTTTTTGTTAATTCTGTACAAAGTGTACTATGGACTCAACAATGGATTTGGTTGTGAAATTAACTAATCAAAGTCAAGGAAGAGATCGCATTTTTCGGTAAGTCTAATTCTGTTTTTTTTTTTTTTTTATCTTAGTATTTCCAAGTAAACTGTTTACAAATGTGTTTGCAGGACGACCCAGTATGCGTGCGCTCTCTGCGCGTATCTGCTCCGGCACGATCCCAACAGAAAGGAGCTGGTGGGAAAACTGAAAAGTTTGGAGAGCAGCATGAGTTCTGGAAGAAAATGTAAGAATCACGGAAATTATTAGATGAAATTATAATCCCAAAAAAGCATTTGGATTCATCTTGGACTAACGAGGTTACAGACAAGGATTTTATTTGTAGCAAGTGTCAGACCACTGCTACTACATTGTATCCTTGGTCCTGTAAGTGATGGTGACTTTACAAGAATGAAAATATGTTTTGTCTTGCGCTCAGAAATGTACATCAGTAAACTGTCATTTGAGCAGTAGGGTAGAAAAGTGTTCAAATTAAACCTGGCCATTCTCACTATTTCATACAGACTTTAATAGTAACGTTTCTGAGCCACTTTGACCTGGTTCATTGACCTTTGTGCAGAGTACTAGATTTTTTTTTTTTTTTATAAACAGAATTACCCTTTTCTCTGCCTATGTCCAGCTGGCCTTTGGACAGGCTCTCTGCTGTGGTGTGGTGTGAGGAGTTGTGTGTGATTGGGTGACAATGAACAAACAATGGATCATTCATTGAACAGTTCTACAGGAAAAAGAAATGGGACATACACAGTGGAAGGACACAGGGGGTGTTATTTGTAAACCTAAGGCTTTTACAAGACCTAATGGCCCAGTAAAAAACAATAACATTTTTGGAGTAAATATGTCACTTATTGTCTCTATTAATCCATAAATTATTATGCTCTGCCCTAACCTTCGTTCCTGTTCTTTGTTAGTGTTCAGACTGGGGAACACACTGAACTCCATTGACGCTGCCAAACGGACCGTGCTTCTCACTGACCCGGTGCTCCGCCTCTCACTCACCATAGCCAACTTCGGCCGTGCTCTCTACTTCATATGTGACAACTTACTTTGGCTCCGAAACGTGGGGCTCATCCGCAATATTGACAAGGAAAGCTGGAGCCTGCACGCGTCACGATGCTACCTCCTCTCTCTGATTATGAACCTTATCAGAGATTCTTATGTAATTGGCCAGTTAATGGTCCAAAGAGCCAGAGATAAGGAGTTTCAAAGGAAGATGGATGAACATCTCACAGAGAGCAGTGAAGTAGCAGAGGCTGTGGTACCTCAGTTAGATGCACTGATTTTTCTTCTTCTCCAAGTTATCAAATCTCATCCTGCTGTTGCCCTGGATACACTCAAAAATATATGTGATCTCTTTATTCCTCTGGATAAGTTGGGGATTTACCAGTCCAGTGCAGGGGTGGTGGGGTTCTGTGGTCTTCTATCTTCTATAATTGGAGTTATGACACTGGTGCGACCAAACTTGAAAATCAAACCGTGACTAAACCTTAGTTTTAAATTAATGGGTGCATTTGCAGCAGTTAAATATAGCAAGTCTTAAATGTAATTTTATTCACTGGTCCTGCTAGAAGTGAGAGACTGAAAGTTGGCAAGATTCACCTGAAGTGCCTTTAAGTCAGCAGCTCCAGAATGGGACTACAGCAGGGCTGTGTTTCACGTGGAAATACTTATTATTTATTTGACTAAAAGGGCACAGTGCAATCATGTGAAAGTTTTTGATTTACTTTTTAACAATATGTAACAGTAAGTTTGGTATAAAATGAGAAACTGCAGAATTGCTGACATGCTGCTTTGATGAGAGTTTACGATAACAATATTGTGATTTTGTATTGTATTGCAGGACTTCCCTGAAAAATAGGATTCCATCTGTTTGTGAAAAAAAATTGCAAATACAAAGCAAGTCTTAACCTTAAACGCACAGGTCGAAGGGAAGTGTGAATTGACTAACTTGATTTGGACATGATGGAGCAATGTAACTTCTTCATGACACTCAGCTGGACACTGTATCATTGTCACTTTTCTAATAACTGTACTTTTTATGTACATTTTTAATAAACACAAAGTGAAATAACTCCCAAATGCACTTGTCTGATAGTGCCCACATCTGTACACAACCCCTAACTTAAATAGGCTCATGTATCCAATATAATTGCAACGTTAATATTTAATAGCATTAATCAATATACTGATATTGATTAACGTTATTGGTACAAACCGCTGTCTAATGATCTCACCATTTATCTTATATTAAAGTCAATTAAACATATCTTGAAAATCTGACCACAGACAAATTGAAACATTCTTTAAATATTATTTGAACTTATTTTGTTCAAGGCTGATTTATTGTTTTGAAGTTGAAGAAGTTGGAATAAAAAAATGTTTAAAAAATATTTTTCAAATTCCTTCAGAATACAAAGAGACATTTGGGAAGTTTCTGGTAACTTTGTTTTTGAAAAGGCACTCACAGTTGATAATTCATGTGTAGCTATTTTGTTTTGATATGTATGAGCGTTATATCACTGGATTTATCAAAACTAAATGATTGTGCAATCAATTTGTGAGGCAGTAGAAACATGCCTAGCTCAGAAATAGCCATAATGGTTGTCAGAGGGGGGAGTTAATGATTTAAAGAGAGGACTATCTTAGACCATGGGCTTGGTCATAGTCTGTGATCAGGCCCTTGATATGGGACAGTTTGTGGTGGAGGTACTGGCAGCGCCTCTTCTCATCCCGATAACCAGGGAATCTCTGAAAGCAAAAACAATTACATTTTGAGTAAAGTTCCCCGAGCCTTTGCCATCCCTGCCCCCTCCATCTGGAACTCAGGCTTTTGTCTGCCCTATCCTTGTTTTTTGTTACACTAATGTGAAGCATCTGCGAGTTACTGTGAAAAGCATTAACAATATATTATGATTAGAAAGTAAAAATGTCACTCAAATGATTCATAGAGAACTAACTGCAACCTGCTTCTTTACCTGTGAAATGTGTTTGTTTATGCATTCTTGAGTCAACAATTAATTGATCAGAGACTTATCATGGTATGGGTAAATCGTATATACATAGTAGTCTGTATTTGATGCTCTGGTGTAATTAGTTGTTACATATTTATGGAAAAAAGTATTTTTATCTATAAATGTAGGACACTAAATACACTTACCTTCTTGTACTTCTTGTACTTTTGCAGGATCCTATCTTCCATAAGCTGTAGAGAAAAGAATGATTGGTTACTTATATTTCAGACACAGAACACAAGGGCCCATGTTGCTCTATTTTCTGATCTGTTATAACGTTGTTTCTTCATCAAAACAATCCTGGGGTTGAGTTTTATTCACAGATGTTTAACACACAAACCCTGCATATTTAGGAGATGTTTTTTCTCTCAAACTGAAATCCCTGTTCCACCTTGTGTTGTCATGTGGTAATATAGGAAGTGCTCCACTGTGTCTTTAAATTTCATACACCTTAACTAGAATAATTTGGATGATATCAACCATGAAATTACAAATTTCTACTGAATGGTAAAAGGTAGCTGTTAACTTGCAAACTATGGCTTCATGCTTCACAAGGAACAGAGTATTTTGAGCTTTGGAGATGTAGACAGACTAATAATAAAGGATTACTCAAATGTGTTGAATAAAAAAAAACAGGAAACAACTATTTAAAATGCAAAATATAACATCATATTTATTATTTTACAGTCCTGACTGGGAGCTGCCAGCGTGTAGTACCTTGTATTCCTGAGTTCCTGGGGAGAGGGAGTTGATCTCGGAGGCCAGCTGCATGAACATGTCTGTGACTGTCCTGATGTGGTCGTGAAGGTCCCTGTACTCACTGTACTCGGCACTGAACTCCTCCTGGTACTGCTGCCTCTGCTCCATCGAAGTCACAGGTTGGTATTTTCTGGAAGGACAAATTTCAAATCTGTTTTTACACTCAATGTCCTGAAGATGGCGCCACAGATCAGTACAAATACATAGTAGAAGCGCTTATGTAGTTGTGAGCGCTTCCAGACAGCAGAAACACACAGAAGGGCAACATATATTTTGTGTTTTGGCAGTGAGATAAGGCCAGTGCATTTTGTGACTTACATTAAATAGTCAGGCAGTTCCTCTGTGATTCGACAGTCTTGTGTGTTCTCCTGCTCCCCTTCTGTGAACAGCAAATGTAAAAGTAAATCCTCAGCTCAGTCACATCTCAGACCTGTGGAGGTGCAAGCCCACTCCCAGTAAAAATTCAGGGGTATATTTGAGCAATGAAAAGACCTGTACTTAATTAGATGTGAGATGCAAAAATACCATACTGTGGAAAATTCTTGGCAAAGCAATCTCCATTGAACCAAAAAGATGAATATTTCCATTAGAAAATTTACAACGTGTACCTTTGATCTTGCCCGACCAGCCAGGCCTTTCTACATTCTTATTCAAATCCAGAAGGGTCTGAAATTGGACCATATAGCATGGAAAAAATGTAATCTAAACTTGAGACGATCCAACTGCAGCTGTTAATTTGTAACTCATGTCTCTCAAACGTGGAAGGCATCTTCTCTCCAAAATTCTCATTCAGAACAAAATATATAACTTCTTTCACCTGAGATGAGTAATAGTTTGGTGTTTCAGTTGTTGATTTGGGAAAAATCCACACTGTTTCTCAGTCATTTATGTTGCGTTTTCTCCTTTTTTCTGCGTAAACTGCCATGTTTGTTTTTGCCACAAACAGAGCATGGGTCTCTTTAATTGGTTAATCCACCTGTCAATCAAAGCCTTTGCAATCAGGGAGACAGGATACAGCTCCAGATTCGCTTGTCTTTGTGAAGTTTTGTCAAAGCGTGTGGTTCTGGCTGGTCAAGTAACCTTTGAACATATTACAAAACACTTTTCATACCCAGAGCTCATTATTCATTCACCCCGCTGTCATTTTTGGTGGGAACTAAAATATACTGCAAAGCATGCAAGGAATATAGCCTATATATTCTTGAATACAACCCCAAACTAATGTCTTTTACCTTTAGAGTTTTCCTGTGTCTTCTGATGTGGGCTGCTCTCGATCCAGTCTGGTTTGAGTCGTGCCCTCTCCTTCCCTTTGTGTTTTTTGTGTTTCTTTTTGTGCTGGTTGTTTGTAAACTCAGGGGGAGAGCAGGGGCTGTGTGTGAGGGCAGCTCTGGGTGAAGGCGAGCCAGGTGCTGTCCTCTCAGTCTGTGGTGAAGCGCTCACAGTGGTGGAGCCTTCGTGTTTGTGAGGGGAGAACAGGGGCGTGGATGTAAACTCCACTCTGATGTGTGAGCTCTCGGTGTTTCGAGGGGATGTGGTGGTGTCCTGGCTCTGATCCACTCTCTGTTTCTTTGGAGTTTTACAGTTCAGAAAGGCAGGGTTCAATGGACGTTTCTAAATGACAAATAGAAATGAAAGTTTACTTAGGATGTGGTTTTTGTGTGCTGCCAGTGAGTAAAATGATACACTAGAAACAAAATGGTGTAAAAAGTTATCTAACTCTGTTCTGTTCAAATGAAATATTACACCATTTTCTGATCTAAGTTATAATGTTTCCTCAAAAACATACCTGGAGTTGTGTTTAGAATCATTTCAATAATTTCAGTCCTTTGATTGCCAATCTCTACTGATCAAAAGGTATAAAGTAGCAGTTAATTTGAAAACTACCACTAAATGACATTTTGAGCTTTGGAGATGTGACAGACTAATAAACCAGGATTACTAAAACATATGAATGAAGCAAAACACAACTCCAGGTATGTTTTTGAGGTAACAGTATTATAACATGGTCAACAGAGTCAGAGTTTTCATACATTAAGATTTAAATAAATAAATGTGGATGCTTAATACAATGGGATAAAAATATTTAAAACAGATTATGGAGTAGAAAAACAAAGGAGTAATACAGTTTAATCCAATTCAATTAACTATATCGAGATTCTCACCATCAACAGTTCTAAATGCACCATATCAAGAGTAAAAAAAGCGTTTAAGTCATTACCACAGTCTTAACCGGACTGAGCTGAGAGGGCGAGTCTCCGGGAGCTCTGAAGGAGGAGTGTTTGGACTGGGGACTCCTGAGCTGCCCCATGTGAAGAGGTGGATGTTTCCTGAAAAGCGATGAATGACGATTATTTCATCTAGATTAAATTAAACTATTATTCCTTTGCAGTGACATTACGGTGGGGGTGTTCTACTTGCATTTCTGTTGTTGGATTGCTCAGCAGTTATAATGATATGATGCAACAATGAAACTGCACATTTTCAGGAGCCTGTGATCAATATAAGCGCTCAGGGTCTTGCTTGGGTGTTTGATTTTCAACAAAAAAGGTGAAGGTGACGAACTGAGAAACTGCCCCTTAACTTGTGACTGAGACTTATTTAAGGACACAATTCATCTCACCTCTAGTTCCAAACACACTCTTTCTGGTCAAATTGTGTTAAAATAAAGCTCAGACTAAAGGTGCACTGTGTAACATTTTGGTTGGGGGTCCGTCACCTGCTTGTTTCTAGGGACATGTCATTGCTTTGCCTGGAATGTTCCACAGTATGACATTAAACAGCTCTACCTTTACATTTACTAAATTACATTGGTTTTATTGCTCAAAAAAAAAAAAAAAAAAAACTAGAAAAACAGACATTCTGACTGTGAGCAGAGTTGCTTCTCCACAGATCTGACCTGTAACTTGATCTGGTTTGTTCTCCATGAAAATAGAATGGTTTAATGCCAATTCCAGATGAAGCAATAACATAACAATAACATGGAGAAAAGCGTTTGATGAACCCGCCACCAGAAAAGTTACACAACGCACCTTTAAGTATTGACCATAACTTGAGTGCGAGAGTTTCAGACAGAGTAGTGCGTTCAGTTAGCTCCACACTCCCAGTTGGTGACATCAGTTGCAAAGTATTGTGTGCAAGTTGTTGGACACAGAAGTTTCTTTCTTTCTTTCTTTTTTTTTTAACAAATCCTGACTGATTTAGGATATGCAACGTTTAGAAGTGTTTTGCTCAAAGACACATAGAGGCTATAGTATTTTATATATATAGTGTTTTATTGGTACATTATAGTGATACCCACCGGATGAGCAGCCTGTGGATCAGCTGTCTCTCCTCCTCCGTGTACCCAGGCCAGTGTTTCTGGACCTGTCTGTACAGCTCCTCCTTCAGAGAGTAGCTGTGGTCTTTTGGATTCAGCGTGCCAACCTGAAATATGACAAATTCTTTATTTTCCATACGCTGCATCAATACTTTTTACTTTCTCAATTAAGCAGGGTTATGGAAAGCACCATAAACTTTTGGACAATGTTAGGAAGTTATAAATACATGAAGCATCTCTCAAATAATTTACCACATGCACATGTAATGTTTTGTTTTCTTCATTTTTCTTTAGGTTTACAGAGAAGCCTCTACTACTACATCTTGGAGCAGGGCAGCTGGACAGTTCTGAAAATGGCTTGCAGCTAGCAGCCAAAACAACTCAACAAGGTAAATCCATCTCCTACTCTGTACTGGCTTTAAAAAGAACCCAAGTGTAAAAAAAATATTTTTAATCTAAAATTAAAAGCAGTTACAACCATTCTGAGAAGCAAAGAAAGAGTTAAATGTAAGTAGTCTAGACTGAGAATTTGGCTGATGTAAAAAAAAAAATCAAGTCAGAAAGTAAGTACAGACACCTGCTCTAAAATATAATCCAAAAATGTTAGTATTTTGCAAAATTGGCTTTTGAACGTGAACTAATCTATGTTAGAATGTTGTTAAAAGCATTCAAAACTCAAAGTTGTGTTTTATTCACACATGTTTGTGTAATCCTGCATTATTAGGCTGTCTACATCTCCAAACGTCAAAATGCTCTGTTCTACATTATGATGTCATGAAGTGGTGGTTTTCAAGTTCACGGTTACTTTTTACCTTTAGTTTAGTTTGAATTGGTAATTCTAGGGCTGAAATTATCCAAATGATTCTAGTAAAGGTGGATGGAGTTTAAAAACACAGTGGAGCACTTCCTGTCTTACCACATGGCATCACAAGGTGGAACAGAGTGTTTTAACTCACCCTAAATATGCACGGTTTGTGTGTTAAACGTGTAAATGAATCAAGACACTCGAGGAAACAACATTATAACATAGATCAGAAAATTGCACAATATTGGTCCATACTTTTACTGACTCTTGAAATACTGAATATTTTTAAAGCTTATTTCTGGCATTGCTTCACTCATCTCACCTCATCCAGCACTGCGCTCAGATCAGCCTTATCCTTGGAGCTGACTCCTTCTCGCTCCAGGCTCCGCAGTAGCTCAGGTTTCCGGTAGGGCTTCAGGGCCAGCAGATGAATGACCCGCTCCAGCAGAGGGCGCTGTGCTGCAGGGCTGGGGGCCATGTTCCTCTTGTAATTTGGAGACAGTTTGTTGAAACTTTCGGAGCCTGGGGCCAAAGCCTGTTTCCTCTGTACCTTCACAAACTTACCTAAGAGTAAAACAGGCATTATAGATTAATTGATACATGCAAAGAAATTCATCTAAACCTGCTTTCCCTTAACACTTCATACTGAACTTCTGAACAATTTAAAGTGGGATATAGTAGTGTAGAGTTTTGACAGCAAGAAAACTTTTGAGAAATATAGAAGCAAAAATATTTCATGTACTACAACAGACTTTTCTGTTTTTAGATAGCAATGGTCATGAGTTACTATTGACACTTACAGGGCTTACATTACACTATTTTCTCATCTGTTATAATCTTGTTTCCTCATCACAAATATAATGTTTAACACATAAATCCTGCATATTTAGGCTGTGTTCCTCTTTCAAACAACCACTCTGTTCCACCTTGTGTAATACAGGAAGTGCTCCACTGTGTTTTTAAACTCCATACACCTTCACTAGAATCATTTGGATGATTTCAGCCTTGGAATTGCCATTGTCTACTGAACTAAAGGGAAAAGGTAGTTGTTTGAAACTGCTTGAAAACTAGTGCTTCAGGACATCACAAGGTGGAGCATTTTGAGCTTTGGAGATGCAGACAGCCTAATAATGCAGGAATACTCAAACTTTTGTGAATAAAAAAAAAGCACAACTCCAGGTATATTTTGAGGAGGGAACAACATTCTAACACGGCTTAAATGTTGCATAATATAGGACCTTTAAGATGTTTTGAAGTATTAGTACAAAATAAAATGATATCTTGGAAGATGAAATGATAAGATGTGTGCTGTGAACTGACCGGGGGCAGGTTTGATTTCGATGGCAGAGCGGCTCCAGGTGTCCTTTTCCACCTGGGACATGCGTTCGCGAGTCGTCTGATATGAGTCGTCTGTGGCACAAACCGTGATCTTGTCCTGGATACTGCCCCTGCCCTCCAGGAGATCCTTGCCCTCCCTGGAGAAGACAGAGGAGACAGGGGAATCTGGAGTTAAATAACTGGAATAAGATGTCCTCCAGCCTCCTCACCCTACTATTATTATTGATTCTTTGTATTCCTTGGGGGTGTGATCCTAACTGTTGGCTCTGCCCTGTCTGAAGCTCGCAAGTTAGTCTGTAAGCTTTATTTCTCTGAGCTTTATTTTAACACAATTTGACCAGAAAAGATGATTTAGCTGGAACTAGTTGAGCTGTTTTGTGCTGTTAAACAAGTCTCTCACACATAAAATGACAGTCACAAGTTCAGGGTGACCAGATTTTCAGAATCAAAAACTGTGACATTCCCGGTTTGTGCTGGTTGATAATAATAAAACTGTGAAACGAGTGCGTAATTAAGAATCATTGTTCTGCACTTGGCCCATTCATGACTAACATGTGAGTATAGCCACATTTTCTTTGTGTTTTGGTCATGTTTAAGCAGATTTTTTTGTATTTTACCTAAACAAATGACAATTACTGCCTTTCTTTACTGTTGATAGATATCATATTGGTCAAAAATAGGGACACTAGGGACATTTCTTGTATAAAACTGGGACAAATCAATGGTTTTGAATTGATCTGCTGGGGCAGGGGACACAGGGCTCAAAACTGGGACTGTTCCGGGTAAATAAGGGCGTCACCCTACACAAGCTAACTTGCATTTTGTTGAAAATCAAACACCTAAACAGGACCATGAACGCTTGTATTGATCACAGGCTCCTGAAAATGTGCTGTTTAAATTCATCTAGCATTTGAGTTTTCAGACAATCTAAAACTTGTTGGTAGTGATTGCTAATGTGTGTACTGTGTCACCATGGTATTTCAACAGTGAAAATACAGAGAAATACACGCCCAGCACGATGCCACTGCAGAGTATCAATAGTGCTGTGATTTGGACCCCTAAAGAAAAGAAAAGAATAAATAAATAATACAGTGTCTTACCCAGAAACATACTGTTGGATGCAGACAAAGCTGGACTGAGGTTTGTCTTTGCTTTCATTGGATAAGTAGAAGGAGAAGACTCTGAATCCATCTGGATACTCGGGAGTAGGAGCTGGGATCTTTAAGTACTGCCAATACAAAAACAAGAAGTGTCAGACAGCGGAGGAACCAGCTGTGAAATTCAAATATAGCTTTAAAGCAAATGATATGAGCTGTAACTGGAAGGATGTTAAGTCTGTTTGCTTATTTGTTTATATCGTATCCTGCATTATTAGTCGGTCTCAAGCAGTAGTTTTCAAGTTAACAGCTACAGTTTGCTTAAAGTTTAGTAGAAATTGGCAATTCTGGGGCTGAAGTTATCCAAAAGATTCTAGTGAAGGTGTACATTATAGCATACATGAGAAATTGAAGTAATATGGGCCCTTTAGCACTTTTACTACTACTTTTCAATTTGTTTCTTTTATACAATGTTTACCAGTGCAATGTCTTATAAGGATTCCAGCATGCCATCAGGGGGTAATAGAGACATAAAGTGGGTTGGAGGGACTTGACTCTGCCGCTTCACTTGTCGCTATAACGTGATTGATTATGAGGTGGTGGGCTGGGAGAGCCGTGCCCTGGCAGATGTGGCTGGAGCACTATAGCTGCTCTGTCACAAATGCCCAGTCATGCAGCAAAACCACAAGCACTTTTTTTTTTTGCAATGCTGACACCCCTCCTCCCCTTTCAAAACCCAACGCATGCCACTCACCCTGCCCCCATGTCTCCCCGCTCCCCACATATGCACAGTCAAAACACAACATGAAGCTACCCCACAAGGCCATGGCTACTTTGAAAAAAAAAAAATCAAAATTAGGTCAGAACGGTAAAGCTGTCAAGACTCTCATGAACTGGATGAGACATAGACTGGGGTATGAGGTTTACACTAATTAAAAAGAATCAGCAGTTCTGTGGAAAGGCCTTGTGGATGACAGATGTCAGAACAGGATAACGACAAAAATCATTTATAATCAGTGGAGAAATACTGAGCTTTGCGGGACGTTAGGAAAAATCAGATTTACAAATAATTGCAATTCTAAATAGATAATAAGAATTATGCAAGTCTAATTTGCATGTAATAGGCCAATAATAATAGGTGATGTGGCAAAACATTATCAACATTTTATTCCTCGTGTACATCAATCGACCAACAATTTTCAACTGGAATTTTGTTTTTCAGATTAAAAACAAATAAATAATGTCTCTAAATCCAAATATCCTGAAGACTCACTTTTGATCAATGCCATTTAACACATAAAATTGTAAATTCATACCCCCAAACATGTGAATTCTGCTCCAAACATGCTTTTCCTGACCAGCTCTTGATTAAAAAGCCCCAAGCTGATCATTGACAATTTGAGACGATTGGATCTCAGTTTGATTAAACCTGACTTAATTACACAGGCTTCCTCCTGGTGAGCACAACTATCACAGCATCACAGCTCGTGTGATTGCAAAAGCACCAGTAGTGAATCCGACCTGACTGTCAACTCCGCTCTGCACCCGACGCTTAACATTTAAATTCTAATTAGTGTCACTGGGGTCAGACTGTTTCATGGCGGCTTCCTTCATGTCTACGTTGCGTTACGTCGTGTTAAAAGTATGTCACGCTAAAATTTTGTAGGAATTTTATAAAAAGACAGAGGTAGCTATAGCAAACTTCACTGCCACCTTTCAAAGCATTTAATACACATTTTGTTTGGCAAGTTTGGCTCGTGTTGAAAATTTTAAAAAGCCTTGATATTGTTTTTAAGGACAAACTTTTCCCTCGCTCCACTAAAAACGTTCTTCAGACTAAAGGAAATTGTCAAAGCTGAAAAGATTGTATTCAGTGATGATATTTAACCCATTGGCCGTTGGGAAAATCTTTTATGCATGAGATAAACCAAACTATTACATTACACATGCAGCACCAACATTTCATTTGACATCACTGATTTCAACGTCAGTTTCGCGTGGCCTTGTTCTGAACTTTGGTCCCTCTGACTGCAGTGAGCGGCCTTTCTTGCATTTTCAAAGCAATCGAAAATGTAATGCAACCAGGAAGTGGAGAAAATAAAAAGTGATTCTCTTCTAAATGAATCGATTTGAACTTCAAATTCGGTTAATCAATGTTACAGATTTTATGCACTTCACTAGTACAAACTAAACAAGAAAAAGAGGAAATGTTTGACTGAAGCTAATACATATTATAAATGTATTCTATTTTTAAATATTACACCAGGATTCCATCCCGTTAAAACCTATTTCAATCAAAAATATAGTCGTTACTCTACACTCACATCATGCATATTACCACACTGCCATAACAATACATTTTATGGTTAAATAAATGAAACAAATGTTCACAAAGATACTATAAATTTTGTTAAGGAAATATGCATTTCAGTACCAATTTATTACATTACTACTATATTATTACGTTATCACAATAATAACATGTTTTCAAATAGTGCAGCCTCTCAGGATCTGTGGGTCTATGTAGATTGTTTTTGCTCCATTCACAGAGGGGGGTTGGTAAAAGGCAGGGAAGCCGAGGGGGATGTGGAGGGGGCAACAGGGGATGGGCGACTGCCTGTTATGCCAAGCAATGCAAGAAGACACCCCCAACCCCCTCCAGGACAGACAGGGCTGGAGTACCCTTTTCATTCAAGGATTTGTAAGGCTTTGTAGCTCACAGATCTAAACCAACACAAGAAAATATACCACTGATATAAACAGCTACAGAAATACAACTTGAGCAACCTAAAATCCATGTATTAATGCTGTGTAGTTTAAGCCAGTTTGCTATAATAATTAGCATATGCTGTCATGATGATGGAGCTATTTCCTCTGTTATAGGCCTACCACTGATGATGGTTGTGTCTGGATGACAATAATTACAAAATACCACTAGGCTTGATAATTGAAAGACTACAGTTTGAGAGCTTAGTGTAAATCCACACCAGGGATAATTTTGTTAACAAAAACAGAGTAGACTATATTTCTATACTGGCCAGCATACCGGTAACTACAATAATTTATCACTGTTTTGTCAATTTGAAATATTTGAAAACTAAATAAAAATGAAAAGAAAGAAGACACTATGAAGAGGATATCATGTGTTGCATCTTAAGAGGCACAATGACTGGATGATACTCTGATTTACATTAATACTATTGTATAATACAGTAACATTTATAGGGTTTGTAAAGGAAATAGAAAAGTAAGGCTCAGACATTATTCTACTCTGTCTTCAATCTGAAGCGTTTCAGTCACTGTAGCCATCTCCATGTGCTAATGGCTATCTTAATCTTGCAGCACAAACATCTTGACAAGCAAAGCACATTACAGGAAATGTCTTATGCGCATCACTAACTTTACAAAAACACTGCGGAAGCCACACTTATGTAATGTAAATGTACTCAAGAAGTCATTCACTCAGAAATGACTATTCCTACACTGAACTTCTATGTGTATCGATCAGCCTCATATGAAACTATATAACTTGAAGTTTCCAATTTAAGAAAAGACAAAACTGGTCCTTTAATAAACTATTGTGTGTGTGTATTCAGCTCTGTTTCAAACAGTCAACTCTAAATTAGACATATGTCCCACAAGTCTGTATAATTCATACTTTTTGAAAGTTGCCCTTTGATCACAGAGAAAATATCAAATTACTTTGTGAAGTATCTTAAAAACTTTTTACCCCCTGGTTTCCCTTGAAGCAGATGGTCGGCCGCTGGGAGAGGGACACCTGCAAAGAGACAAGGCTGCTCAGTCTGGGAATTGGAAATAAAACAAAAACATGCTCAATATATCATAATACCATTTACTAAACTGCATTCATTCATTTACTGAGATGTATTTGTTTTACCAGATCTAACCCATGGCTGATGTGATGAGGAAGGATGGAGGCAGGTGATTCTATTGTAACCCCTGGAAAACACTTCTGGGTGAAGCCTTCTCTCATGTGAGACCCCTACAGGAAACCTACCCTGTGGGTCTCCTCTTGCTCTCTCTTTTTCACCCTTTTTTTTCCTTGTATAAGGGGGCAGCGGAAGTTCACTGGGACATTTATCTCTCCTCTCACTCCAATCAGTTTGATCATATTTTTATGTAAAGCCTCCATTTCTAACTTTACTCAAATAGTTGTTTTCAACGCGCTCCTAAAAGGATGAAGTGAACGCGGGTCAGTTTCAACAAAGCTCCGCATGTCCCCAAACGTCTCCATGGCCTCACCTTGACGCGCTGGAAGCCCTCCAGGGTCCGCAGAGCCGTGTCAGTCAGTTTGACGTGGTACAGGCTCTGGTTCGTCCAGCCTTTGTGGGTCTGTGCACAGGAGAGTCCATACCGATGCTCCTGCCTCAGCGCTGCCATTTCTCCAAATGATGAAAGCGACATTCAGCTCATGACGTCACGCAGGGGCATCGAAAGGCGGGGTCACGGCGCGTGGAGATACGCACTTTATTTACATGCGCGCGCAAAGCGTTGCATTGCACAAATCTGACAGAAACATCCTTCAGTCCATAGATCCCACAGATCGACACAGAGTTTTATCATCTTTTTTTTCTTGGACGGCGCGAGAACAAGTTCCGCAGGTTCGTTATAAGCCCTGGTGCACTGATAATCTGAGGATTTACACTTTTAGATGGGGAAGAATAGCCTAATGAATTGCACACTGTTTTAAACTGTATTCTGAAACTGTAAAACTGAACTGCGTTAGAAAACTGAGACATAAAGTGTAGATCTTTAAGCGCTACCTCATATTTTATAATGCCTCATTTGACTCATTTTGATCCTTTCAGGACTTGATTTCGAGTGAACTCTGCAGACCTGACTGAGCAACAAGTGTGCAGGAGAACAGCCTGAGGGCCCCAAACTTTTCTGGTGGAGGAATTTCTTAAGTAATAAATTACATAATAATAAACATTACTGACAAAATAACATTTCCAATAGAAAAGCAGGTGTTGAATTCCCACCACATCGTGTGTCTATATATAAAAGCATTAAAAATCAATTAGTTACTTGCACTGAGATTTCCAAAAACACAAATTCATAAACAAATCCATGTTTACATAGACAGAACTATCTAATAAAATATATAGCAAGCCAACAGGTGTTATTGGCTTGTCAAAATAGAAAAATAAATAAGAAAAGATTTCCACACTTTAAAACACTTTTGTTCAGAACTGCACAAGGTGTATCTCACTTTCTCAAACCTAAGATTAGAAAGAATGTCTCTGATCCAGGGTTTTCCCATGCGAAAAGAATAAGGAGATGAGCCAGCGAAGTGCTAAAAGTTAAACACACATGATTTTAAATTGAAGTGGAGGTTCCGGTGCATGGCAGTGTGTAACAGTTTCACGGAGACAGTGTGGTGACAACAGTGAAGTCAATAAGAAGCTTACAGGCATTCTGCCAGATTGGTTTTTTCTCTTCTAATCCCAGAGATTAGCAGTGCACAAGGCCACTGGCTGCCAGTGCTGCAGTGTGCTGCACACTTTCTTTCTGTTGATCATTACAGTCTCAGGAGTGAAATATGGGACAAACAAGAGGTCAAAGGGCAAGGAGGTCTCATCACAACAACTGAAGCTGCATTCTCATAAGAAACATGGATGCCTACGTTTTCCTGGAGTAGTTCTGTGTTGTATATCTGATGTGCATATGTTTCCTGGATTAACATGGAGGCAGAGACAGACCTCACGTTTGAGTCAGATGAGTTGCCAGAAGAAACTTGTGATATTTCCATCAGAGACACAGAGCCTTTATGTTCAGAGGAAAACAAGCAGCTGAGCCAAAGCAGCCAGCCAGAGCAGAGAGAGGACTGCTCCGAGCACAGCTGCACCACAGAAGTATGGAGGGGACGACGGAGAGTGAGGAAGACCAACAGCTTCAAGATGGTGCGCTTCCAGGAGCCCTCCGAAGAAGAGGCTGTGTCCGAGAGGGACAGCACCACAGAGACTCTGTTTCCACTGCATGTGGTGGATGAGTGGACCACCAGCCGCTTTGAGGAGCTCTTTATGTCTGAGGAATGGCACGACATTACAGGTAAACTTTATTTCATCAAATTATTTTAACCCCACATAAATTGTAAAACTTAAGTAAGAATTTTGCAACATTACTATGTGGCTCTTTATACTTGCTAAGACTGAAGCTGGAGAAGCATTGCAATACATTTTCTTTCAAAATCTATAATTGTGACAGCAAAGTACAGAGCCAGGGGGAAAATTAATGTTTTTTTAAGAATGTAATTTTGAATTTATTTCCCATAGTCGGAGGGTCTTTAGATGAAAGTCAAATGATCAGGACTATAGTAGCCCTCATTGATGCAGCCTGCAGACCTTTAACCTACAGTATCTATGGACACAGTGAGGAGTCTTTGCTTTCTGAGGCCTATAGGAGAAAACTGAAACCTTTGTTTACGACGCAGCAGAGCTCAGTGTATAGAATTCTATTCTCAATCAGTTTAAGATTTTCATGATCATTTTTATTTTTTTATAGATTACTTTTGTCAAAATAAAATAAAATAATTCACCCTCACATTTACCTTTATCTGTAATATGAGAACACATATCTTGTACCGTATATGTTAATGAGTTTAAATGTATCCTGTGTTTCCTATCAGAAGACCGGCTCTTGAGGAAGAAGATTCTGGAGCCCGGATGCCCTCCCTGTCCCAGCTGGGGTGAAGAGGTCACCGTCAGGATGCAGGCTGTGCTGGAGGACCGCACTGTGGTGGAGAAAGACACTAAACTGGTGTTTGTGATCGGAGAGGGAGACGTGAGCCAGGTTAGACCAGCCAGAAGTCTGCTGAGTGTGCCCCCATCACTTTTATGGCTAACATCACCAATGTCACTTTTAAAGTTAAGGTTAGGGTATACTTTATTGTCCCCATAGGGAAATTTGTCCTCTACATTTGACCCATTTTCAACTATGTGCTTTGTTAATACTAATACTTTACAAACCAAAGTAATATAATGCTTTTCTTTACTAAGCAAATAAAATTTACATTTATCCATAAAGACAAAAACATGGAAAACTAACTCACTAAAATGTATTTTACTAAACTAGGCAAAAAACTAGGCACAAAAATCTTGTATGTGCCCACTTAAGTACACATAAAGCACTGTGTGTAGGGTATGGTATGTTATACTGCAAGTGAAAATATATACCAGCAGATACTACAGAAGCTTACATTATACTGCAGCATAGGTCACATGACAGTGACACAGCTGTAGTTGTACTTGTCCTTGTCCTCTGATTGAACCACAAACCCCAAGTGGAAAAACAAAAACAGGACCCCCAGTTTGGCCAGCATTCCACACTCTCTGAAAGAAGGAAATAGCATTTAGAAAACATAATATAGCAAGGAAGATATTCAGTCCATTTAACTAAAATTGGCAGATAGTAAGTATGGGAGTCCAGGTGCCCTAATATTGTTTAAGTAGTAGGCCTTTATTCTTAAAAGAAAATAAAGAAAAGAAAATATATATATATGCAGATGTGTCAATATTAGTTCAAAAGTAATAGGCCCTAAGTGCTTTGCCAGGGAGGGACAACATTTTAAGACATCACATTGAGGGTTTTATATTCTGTATGTGTACACTATTGGTGCTATGAGGACATGTAATAGTGTTGTCTTCTTGACCCCTGTAGGCTCTGGAGGAGTGTGTCCTCACAATGCAAACGGGTGAGGTTGCATTACTGCTGGCAGATTCACAGTACGCCTATGGACTTCTTGGAAGGTAAACACACTAAAAAAAAAACTTTAAATTTTTAATTCAACTTCAAGACAAAAATAGGATTTTATACAGGAATACCTTGCTTTTGCATTAATTAACTATTTAATTAGTCCAAAAGCACAGAACAGAGGTGTATCTGTTCTGTGTTAACACATATCTGGGATGTAATGGGAGCTGTGGGAGCTATGGGAGGGTATAGGTGAATGTACACATTTCTTTTCCTATGTCATACATTGAAATTAGTCTGGTAGATCTTCATTTCAAGATTGCACAAGACTGACAGTTAAATTACCTAACAAAGAGGAATCATGTTTCGTTTCCCAAGAAAAATGCTGCCAACAAAAAAGTCATTTACCCATGAAACACAAATATGCTATTTAAGCAGCAATTCTTTAGTTAATACTGTCTATTCAGGAGGAGTTGAAGTAAGGTCCTATATTATGGAAAATTTACTCTTCTGAGCTTTAAGCCTTGTTATAATGTTGTTTCTTAAAAAACATACCTGGAGTTGTGTTTTGTTTTATTCACACACGTTTGAGTTACCCCTTGTCATTAGTCTGTTTATATCTCCAAAGCTCAAAATGCTCTGTGATGTGACCTTTTGCTTTTACTTAGAGTTTGGCAATTCCAGGCCTGACATCATCCAAATGATTCTAGTGATGGTGTATGGAGTTTAAAAACACAGTGGAGCACTCCCTGTATTACCACATGACATCACAAGGTGGAACAGGATGTTTTCAGTGTTTTGAGAAAAGAACTCAACCCTCATATGCAGGTTTTATGCATTAAACATGTGTGAATGAAACAAAATAAAACTCCTGATATATTTGTGATGAGGAAACAACATTATAACATAGATCAGAAAATAGCATCATATGGGCCCTGTAAAAAAGCCAAAGTGTTTAAAATGAGCAGGTAGTTTAAGATTGCAGAATATGATGGTTTCAAAGGTAAGCCTGGTTATTTAAGTGATTAACCAACCATTTTCTCAATTAAACTCAGCATAACTACTGAATGTGGTAACGTCATTTGAAACCAAGCAATAAACCTGAAAGGCTCCCAGAGAAACAGAGACAGTATAATGGTCCTGATGTGATGTTTTGCACAGACAGCCTGACATCCCGGCCTGGGCCCCTCTTCTGTACCAGCTGCAGCTCTGCGATGTCCGACAGAAAGCAGACCCCCAGACGCTGCAGATTGCTGAGCGCATACGAATCGGCAACCACAAACGGGAGCGCGGAAACTTCTACTTCCAGAGAGAGGAGTACAACCGTGCAGCAAGAGCTTACTGCATGGGTCTAGAGGTGCTCAGCACAATGTGTACAGGTAACAGCTATCGGGAGTTATTACAGACAGACAGAAATTCATTTATACACTAGACTTGTGTTCCTAACTTTGTCTTTTAACTTCCTTTTTCTTATATTAATTGCATTAGGTTCCATTATTCCGTAGCAAAAATGTAATTGCATTGTGTTTTAATTTACTAAATGTACAGTGTCCTTCCTGAATGTTGGAAGGCGACACTAGAGATATAACAAAAAAATCAATATCCTAATTAATTAAGTATCACTACTTAAAACACTCCTAAATAGAAAAAAAAATCCCTTCCCCTGGGACGACAGTAGCTCAGTTGGTAAGAGTATTTGTCCACTGATCAGAAAGTTGGCAGTTTGAATCCTGCTCTCGAGATGAACATCATTGGCTGGCGGTCTGATCCACTGACCCACAGGTTGGTGGTGCGATTCCAGCTCCCACAGATGAATGCTGTTGTTTCCTTGCAAGACACTTAACCCAACTCGCCCCCAGTGCGTACACTGGTGTATGAATGTGTGTGCGAATGGATGAGTGGTTCCTTGATTTAAAGCTCTTTGAGTGCCTTGAAGGTGGAAAAGCGCTGTCTTTATCATTTATTAATGTTCATTGAAATTACATTCTACAATTTAAAAAAGAAAACAATTGGTATTGACACTTTTCATTAGTATTGAAATGAAGATTGAATTTTAGTATTGTGACAACAGTAGGTCACACTATTTGAGGTGACTATAGCTGACGCTAACAGATAAATTAACTGATTCATAGCAATGTTTTTTTCAGAGGAGTGAAACATGGAAATAATCTGATGACAAAGAGTCTATGTAATTTACGAATGGACAGGTGCAGTTCGGGAGGAGGAGGATCTTTCTAGTCCAGGCATCTAAACTCCTTTACAATTCCTCATGTGAAAAGACAGGGGTTTTCCTGTGGTACCTCTATAAATATAAAATGTACAAAAAGGTCTAGTGTAATCTTCCAAACAAGGTCATAAAATTATATTTTTGCACTTTTGGGGTTTATTTTATGGTCCGTTCATATTTTGTGCTATACTTGATCCTCAGCCATAGACTGTATATAAATGGACATATGTAACCTGCTAGCCGCCACATTCCAAATAGGAAGTAAGCATAGCTGCTCTTCCGGCTCCATCGACTCTTTTGGTCTTAACGTTCATATTAACCCACTCTGTATGATCCTGATGTTTTTATTTCACTTTGTTGTCCATAAATCATTTCATATTCTTAATATGGAATTGACTTCAGATTTGCCCCTATAACCATTAGCATTGTGAGATTCATTTGAGCCGAATGCTATGGGTGACGTCACACTCCCTTAGTCCACTTCTTGATACAGTCCTCAACCAAGACATTTGCAGGCACATTTTAGCACATTCTTCATGCAGTCTTAAAATATCATATCGATATCGACATATTCATTGTTGTTGTTGCCCACCACTAATGTTGAATCCTCTGATACTGATATCCACAGATGCAGCTGCAGCTGAGGCGGAGGAGGACGAGATCAAGGACTATCGACTCAAATGTCTCAACAATCTGGCCATGGCACAGCTCAAACTGGAGCAGAATGAAGAGGCCCTGAAAACCTGTGGAGAGGCACTGCAGCTGGACCCTCACAATGTCAAGGCTCTGTTCAGGAGTGGAAAGGTGGTCCTCACACTCAGGTGCAAAGCAGTGGTGAGAGAGTATGCTAACTGTTCTGTCTTTTAGCTTCTCTCAGATAAAGGCCAATATAAAGAGGCCATGGAGCTACTGAAAAGGGCCCTGAAACTAGAGCCATCTACCAAGGTGAGATAAGCACATTTACAGCCACTGTGAACATTCTCCTAATGTTCTGTCTGTGATTGTTCCATCTTCCATCACGAGGAAAAAGACCACACTGGCCTTTTTGTAGTACGTGTATATGTGAAAGTCTACAGATTTTGGGGCATACAGTAGCTGAGTGCACAAAGATAAGATAGTAAAACCTTTATTTTGTTCCACAATTGGGAAAGTTCACTGTTCAGTGTTGCAACAGTAAGTCAACAAAAGCAAAAGAATGAAGAAGAATTAAGTCAATAATCAAGAAAAAAAATACGACCACGGAGACCTTGATATTTGAAATGGTTATTTATACCACTTCAAATTTCAAGGTCTCCGTGGTGGTATTTTTCACAGTAAGGCTTTAAAGTTATGTATTTTACATTTATTTAACTACAGTTGTTTATTTATCAAAAGAAATGCCCTGAAAAGCATTCTTTGTAACTTGGCCTAGAGGCATTCCTTGCTTGTTTCCATTGCGATAGATTTAATGCCATGCTGTGGAATAATCTAAAACAAAACAATTACATCTCCACAGAGACAAGCAAGTGGCGGACCCTCCACCAGTTCAGGGCATTTAGTCAGGGACACATGTTGACAACAAAACTGCTTTTTTACCTAGACTGGTCTGAGAATATTACCACACAACCATCTCAGAAATTCTGTGGCTTTTTAAGATCAGTACTATTTTATAAACTTGTCTTTTTCAATGAAGGCGATCCACGCAGAGCTCTCTAGACTTGTGAAGCTACAATCAGGAGGCCAAGACCCCAAACCAGTCAAAGCGCCCTACACCCTGGGAGAGGGGAAGACTCCCTTCTTGTTCTCAGAGAAGACGCAGTCATTGGTGAGTACATGTACTGTGTGTAACTGTTATCCCCTAAAGCGCTTTGTTATAGCAGTTTTTCATTTCTCTTTAGGGACTTTCCTGGAAGCTTTTACTTGGGGCTCTGGTGGTGGCACTGGCGAGTTTAGTCATATCTGTGATACTGACCGCATGCAACTGAGCACACGGCTGCAAGAAGCAATCACCTATCACTGTGCTAGCACTGTTTAACTGAACTTATGGATATGTCAGAAGAACATTTGGACATTTCTAAACTGGACACTGCACTGGTCAGAGGAACACATTGCACTGTGGATGGATTTAAACCCAGAAGACTATACGATACTTGATTGGCTTTTTTATTTTTATGTAGACTTGTTATTTTATGGACAGGTTGTAGCCCCCCACACACACACCACTAGGGGGCCAAATGCCTCATGTTCAGTATTTTCCACCGTTTGCTTGAGACTCTGGGGAAGCTTGATTCAATTTATATTCAATACATCTTTAGTGTTATGATGTATTTTAGTGACTAGTATTTCTTCAAATAGTTGCCATCCAACATTGCTTTCTTATGGTCAGTTTAGAGGAGTGCTATTACTATAAAAAGAACAAACCTTTTACGTAACACAGATATAAATATAATGCATGCTATAATGCTCCATGTATATTTTCTGTGTATTTATCAAATGACAATTTTTTTTCTTATTTCTTAGTCTAAAAAGTATTTATGTAAGGGTAAAATAAGAAGTGATTAATGTATTCAAACAGAAAACTAATGTTAAAACATTTTTCACTGAGTTTGCTAACAAAAAAAAACTTACTTAGATTTACATAAAAACATGACTTTTTGCAGCTTTTGAGTTTCATTCACGCTTGAGTCAATTTAAAAAAAGTGGAACTGTGTCTCCATCTGCTGGCTCATCTTCAGTATCACAACCAGTGACAACTAGGTGAGTTCTGTGGTAATGTTTATGTATAGACTGTGACCTTTATACGATATGCAACCTGTGTTTGTGTCAGTAACTGAAAGTTTGTGGTCTCAGGACCTCCTTGTAAAACTATTTTGAATCTGTACCTACTGAACTTCAACTTTTATTCTTTTTCATAGCGGGAGGGCATCCAGATCATCACAGGGTCTTGAGTGTTCCACCAGTGATGTACTCTTCTTGGTTCCTGATGTCTGTAGACCTCTCCCTAACCACCTCTTCAGTTCAAAATCAGTTTCTCCCAAATGGACTCTTGTCACGGTATTTACTACATTGACTTATCATTCAAGATGTGAAAGCTGGAATAATATTTGCAGTATTTATCGTGATACTTTTTCTTTGCAGTAGTGGGGAGACTTTTCCCGGTTTTATGTAATATGATGAGGTTTGAGCTGTAGAGGGTTGAATTAATAACTTCTATGACTTCTAACTATTGGTTGCAGCTCAGACTTCTTAATGATACTGTGTATTTAAAGATCAGTTTACTGCCATTATCTGGCTTTGTGTCACTGGCATAAAGGTTTTTTTTTATTTTTTATTATTATCGTTTATTGCAATATTTCTCTGTAGCAATATATCATGTTTCAAAATGTGTTATCGTGACAGGCCCTCGCCCTCCACACCCTGAGAGCACCAGTTCCATCATGTCCACCTTCCGACAAGACATCACCAAGAACACTCAGATCAGCTGCCCTGACCAGGACAACCAGATAAGACACGACACCTGGAAAAGGTATGAGAAAAAGTTTAATGAATGGATAAACTGTGATTCAGAGAAGGGAGATAAATGTGGTTTTGTTTGGGACAACACCGAGTCCAGACCATAGATGGTATAAAGCAGTGGGCTAAGGGAGTGTGACGTCACCCATAGCATTCGGCTCCAGTCAAATGAAGCTCACAAGGCTCACGAACAGTTATAGGGTGAATTTGGAGCCAAGTTCCAAATTAGAAATAGGAATTTATTTACAGACAAAATAGCTAAATTACAAACACCAGACACCATCATGTAGAGCGGGTTAATACAAACATTTTAAGACCCAAATGACAAGTTTCACTGTAACATTTACAGTGAGAGGAGTTAAAATTTTTCAACGTTAAGTCAGTCGGAGCCAGAATCGATGGAGCCGGAAGCACCCCCATGCTCACTTCCTATTTGGAACATGGCGGCTCGTAGGTTAACTCTGTCCATTTATATATACAGTCTATGGTCCAGACAGTGGTGAAGGGAGAGGCTGATGTGGCTGGTGGTTTTGCTGCAGAGATGAGTGTTGCCATGTATAACTGAAACTGCAGAAACATGGGGAGAGACAGTGCATTTATATGAGGAATTAGGCTGCGTTTGAAAGGAAAAGGTGAGCTGAGATTGGTTAAAAGTGACAAATAGGTGATGGCAAATAGGAACAAGTTAGGATTCAGGCTACTGTCTTCTGGGTTCATTTATTATCCACCACTAGTAATGGTTGGTGTACCCATTAGAATAAAAGGCATTTTTTAAAAGCTCTTATTATCTTTCATACAGGTCCTGTCCAGAATATTTTTGCAATAGAAACTTTTGGATTTTGGAATATGAATTCTGGATGTATAGATTCTTATATAAAAATGATAATATATTTTGACAATATAGGGAAACAGAGCCAGTGCGGTATGACTTATATGATTATCCACAACCAGTGTTGGGAAGTAACTGAATACATGTACTGAAAATACATATCCTGAAGTGTATTCCGGTACCACCTCATTACCACCAAACTGTATTCGTTTGGTGGTAATGAGGTGGTATTGACAGTATTATCATGTAATTTTGGCTTTGTACTGCAAGTTATTAGTGAGGAAAACTTAACTTTTACTCAAATATAATGTACTCCAAATATTCAGAATACAGTACTCCGACTGGCCCATGATAACGGAATACTTAAAAAAAAAAAAACAGTTTAATTCAGGTATTCAGTATTCTGTAACTAAATACATTTTCGAAGTATTGTCTCCATCCTTATCCACGACCATCCGGATGTGGAAATCAGCACTGGTGATGTGATTAAACATGCAGAAACGGCGGAAGGAAACTTTTCTTTCTGTCTATAAGTAAGAACCAAAACGCAGCATGATGGAATGGCAGGCTCGGAGGCTTGAAGGGGAGAGAAAGGTGAAAGACAGATGAAAGTAGAGGCAGATAAAAGCGGGAGTGAGGCAGAGGAAGGAGGCACAGATGAAAGGCGAATGAGAACGATAAGAGCGGAGTGAGAGAACCACGCCGTCGAATGGAGGGAAAGATACCGTGTACAGAGAGACAGGTAACCATGGCAACAGCGCCAAGGTACAAAAGAAGAGATAGACAAAGGCTTTGGATTTAAAAGAATGAAACTTGGGAGCTGGAAGAAAAGTCATTTTTTGAGTGAAATGTGTCAGGGGCAGCATCATCCAAGCCACGGCCATAGTGGAGACCTCTAGTGTTAATAGCCTGCCGTTGATCACGAATATGGGCCAGTATACCTTCTTAAATTTGAATTAAACAATTATTAGTCCACTCTACATGTGCTGTGATTGCAAATGAGTAAAATAAGTAATTCTGTGAAGAAAGGCAGTGCAATGACAAAGTATACTATATATTCTTGATAAACAGATAGTTGTCATTGCCCCAAACTGGTGTGAATGAACTTAAGGTGTGTATACTGGGATTTGTATATAGACAGTCTGTTGGGCGTGTGGTTTTTTGAGTCCCTCGTGGCCACCCCTCTTCCTCCCTTCCCCCTCCTGTTTTTTTTTCTCTCCTTTTCGTCTCTTCTCGTTCGTCCTCTGTCTGTTTCGCTCACTCTCTCCCCACACCCCTTCTTCCCTCCACCTCCTCCTCCTCTCTCTCTTTCTCTCTCTTGATCTGCCCCCCCCCCTACGCTCACACACACACCTCCCTCCTCTCTCCGTTCCTTTTATATCTTCCTCTCTGAATGCTCTTCTCCTCTCCTCCCTCAACTCTTGTCTTTCCTCCTTTCTTTTCAGCCTTTTCTTGTTTTTTTCCCTCGCTCTCCCCACACTCCTCACAGTCTGAACACAGTGTTAATATTCTGTTTTTCCGTTTATAGAATGGGTAATCTTTCCTTTCTCTTATCATTGCATCCTGTTTTGAGCTGTTTTGATTTTGATTAAATACAGTATGAATAACCTAACAAAAATAATGAAGTCTTCTCAGCAATAAGGTGCATTGTCTGAAGCTGTGAAGTCCTGTGGAGTCTTCTGATTTGAAAGCCTATAAAAAGGTGTCACCTGTTATCTGACCTGAGGACCCTGCGTGGGTGTGGTCCTTTACTCTGTGATTAGCACAGGTAAAGCCACTGGTCAATTATATAGTCCAGTCTATGGGAAAAACAACATTTAACTGGAATATCTTAGCAAGAAACATAAATTATAGCTTCCATCTGTCAAGAACCTACTCCAAGATCTGGAGATGGGTCCTCAAGTGCTACTGTTCGGCCAGTGCTCCTGACAGGCTGCTCTGGCATTGGCTGGAGGATGGGTCAAATGCACAGGGCAAAGTACATCAAAGTCTACAAAAATATTACACAAAAAATAGGTATTTCTACTTGTATCAGTACAGTATGTTACTGGAGATGGCACGTCACCTGATTCTATGGAAATATGCAGTTAAGAGCATACTTCTGAAGATTCTCCATGGAGATAGATAAGTCTTATACTGTACTGTGGAATATAGAAGCTACATTTCCATGGAAACAAGCAAGAGGAGGCCCTCTTGCAGGCCAAGAAGTCAGGTTTGTGGAGATGCAAGCCCACTTAGACTAAGGATGCATGTTTTTTGTATTTTTATTAGTTTTGTTGTTAAAAGGTACATATCGTGGATTAAAGATGTGCATTGGGAGTGAAGCAAGGAGTCGACAACTTAAAAAAGTCTGTTGAACTAGTTCTTCTGATAACATCATAACATCCTATAGTCCTGAACTGTTTCATATAGAGAAATGCTTATTCTAATACACTCTGATACCGAGATTATTCACAAATGATGATCACTGGAATACTGGCACCCATCACATATAAGATTCTGAAAACAACTAATATGTTTAAAAAGTAGCTCATAGCATGTTCACGTCCTTTGGCCTGTTCTGTGCGCTGTGTGGACTAGTCCCTTGTTGTTCCTTGGACTCTTTGTCTTTCTTATCTTTGTTTCTTCCCTCGCTCTATATTCTCTTCCCTCCTAGACTTCCTGCCCCCCCCTCCTCCTCCTCTTCCTCCTCCTTTCTCTCTTCTCTCCACACACCCCTCCTCTCCCTCCACTGCTATCTCTCCCTCTCTCCCTCCCTCCCTCCCTCCTCTGAGCCCCCCTTTCCTTTCCTCTATCTTTCTGGTTCTCTCCGAGCTGCTGATGATTGATCAAGGTTTTCAAGGTTTGCCCTTTGCTGTTATTTAGCTTTTAGTTTATGCAGTCAGATCTGTGTATGAGTCTGCACCTGTGTTCACACGCGTATATCTATATGTATGTTAATGGACATTTGTATTATGATTCTATGAAGATATTAAGAAATGTTAAATTATTAAGTGTTTGAGTTAATTCCAACGCTTCTAAAGTTACTCAGAGGTAGATATTGTTGTCTGTGTGATAACAACAGCAAAATAAAATCAAATCTGGAGATTTAATAGTTAATGCACCCTCCCCACCACCCCCCCGTCCAGCCTTCCCCCGCATTATTTTTTCTCTTTCTCTCTATCCTCCTTTTTTCCCCGCAGCCTGTCACCACCTCCCTTCTCCTCCCTCCCCTCCCTTCCTTTTTTTCTTTCAGTGCCTTTTCTTTCTTTCAGCCTGTCTCTCTTGCTCCTCCGTGCACCCCCCTCCCCTCTCCTTCCCCTCCCTCCCTCCACACCTCCCCTGCTTCCCCCCTCCTCCTCCTCCACCACCACAGCACAGCTTTTTTTCTTTTCTTTTATTCTTTTCTTCTTCCTTCTTTTCTTCTGCCTGGCCACCCCTCCTCCTTTCCCTCCATCTCCCTCTCCTCTTCTCTTTTTCCTTTATCTTTATTCTCTCCTCGTTTCCATCCCCCCTTCAACTCCCCCTCCCTTCCTCCCACTTTATCTCTCTCTCCCTTCCCCCTCTTCTTCCTCTATCCATTTTCTCTCTCGCTCTTCTTTCTTCTCTCCACTTTTTGGCTCTCTTATCTACAGTCTAATTGGGAGACAGCATTTTACTGCAATAACTTTGAGCTCATGTCCCTACAGGTGTCCGGACTAAGACCAAGTGAGCACTGATCTGGTAGAATTAAGTGTACTTGCTTAAGTTTTATTGTGATTTATATTTATAATGAATGAAAAAAAATTAATCTGGTCTGTTTTTTACTGCTATTATTTATGAAGCTTCAATTCAATACAATTGGCCAACAGTACTGATGTATTTGAAACAAGTTCAAAATGAGTGTTTAGAATTGAAAATGGTAGTTGGTGTAAACCTTGTTAGTTTTGTTAGATGTGGTTGATTGCAGTAGTTTCATATTATATCGTTATCTTCTTGTTGTGAATAAATAAGGGAGGGACAAGTAAAATGGTATAAGCTGTGGAAGAAAAGAAGCTTTTGGTAATGAAAAAGCTGTAAAAAGAAAAAAAGAGAAGTATGAAGACGAAGAGGAAGAGCAGAAAAGGAGTGATGCTGTTGTGGAGGGAGAGAATGGTGTTGGGAAGGGGAGGAGGGGAAGAGGGGGTGCAGCCCAGTCAGTTCAGATAAGAGCAACAGTAAGAGAGGGAGGGGGGAGCTGGCCCCGCCCACTCTCCTCCTAGCACTTATAAAGAGCAGAGGATTTTTTTGACTCATTTCTGCTGGAGGATGAGATCGGTGAAACAGCTCGCACATGACCCCGGGAGCACTGTGGTGAGTGAGGGCTCCGGTAGGATGTACATGTGTGTTTCGTCTTCCTGTTGCTGCTGCTTGTTTCCTGTTCTCACTAATTGTGTGGTTTTAAGTGTCTTTGACTTGGCAACTTTAGGAAACCTACCTAGTGCACACCACAGCTGGGACACTTTCACTTTCTGTCCTGCAGTCTGTGTTTACCATTTGTATAGTTCTTTTGCTTTTGACCATGTTTTGTCCCTCCTGCCCCCCTCTTCCTTTCCTCCTCTCTTCACATGCACACATTCTCTCTCTTCCCCCCTCCTTGGTTTCCTCCCTCTTTTCTTTATCTTTCACAGTCTTGCTCCTCGCCTCCCCCGCCTCCCTCCTTCCTTCTTCCCTGTTCTGTCTCCACCACTTACACCCAGCCAGTTTGTCTGTTTCACTACTTTAAAAGCAGTCATTTTAAATGGTGTTTCTCAGCCACTTCTCACTTTTGGTTCTGTTCTGTTCGCTTTTTCGATCCTTTTCATTATTTTATCTCAGTGGTTTAGAAATACACCACACCCTGAATTTTACTTTGTGTCCTTTAGGACATCATAATAAAATATTCTTCAGTATGACAATGCTTGCATGAGGTTTAGCTTTTTTTTGACTGACAGTTGTCTATTTATTAAAGCATGACAGTAATGTTAGCATGTCTAATATATGGCATACGGAACTGTCCAGCAGTGTGCTGACCACTTGAGTTTCTACAAATGAAACTAGTTCTCTTTGTGGTGTGAATTATTCTAAGGCCATCAGAAGGAAGCTGAAAAAACAGCATGATTTCTGCTTGCCACATTAGTTTGTGGAAGATACTATGGGGAAGTGAAAGACACAACTGTGGATTCTTTTTGTATGCGCTGTTCTTTGCTCTGTCCTTTGCTCATGTGTGATGTTTTGTGCTCATTGACAGGATGCAAGAGCCTGCCCCACACAAGTGATGTACCCAAAGAAGACACTGTGTTTCATGGAAGTGGGTACACAGACTGAGCCGGTGGTGGTACTGTCCCTGGCTCAGGCTGCCGTCCTGGGCCTCATCTCACAGAATGAGATCTTCAGAGGAACTATAGCCCCCAATGGTTTCTACAATGGAGAGCCTAAAGACTGTGCCCCCCCTCCACAGGAGGAGGGCATGGAATATGAGTATGCTGACCAGCTTATTGGAGCAAACGGGGACTACTTACGGGATCCTGCCAGAGACACAGAAACTCAATGCAAAGAGAGGAGACGACCTCAGGGGAAGGACCTGAGACTGGACTGTCCACACAAAATGCCCAGCCCAGGAGCTCACATCAAAGGGGAAAGACTGGAGTGTGACAGCCACCCACCATGTACCCTAAACAGACATGGGGAGGTGGACAGGCAGCAGGTGTCTCCCAAAGAGGAGCTGGTCAGTGTCATACACACAACTTCACCACAAGATGGTGCCTCTGTGGAGGAAGTGGAAACCGAGAGGCAGGAAGAGGCCTTGAACCTGAAGATCAGTGGGGACAATGACAGTACACAGGAGAAGAGTTACTATGAGTCCAGTGAGCCGGCCTACGAGAGCTCTGAGGAGCCCCCACAGGCCGAGTATGAGGGGAGCGCACAGGCCATGCTGTGGTCTGACCCAGAGGGTCTTGCCCGACGAATGCAGATTGACCGTCTGGACATCAACGTCCAGATCGATGAGTCTTACTGTGTGGACGTGGGAGAGGGTTTAAAACGCTGGAAATGTCGCATGTGTGAAAAGTCATACACATCCAAATATAACCTGGTCACTCATATATTGGGACACAGTGGCATCAAGCCCCATGAGTGTGTGCACTGTGGGAAGCTCTTTAAACAGCCCAGCCACCTCCAGACCCACCTGCTGACCCACCAAGGCACACGGCCACACAAGTGCACTGTGTGTGAAAAGGCCTTCACCCAGACCAGCCATCTAAAGAGACATATGCTCCAGCATTCAGACATCAAGCCCTACGCCTGCCGCTTCTGTGGCCGGGGCTTCGCGTACCCCAGTGAGCTCAGGACCCACGAGAGCAAGCACGAGAGTGGTCATTGCCATGTCTGTGCCCAGTGCGGACTGGAGTTCCCCAGCGACGCCCATCTCAAACGCCATCAGGCCAGCCACCAAGGCCCGACCAGATATCAGTGCAGCGAGTGCAACAAGTGCTTCTCCTACCGCAGCCAGCTCCAGAACCATGTCCTCAAACACCAGAATGTGCGGCCCTACATCTGCCCTGAGTGTGGCATGGAGTTTGTTCAGATCCACCACCTGAGACAGCACGCTCTAACACACAAGGTAAAGCAATTCAAGGGCTCAAACTCAAGGCCTAATCACATACAGAACACTTAAATAGCCTACCACTGCAGCTAAATGAATAACTCTGATGTATTTTTTTGAACAGGGCATGAAGGAGTTCAAGTGTGATGTGTGCTCCAGAGAGTTCACACTGTCGGCCAACCTGAAGAGACACATGCTGATCCATGCCAGTGTCAGGCCCTTCCAGTGCCACATCTGTTTCAAGACCTTTGTCCAAAAACAGACCCTGAAAACACACATGATTGTCCATCTTCCCGTCAAGCCCTTCAAATGCAAGGTGAGGATCCACGAGCAGGTCTCTGTCATGTAACACCACTGTAAGAAAGGAAACTGAGCCTTAATTCTACAGCTTGTTATTAACACTGTGTATCATGTTGTTCTGTATGCAGTGCTCACACTTACACTTATGCTCAGATGTGTTGTTTTCAAGTTGGGTTCAACTGATTTCACTGGTCAGTTCTGTGGTCTAACAACTTGTCTAGTCACAGCTGCCCAGGGACAGAGTGACAGAGGTGTGGCAGGCCATTTGCCCTTACAGCGCCTGACCTCTACCCTCTACCCTCACAGATAGTCATACAAGGTGTCTTGCTCAAAGGCATAATAACAGTTAAAGCTGGAATTGATCTGTAAATCCGTCCGTCCCTCTCCTTTCGCTTTATACAGCTGGGTCGCGGGGGCAGCTATGCGCCGCTCAGTCCTCTGCACACCTGACCCCCCTATGAACCCCTCTGTGAGTGGTGAGCCCACAGGAGGGTAGACGTCATGGTCCTTGATGTTAGTTCATAGGGGTGGAGCTATAAATCTTCTGGTTTAATGAATGAAGTTAATGCCACATTTTACCAATTTTTGTTCACGCATTGCTTAAGACATGATGCTGATAGGTCTACTGCAACAATACTGTGCTTTAGCTGAAGTTACATTTATTGGGCTAAACCAAGACAATTGTTTTTTATGATATAAACAACACTAAACAATACTATATGTGTTTTAAAAGTATGAATAATTGTTTTTTTCTGTATTGATTTGTTCTTGCTTTACTGATTTTTTTTATAGGTGTGTGGAAAGTCATTCAACAGGATGTACAACCTCCTAGGTCACATGCATCTGCACGCAGGCAACAAGCCCTTCAAGTGTCCTTACTGCACCAGCAAGTTCAACCTGAAAGGCAACCTCAGCCGCCACATGAAGGTCAAGCACGGCATCCTGGATGCCAGCATCGATGGGCCAGGTGCGCTCAGGTTTTAGAACTCATTATTTTCCACAAATTACACTGTACTAGGCTTTTTATAATCAGAACTATTGCATTCACCAATACATTAATGCTATTTCCTCTTTTCTGTTTGCTGTATAATGAGGAAGCTTTTAGGATATTCTTTTCTTTTTGAAACAAAATGAAAGTTGATGAAAGTCTTTAAACTGGATGTTTTTTTCTGTGTGTCTCCTCAGAACCTTCTCAAGATGCAGATGGTCAGGAAGACTATGAGGAGAACTTTGACTACAGTGAAAGAGAAAATCGAGGCAGTATCAACAACAGCAGCAACAACTCTGCAGAAATGAACAAACTGTCATCCATAGCATATTATGGTGCCTATGGGAAAAACACAGGGCGATACAGCCTTCCAGAGATGATCAAAACGAACCAATAACTTATCTCTTTAAGATGCACAGAAAACCAGAATGCTGTTTTTCTTCTACATATTGCACATACTGCCTACACTGGCTAATATATATATATAAAAATTAAAAATATAAGTTTTTTTTCTTTTTAAGGTAATTGCTCTTAAAGGTGTCATGTGCTGCAATGCTCACTGATAAAAGTTTAAAAGTATGTTTGTGTTACTCTCATTGTGTCATGAAACATGTCCAACCCACGGGCTCCAGTCACAGAGCAGAAGTAACGAGTCAAATGTTCATCAAAGTTTCAAAGTTGAACTTACCTATGGGCTGAAAGTAGAAATGTCACCATATGGCAATATTGTCATCTCACACCATTATCCGGATGTGGTAACTTTAAAAGGGAAGTACACTGTAATATTGATCCTTTGCACAGTTTCAAAGTACCAATAAAACTGTATTAAAGGTGAGCCAGGGTATTTAGAGAATGGTTTGCACTTGTAATGATTGTTACAGGCTTGTTGAAGTCTATTGATACACTATGCTTTAGTCATTATACCCTGTGGTGGTAACGTCTGTAAGCAGCTGCCCTGGGGTAGAGTGACAGAAGCAAGGCTGCCAGTTTGAGCCATCAACCCCCCTGGCCACATTGTATGATCAACCAAAAGAAAAAAAAAATAAAAAGCCTTTTGACAAGCCCTCATTAATACACAACAGTTCCACAGAGCATGAAACTATTAGGCTCTTCAGTGAAGGTGCTCTTCTGCATGTCCAGTTGCATTTTGCAAAGAAATCATATGTGGCTCATATCAATTTTTCACATGATGCACCATACTATTTGGGCTGTGGTCCCCATATCAGTGAGAAAATATTCCAAAAACATATATTAAGTAATCAAAGTTTTACATTTGTGGGGGGACAAACACATGGCTCAGAAACCCCAGTATATTAAAATTCGTCCAACACCTGAATTCCCAACCTTTTCATATGAACTATAGTCCCAGGTGCAGAAACATAACTAGGCTAAACTGAACAGTTCACAAAGACTACATCGCACATTATACATTACTTTTCTTAGTCAAAACTTAAATACCAGCTTGACTGCCCGGCGTCCCTTTCATCCCATACTACCCATAAACGCACTGACAGCGCCATCTACTGGTGTCGAACTGACTGTACAGTGTCTGTCCCCCAAATGCTCTTGGACAGAACATCTGATACCACTGGGTAAACGACTGCTGTACATGAACTATTATGACTTCATATGAACAAATGCAGACAAATGGATGTGTAGTATTTACTATTTACAGTCTGAACATTGACATTTCACTATCAATTTTATTACATAAAACTGCATTCTCTTGACATTTTTTCTGTTGTGCTTGCCTTACAAAATGACAGTATGGGCACATTTTTATAAAGGAAACTTAATTGTTCTAGTGCAGACATGTTGTATTGGAGAGCTACTTCCTATGACATCACCTTTCCAAAACCTGAAAGCAAAGTCAGTCCTGTCCTTGTGTTCTCCTCTGACTGTACGGTGAGGTAAACCAGTCTGGAGCCTGCAAATAATGATCACTGTTAAGAGGAATTCACCGTGAGATCAATGCCATGTTACTGACAAGCAAACATCATTTTACATGGTATTTTTTCCCTACAATGGCTCCAACAATGTTATAATAAACTTGCTCTTGGTGTGGTCAAACCAGATTTATTGTTGTGGACTTCGGACAATCGTTCCCAAGGTGTAATAGTATATTACAGTTCTCACATTACAAAAATACAACCTTGAAATAATGGACAGTGAATGAGGCAGGTGGCTGACAGCTCTAAGAGCCTATAAATCCTACAATGTATAGCTTCCTTCAGTTAAACGTCTTTTTTTGACCTTTAGGTTAGAAATGAGGTACAAAAGCAAGTAGGGGCCATGAATGCCATCTTCATTTTCCGAGAGCCTTATCCAGGTTTGTTTTGATGGCGTCCAGAAAGTCGGTGGTGTTGACATAGTGCTCATTCAACTTGACGCTAAGAAGCAACAGAAAAATATATAAATTTAACAAATCTGTACATATAACCAAAAAAGAAAACTTGAAAAAACAAGAAACTCTTACTTGGAAAGGCCATGAATGCAGCCAGCAAGGTCCTTTGTCATTGTCCCACTCTCCACAGTCTCCACGCACACCCTCTCTAGTGTCTGAGAGAACCTGAAACGCCACAGCAATGCATTATATTACTTCAATATCATACACAGAAAAGTAAAACAGATAAGCAGGACTGACTTTATAAGATCAGGGTTGCCATCGAGTTTGCCGCGGTGCTCCAGGCCTCGAGTCCAGGCAAAGATACTGGCAATGGGGTTAGTGCTGGTGGGTCTTCCCTGGAGGCACAAAGTAAAAATTGGTCAAATTTAGTTTTAAGTCCTTTTTATTTTGCACACCCAAAATACTAATTTTAGCATTGTGTGCCATGACTGAAGCCATTTGAAAAATAAAGATTAGAATAACTTTTGATGTTTAATTTAAATAGGGAACATCTAATGCCCAGGGTTTTTACAAATTTTATGTAAAAAAATATAGATTATTATATACCTTAACACTAACATGATCAAGGTGAACATTTGTTGCTTTTACTTTTGGATATACCAAATACCAAAATGATTGAGGTATAATGACTCGATTGTGAGCAGAAGCCAGGATTGCAGGAGAATGTGGTATGATGTAATTTTCAAGTTCATGAAGCACTGTCTCCATAAGGTCACAGAACAAACCCTGTCCTTTTCTTCCATTACCACAAGGGGGCAACACTCTTGTATTTACACTAGCCTGACAGAAGCCTACTGACCTTCTGGTGCTCACGGTAGTGTCTGGTCACTGTGCCGTGGGCCGCCTCTGCCTCAATGGTCTTTCCATCGGGACACACCAGAACAGAAGTCATGAGCCCCAGCGATCCAAAGCCTGAGCACACATATCACCACTAACAATACCATGAACAACACCACGGAAACCAGAGGTCAAAGGTTAATAGTCTCACCCTGTGCCAGGATATCAGACTGCACATCTCCGTCGTAGTTCTTACAGGCCCATACAAAGGCTCCGGACGACTTCAGCACCTGGGCGACCATGTCATCGATCAGTCTGTGCTCATACCAGATCTTCAGCTTGTCAAACTCTGGCTTGTAATGCCTGGAATGAAACGGTCAATGTCATGCTCTAGCTTTTTAAAGGGACAGTTATAGTCACCATAATCACTACATCGACTTATCGTTCAGTAAATGAAAGCTGGAACAATATTTTTGGGGTCAATATTTAGTATTTATATTTATTTTCTGGTTATATGACACAATTTAAGCTGTAAAAGGTTTAATTAATACCTTGTATGATTCATTACAGATGCAAAGTGTTTCATTCTGCTATTTATTCATTTCAACTCAAGTGTTTTTTTTGTTTGTTTTTTTTTACAATATTGTGCATTTAGAATAGTTTTTGTGGTTTAAATCTGCCTTTGGGTTTTTGTGCTAGTGGCATAAATTTGTTTCAATATTATAGTTTATCATCTATATTTAGTTCAGCAATATATCGCACTTCAAAAGTCGTACTGGCCTGCTTAAACATGATTTTTGGTTTCAGATAAGGGTTTAAGCTTTAACTGCTTTTACAGCTGAAGTTATCAACTTTGAATAGCGCAGGACTAAATATTGAGGCTACTGTTGTGATATTAGGCGTCACTAAAGTTTTGTGAGGACAGTGTGAGTGAAGTCTTACTTCTCAAAAATGTCCTGGAAGATGTCCTTGAAGCGGCCGTCGTAGGCTTTGAGGATGGTGTTCTTTGTGCTCATGTACAGGGGCCACTTCTTGGAGATGGCATACTGGAAACAGCTGTGAGCAAACCCTGTGATGGACTGAGAGAAAGGTCAAAGGTCAGTGTTCTATCAGTGCAGCAGGTCATTCACCCTACTTTCACACTCATCAGAGCTGACCTCTGACACTCTGGACAAGCAGCTGAGCAAACAGAAGCAGGCTGCCAACTGTAAGCCCAAACTCAGACTACAGTGAATTTAGTACCATACATTCAATATCTTATCAAATATCAATTTAATCAATTGATTAATTTAAGCAGCAGTGGCTGCTCTATACATGTATCCAGCAGCATTACAGGCTCGTAAACACGAAACATGATGTAATGACATTGTTCAACTCCATTTAACGTCTGTATACACGTTCTATGGTAGCCAATTAGAAATGACAGTACTGTGACAGTGGCCAGCATGTTCCAGTGCATACAGCAGTATTTACAGTAGAAATATGACTTCAGAACAGCAGATTGATTTTCAATTACATCTTCTTGATAAATTGTCATTATGACAGCAGTCCCATTAATATGACACTTAAGGGCTAAATACTTATAACTGACATCAGAAAATAAAGTTAATAAAGAGTGTCCCATCCTATTCAGAGACAAGTTGCTGCACCTTAGCACTGAGCAGACACACAGAATGATCAGGCTTTGTCACTGTGCTTGTCACACATTGAATTCTAAGTGAAGTGCCTTCTAAATTATTTAAGTTTTAAGTAATTAAGATGAAGCAGCCGCACACTCACCTCGTCAGTGTTGTACATGCCCATGCCACAGCCTCCAGCGGGGAAATCGTACACCTCCCACTCTGAAGCAGCGCTGCCGTCACTGGGGGAGAAGATGATCTTGAACTTTCCTGGCTGGTTCACAACAAAGTCTGTGGCTCTGTACTGCAGACACATACCACATGGGACAGTTCAGCACAGTTATGCTTCAAAAGACCTCCTATAAATGAGGCAATAATTCTCAATGGTAAAAAGACTCACCTGGTCTCCAAAGGCATGTCTGCCAATGGTGATGGCCTGTGTCCAGCCGGGAACCAGCCGGGGAATGTTCTTGCAGATAATTGGCTCTCGAAACACTGTCCCACCAAGAATGTTTCTGATTGTACCATTTGGGCTTTTCCACATTTTCTTCAGGTTGAATTCTAAATGAATAATAATAATAATAATAATAATAATAATAATAATAATAATAACAATAATAATAATAACAATAATAATACAAAATCAGATTAGAATACATTTTTATCACTGTTGTGTCACTGGGAGGGCATGTGGGCAAGACACTTCACCCACCTAATCCATCCCGGGAACAACTTTCTAAATCAAAAAGCACCGATTGAATATGATAAATAATGACCAATTTTTAAAACAGCCCCAATTCTAAAGTGAAGTGAATCAGGTCTTTCTCGAGTCTTAATGGGACAGACCTTCCACTCGAGCTTCGTCTGGTGTGATGGTGGCACATTTAACAGCAACGTGGTACTTCTTTGTTGCCAAGGCAGAGTCAATGGTGACCTGGTCATCAGTCTGGTCCCGATATGGCAGCCCCAGGTCATAGTACTTCAGCTCCACGTCCACGTTTGACAAGATCAGCTGAAACACAGAAAGCCTCTATTACTCAAGCCTTGGACTAACTCCAAATACAGTGGGGCATTAGCCATCCATGATAAAAAAAATTACATCTTTTTCAATACATGATATATCGATAAGTTTTTTTCTGTTCTGCCATGAGATTTTGAGTGTTTTGAGTGTTCTAAACTACTGTGGACTTCTATAGATACAAACCAACTGCAAAGCGTTGCAATATGTTACTTATTTCTGTTTAACACTTTTGTACATGCTTTATGGTTTTGTTTCAATATTGCTGTTTATAGTCTATATTTACTTCAATAATATATTGCTCTTCGTTATTGTGGCAGACTAATAGATGGAACAATAATTATTTCAATTCAATTCAATTATTGGGGTCAATATTTATTGTGGATAATTTTTCAGTGGTGTAGCGGCCAACATTTTGTGACTTTTCTGTCATATGATTTAAGATGTATAGGATTGATAAATAAGATAAATAAATAGGATAAATAAAACAAATAATGACTCACTAAGTACTAGTGTTTCATTATTCTATTATTTATTCCAACACATTTTTTAAGATTGTAAATTTAAAAAATGTGAATTAATCTTAAATAAAAATCCTGGTGATACTGTGCCATTCAGGTGATTCAGTGCTTCTGTTGAATGCCGCTCTCATTTTCCCATTGGTCAGCCTTGGGCAAGAGCTCCAGTGGCTTTAGTTGCCTTAAAATTATGATAGACTAAAGATATGATGCCAGTGAAATTGTGTCTTTAGAAAATCATTTAATTTTTATTTGACATTATAGCCCACCTATAATTTGTGAGATGCATTTCCACAGGCCTTTCTGAACAGTGGGCCAGAGTTTCAGAAGAGCCTGCTGCTTTTGTCATGTGCTCTTAGTTCACTTGGCTTTGCCGAGTGGACACATGACAGCATGTGGGACAGGTGCAGAACTTAGTCGCTACTAGTAATACTGTTGCAGCGTCTCTCATTTAAGTAAAAAAAAAAACAAAAAAAAAACCCTCAACCATCATAGATCTTGAGCAAGAGCACCTTTAGTCAGCCTCTGTCCTGCCTCAAGGCCCTGGGCCTTTGCAGACCAAAAGTGCATTAAATAAATAATCACCTTTTCCTTGATGAACTCCCAGATGATACGGGTCATCTCATCACCATCCATCTCCACCACTGGCTGGGCCACCTTGATGCGTTTGTCAGCATCTGTACACAACAGAAAGTTTAGGTGTGTTTAGCATTTCTAGTTAAAACATGTCAGGAAAAAGCTCAAAGTGCACCATGAACATTAAACAGCTACCTAAACAGTGGACATATGTTACAGAACATCGAAGTGCCAAGAAATAGGTTAATAATAATATGCAAGATATTACTGTGCCTGCCTTTTTTGTTAGTAAATCTATGATTCTAAACCCAGATAGTCAAAAGAGGTGTTTTGGCATCACAATAGGTCACTTTAAATTTTCCCTATCAATCATTTTAGTGCCAAAGCATTTGTAAGATCATAGTGCTCCAATGCAAAGGAAATGACCTGGCAGACTCACAGGATTAGAGGTGACTTTGTGAAGTCAGATTGAGACAGATTAGGCATTGACTTCTGCACCTAAAACAAGCTAACCCACTTGATTCTCCACATCCCCCCTCTAGAGTGCAGTCTGACACTCAAATCAAGCCTGTTGTCACCCGCCCAGGCAGCTGAACGGGCACACACAGCAACTCAAAATAAACCCAACCACTGCTAGCATTAGTCTTATGTAACTGGCTAACAGAGGAAAGGACGGTCACAAAAAACCTAAGAAGAGGAAAGCCAATTCATAAAATAAAGGAACACTGTTGCTCTATGCGGTATGATTACATACACTTTGTTGTGCATTTTGTGAGTGTGCAAGTTATGAAAATATTAGTTATGTTCAGTCAACTAAAGTAAGTAGTGAGGACCAGTAGACCAGTGAAGGTAGAGGATTTATTATGCAACCATGAAGCAGCTCAACAAACCAAAACCAATGGTGCTGGCTCAGCTGGTGTTAACACAATACAGTATACACCAACAGAACAAATCTCATTTTGAAACATTCTCTACAACTAGGGTTGTAAAATTTAAATCATCAATGCACCAATACTATTAATAGTAGTATCAAAACAATGTGTTCATTTGAACAGGCAACAGTAATGAAAAGCAACACATTTGACCTTCCCTGGACTGTTTAAGAACCATCTTTGCAGGAAAACTGCAGGAGGTAGTAATGCTGTTTAAAGGTAAATTGTGTAAAAATGTGATTATGTGGAGATGGTTTCATCACAAATCACAGACAAGCTTTTTCCATTAAATCTAAATAACAGTTCAAAATGTTGATCATGACAGTACTCGTCTCAACATCATCATTTCAGTGTAAAGCAAATTGTTTAACAGTCTAACTGTACTTTGCCATTTTCATGTTACACATTCCAGACAGCCCAGCCTACAGCATTTAGCCTACCTTACAGGCAATTCTTCCTTTGCAACTTTATGGATCAAATGCTGTTTAAAGTATACATGAAGGACCACACAATAAAACATTGTGTTAAAGGGACAGTTCAGAATTTTGAACAGAGTCTCATTTCCTAGTGAGTCAGAGTGTTGGAGACACATTTTTAAAAATTCCATCCAGTCCTTGTATTTCCCCGAGGTTAGGCTAGTGCATGTCATTGGGCATAGTGGGCCTGCCACTAAAAACAGTCTTACCCACTCCACAGTGCACCCGAGGCAAAACAATTATAACACCAGACTGTCGATGTGAATGTCTGTGTCCATAGAGTAATTTTAGGTGTAAAACGAACCTTGCATTTGAAGGATTTATATCTGAGCAGTAGCAGCAAATTGTACTTCCTGATAGAAAGCTTGGCAGCAGCGGACTGGTGTGTGAGAAAATAGTCCCTCAACATGCGACAATTCATGAGATGCAAGGTTAGTTTTATTTCAAACATTATTCTATCAACACAGACATTCACACTGATAATCTGGCGTAATAACTAATTTGCCTTGAGCGCTCTGTGGAATGGTAAGATTGTTTTTAGAGGCAGGCTAACTATGCCCATTGACATGCGCTAGCCTAGCACCAGCAACCTCTCCAAATACAAGGACTAGATGGAATATTTAAAAAAGTGTCTCCACACATCTCCAACACTCTGGCTCACTAGGAAATGAGGCCCTATGTCCAAAATTCCAAGATGTCCCTTTAAACAATACAGCAGACCCACTGTAGAGAGCTCCATTTTCCAGGTAAGCACCCAGACATGGACATTACTGTAACGAAAGCAAACGGCAGCACTGCCCCCTCCCCTACACATGCACGTACAGCGTACAGCTGTCATCCAGAGTGAAGAGAAGACAAACGCCAAGAGCATGGGTCATCTTTTAACCTAGTTAATAATCCAATAATTCTTTGTATTATAAACTTGACAATAACAGATTTAGGATGAATAACTGTAAGATGAAAAAAGACGCAGCCCTTTCAGGAGTGTGCACACGCACGAGCCACGACTTTCTACCGAGTGCGTTAAGTTTGGCCACTAGGCGTCTGATCGCACCCTCCGAGTCCAAATGAAGTCCTGGGTCACTTGACCGGTCTGTGCTGTTGACTCAGCGCCCAAAACGACTTCGGAGCGCCCTTCATCTGACCCCCGCTGAGTAAACGGCGCAAAGACATTCAGGGCAAACAAGAGTTATGCATTTATTTACATCTAGAATGAACCTGAGACAGTTTGATAATATGTAATCAAGTGCAATGCAGAACTGCAGCCCTAAGATCTTGCGGTCAAACGAGTCTCGGTTGCGGTGACCGTGGACTCCCTGAGCGGATGGTGATCCGGATAATCATGGACGCACAGGACAGAAAGTGAAGGCGGCCATTGCACCGTTCATTCAATTCAGTTTGCGGAGGCTGACCTTGGACAAGTTTGACCGCACAAACCTCCGCTTTGTCCCCAAACCGTGTCTCTGGGCTTTTCATAACTGCCACCGAGTCTATATTTGACTCGAGTCGTTTCTACCGGTTTCCATCGTTTCTGCGTGACCCTTTTAACCATCTTCACCGGCATTAGCGAAGTATGCTATCCGTTATACCCTAAATACAACCACGGTTTCATTGGTTAGCGTTACATGAGGTTTTTCTTTCTACCAAGACGGACCCACATGGCTCTTTCGACGGCACAGTCCTTGATTTCACATCGTGGCTTTTGAATGGGCTAGCTTTAACAGACTGTAACCCGAGCTACCGCAGAAGCGCCATGTTAGCAGAGTGCAGTCTGCAGCAGACTAGCGGCTACGGAGAGATGCTCAAGAGGATGAGCGGAGCACTCACAGTTTCTTTGTTGCAGAGACAGGCAGTTGGCGGCCGGGGCCAGCACCGCGGGGTTTCGGGAGAACGCAGTGGCAGCGCCCCTGGACAGAGAGCTGAGGACTTTCAGATATCCAGCCATGTCTATGTGGCCCGGTTCACTTTGCGGCTCAACACCAGCGTAACTCAGAGCAGAGAGGGGAAAGACGCTCGCAGCCTGTCTGCAATATAGATCTGCTCCGCTGCAGCGCCGCCCATCGCGTCTCCCGCTGGTGCACGCATGGTGCACGCATGGTGCACGTCGCTCTACGTCAAAGGAAGTACACGTTGTGCAAAATTCTGCACCCCGTCAGGCACATGGGCCGTGTCTCAATTTTCTTTCCTCGCTTCCTTCTCCTTGAATCCACTCCATTCCCTTTTTTCAGTCGTCAGTCAAATAATTATGTGTCATATTAAGTGATATCCCAAAGAAAAGCACGAAATAAAGAAGTAAACACGAGGGAGGCTACAGGAGCAGACAGAAAAAAAAAAAAAGAAAAAAAAATCAAACTTAACCGGTCTCAGTGAATCTCATGCACGTTTTGACCTCCTTCCTACCTCCCGTCTCCTCTGTGGATGGGACTTCCTCACCTTTCCGGCAGAATCGAGGAGAGGAATTAAGGAGAAGAAAGCGAGGAAAGAACAATCAAACGTGGCCATGGTGAGCTTGTGATAAATCATCATGGTAATATGAGACTTAGTTTTCTCCATGGGTTTTCTCATATTCTTGAACCGCTGGCCCCATATTTAAGCCAAAGGATTCAAAATGTACGAACAACTGTCTGCCTCAGCCTATTATATAATACAATCAAAAGTTTGGGTAAAGATTAAGTCAGGTTTCTGGCAGATTTAACTTTACAATTTCTTATAACTTTTTACAACTTTTTACGACTTTTTTACAACTTTTTACAATATTCTGTCGCTGGCAATTTATGATTTAAACCTTTGGATCTGAACTGTGGGCGGAGCTCGATAGGCTCATTGAACGTGAAAGCCAACTTTTGCCCAACACCGACTTCCAGCCTAACTGTAGACCTGTCTGTACGAAGTGTGATTTAGGCTACATTTGGCTCATGTAGGTGAACCTATACCATCATAATTGCCACGATATGTCCTGTGGGTGGTTTTTCTGGCAGGGGTACTGTGTGCAGGATGTCTTCTGTGGGCCAGTGTCTGTGCCTCTTGGACAAGTCGAGTGTCCCTGTGGCCCGGTGTGTGTGCCCTTGCATTAATACCGATGCAGTCCAGCATTATGTGGACCTGTGGATTAGTCTATAACAGGGGTATCCAGCTTGCAACTCCTCACCCCATTCCAATTAGCTTGCCAAGGAAATTCTGAATTGTATGTGTTGTGCTGAATAACTAAATCTTGGATCGATTAAAAGGCTATTACCATTGTAAATGTATAATTTTGATGACTAACTTTGTGCACTAAATAAACATATAAACATCTAATTGTACCCCATATAAGGCCGTGGCTCTTTAATTTCCTCAATTTCATGTGGTCGCTAAAATGAGCTCTTTGGCATTTTCATTTTGTAAAAGTAGCTAATCGGAGGAAAAATGTTGGAAACCCCTGGTCTATAAGCTTTCCCAAGATCTGCGAGGAACAGTGGAACGTGTCTTTGTGATTTTATTTGCCCATTTACTGTCTAGATCACAGACCGTCCTAGAAGTGAAACTGGCTCAGTCTTAAGTCCACCTGAGTCTGATCCCACGTCGTCTTGTCATAAGCACAGCTATTTTTAGCTCAGCACGTAGGCTATACCAAGCCCAGACATTCATACAGCGCACCACCTGCTCACATCTCGTCCCCCAGACAAAAAATGTAATAGCTAAATATCAAGGTCTTTATATCAGACCACGGTACAAAATAGCACTTATTATACTGGGTCATAAGCTTCTACTAGGCTATGTATAGAAGCCATTGCAGAAGCTTGCTTACCAGGGATTGTAACTTAACTGAAGCGTAAAGTGCCCTCTGCTGGAGGAAGTCTAAAACACCAGACTCTAGGAATAAACGGTGTTAATAAAAATGTGCATTTTAAAGGTGCACTGTGTAACTTTTCTGGTAGCTGATTCTTACCCAGTTCGTCTCAATATTCCCTAATGATATTGATTTACCCGGAATGTCCCACAGTATGGCATTAAAGTTATCAGCTCACTTTTTTATTGTCAAAATACTTTGAAAAACATCCATTCTTTTTGGGGCTGGCCTGCACAGATCTGACCTGTAACTTGGCCATATCAGCTTGTCAAAGCCTGATCCCATCACTGTGCAGTAGAGCTAGTGCAATAATTATCTGTGCAATAGGGTTAGTGCAATATTTTGGACACTTTTTGGTTGTGCAGTGCACAAATGTGCTACATGTATCTTGTGACTGCTGTGTGATGTGTCAAGTGTAACTGTGTTTTTTAAGTTGTGAGCAGTCCCCAAAACAAATTTCCCCTTGGGGACAATAAGGTTTATCTTATCTTATCTTTGATCTCAGGAGCTAAGGAAGGTCAGACCTGGTTAGTACGTGAATGGGAGACTGCTGGGAAAATCAGGTACCACAGTGGGGTGCCAGTTGCAAAAACTGTTGTTGTGTCCACATTGCCTGGTATGAAAGTGGTGTGTGTGTGTGAATGATGATGGTGGTTGAAGGAGCCGATGGCACAGTTTGGCAGCCTCACTTCCGTCGGAGCAGAACAGAGCAGAGCCCCAGAGCAGCTGTGGCTACAGTAATAGCTTAACACCACCGAGTGTGGAGTGAATGAATAAAGCAATAACAACTTCATGGCTCTTTGCTCTTATAACAGACACACTTCTTTAAAGACAAGGTTGGTGGGCCACCCAAGTTGGTGTATGATGCGCCTTTAAGAAAGTATTAAATTCTACTGGAAAAAAGTTGGCATAAGCCCATAAAACTCCAATTGAGAAAACAAGGCACAGCTAATCCTAGCTAATATAGTTCAGTATGTTTTACACCATTTGTTAGGTAACCTTTTTAGCTTTGGTTTTAGGTAAGTAAGCTCTTGGGGTTTTGCTCATTATGTTTGAAATCCCCCTCCTGTGGGCTCACCACCTGCAGAGGGGTTCATAGGGGGGTCAGTTGCTATGAGTATTGGGCAGCACGCTGCCCCCGCGACCCAGCTGGATTAAGCGGGAGAAGATGGATGGATGGATGTTTGAAATCCTCCCAATTTGTGAGATCTGGAGGAAACTCTCCAGAGAGAATTCAATTCAATTCTTCACTGCTTTAATTTTCAGTTAGTTATATTTGAAAAGATTCAGTGATTGTCGAGGTCTGTGATCAGTAGTAAGGTTTCACATGAACAATTTGAACAATGCAATTTGTTGATGACTCTCTCTCTTTCTCGCTGATATCTGATGCTGTATATTATTATATTAGCTGTATATTATTGTATTAGCATTATATATATTAGTAGAGCCATCCTGGGAAAAAAATCCATAAATACTTAACCTTATTATTTACACTGGTGGTAGGTTTATTATCCCACTATACTGTGCTCTGGAACAAAAGACACTAGAATTTAGAAAGAAGGCCCATGTGTCACATCTTTCACAGTAATACACACAAATCAGGGATGGTCTTACACATTTATTCAGAATATACATCAAACTACCTGCAAAAATACTTTTCATCACAAATAAGACACATGGAAGTGGTGTGATCTTCAGTTCTGATTGCCTTTAGTGTTAAATGATACATGACAGGTTCTGCTTGTCACACATCATTTAGTCTTTGCTCCATACCTTCATCTTAAGGCGTGAATTCAGTCTAACATCTCCAGTGCAGGCCAGAAACGTAACATATTTTGGTTACATACAAATTAAATGCACATTAAATGTATGTTTTTTAAGGTTGTTTGTCTTGAAGGCACTTCATACATATTTGCTACAAACAGTGACATTTCATTGTACTCAAAGCTACATATCAGACAGGAGCATGACGATACTCAGTCTATCACAAAGTGCACCACAGTGGCGTTGGGCTGCTGTGGACCCTGTTATTCCAAACACATTACTATATTGAAAGAGCTAGTTCCAGGAAAATGTGAGAAGGCATATTCATTGGTTTCAGTCGTGTGAATTTTCTGATGTGGCGGCCATCTTTACAACTTTTATATAGTAATTATAGACTGTCACTTTTTTTTTTACACAAATGCTAATTGAAACACTAGCCTACATTTGTTGCTAGCATATTTACAGTTCATTAAGCAGTAGTAAAGTTAATTAATTTTTACATGTTTTGATATGTTGTGCCATTATGTTTGCAGCAGAAAAACAACAGGGCCATATATTTAGTCACATTTGTGCTGGGACCCTGTGGATGGCACATCTGAATGCTGCGTAATATCACTTTAAATCTATGAATACATTCAAAATGCAATACATACTGTTTATAACCGAGTTGAACTGTCCCCTAAAAAGGGCTTAGTTGTGGAAAAACTGTATTGCTCTTTTTCTATGTATTCCAACTACATATAAATACATAGGCTACATACAACATAGGTGCACTTGACGTAACTCTGAAAGGGTATAATGTCTGACACCAAGGCCTTGTGTGCGCTAATGAGCCAGCTCTTCAAAATCTGAGAGCTGCTTCATCTGCTCCACTTGCATAGAGTGTCTTCTCACCAGCTTCTTCTTGGACACTAGGCCGCCTCTCTTTGGTGTGTTGGGTGCTACTGGAGCTATGGATCTGATGCCTGAGGCCAGAGGAGAGGAGGGCTTGCTACTGACTCCTATGTCTGGAATAGGGGGGTTTGGGTTCACATTGAGGGGAGGCAGCTGTCCGGGCCGAGTGTGTGAGATGTGGTCCAGAAGCAGAGTGCCTGAGCCCCGGCGCTCCAGCAGGCCGGGAGCTCGTCTACGGGCCGTGCTGGGGGACGACGTGCTGCTGTTGCTGTCCAAAGACTCTCTGGAGCTAGTGAGCAGTGCCAGAGGAGAGGTATTGAGTTTTCTCCTCTCCACTGGGACTTTGGGAGAGTCTGAGACAGAATCAGAATACAGCTGTGAGTCTGAGTCATAGTGCTCATTCCCCACTCTCCTCCTGGGCCCATCCTGTTCTGAGGGTACGGTACTGCGGCGGACCAGGGGCTGGTGCTGGCTCACACAGCGCTCGTATGAGGCCTTTGATGTGGGGGGCACTGACAGGGATGTGCTCATTTTACGTGGCTGCTCCCCCATTATAGGAAACATACTGTCTTTGCCATCCACACTGTTGTGTCGAGATAAAACCGGCCTCTTGCTCAGGGACAGCCCATTTATTCCTGAAACCACTTCCTCACAGCTGGCTTTCTTACTCTCCTCCTGAGCAGCAGCAGCAGCAGCAGCTAACACAGAGGGTGCGATGAGCCCCCATGGCTCTGACTGCAGTCTCTTCAGCTGAGGCAGCCGTGCACGTTTTGGGTTAGTGGGCCGCCGGCTTGGAGAGCTAGGACCATTTGAGGGTTTCCCTGCTGAACTGGACATTTTCATCTTGGTTTGAAAGCTAAAGACAGAGTTCTGCTGTTCTGTCTCAGCCGTCACCTCAATGTCTGATGGAGAGGTACAGAATGTGGAGAAGGAGCGATTGTCCAGCTCTGGGGAAGGGGGCACATTCAGGTACTGCTTGGTGGTTTTAGTCCCTGAGGGGGACTTGTCTGTAGTGATGATAATCACCTCTTTGCCTTTAGCCTTGCAGGCGTCTAGTAGCAGTTTGAGAGTTTCCTTGTCATCTGCATTGATGGCGTAGACCAGAGCTGAGGCCCCAGTGCGATCCTCCAGGCTTGGGTCAGCTCCATTACTCAGCAGCAGCTCCACCACCTCGTGCCCAGCGCGGTGTATGCATGCATGCATCAGGGCGGTGCGGCCCGCCTTGTCCTGGATGTTAGGATCAGCCTGGTTATCCAGAAGGTATTTGACCAGTTTGTCTTTGCTAACGCTCTGCTGGTCAGAATGTGAGGACATGCATGCCACCATCAAAGGAGTCTCTCCTCTCTCGTTACTCTCATTAATGTAGGCCCCACCCTCCAGCAGCAACCTGGTCAGTCTGAGCCGCCGCAGCCACACCGCCTTCAGCAGAGAGTTCCCATCTGTCCGGAGTTCCAGGATGTCAGCCATCTCAGCCAATCACAGCACTCCCCTGGTCCACCTACAGCCCACAGCACTGAGGACACACGACACATGAGCCATTAGCTGAACATTATGTCTTATCAGCACCACCAGGTGGCACTCTGTCTCAATTCACAAGTTAAAAATAAGATATGAAATGTGACGTGAGCCTTTTAACATATATGTGAAATCCAATTACTGTTATCAAGTCAAGGCTTTAAGACAATATCTTCCCTCTGTCTGATGCACCTGATAACTACCCACACGCAGGAATAAGTGTGTATTGACTACATAAAGGCAACCAATAAAATGTTTTTAAAAATATAGACAAGTTGGCTAATTGGAAAGTGAAGACGGTAGCTTATATTTAAGTCTTAAATGTATACACGCTTCTGGATATATCTATTGGGCCACAATCATGCGACAACAGTTAGACCGCTCAGGGGCTCAGAACCAGCGGAGAATATCGAGGCAAGAGCAGAGCGCTGTCCAGGGTTCTGATCGCAACTTGGCGACTGATGCGCTTCATTAGGGTCAAGAGCTTTTGATTGGTCCAGCTTCTTTTACATAAAACACATTAAAACAATATCACGAATCACTAGGCTATTGTCCAATTAGTTGAAGATTCGACATTTACTCGAGTTTCTTTTGAGACCTTGCATTCTGCGTTGGCATCTTATCGTATCCACGACATAAGGATGGAACATTTAACCTAAGAAATGTTCATTAGAACTTTATAACACCTTACCTGAAAGGATAAGATTGTTTCCATCCTCAAAGTAACGGATGCGTCGTTAGACGCCAGCATTAAAGGCTATAAGCCACACTTCATTTGATCGCTGGTTGTAAACTGAATCCTTGAGATTGTTGAGATCAGCGAGTGCCGTAGCTCTCTGGCTCCATGGCGCACGAGCCGCGCAGCTTATTATGGGCGCGCACTACATCAGTCCAATGGGGAGTATTCCTCGCGCTGCGCACTGATCACAACCTGTAGATGCTGTGGGTTATAAATAACTTACTTTCTTGCTTGTTGAATGAAACGTGTGTTCGGTTGACGTCAGAGTGGACCAAAATACATCGCGTCAGATGAGCACCGCTGTCCTCATGCTCCTGTCTGCTCATCACATGGAAATGTCGTGTGCGCTGGACACCTGCTGAGACTTTAGTAAGTCTATAATGATATGCTTGCCAATCTTCTGGGTTGCAGATAGGTATAAAAGTCTGTAAGTAAAAAAAACAAAACACAACAACAACAACAATAATCATCATCATCATAGGAACTGCAGTTTGTTGTGAATATTGTGTTTTTTGCAGTGTGTTTGTTCATTGTATCTTTTTAAACTCTGGACCAAGAGTTTGTAATAAAGTTTGATGATGCTGAATAATAATATGAGGTAAAGCCTTTTTCTAACAATTTATTATTCATTGCAAATGCGTCACATAACAGATCAGATAAAGGTTTGAGTTTGTGCATTGACTGAATTGCATATAATCATCATGGTTATTCTTTAATCCCTCAAAACCTATCTTGGATTGTAACTATTCATGGGATTTAGGGAGATTTTGTAAGGACTTTTCACCATTCAAAAGGTATCACATTTTTATTTACTTTTCAAAAAGAGAGTTGTCGCTTAAAACCCATGAATAGGCTATTCACTTTTCAGACTTTTAATGTTTCTATTTTTAAATAAATCTGAAATCTGTTTAACACCCCAACTGCAGAATCCCAGTTATGGCAGTTGTCTTGTTTGTAATAGGCTAAATGCCATAGTGAAGTCTTTTACATGCCGTTCCTTTTGCTATGAAATGAATAGTGTAATGACAGTTGCCACATTATTTCAGCAGCTTCAAAATATATGAAAAGAGAGTTGTGTTCTATTATAGCTAAAACAGAATGTGATTGATAAGTGGTAGTTTTTCATCGCTTTTTAGAGCACATGGTGACTACTCTACTTTGGTATAATTTAGAGTCAGCTGTTATCACCTGCAATATACCATTGAACCCAGTGGTTCTTTGTAATCCATTTTGTTCATGTACATACAATTACTTGACAATTAAATAGACCCAAACTGCAGCAGCAGCAGCCATCACAGCTATATACAGCCTAACAGGGACATTTCTATTTTTAGGTTGCTATGAGACAGCACAGAAGCAGTTTCTAATGAGAGCAGTGATGTTCTGCGCCTGCAAGGAACAGGTAAACCCACACTGCTCCAACCCGCAGGATAAAAATATTGTGATAATTTAACCTTTATTTTTGCAATTCAAATTATGTTGAATCTTGATCGAAATTCATGTATTTGCAGTCTACTCAGCTGAGCTACAGTGTGATACAATCCAATGCACAAGGTTTCTGTGAGAGATCCAAAAACTATAACAGTTTTTGACAACTGTGAGTGAGGAGAATGAGGTCACAGACTTAAAATCCACGGCACAGTAAAAATGTTTGATTCCTGAATGTGTGATGCCCTCTAATGTGCAAGTTGTTTTGATGGGTTTGTGGTGCTCCATGTGTATCAGGATGAAGTGTGGGCCAAGGTTCACTGCACCAAAAACAACAAAACATCTTCCCCAATCTAGCTTTATTCTATCCTCTATCTTGCACAATATGGCACTTTTAGTAAATATACAAAATGTTTGACATCAGTTTCACTTGTGGTAATATCAGTCTCACTGTCTCTCTTGCCACCTGGGATATTATCTGTAACCTGTAGCGATGTATGGCAGGTTTATTTACTATCATTATGAGCTCTGGATATGTAATAAACAGATATCAGCAACCCAATTCCTTATTATATTCCCTGTCCTGTCCTGAACACGGACTATCTGCCACATGTCTGTCCTCTGTCATTGGACTTAAACCACCTTTAACACCTTCTAATAACACACTTTAACAATTCTCTCATGGCTTGGCACAACATTTGATTACGTTCTTTTGTCTAAATATTTTGTATTTAGATTTGGTAAAAATGATTTCACTTTTTCCCATTTTGAATCCTGGGCTATTTAATTCTGACAATTTGTGCTGAGATTTTCAATAAGAAAGCAAAGCCAGTTGTAATTTGTATGTCAATATGGTGCAAATGAGGGGGCTCTTTTGTGTTTGATGAGTTGAAAATGTTTCTACCATGTCCTGAAGGCTTTTAGATTTGATTGATGATAAGAACCTACTCATAAAGCTGTTGTAACAGGAAGTTTGAAAAACTTTCTTAAAAGAAACATAACTTTATTGCACATGACATATGTGGAAATGATGGAATGGAAATGGAACGGAACAAATGAAAATCAACACACTGAACCTAATGAGGGCCATTTCAGATAAAGCTGGACTGTTGCTTAGCAACAAAGATGTTGTGTTGGTGTTAGCAACAGCTAGCAAGCACACACAAGCTATAATATTAAATAGAATAGAAAGACAAGTATTATAGCCTATTCTATGATGAGACTGAACCGCTACACTTGTATTACACAAGGTTGTCCAAACAGATACAGAAACAGAACAGACATAACATCAGTAGGTAAAATGTAGTTGAAAATACATGAAACCCAATTCCTTCACAACTGCTTATGCATTAGAAAAAAACAAGGTCATATGACACAAAAGATCTGACAATTCGACTACCTTTAATGACATTAGCTCAGAGCACTTCCATGCTGTTTGTAGGCTTTTTCAAACTGTTGTTTCTGTTCTCTGTATGCAATGAAGTAAAGTTTGCGACTTCAGCAAAAGTAATGTCCCCCTGTGTCCAGGTGAACAATGCTTCGATAAGTCAGGGGTCATTAGTATGTGTACACTGAAACATATTCCCCCAGTCTGTTAGAGAGGCATAGCCTAATGAAAGTGGAGGAAAGGTGTTGTCACCCATGGGAACACTTTCCATTTTCAGATTTACTCCATCACAGCTGCTGCTCTGCTCATAGCTTTACTAAATATAACCTATTCTTGTTGAGCTAAACTCGTCATCCACTGCCCAGCTCTATTAATATTAGTTGGGCACAGTGTCACCCAAAACTGTGTGTTTAAAGCCCCAGAACACCCATGTTCAGGCGATGGAGCAGGAATCCAGGGGAGAGACGGTTATCTGGGCTTCAGCGCCTTACCTCAGGAGCTATCTTTAGCTGGATATTGATTGAACGTCTGGCTCCCTTCAAGAGAGAAATGTAAGGTTTGTGTCCACAGTGTTGTAGAATGTGCTGTCATGAATGAAGAGGAAGGACAGGGGCAATTCACACTTTTTGAAACAGACAAACTGGCTTAATATTCTTGATTTAGGTTTCAGATTTGAGGTTCAGGTTTTCATTTATTTTGTCTCCTCATGGAGAAATTTGGCTTGAAGCAGGGAGTCAGTAGTATTAACATAATATTCAGGCATGACATAACAAAAAATAAAAAGAGAAACATGTGGAACTGGACAATATAGAATCACAATCAGGCTCAGCACATCAACACAGTTAGTCCATGTTGTTAATACATTTGATATGGACTAGGGTTGTTTTTATACCTGTTAATGCAGCTTGGGGTCAAAAACTTGCCATATTCTAAATGTCCTTTTGAGAATGAATAATGTCATAAGAACACGATGTAACAGTGGCCCTGAATGGACTTAAATGTCACATGCTCACATCAAACCTATTCATACTGTCTTGACACAACACTGAAAACCCGCCCAATACACTGTTGATCTGTTCTTCTTGTGTTGGGGCATCAGTCTTTGAGCTCTTCCCTGTCCCTTTAAAGAATAGAAGTGACATTCTCGTGGCATTTGGTGTCTCAGAGATGTTATCAGCTAAAGCGTGTGGGCTGTGACTGTGAGGTCCACTGTGTTTGGACACAACTTCCACTGCAGCCGCTGATGACTGGATCTCATTACAACATACCCTTAAACTCAGCTCTTAGTCCCAGTGTCCATGTGCTCCTGTTTCTGACACATTGTTATTCTGCTGTCCACGCACACATTCACACTATTGTCCTCAGTGTCTGCTTCCTGTTTTGTATTTATTATTTGCTCTATGTGTTTATGTTTGTGCTTTTGTCTATTGCCTATGTGGTCCTGCTTGGGTTTGTTTGTAAAGAGAATTAGATGAGAAACATTTGAGTTGGAAAAATAAAGGTTAAATAATAAAAAAAACACATAATTCAAAGAGCATTACAGAATAGAAAGAGATTAAGATCCTATTATGGATATTTTAGCTTTTAGCAATGTTAGAATGTTGTTACCTCCTCAAAAAGATACCTGGAGTTGTGTTTTGTTTCATTCACACATTGAGTAACCTTTTATTAATCCAAAGCACAAAATGCTCTGTTCCACCTTGTGATGTCATTAATTGGTAGTTTTCAAGTCAACAGTTACCTTTTACCTTTTGTTTAGCAGAGATGGGAAAGGGCAGAAATTATCCAAATGATTTTATCCAAATGATTTTAGTGAAGGTGTATGGAGTTTGCAGGATATGTGTGTTAAATGTGTGGGAATGACACAAAACACAACTTCAGGTATGTTTTTCATGAGAAGACAACATTATAACATTTATCAGAAAACAGTGTAATATGGGCCCTTCAAAGAGTGTTGGACAGCATCAAAACTCACTTAAAAATAGTAATAATATTTCATTTGATTTATATCACGCCTTTCAAGATAGCCAATGCGCTTTACAGTGCATTATTCATTATCTACACTTGGTGGTGGTAGGTTATTATTGTGGCCACAGCTGCCCTGGGTACACTGGTGGAAGCAAGGCTGCGCCATCAGGTCCTCCAAACACCACCAACACGCATGCACACACCACTTTTACACTCGGCAAGATGGGCGCAGTCTCTCACCTAAGGACACAACAACAGAACTTGATCAGAGCAGAAATGATTCAGGTGCGAGTGGCGGACCTTTCACCATCAAAATTACATAGTGCACCTTTATGAGTGAGCTGTCTGTGAACCAATTTATTATGCGCATAGACAATGAGAGAATAGCCTTGCAATAAAGGGAGAGAATGATGGATGTAATAGAGAAAAAACCTTCCCTGGAATCTAAAGTGGTGGAGGAACATTATAGCAAATATTTAAAACAGCAGGAAGAAATAAGAAGAGTAAGTGTATTATATTATATCATAGCTTCAGAGCAGTCATCAGAAGAATCTAAGCTTTATAATTGGCTGATAGAGGCATACAAGCAATTAAGGAGATAGAAACATAGACTGTATATAAAAATGGACATAGCTACCCTCTAGCCCTTAAATAAATTTGCTCCTATAGCCGTTGGCATTGTGAGCTTCATTTGACTGGAGTCGAACTCTATGGGTGACATCACTCTCCCTTAGTCTGTGGGTAGAAATGAAAACACTTCATCTCATATTTTCAAAATGTTACAAATAAATCTTTGCTCATTGTGCCTGATCCCATCTCAATGTCCAGAGCAACACCGGCCTTCTGGAGCAGTAATTAAGTACAGCATAATTGCTGGGCATTATACAGATCTGTGTGGTTGTTGTGTATGACAGCTGTATCCCAGGAGACGCTTGAATATCTAATAAAGAGTTTGGTACTCATTTTGCAAAGTGGCCCTTTTGATGCCCACAGGAGTTGAATTGTGTATTTTGTGTTTAACTTAATGAAGTAGAAGGCTTGCAGGTTCAGAGGCAGTTGCTTATCAACTCAGCATTTATAAAGAGACTCAGAGTCAGTGAAACCACACTGTTCCAAATGAATATATGCACTGAAACCAAAAGACATATGGCAGCAAATCATGAACTGTGTTGGCATGCAGGACACATATAGGTTGGGTTCAAGAAATGGATTGTGTCAAAATCCCAGCTGGAAGGCTGGAAAATTAAAGAGCCCATATTACACTATTTTCTGATGTATAATACAAAGTTGTTTCCTATCAAAAATATACCTAGTGTTGTGTTTTGTTTCATTCACACATAAACTCAGCATATTAAGGCTGAGTTCTTCTCTCAAACAGAAAACACACCATCTTCCACTTTGTGATGTCATGTGGTGATACAGTAAGTGTTCCACTGTGTTTCTGAACTCCATACACCTTCACTAGAATCATTTGGATAATTTTAGCCCAATTTTTGTCTTTGGATCCAGGACACAGTCATAACTTTTATTGGATATGCATGTCTCTATCCGCCAGTATAATTTAATAATTAGCCCTGAAATTGTCAATCTCTACAAAACAAAAGGTAAAAAGTAGCTGTTAACTAACTACCGCTTCATGACATGTGAATGAAACACAACACAACTCTTGTATGTCTTTGAGAAGATAACAGTATTGTAACATAACTTATAGCTCACAAGAGTCCATTTTGTGTAATATAGGGCCTTTAAAATTATTTCAGTTAGAATGATTTTTTCAATGAAAACATATATATAAGAGAAATCCACAATCTGTCCATTGATTTTGGGTTGATTGTTAGGACTTGAGCCCACAAACATATTAATCCCATATTATTACGGGTCGAGGTCCTTTTGACAACAGTGAGTGGGCTTGAAAATGCCATCATGCTTTTTATCTTCACACATTTTACCTTCTGTGCTGCCAGAAAATATGTTCAGCTGTTTTATATGACAGGTAACAGATTTTCACCAATCTGGCAACGTGACAGTTACAGCCAAATTCTGCTCTAAAACTGTCCTGCCATCCACATCATTGAGAATTTTATGACATCACTTACACACATTTTTTCACATTCCCTTGCATGCTCACAAATATACCAGATTGGGTAACTGGGAGTCTGGCATCCTCCGTACAGTTTTGTAAGAACAGAAGCTAATTCCCTGGTAATTAAACATTGCAAAAACAAAAACATTCAAATGACACATGGAGACATCACTGTGTTTTTCTCTGCCTGCTCCCATCAATAAAACAACACAGAGAATGGATGTTTTGGTGGTATTTGACACAACTCCATTCACACCATGAAATCTGAGGCTCAGGATCCTGCAGCCGATCGAAAGCCACATTAGTCTGAAGCCTACTGGTCTGCTCCTGTGTTTTGCAATCAACACAACAGGGCAAGTCTATACAGCAATTATCACCTGACAAAACTGCATCTCCCATGATCTCCAGGGAACTGTGGACTCGGCAGTGTGTTCAGAGGTAGAAACCTGGAGAGAAATGGTAAATGGGAAGATGATGTTTATTTGGCTACTGTATTAGAGATGCTTGTCGGTATCTTTTGTAGCTTTTGCTTCAGGGTTGAAAGTGTGATTGTGGATGTGACAAGGCCTTCAGTTCACACCACAGTGACGTGGGTGACACCAGCATCACTCGGACCCCTCACACACCGAGCTGTTTCTGTCGCAAAGAGTCTGACGTTAGCTGACTCCTGTCCACCTTTCATCTGCTGAGAGACTTCAGCCATTATAAAAAACGCTTTCTCTCATGGTGGCCAAGCAAGTATCTGGAGTGTTCTGTATAGGGTATAATATATTATTTATGAATAATTTGACTTTAATGAATGTATTAATAGCTTTGATAATTAAAAGGCACAGCTGAGGCAAAAAATAAATTTAGTACCACCTCAGGTCAAAAGAGCCGTCATGTTTGAAAGTCATGTCAGAACAATCTCTTTACATCAGTGTCATAGCAAGGCTGTCCATCATTTACCCCTAAGTAAAACCAGTGGAAATACTGGTAAAACAAGAAACAACATTACGCAAGCAAATGAGGGAACTTTGTTGAAAATTGTTTGCCATTGTGTGTCTTTGAAAACAAGGATAATAGGTCCCTCAAAGCTGAGGTGCCTTTTTCCAAACCAAGAAAGGAGGAAATCAAAACTAACTACGGTAATTCGTAGCTCTAACAAAGCCTTTGGCACATTGCAAATATTCATATGTCCCCTTTAACCCTCCTTCAAGTGTATGCACGTGTATGTATAAGTATGTATATATGTATATGGGCATACATTCATATCTGTATGTATGTGTGTGTGTGTATGTATATGGATTTATTTGTTTTCATTTAATATGGATTTAGTGACATTTTTACGTGTCTTTTGTTTTAACGTTCTGTGTCACATATGAAAAAGACCTTGAAGAGTTACCTTTCTGTTAGGTAAGCACCTCTCTCCTCAAGTATGTCTGGGTGTGAGTGGATGTGTGTATTGTTGTGTGGCCGAGTGGCTAATGTGCGAGTGTGTGTGTGTATGTAAGTGTCCGCACATGTAATGATTGTGGGGGTTATTTTTTTATTCTTATGTTTAAAAATGCAATAAAATAACATTTATGTATAAAAAATAAATTAAATATATAAAAATATATAAAAATATTAGTTGTTTCTAAATTCCAGGAAAAAGGCACAATAAAACTCACCTGCCTTTTGTAAAGTACATAACATCTATTGTCATCCCGCCCTACATTCCTTTCCTCCTACAGGAGTTTTGCTGACATCATGAATGAACTGTACTGGTATTTTTAGTGGTGATTAATGTGAGTCTAAAACCAGGGCAGTCAAACAGAGAACACGCAGAGCTGGGCCAACAGAGACTGGAACTGTATCGTCACACCTCTGATGGCAATTAGGACCTAACAAAACAAATAAATAATAAAACAGGGGTCTATAACACTAATCCCAAAAGGTAACAAATAAAAATAATGCAGCAAACTAATCTACTTACAAAACAATCAGATTTCTCTACTCTGATTTTTACTCAGCTTCAAGACAAAAATACCTTTGTAATTACCCTCCAGTGGAGCATTTACATCATATGTAAAGTCCTAACACAAAATCCTTAAATATATGTTTTACAATGAAGGCCCTATAAGAATATATAACTGGGTGTGTGTTAGTGATTTTAACTAGTTGTTGTGCTAATAATATCAGTGAGTGTAGCCATTTTTTCGACTATTTTGACTGCATTTTACTTTATGCCTGTAGATTCATAATTGTAAACATGTTTAATTTATGATAATTAATTAATGACTGAATGCAAACAAATCATGCCTAGAGAAAAAAAAAGAGTGTACTTGTTGTGTATCTGATGTATGAGATTGAGATCAATATTGGTGTATTACATACAGGATGTTAAAAAAGTCTGTTTGTTATAGAGCAGATGCCCCCTTGCTCCTCTCATATGGTCCAGACTCTAATCCTCTGCTCTTCTGATGGTAATGATGTGTTAGCTGCAAGGCCGTCATCCCAGACAAGCTTAAGAATTAATCTAATCTGAATGGAGGCTGGAGATACTAAACATGCTCTACAGGCAAACAATACCTCCACAACACCTCGTCCATAAGGGCTCCCTATATTGCAGCGTGATAATTGACACGTAACATAAAATGACCTTGTTTACTGTGCTCCACTGGACACAGAGAAACTGCCCTGGTTTGTGACCATGATTGTCTCAATAATAATTTACACCTGAGAGCAGCGAATCAGGTTAGGAATATTCATTTTACTTTTTTAGGAGATTATGTTTGTTGCTCATCAGACAAGTACAAAGTTACAGTCGAAACATGTGAAAGTAAAACATTATGATCAGCGGTGGAACGTAGCGAAGTAAAAGTAATAAAGTATCTGTACTTAAATACGGTAAGCATAAATTAAAGTGGATTCTATTTACTTTTACTACACTTGAAAGAAGGTATTTGTACTTTCTACTCCACTTCATTTTTTAAACTAGAATGAAAAATAAAAGTATGTTTTACTGAGCCCTGCTGAAATAAAAAGTGCTAGGAAAAACAATGATTGATTCAGTTGTTTCTATTAAACAAAATTCTGCATAATTCAGCATCTTTATTAAAATCACCAATTTTTTAAGCCTTATAAGACCTCAAAATACTTTTTTAGTTTTTACTTAAGTAGATTTTTCAAGTGATCCTTTTACTTTCAGTTGAGTAATTGTTTGCTCCAGTATCTGTACTTAAGTAGAGTTTTCATGGGATTTCTGAAGAAAAAAAAACAGTACATTAACTAATATACTGTATTTATTTGCTCCAGAAATCCATACTTTTATGTAACAAAATTGAGTATTTATTTTCACTATTGATCATGATAGACATGGAGATCAAACAATACCACACATTTCAGTCACTTTGATACTCTTCTCAAGTGTCTGTCTAGTTTCGACATTGATTTAGCATGTTTATTATGTTTATTTCTGTGTCCTCATCACAATGGCCAGTTCCATTGGCTCACCTGTTGGGTGCTGTAAAGGTCAGATGATTCATGCTTTGGGCGAAGGCAGATGTGCACTGTAGATGGGCAGAATCAGACTCTTATATTTGATCAGTCTGTGTAACTTGAGCCGGGCTGTAATCTGTGGTTTACCTACTGAAGTCTGTTGGTATTTCATGTTTCATTACGTTTAAACATTTAAAGGGCCACTTTAAGAACCTATGTGATAATGCTGTTTCCTCATCAAAAACATGCCCAGAGTTGTGTTTTGGTTCATTCACTTCACTTAATTGCATTCATGTTTAACACACAAATCGTGCATATTTAGGCTGAGTTCTTCACTCAAACCAAAAACACTCTGTTCCACCTTGTGATGTCATGTGATAATACAACAGGTGCTCCACTGTGTTTTTAAACTCGCCACAGATTCACTAAAATTATTTGGAGAATTTCAGTCCTGGAATTTCCTATCTCTACTGAACTTAAGGTTATAGGGAGCTGTTAACTTGAAAACTACCACTTTCATGAGGTGAAACAGAGCATTTTGAGCTTTGGAGAGGAAGACAGCCAAATAATGCAGGATTATTTAAACATGTGAATTAAACAAAACTCCTCAAAAGTTTTTGAGGCAATAACAATATAACATGGCTAAAAGCTCAATTTTAGTCAATTTTGCGTAATGTATGACCTCTATAGAAATGTGCTTTGCTTGGAATTTTCTACAGTTTGGCACTGTATCTGCTCAGCCTGCTCAGTGTGATTTTCAAGATATTTGTGAGAAATTTTGAGGCCGGATGTGAAGAGTGGAGTAAAAGGGAGAAAGCATCTGTAGGTTCTGCCCCCTGTGGTGACAAGACCTTGACTTTGTGATTTGTTGGTGTCAATTTCACTATTAAACAAATATTTATCTGGGAGCCATGGATGCCTAAAATGTGATTAGTTTTTCTGGTCTAGTCCCAAATGTACCTCCTTCACCGCCATATAGATTCCTCTCCTACGTAAGACTATGACGTCTGAGCGCGCCGTGATTACCCACAGTGCATCGAGCCATAGTAACTGAGAGACAACCAGCTCTGACAAGCCCTGTCTCATTGGACCCTCAGTTTGCTGACCCAGACCATCCAGAATTGTCCCAGAGGAGTGTACTAAACTGAACACGGTTTACTGTGAACTGTTAATTAGCTCCTTCTCTCGCTCCACTGTTGCCTGATAATAGAGTTGCATGTTTGGGACGGTCCACCAGGTGTTTCCATAGGCTAATGCTCATCTTGCAATGGCATCATAGCACAAAATGGAGCATCACATGTGGAAAAACAGAAGAGGTGGAAGCTTGGTGGGAAAGGTCTGATGTTTGCTATGCTTAAATGCCGAAAATGTATTTTGGAGTTTACAAACTGCATTTTGTTATTATTATTCTTTTTTTCCCCTGTATTCTGTCATATTTACTTAATATATATAAATATAAATATATATATGTATATATATATATATAAATATATATATATATATATAAATATATATATATATATATATATATATTTATATATATATATATATAAATATATATAAATATATATTTTAAGGATTAATTTTGAGTCAGTTGAATCATTTTTATTAGTTTGGTGACTTGCTTCTGTATTAAACATATAGTCCCTGTAAAACATTAGTGCCATGCTTTCAGGAAACTTTGTTATGAGCAGGATCCTGTTCAGACAGAAATACCTTAGGTTCAGAGGGGTACAAATGATTCTGCCCTGTTTCCGTCAGGCTCAATTCTCTGAGGAGAAATGGTTCTCACACAGTCCACTCTCAACCATTCTTCATCTTCTTCTCCTCTTTTCTTTTGGATGTTGTCGTTATGGAGATGTGTCTAATTAAAGAGAGAGCTTTGGATGTATTGACAAACTGAGATCAAGGGACACCTCCCCCTTTACCTTCCGCCAAGCGTCGTCATCCAGCTCCAAAACGGACAGAAATAAAGGCTGTCATTTACTGAAGCCGTTATTATTGTTGATCCATGGATAATTGTGCATGTGCGCACTCTCGCTGTAAACCCTGAGTGACCTTTCCAGAAATGAGGCGGTAAACATCTCCTCAAATCTCAGAGAAAAAAAATATGATTACCCTAGAATCAAATATCAAGTCTTTAATTAAAATACACATCGTTTCCATAGTTACCAAGAGAATGGGCTCAAAAGGCTGGGCTCCTCCTAACAAACATTATGTAACATAAGAAGGATTCTGACTGTTTTTATGGGTTTTTCACGTTATCATGTGAGAGAGCATTTATAACTGCCTATTGAATGACTAGGCTAAAACATGGGGCATATGATTCAAGTCGTTGTTACGGCTTCATCCTTAATGAGGTACTGGTTGTTAGCTAAGGGCTGTTACACTTTATTTATTTACCTCTTTTTCATTTCAGGTAAGGTAGTCCTGACCTTAAATATGATTATGGCCAGATATTCTTAGATCTTTTCAATAATCAAGTGTACCTTAGAGAATTACAAACAAATGAGGCTGGGCAAAGGGTCCTTAAGAAGACCAAGGATGCTTGAGGTGGACATCATGTGCCCTTCACCACACTCAGTGGAGGTGCCTTTGGATGTTGTGTTGTGGTGTAAATGCAAGTCCTGTAGCAGTTCTGTTTGCCTTAGACACTGCAGGTATAGTGGGACATCGCCCCCTTGTGTTCATAAAAGCAGCTGCAACGTTCCTAAAACTAAACGAACGAGAAAAATTCAGGACATTAAGGCTATATTAAAAACTAAAGAAACTAAAGTTTTGTCCTGTTTACAAATGGCTGTTAAATATGTGTTACGATTTACCAAAGAGATACAAACCTCAAATCGGCAGTGATTTATGAACGACTACATTACCCAGAATGTACAGACTTCCTTGCCTTGACCAATCAGCCGATGGCTTATTGATTCGGCGCAAATTCTTGTTTCTGTTGATTTCAGGATGATGCCCATCGCCTCACTCAGAAGAATAAATGACAGAGTTTGGAGTTTGGTTGTAAATGAATGAATATTAGCAGACGTGTGGACGGGCACGCGGGGCACGCGGAGCCCGCCTCTGGAGCGCGCGCTATGCTAGCAGAAACATCCAGCTTTGTAAACTGAGCTAAACCTAGCTTTAGCTTTAGCACACAGCCCGAGCCATGGCGGGCATACCTCAAAATAACTTACTGGAACAACTCGCAAAACACAGCAGTGCGAACCAGAGCAGGCTGTCTTTGTCCAAACCTAAAGCGGGGTGAGTTTTATGATGTCCTTATTGCATGCTCAAGTTGTAGATGTTCGGTCCTGGTCTTGATTTGTCCAGGAGCTTCTCTCATTGCCAGTAAAGTGGAAAAAACAAAAACATAGCTAATGTAACTTGTCACAACAGAAGCATTGAAGGCAGAGGAGAGACAAGAGAGCAGCTCAAATGAGTGGGGCGTGCTGTCTGCTTAGATCATGGACTGTGTAAAGATACATACAGCCTATTCAGGGCTCTACACTAACTTTTTTTTTCAGGAGCACATGTACCCCTAAATCAAAAAATTTTAGGAGCACAGAAAAACAAATGGGGGCACAAATAGGTTTTAGTTTTGAACGTTTATTACAGTGCAGAACTTGCGCGCACCAACTTATTTGAATGAATTTTATACAAAAAACACAAAATAATTATGACTGTACTTTTCCTGCACAATCACTGTGTTTTTAATCAGTCTATCTCCATTTTATCTGATTAATATTCATTTAGACTTAAAATAAGCCAAACAGACTGTACTGCACTGAAACACTGCTCCCCCTTTTGGACCTAAGCTAACATACAAGAACATTCACACAGACAGTGGCTCCCTCTTTTCTGCATCACTCGAGGAAAAACAAAAACTAAAACACAACACTACTCACAGTTTGAGAACCTCTTCTTTAAGAGAACTTCCACTGGCACTTTACGCAAAACTGCTTTGATGTGAATAAAGTGGGTAGAATTTTTAAACCTGTATTTTGAAATTCCTGGAGTTGTGACAAACAGATTAATTTGGCATTTTCTTTGGCAAACTTCAGCAGATGTTTAACCTGCCCTGTGACGCACGCTGAGGGTAGCGCTGTGGACAAGCCGCGCGCTGGCGGTGCAGTGTCCACGGGCTCCAGCGCACAGGTCCCGCACACTGGTACAAGTTTATTGGCGACTGCAGCGGCCGTAATGAAATATGATGCACTCAGTATTCAGACATCGAGTCCGTGACGTGACCGAGTCCAAATGCGCTCGAGTCCTAGACAAGACCGAGACAAAGCTCTCGCTTTAGAGAGGGAAGTCCAGCGGCACAAGGGAATCTACTGAGTGGTGGGACAGGTGTGGGTCCTGCTGCGGTGCCGCTTCTCGTTTAAGGGGGCATGGGTGTGTTTTGAAGCGGAGTTTGTTCGTATGAGTGATATCGCCGCACACCCGGAGCTCGTATGCTGGGGTCGTGCGCGGTCGGAGGTGTCGTGCCCGGGCACGGTTCGGTTGCGCTCGCGCTGGGCGTGTCGCGCTTTAGGGGCGATCCAGGCTTGGGCACGATTCTGAAGTCCTAGTGTGAGTGCGCCCCAAATGTTTGATACATGTAGAACGTTTAACTCGTCACATTGCGTCTGTGCGCAGCTCCTTATTGTGTTGCAGAAGCACTCGCACTGTTTTATTTTCCTCGTTCGCACGACGAAATATTTGCTCGCAAATGCAAGTGAAATGGGCGCACTGTAGAGCATTATACAGTCTATGGTCGATGCTGATACAAATGTTGTCGAGCTGTTATCGAAGCACTGGTTCTGAACAGAGCATGTCCAGCTCAAAGGACACCCTAACAAGAAAATATGCAGTGTGGTGACGGTGACTGCTAGGTCCTTAAGCAAGATACTTAACCCACTTTGGCTGGTATGAATGTGGCTTGTGCATGAGTGTTGGTGGTGGTCAGAGGGGCAGATTGACAGACTGGCTTCCACAAGTCTACCCGAGGGCAGCTGTGGCTACAATAGTATGTTACCACCAAGCAATTTGGAGTGAATTACTATGAATAATGCACTGTGCAAATGCAATTTGAGTGTCTTGAAAGGCAGTATATACATCCAGTGCATTATTTGTATTATTAGTCTATTGTTACAAACTGTTTTTTCATATACCTTTAGAAGTTTTAGTTTCAAGAAGAAGTCCTCGACAGGAACAACAAAAGTGGAAATCCCAGCAAAGGTAGTAATGCTGCTTTGTTGAAACACCTATGTTAATTTAGAATCTAAGTGTGTTCCTGCTTTTTCTTTCAAGCTTGAGAAGTCTCAAAATGCCAAAATCAACAACTTCTTTCCAAAAAGCAAGTTGGACTCGACTCCATCACCGCTACAGCACCTTGTTCCTATTAAATCGACTGACCCTCAGCCCTCAGTTCTTGATGCGTCATTCCCGATGGACGACTGGGATGATATTGACGATTTTGAACCTCCTGCGAAATCAAAGAACAGCCCTGAAGTATTGGGACAAAAACGCACTTCTGTTTCAGCCTTAACTGAAGAGAAAAGAGAGAGCCCCATCACACCAACTGATACAAAAAAAGCCCTGAATTCTGTTGCAAAAATAGATGAGGAACCAGTCTCACCGGCTCTCAGTCTGACTGAGGACCTTTTTGATTATGTAATTGATTCTCCAGTGAAAAAGACAAAACCACCTCCTCGTAATATTCGTAATCCTGTTGTGAACGAAAGTGAAGAAGACAACGATAATGTGCCAGAGTCCACTGTGGCTGTATCAGGTATTTTTTATACCATAGAACCTAATTTCTATTAAACAGTTGATACAGTGAAATGTTATATAGAAAGCATTTACTCAACTCAGCTATTAATATAATTCAGGTTAGTGGCAGTTAGTTCTCAACAATGATAAAACACCAGGAAAAGTCAAAACAACATTTTCTAATTTAAAGCTCTTTTTACAGCTCTTATCAGACAAAGGTTAATGTGAGTGTAAAAGTGGTGTGTGCATGAGTGATGGTGGTGGTCGGAGGGGCCGATGGTGCAGATTGGCAGCCTGCTTCCGTCAGTCTGCCCCAGGGCAGCTGTGGCTACAATAGTAGCACCACCACAGGGTATGGAGCGAATGAATAATGATCTGTAAAGCGTCTTTGAGTGTCCAGAAAAACGCTATATAAAACTAATGCATTATTATTAGTATTAGTTTCAGAACTTGATACTTACAATTAGCCGATTATTGCATTTGATTATAAATTATACTGCATGCAAACATTTTAAAAAACATATAATAACTTAGTAATCAGTTCAGTATCTGAACACTGTCTTAAACACCTGTACTTTTGTCATCTTTAGACAGTAAGAGTAAACTGGCTCCAGTTAAAGTTATTGAAGTCATGGACGACTCTGAGACTGATGACCATTTGGATTACATTGCTCCATCTCCAAGTCCTGTGAAAATCCTGCCTGATTTCACAAAGGCCTCTGAAAGGTTCTTATTGTTTTTAAAGGTGCTCTATGCAACTTCTCTGGTCTGTCACTTGCTTGTCTCCATGGGGATGTTATTGCCTTGCCTGGAATTTTGCCCACTATAGCATTCATCTGTTATTTAGCATTTTTATGGGTCTTTTAATTGAAAAAATTACCATACAAACATGCATGATTAATACTGTCACTGGGGTTGCCCCTTTACAGATCTGACCTGTAACTTGGGTTGTTCTCTCTATGGAGAGACACTGGTTTACTACCATACATACAGGAAAACATTCCTGCCCAAAGAAATAATATCTCCATACAAGAAGGTGGTGGACCCTCTACCTGTCAGCTTACGCAGTGCACCTTTAAGCTACATATGAGCAAATTATAACAATATATTGAAATATTGTACACACTCATGAAACCTCTTTTCCCCAACAGACCTAAAGATGCTGTTAAAAATGGATTTGAATCAGTTCAACCTAAAAGACAAACTACAGTTTTATCAGAACCCACTGAAGACCACTCAAAAGACCGGAGTCAGTAAACACTTAAGTACCTATAATATGTTTCTATGATCATGTCCATTGCATCTTTAACATATTTTTCCCCACAGACGATGAGCTGTACAGCATTATGGAATGCATTTGTTCCCTGGTGGATACCATCCCAGAGCATGAACTCATCGCTCTCTCCTGTGGTAATGAGCTGCTGATTAAGAGGGCACTGAGGTGGGTGCATGAAACGTGTGAGAGTGAAAGTGTGCTCTATTCTGATTGTGATCACGTTTTACAGCCTTTGTAAGTGGAGAGCTCTCATGTTGTAAAGAATGTGTTTTGATTATTTAAGACCATTTATATAACTCATAAGATGAGCAACATATAGATATGGACAACAATATATATCTTGATTTTGATTTTTGATCTCAATAATAGTTTTTTAAAGTGAATCTGGAATAAAATGTGCCTGTAAATGGCTTGGGTCAAGTATAACTCAAAATGTGTATGGGCATAATTTTTAATAGTTTTAATTGTAGATAATGGAGCTCAACAGTGACCAGTTTTGGAAATAAATTTCACATTAATTTTTTCCATAGACTTTCTGAAAAAAAAAAAAAAAGTTTGAAAGCTTGCTCAGGGCTAATAAGCAATGTGGCATCTAATGACCACAATACCTTTTTAAATAATTTTATTTAAACTGAAATGTTATAAATTGCTAAAGCTATTGAAACATTTCACAGAATCTTGTGCTGTGTTATGGGTATTTGGGTATTGGCATGTAGCTGATCAGCCTCTGCGATGCCTTTTAACTCTTAATATTAACATTTTTTGAAAAAGTCTGAAAAATAATTGGAGTAGGCAGTCAGTGTTGAGCTTCATATACTAGCTATTCTAATTTTACCTTCCTACAAACCAATAATCATAATATGTATTCGCTATGAAAACACTGACAAACATAAAAATATTGAAGGACATTTTCCAGGCATCAGTAAGATATCACTTATTCCACATCCCAACTTTTTTTTGTATATTGGATTTTTCAGGAAAAGAATTATTGCAACCAGTGGTGGTCACGACACATTTCATAAGGCCGAACAGCCGGACAGTACTGTGCTCTCTGAGTCCAGCTCCAAAGACAGATCCCCCGTCAGCATACCTGCAAACTCCGCTCCTGTCCAGGTTAAGAGGTCATCTGTCATCTGTGTGGACTACGACTCTGATCCTTCTGACACTGTGATTGAAGCCAAACCTCCACAGAACAAAAACAAAAGACCATCATTTGTTGAAGAAGAAATCGTATGTGATTCTCCATCTACATACAGGCCCCCAACGCAGACTTTCCCCAAGAAATCCAGCATAGATTTGGAGGACCCTGATCTCTTCTTTACCCCCAAGAAGCCCTCAGGTGTTACACAGAGCAGTGGAAAATGGACAGAGTCAGAGAACTTTATGCATGATGATTTTGGAGACGACGACTTCGACATCGATGATCTGAACGACTCTGATATACCAGAATATTTTGATGAACCATCGAGCTCCTCTGTGTCTGGCCTCAGTTCTAGACCTGTGAATAGTATTAAAGAGGGTGGTGCAAGCAAAGCCTCATGGGACAAAAAAGCCCCCACACCAACTCAACAACCGAAGCAGGCTAAAATATTTTCTCCAGGTAAAAAATGTTTACTGCGTGTTTTTTGCATAATGCTTTCTTTGCTGTTTATTTATTTAAGACCTAATTAAGAGGCTTACTAGTTTGGATCTCCTATTATTTTTAAAGGACCTTACTCTGTATTACTCTGTTTTCTGATCTGTTATATGTTGTTACCTTATTAAAACATACCTGGAGTTTTGTTTTGTTCACACATGGTAAACACGCAAATGACATCACAGGGTGGAACAGGGCATTTTGAATTTTGGCAGTGTAGACCAAACGCAACTCCAGGTATGCATTTGAGGAGGTAACTACATTCTAACATGACTTAAATCTCAAAAGAGTCAATGTTGTATAAATTGTGTACATATTCTTATTCTTTTTATTTATTGATTTATTTTTATATAGAACCCACTTTCAGAAACCCAGCTCATGACCGGTTTAGAGGCTACAACTTCTCCCATTCTCAAGAAATGATGAAAATCTTTCACAAAAGGTTTGGGCTTCACCAGTTCAGGTTCAACCAACTGGAATCCATCAACGCTACTCTTCTGGGTGAAGACACCTTTATTCTGATGCCCACCGGTTAGTAATTATTACTTAGAAAGCCCAAATATAACTGCCCCTGCATAATGCCATTGTTTTTGTTTGCAGGTGGTGGTAAAAGTCTGTGCTACCAGCTCCCGGCCTGTGTCTCACCCGGAGTCACAGTCGTCATCTCCCCTCTCAAATCTCTCATTGTGGACCAGGTTCAGAAGTTGACAACTTTAGATGTAAGCATAATTTCAGAACGCTACAATATAATACAAGTGGTATAATACACAATATAATATAGTGGTGCAAAGATGAAAATGTCTAAAGGAGGACCCATCCATCCATCTTTTCCTGCTTAATCCAGCTGGGTCGCGGGGGCATCTTGCTGCCCAATCCTTATAGCACCTGACCCCCCCCCCATGAACCCCTCTGCAGGTGGTGAGCCCACAGGAGGGTGGACGTCATGGTCCTTGATGTTAGTTTATAGGGGTGCTGACATGTTTTGGGTTGATGGGGGAAACCGGAGTAAACCCATCCAGACACAGGGAGAACATGCAAACTCCACACAGAAAGGCCCGGGCCACCCGGGGATCGAACCCGCAACCTTCTTGCTGTCAGCCACCGTGCTGCCAAGAAGGACCCATAACCCCATAATTTGAATATTCTGCTGTTTTAGATTCCTGCCACAAGCTTAAGTGGAGACAAAAATGAAAGTGAAGCAGGAAGGATCTACATGCAGCTGTCCAGAAAAGATCCTATTGTGAAGTTGCTCTATGTTACTCCTGAGAAGGTAATAAAAATGCGTGTATACTCTCTCTTTGGCTTTGTTTTATCAGTCTAGTCATAAAACCTCATAAGCCAGTGTAGCCTTTGTTCATTGAAATAAATGTTAGGTGAATATGATTAAATTGTTAAAATTAAATAAAGACTGTTTTCTTTTCCCAAGGTCAGCGCTAGTAACAAGGTGATTTCCACATTCCAAAACCTTTATGAACGAGCACTGTTGACTCGGTTTGTTATTGACGAAGCTCACTGTGTCAGCCAGGTTTGTATAAATTATTAATAAAACTTAACTCACTTAAAAATGCACTATGTAACTTTTTGGTTGGGGGTCTGTCACCCGCTTGTTTCTATGGATTTGTCATTGCTCTGCCTGGAATGTTCCACAGTATGACATTAAGCGGGTCTAGCTTACATTTTATCAATTACAGGTGGTTTTATAGCTCAAAAATACTTACAAAAACATGCATTCTGACTGTGAGCGGGGTCACCTCTCCACAGATCTGATCTGTGACTTGGTCTGGTTTGGTTCTCATGAAGGTAGAAAGGTTTAATGCCGTACTGTGAAACATTCTAGACAAAGCAATAACATCTCCATGGAAAAGCATTTGACAGACTCTTTCAGAAAAGTTATACGATGCGCCTTTTAAGATGTTAAAATGTACATCTTGTATTTTTCTTAGTGGGGCCATGATTTCCGTCCGGATTACAAACGGTTACACGAGCTGCGGATCAAATTCCCCAACGTTCCCATGATGGCTCTGACAGCCACTGCCACTCCTCGAGTCCAGAAAGACATTCTGAACCAGCTGAACATGACCAAGCCACAAGTGTATGTCTCTCTGTTTAGGATGACTGACAACTGTTCAATAATTATTACCATTTCACATATACATTTAAATACAGGTTTACAATGAGTTTCAACCGAACCAATCTGAAGTATTCTGTCCTGCCCAAGAAGCCCAAAAAAGTGGATGAAGACTGCATAGACTGGATCAAGAAGCATTATCCACGTGAGTTTGTCAAAAGTGCTATTGATTTATTCATAGGAGTGCTGTTCTCTTAGGTATTTCTCAGCAATTTTTACAGAAAAGCTTTTAATGAAATGTGAGCTGCTGATTGATTTTATTTTGTACTGTAGGTGATTCTGGGATTGTGTACTGCCTGTCCCGGAACGACTGTGATGCTCTGGCGGAGAGTTTACAGCGAGCAGGGATCATGGCTCTGTCATATCACGCAGGCCTCAAAGACGGGGATAGGGAATATGTGCAAACCAAGTGGATCAATCAAGATGGCTGCCAGGTGAAATGTGGTGTTAAAGGAGGCCTATTATGCAAATCATGCTTTTGTTTCCCCTCAACATTTACTCACCTGAAGTTGTATTTGGAGTATTTTGTATGTTTCACACTTATTTTCAAGACACCATATGGCTGATAAGTCCCTGTTTTCACTGCCACCAGGATAAGACCACTGTTCTGTACTTACTGTGTTCTCCAGTTTTATTTTCTTAGTCTGTGATATGTGCAGAATTTGGTAGCGCTTCATGGTCATTTTGGTACAAATGGAAAAAAATCTGCTGCTCTCTAACGTGATCTGTCAGAGTACTGGTTTCTTTTATTAAGTTGTTTTAAATCAATATTGCGACGTAAAATGGGCAAATTATAATATAATGATCCACGGGTATCATAGATTATTACTATATAGCAGGCACAAGATTACAAGGTCTTCTTTAAAGCTATTATTTATGCTGCTTTTATATTTATCAGTATATTGCATGTGTAGACTCTTTTAAACACTACATCTTAATATCTTTTGTGTTAGGTCATCTGTGCCACCATTGCCTTCGGGATGGGTATCGATAAGCCTGATGTGCGCTACGTCATCCATGCCAGTCTACCCAAATCTGTGGAGGGCTACTATCAGGAGTCAGGAAGAGCAGGCAGAGACGGAGAAATGTCCCACTGTATTCTGTTCTACTCGTACTCCGATGTCCACCGCATCAAGAGGATCATCAGCAGTAAGCAATCGATTCATAAAAGAAATGAGAAAATAAATGACTTGGATGTAATATCTATGTTTCTGTGTTTTCAATAGTGGACAGGGAAGGAGACAGACACTCCAAGGCTACTCATTACAACAACCTCCAGAGCATGGTGCAGTTCTGTGAAAATGCCATGGAGTGCCGCAGAATTCAGCTGTTGGCTTATTTTGGTGAACTGAACTTCAACAGGAACTTCTGTAAAGAGCACCCCGATGTGAGCTGTGACAACTGCACCAGACCTAATGTGAGGATGCATTACTTGAATAGGAATAAGCCATTACATTCGCAAATGAGCTATAATGATGCATGCCTTTTCAGCAATTCAAGGTTAGAAATGTGACTGAAGATGTGAAGAACATTGTGAGATTTGTCCAGGAGAAATGTGAAAAAGTTGGACAGAGATACGGCAAAACCTGTGGGCAAACACGGCTGACCCTGAACATGCTGGTGGACATTTTTATAGGTAATGGAATGTTAAAATCTGATGAAAGGCAGTTTTTGTGTGCTGTTGATTGCTTGATCTATAACCTAATGCTGATCCAATGAACAAAAAGCATTGCTTTACATAAATACTCTTTCAGGTGCTAAAGCTGCTAAAATCCAGTCAGGCCTGTTTGCAAAGGGAGCAGCTTACTCCAAGCACAACGCAGACCGTCTGTTCAAGAAACTAGTACTAGATAACATCTTGGTTGAGGACCTCTACATCACCAACGGGGGCCAAGCTGTGGCTTATGTATCAGCTGGTCCGAAGGCTATGAATGTGCTGTCCGGACACATGCAGGTGAGTGTCTGCTCCCAGTTCAGCTTTGACCCATTCTCTTTAATAGTACACAAATTAAAAGCATTTGTAAATGCTGTTGAGTAGGGCTGCACAATATATCACATGTTCTGGAAGGATCAATTATCATATCAAAGATTTGATCTTTTTTACGGTAATATTTATGTAAAAGAATGCAAACATAAACTTGCTGTTTTTTGACCCCTACAACATGTTCTGAAATGCATGGAATTCTGCATTAGCTTCACAGGTCATATTCTGGTCTTTGTTAAAATGTTACTGCTCTTGAAGGTGTTTGGACTGAGCACTATGAACAGAATCTTATTTTTATACATAAAATCACAAATCTAAATGGATTTGCAATACTTGTCAGATTTCTTTTCCCTTCTTAAAGTTATTCATCTTTTGAAGCAAAGTGTTGCCCATGGAGACTGTCCCTCTTGACATTCACTCTGGACTTTCCCTCTGGACTTCAGGTGGACTTCTATGAGACCGAGAGTGTGTCCAGCATGAGAAGACAGAAGGCCGCTGTGATGAAGAGCGTGTCCAAGAGAGAGGAGATGGTGGAGCAGTGTCTGAAGGAGCTAACCGATCTGTGCAAGGAACTGGGGAAAGCCTTCAGCATTCACTATTACAACATCTTCTCCACAGCTGCACTCAAAAGGATTTCTGGTGATTTACTTTAATTTGTTTTAATATTTGTTTTGCCTTTGAGTGTCCTGAAAAACGCTATATAAATACATTATTATTATTAACTGACCAAAACACGAATACACATTATGATAACTGCCATTTTATAACAGTTGTACTTTCTGATGCACCCACAGAGAAGCTGTCCTCTGATCCAGAAGTCCTCCTTCAGATTGATGGTGTAACTGAAGATAAACTGGAGAAATATGGAGCTGAAGTCATTCAAGTTCTGCAGAAGTACTCAGAGTGGCAGCTTCCGGGTACGACACATTTCCTCAAACACTCACGAAATATTCTCCTCTGTGTGTGCACTCTTAGTAATAAGGTTAGGTTAGTTTGTATTATAGTTTGCCATTTGTAATTAAAAACCACATTGGAAAAATGGGCAAAAAGTTGCACCAATTTTTACATGACATTGCCTTGTAGAGGTAAATAATTAGTCGCACTGACCTTTGTTTTATTTTTTTGGTCATCCAATTGAGAGTTTCAGCTTCCTGCTACATGCAATCTGTTGAGGACTTTTTCCTGTTGAAAGAAATATAATAATTTTTCACCATATAAAACATACAGATAGAATGATGTGATAGAATTTTAAACTCGAGGGCTCAAATATCTCAACAATCAGTCTAAAAAACAGAAATGTGTTGAAATTTTTGCGAATTATTACAAAAATCCAGTTCAAGATGAGCTCTGTGACTTTCCTATTTCAATGTTAAATCTGATATACAGTATATGCCCAAGGCTCATTTGCGCAATTAAGTGTACTACTCTTAGGGGTCCTATATTACACAAAATTGACTCTTGTGAGCTTTAATCTGTTTTATAATGTTGTTACTTCTCAGAAACATACCCGGAGTTGTGTTTTGTTTCTTTCACACATGTTTGATTATGACGATTATTATTATTTTCTATTTAAAGCAGAGGAACAGGCAAATGCTGCTGGAGACGGATGGATAGACACAAGTCGAGGACGCACAAACTCCAAATTTAACTATGATGACGACGATGATCCGGATGAGGACGCAGAGTCTTCCAGTTACTTTGGTAAAAGAGCTGGGCAGGGCCAAAAGAGAAAAAAGGCTCCTTTCTTCAAATACTCCAAGAAGAGAAAAGGATACAACAGCTCTGGGGGAAACTCGAAAGGGTGGGTTCTGTTCTCTTACTGTCTGCATCTTCCTCCTGACGAAAAGTCTTCTGTCTATTCTTTCCTTTTAATAGTATTTGTATGAACGAAAATATGTACAAGCTTAATTTTGTAAGTCGATTTTTTTTCATCCATCTTCTCCCGCTTAATCCGGCTGGGTCGCGGGGGCAGCTTGCTGCCCAATACTCATAGCACCTGACCCCCCCTATGAACCCCTCTGCAGGTGGTGAGCCCACAGGAGGGTGGACAACATGGTCCTTGATGTTAGTTCATAGGGGTGCTGCATGTTTTAGGTTGATGGGGGAAACCGGAGTACCCAGAGGAAACCCATCCAGACACGGGGACGAACATGCAAACTCCACACAGAAAGGCCCGGGCGACCCGAACCCGCAACCTTCTTGCTGTGAGGCCTGAGTGTTGCCACTCAGCCACCGTGCTGCCTCGATTTTTTAAATTTATTTTTATTTATTTTTTATCCTTTTTCAACTTATTTCTGTAATGCATTACTCTCAAGTGGGTTTCCATAATTAGACAGCAGAATAATGAACCATATCCCTCTCTTGTGTGCATTTTCTTCATATGGATCCAGTCGTGGCTACAGCAGCAGTAACAAGTCCTCTTCCAGCTCCAGAGGGGGGTCCCGGGCCTCGACTGGAGAAGCCGGAGGCAAAAGACCCGGCTTTTTAGCAGTCCCCACTCCACAGACTGGTGCACGGCCATTTTTAAAACCTGCATTTTCACATTTCACGTAGGATCTGTTCACTAATGTTGTATTTATGTATATAATTGAATTGTGCATTTGATTTGCACATTTCTCTACTAATTGTACATTTTATGTTGGTGGTTTCATTGGGTTATTGCATATTTTTTCTATTTAATAAAGCAAAATAAATAAATTTGCGTAAGTTTGGGATGATTTGAATCTTTATTGCACTCGGGGACATTTATGTACATGTATATATTCTTATAAAGTTCAACTGGACTACACCAGACACTTGCATAGATCAGTGTTTCCCAAAGTGGGGTCCTGAAAAGTGTGAAATCCTTGCTTGGATTATAATTCATGTTAAAACTGATAAACTGCACAGTTCAAAATAAAGTAAACAGATTTAGTGCTGCCTGAAAATGACTATAATTTTGCCTTACAAAATAATAAAATCAAAATTAAAAAATATATTTCCACTGAAACGTGTTCTTGAACACGAAAAATGTAATAAACTGAGAAGTGTGAGAATTGCCCGGTACTGGACATGGTATTCCATAGTGGTTTTTTTTTTGTTTTTTTTTGCACAGCCCATTCTTGCATAATAGAAAATTTGCAACCTGTGCCCACCAACTATTGCCTATGTGTGTCCTTTTTATTTGGAATGGGACAGACCACAGACAGGAAGAGTAATAAGCAATGCACAAAAGGCAGATTACATTTTGTGGTCATTTGTTTGTATAAAGCACAACAAATGTATTTATTTATGTGAACATTACGTTACCTTGGCAATGTGATTTGATTATTTGCTGTATTAATCTATCAAAGAGATGAAATTATTGTTGTCTTAATGTTTACATCAAGGGTTGAACCGGGGGCTCAGTCGTGAAACCTCTAAACTGTTGTCATGGTAACTCCCTTACCCCTCTCTGGTCCAGGGAGCCTGTTACCATGACGATTAACACTGAGACAGAAACCAGTGTGCTCTAAAAGTAAAACGGACTTCAGCGGGCCTCTGCAGCTGGTAAACACATTTTTAACCCAGTTATGACATTTATTGTTCCTGTTAACAAACCGATAAACCAGAGAAATGCTGAAATGAAATTGTTTAATTAAATTGTTGATACAAATCCTCCTTGAGTCTGTGTGAAAATAGTGTTTTACAAATCTGGATAAAAAAAACTATGTCTTGCTGAAAAGTGAGCATCATTTTAAAAAAAGTTATTGCCCATCATGTCATAAAGATAACTGACATTTCTTGAGTAAAATGTGCACATAACAAAATCATCATTATTAGAACTAACCCTGAGGTTATGACATCTCACCTAATGACCACCCATCTACTAAATTACCAAAAATAGCTTCTAAAAACAGACATTAAAATAGAGTAAACATCTTTTTACCCACTAATTAGGACACAATGTCTAGTTGCATTGTGAATCCTTCAAGCTGCGTCTGGCACTACTGCCACTCATAAGGCCAACTATTTCAGAGTATTATCAAAATAACATTGCACTTCTAAACAACCCACATTAAAAACAACAGCCGTGTCTCCAAAATCATCTCCCTGTCCATCTCCACATCTCACCTTGTCCTATTTCCTCCTCACGCTGATATCTGCTCAGCTGAGTCCTACATCACAGCTGTACACCACTGTACCAGTAGTAACAGATGGGCTCTGAGGCTAACATCGTTTAGAGAGATTACAGTGCATCACAGACGGGCAGTAAATCAGATAACAGATCTGTTTCCACATAAAAGCCTGTGATAAAAGATATTGATTTATGGCCCAAACCTTTCTAACACCCACTGACTTACTGCAACCCAACGCATCCATTAATCAACTTACTCTTTCACATTCAGACAATTATATTACTCCCAAACAAATATACACAATTTTAAATATTACAATAAAAAATAAATAACATCTAAAGATGCAAAAAAATGTTTCTTCAAAGAAACTGTAAATCCAGATATTTAAGTTAAAAAAATACCTGAAATGAGAAGAGATAATTCCATAAATAACCAGTAGGGCTAAAAGGGGAGGCCACATCCTCCAGTTTCATTGGAAGGTCCAAGCCTTGACAAGTTTTAATTAGAGCCCAATGTCTCGATCAAAGAGTTTCACACGTCCTTAATGAGCAGAGATCCCGCCCAGCGCAGCTTACAGGCCGCCCAGCGCCGCAGGGGACAAAAGTACTCGTGATGGAACTGTTGAAATTCAGGGGTTTGGCGAATGTCCCGCAGGAAACCAATGTCCAGGTCAGACTCTGTGAGGACAATGAGGAGCAGCAGCAAGACTAGCAACAGGCTGATGGTGACCACCAGGAGGCGCAATACACTGAGTACAAACTTATTGGCCTGCTCCACTTCACTGAGAACAGGCTTTTCCGCTTCAGCTCCTGCCTCCTCACCCAGCACTGGACCATCCCCAGAGGTGGGGGTCCCAGCCTCAGACTCCCGCTCCTCCTCAATGCTGCAGGGGGCTCCGTTAATGTGGCGGGTGACAGAAGGGTCCATGCTGTGTTCGGACACGGGGGTGGGTGGGACACTCTCTGAAGGGCTGTAGGTCTGGTCTGAAATAACAGCCAAACCATCACTGCTGTCAGACGCATGGCTTCGAGAGCGTGGGATAAACGAGTCTCCGTGGGACGCTGAACGCACCGGAGTGGAGTGGGCACTGTCCCGCAATGACTCCAGACCTGCACAAGAGTGAAGAGAGAAAACACTGAAAACAGAACTTTATTGAATACAGTTCTCACAATATTTGTCAGCTCACAAACTCATGACTATCCATTTTGGCAGGCTCCTGTTCAGACCAATCACAGGGCAGCATTTGGGGGGAAGCCAAAAGTGAAGCACCCAAACCAGCAGATTTTTATTATTACAGATTTTTATTATTACAGATTATTTTTGAAAAACACGCAAAGGGAATTTGGGGATGGGACAGATGTTTAATCTCCTCTCATCTGGATTTAGTAAAAGTTCGATTTCTCCACTGTGGTGACACTTCAACAAATTTAATTCAAATATTTGCCATGATGTTCCACATTTTCCCAATTGCTTTCAGTGACATTTGTTCCAGACTGTTGTGTAGAACTCAAATTTAGAGTGGTACATATCAAAGCAAGAGCCAGAGTCCCACTATAAATAAAATAATAAAATAGCACTATAGGTTAAATAAAGCAAATTATTTTTATGAACTAATTCCCATTAGATTTTTGTGGATAGTTTATCAGTTGAGAAAAATATCTTGCAGTCAATCATTACCTTCTGCAGCTTTAATCATTAATAATATAATAATAATAATAATAATAAGTTATGAGTAAATTATTTTTACAATCATTTTGTATGATCTTTGTGTTAGAAAAACACCAAAAACAACATCGGTTTAACTCTTGTCACCAAACTGTCTGTCACCAAACCCATAGCAAGATCTTTCCACCTTATCACTGATCATAGCCGGTAGTTAAAAGTATTCAGTGTCAGTGTCTTATTCTCAAACCATCAGAACATTAGTCATTAGAACCCATCACTGTGCTTTGATAATGTAAAAGGTTTGTATTATAGTTATAGTCAAATTTAAATAACATTTAAGTTTAAATAGCAAGGTTAACTTTTTCACAAATCTTAATTTACAATGTACATAAGGTTGATGTGACACCTCAAAGCCTCCATGGCCCACCCACATCCCCACCCCAAACCACTACATAAATAACAGTTTAGTTAGGACTTTACCTGGAGCACTGCTGGCCTGGACAGGCTGAGTGTATGGGAGTGGGGTGCTGGGGAGGGGGGATGTACCGGCCGATTCCTGCCCTGTCAGAGCAGGGTATAGGGGGAGGACTCCCAGAGCCTTCCCCAGCAGACGGGGCCCCAGGCTCAGCACTCGGACCTTCACATCACGATAGCAGTGGTTGATCATGCGCAGGTGCACATTCACCCGGGTGGTGATGCGGATCAAGCACTTGACCATGGCTGCAAAGTGTGTAAATTCTTCCTGATGGTCCCAAACACCGGTCCAGGCCGCAGTCTCCCACAAAAATATTAATTAGGTCGGAAAATGCTACAGAGCACAGGTCAAGTGGCTGCGCGCTATACTAGCACTAGACTGAGACGACTAGATCTGGCTTAGCCCCGCCCATGGCAGCTACATACATGGAGAGGAAGACCCTGCTATTTTAGGTTGGAGTATTTATACCACTCCAAGATATTCAGCCTCCACACTGGGGGAGGAGGCTCAGATAGCAGCTCTCTCAGTCTTCTGTCTGAATGAGTGACACGCACACCTGGCTCCACAGCAGACCCTTGGTGACACAGCCAAATGGCTCTTGTTTATACTCCACAGTGAGTGGGCATGCACCCATGTCTTGTGAATGCCATACAAAGTAATGATGTCATGCTCAATGGATTTCAATTGTTGTCTTCACCCTATATTGTAGATATTTTTAACTTACCCTCCATGATGGATATGTGCACAGCCCGCCTTCTTGTTCGAGGCACACTGCTGAGGCGAGGCCCATGTGTGATGGAAGGGCAACTTCTACTTGGCACTAGACCAGGTCTGAACACAAAAAATGCATTATAATGTATATATCATTTTAAACAGAGGATTACGCTGCTCCTACAAACCTGTGTATTTCTGGAGGGTCTCGCTTTATTTTGGCACTCTGCTCCATCACCTCTTTAGCCACTCGTCCACTGTCAAAGAGAACTTCACACATCACTACTGAAGTATTATGAAAAAAGTGTCAGTGCATTTGTCCAAATTACTTTGTGCTGAAAGACATTGCTTCCAACACTATTGGTAACTAGAAAGTCAAAACTGAGTAAAAGTTTTTTGTTTTTCAGTTTGCTTTGAGATCATTAAGAGCTCTCTGATCATGTTAACCAAAATTATACCTTAACCTATTCTAGACATATTCTTGTTAACATGCTTTGAGCCAAACAAGCTAGGAGGGAGAAAAAAACAGCAGGAGAGACAAAGTCATGCATGTTTATAATTACCTGTATCGAAAACGGCTTCCTTTGAAAAACAGATTACTACTGGACACAGTTCGGACCTGACTGGACCTCTCCAGCCTGAGCGAGGACACAAGTGGACACATTCATGTTTGGTAAGGCATATAATACTATAGTAGACTGTCTAATGTATAAATCAGTCCTGATTTTAATGAGTGTGATCCAAGCATGCTTCAGTGGATTTCCTACAATATCAATATCAAAAACTTGAAAAAATTTGTTAAATAAATAAAAAGTGGTGCTGCGACTGTGACTTATTGTCAATGGAGAACTGGACCTTTTAAGAATTTATATTACCTCTCTACATTTTACACAAACAAAGAGACACCACTGACTAGAACCAGATAAAACCAGCTCAATAGTTTAAGCTGTGCTCACTTGTAGAAAGCCTGGTGCTCCACTCCACACTTCCACAGATGTTTACAGGCCTCTGGTGTGGGGGCGAAGTATGTCAATATGCTCTTTCTGTCCTAGATGAAAAACACACAGTGAACACAGCACTGCAGCCAAATCAGAGAGTCCACTGTCCCTGTGGCTCACCTCATTCTGATGAGCGTACAAGTGGAACGTCTTCCCTTCAAACTTGAGCTTGGAAACCTCGCTCCTGTCCAGACACACTTATGATAAACCACGGGATGAATAATGTGCTCTTTTCATATCCTTTTCATATAAACTGCAATAGAATGGTGAAAGAGGGACAACAAACTGGAAGACCTTTCTGATCTGAAGTACAAAGGCAGAATACAATCCAAATAATAATTAATAAAATCAATTATAGTTACTATTTGCAATGTTATGGCAACATTATGATGAAACTAATATAAAAGTAAACTGAGGAAACAGTTATAAGATGTGAAAAAATCAGTTATTTGTAACCTATATATCATAAATTGTTGCATCAAAATTTACCACTTGAGAAAGTGAACTCTCTTATTTCCTTGAAGAACCACAAAGCCAAAAGGAGTGAAGGCGAGGAAGGCCGGGTTCCCGTACAGGTCCTAAAAACAATGTTTAGTGAGATTAAAACGGTTTGTGGACAAGAGGCAGTTCTTGGGGAGCATGTTCCTACCAGACAGGGGTGAGGATCCACACCGTAGGTCTCCAACATCTGGGCTTTCTTCAGAAAGTTCCTCTCTGACGTTTCAGGTGTCTGCCCACTACGAGAACAGGAGAGCAGAGGAGAGCAGCTATTATTCATGACTCTATTGATGAATTTATATATTAAGGTTGAGTTGTAGCAAAGGAACAGGTCTCAACATATTCAGTAGTATCTGAATCAGTGTAATTTAATTATTTCAGAATGTTAACAAAAAAGCTTAAAATGTTTGGAAATGCTGTAAATAAAGATGAGAAATTGTCTCGTTAGTGAAATAACCACTAGAGGGAAGCAGAGTCATATGGCACATAAATCCTGCCCCATAATTCTCCTCTCAAATTGAATGGATGGAAAATCCATTCAATTTGAGAGAAGAATTATAAATCAGTATTTATTTGTATTAATAATAATGTGAAATGGCTGCTGCTGGGCTGATGGTGGATGAGGCACTAACCAGAGTTCACTTTTGTGGATCTCTGCGATGCGCCGTTCTAGTCTCTCCGAGTGTTTGGGGAAGAACTGGAATTTGGAGCTGTAGCCATCAGGATGTTTCCCGGGGTCATAATCCCCTATTTCCGCTGTGAGACAAAACAATCAACACTAAACACAGCACTAGAATGAGAAGTGAGAGGAAGGCATTGGTACATAAAAGCAGAGTGGAGGTCTCCAAACAAAGCACGGCTCATGGACAGTGATGGGAAGTAACTGAAAACAAGTACATGTACTCTACTGTGAATGCTAACTTTGAGTAACTGTATTCCAGTACAGTTACTTTTTCATTTGGTTGTATTTGATCACTCAAATTATTTATTTATTTTAATACAGAATGACTGAGAAAAATATAAAATACTGCTGTGATCAGCGATAAAATATTCAGAATACAGTACACTGACAAAATACATTTTAACGCAGGTATGCAGTATTCTGTAACTAAATACATTTTCAATATATTCTTCCCACTGACATGAACTTGGACTGAAGTTCTCCAATTCCAAAGAACCACAGACCCATGAAGAAGCTGTGCGTGCTCATTTTGTCAGAATAAACCATAGCCTCAGAGGGCTTGAGGAGCTTAAATGACTGCAGAGTCCTGTTACCCTGAAGGATGTGGGCTGCTAACGACGCTGCCTCTGAGCTTTTACACAGCAGCCGGCCGTGGTACAGGTCTCTCTTGATTTGGAGGAAGACGAGGTATCTGCAGAAGCATGTTTAGAGGTTAGAGCTTGAAGTAGGGCGTACTGATTTTTTATTTCATTTAATTTCATTCAATCAAAGTTATGTAAGCTTATCTGCAATCCACTGACAGACCGACAGCTGGAACAAGTTTTGTACCATGTATAGTGATGGAAGGTAAAAGTGCAAAAGAAAAGTACAAATTTTAGGTATCTACTTTACTTGAGTAAATTTTACAGTGGATACTTTTTACTTTTCCTTTAATACATTTGAGAATGTGTATCTGTAGTTTCTACTGTACTTTCTACTCCACCATATGTTATTTCTAGACTGAAAAGTAAAAAGTACTTTTCTTTATAGTGTGAGACCTGCTGAAATGGCTGAGGCTTTTTTTTAACACATTAAATTTGTGTTTCCGTCCCAACTTTGAGCAAACCAAATACACAAAAACTGCTACAAAAAATGTCATATTAATTAAATCAGTTAAAAGCCAAATTCTTTCTTAAAATCACATTTCATCCTTTAATTGTTCTAAAAATATCTTCAAAAAAACTTTACTTTTTAGTCTTTAAGTACTTTTTTAAACAGGTACTTTAATACTTTTACTTTTTCCTGAGTAAGTTTTTGACCCTGTACCTGTACTTTTACTTACATAACAGAATAGAGTACTTCATCCACTGATCAAGTATGAGCAAACTTGTTTTCTTCAGGAGTCTAAACCAGTCACATCATAAGTTTCGTAGTAATTTTTTTAAAGAAATTGTGTAAATCCCTTCAAGGATGAAATGAACTATGAAACTTTGCAGATAAGATGTCGAGAAATATGTAGTCTTATGCGATGCGATGGACATACCGACTGATCTCCTCTTTGAGAGCAGTGGGCTCCGGGGGGTAGAACTTGACTCTGAGACACATGGTGAATGGAGGCTGAGCTGCAGGAGCCAAATGGAATCAGGTCAGAGAGAAACGATGGAAATGTGGGCTACTTACACCCATACACTCATAACATTACTCTTTAAAAGGGCCTATATTAAGCAAATCTGACTCTTGTGAGCTTTAGGCAATGTTAGAACATTGTTACCTTCTACCGTTTCATTCACCCACACTTGAGTGATCCTGCATAATTAGACTCACTTTATCTCTAAAGCTCTGAATGCTCTGTTCCACCTTGTGATGTTATGAAGTGGTAGTTAACAGCTTCCTTCTACCTTTAATTCAGTGGACATCATCTAAATGATTCTAGTGGTGTAAGGAGTTAAAAACAACAGTAGAGTACTTTCTGTATTACTTCATGACATCACGAGGTAGAACAGAGTGTTTTCAGAGGGGAGCTCAGCCTAAACATGCAGGGTTTGAATGTTAAACAT